>JAKRGL010000049.1:0-600000 GCA_022392935.1 Ophiostoma cf. undulatum
CATTGTTTTGTGGCGGTTTTCATAATCCCACTTTTAATACCCCCCCCCCCCCCCCCCACTCCCCCCCCCCCCCCCCCCCCCCCCCCCGCCTCGTCTCTAGGACTACCCTACGTCGTACATTGTATGTGCGGAGTATTGCATGGTAATATGGAGCAGGGCTGCAGCAAGTAATACACGGGTGAGATGCAATATTCAAATTCAGCCTTCTGATTCAGATGGGCCACTAGGTCGGAATCGACACTCACCCCTATACATAGTGCTACCCATACCCGTGGCAGTGATGAATGGGGAAATAGACGACAATAAACGACAGAAATTGCAATAAAGTCGTTTGACATGGCATGTCGACGGCATAGAGGCCTCCTGCCCCATCTGTCCACCACTCGCTGCGTGAGTATGAGTGCTATATTGAATGCGGTTCACGCACCACGTAGATGTGCCAATGACTCGACTGTACGTGGTTGTTGCTTTGATATTGGTATTGCTATCTCTTCTATTCCTTTTCTTTTATCAAATGATCAAACAGCGTTTTGCTTGGGCTCGTGATAGGATGCATCCGTGACGGGAAGCATGCCGTCATGGTTCCTCCGGACTCGCCGTCTTGGACACCCTTAGATGTACTTGTACGGGTTCATGATGCCCTTCTAGATGGTTGTTAGTATTTGCAGGACATAGCTGGTGTGCATAAAAGAGAACAACCAAGCAAAAAAGAAAGAAAGAAGAAAGAAAGAAAGAAGAAAGAAGAAAGGCGAAAAAACTCACAGGATCAAACGTCTTCTTGATCTGCTTCATCAGACCAAGACTCGTCTCGTTGCGGCTGTAGCCAATGTACTTCTTCTTGGCCAGGCCAAGACCGTGCTCGGCGCTGATGCTGCCCTGGCGCTCAGACACCCACTCGTACACAAACGGCTCAATCGCCTTCTCCAGCTCCTCCGTGTACCGCCGCACGGCAATGTTGAGGTGCAGGTTCGAGTCGCCCATGTGGCCGTAGCCCACGACCGACGCCGCAGGGAACTCGTCCGTGTCGCCAAGCAGGCCCTTGGACTCGAGGCGCGCGCGCATGTCTTCGACCAGCTTGTACAGCTGCGGCAGCGGGATCGACAGGTCGTACTTGTACACGCCGCCCAGGTGGCCCAGGCACTCCGTGATGCCCTCGCGCCACGTCCACAGCGCCTTGACCTGCGTCTCGTCCTGCGCCAGCACGCCGTCGTCCACAATCTCCTCGCCCATCACGTCCTCCAGGAACGCCTCCAGCTTGGCCAGGTCGTGCTCCGCGTTGGAGCCGCTCGTCTCGATCAGGCAGTAGAACCGGTGCTCGCCCTCCAGCGGCCGGCGCTGCTCGGGGCGCACAGTGCGCACAATCTGCTGGCTGCCCGCGTCCATCAGCTCAAACGCCGACAGGATCTCCGACAGCTGGCCCTTGGCCGCGCGGAACGCCCTGAGCGCGTTCTCGTACGACGACAGACCCAGGAACGCCACGTTCACCGCCGACGGCCGCTGCGGGCACTGGATCGACACCGCCGTCACCACGCCCAGCGTGCCCTCCGCACCAATAAACAGCTGCTTCAGGTCGTAGCCCGTGTTGTTCTTGCGCAGCTTGCACAGGTCGTCCACCACAGTGCCGTCCGCCAGCACAGCCTCGACGCCCAGCACAGTGCCGTGCAGACTGCCGTAGCGCAGCAGCCGCAGCCCGCCAGCGTTGGTCGACACGTTGCCGCCAACGTGGCACGAGCCCTTGGCTCCCAGGTCCAGAGGGAACAGGTAGCCGCGCTCGGCCAGGTACATGTCGGCCGCCTCCAGAACGACACCGGCATCGACCACCAGAGTGCCGCTCGTCTCGTCAAACGAGCGGATGCCCTGCATGCGGTTCAGGCTCAGCACAATCTCGTCAAAGACGGGCACGGAGCCGCCGACAAGGCCCGTGTTGCCGCCCTGGGGAACAACGGCCAGGTTGTGCTCGTTGCAGTACTTGAGCGCCTTGCTGACCTCCTCGGTCGAGCCGGGGCGCAGCACCAGCTGGCCGTGGCCGCGGTACTTGCGCATCCAGTCGCCGTTGTAGCCCTCGACGTCGTCCTGCGCCGCAGGGTTGGTGACGGCATCAATGACGGCGTTCTCGCCGAGCAGCTCCTTGAAGAAAGCAACGTGCTCGGGAGTCAGCTTGCCAAACCGCTCATCGCGCTTCAGGCTGGGGTAGCGCTCCGACGTGCGGACAATGCCCGAATTCCGGGGCTGTGTCTGGCGCAAAGACTGTGCGGGCGAGGTAGAGAAGCAGCGGGATGTCGTCGGTGTTGATGTCGGGGTGGCGGTGGTAGAAGCAGAAGCGAGGGGTGCAGACATCCGGGCCGTGCGTGTGGCGCGGAGGGCGGCCTTGGAGGCAGAGGTGGCGGGAGCACCGGTTCTCCGCAGAACGGAGGAGACTTGCGACTTGAAGGCCATCTTGGCGGCTGTGTTCAAGATCCAATAATATCCAATATAATGATGATGATGATGAGACTTTTGATTCTTAACCCAAGCTGCTCTTCCAAGTCGAGCTTGATTTTGCTGTAGAGGGTTGGTGGGAGCAAAAAGTCGAGAAATATCCAAAGGAATATCCAAACAACCCCAGAGGAAGACAAAAGCCAACGAACAAATCAAGAGAAGACAGCTGCGGAATTGGGGCTCCGAGATTAAATATGTCCAGGATTCCCCCGGAAACTGGCGCCGAAGCCTTGGTCGGAATTTGATCCCCAATGATTCGATTCTAATTCGTGACCGGCCCGCTTGCTTTCACAGCTATTCTACTTGCGAATCACGTATGGCAAGTCGCTAATTTACTAATAGATTCAGGCACGAAAAGTTTTACCAACCGGTCATCGGAAGACTGCAGACGGCAAAGCGTATGTCGTGCTCGGCAGTGGAGTGCTATCTTATCAGCACGTGAAAGATCACTTGCACCATCAAGAGTGGGTTAGGAGTGGGGGCAAGAGGTCAGTTTGAGGTCCCGTTATTTTACCCAGTCCAGCCAATCATGTGCACCTCTCCAACTACCCCATAACGCTGTTCGACAGTCTTACAGGCTACAGCTTCGTCAGAGCTTTTGGAGCCTGGCTGGCTGGTTTGGCGGGCAGGGCAGGCAGGCTGAGGCTGGCAGAATGTACGTATCACTGAACCGAGCACCTCCTTCCTGATCCTAACGCGCACCACCAGCTCCCAACATCACGATACCTCACATCTCGACCTCGACTTGCGACCACCGACGTCTTCGACCGCTTTTAATAACGGACACTCTTTGCTCTTTGTGCTACCTTCTTCTAGCTTTCTTCCTGTCCCGACTTCCTAAGCTCCGTCCATACACATCGCAGCCATGGCCTCCGGTTACGACAGAGCTCTTTCAGGTGAGTCGCGTTGAAGCTAGCTAAAACGATGAAGCTGTGAAGCTGTCATGCATTGGTATTGCCCGGATGTTTTCTCAAGATATATGCTAACTGTATTCTAGTCTTCAGGTTCGTGCTGCCAGCCACCGGCCCGGGCTCGATCTCAACATTGACCGCCCCTCCCTGCTCCCCGTCGTTGTGATCGCCTCTAACTTGCCGCAGTCCCGACGGCCACGTTTTCCAGGTTGAATATGCCGGCGAAGCTGTAAAGAGAGGTACGAAATGTTGCAAGAATGTCCACATCATAAAACGGAAAAACAACGAATAGCGAAGCTTGCTTTGCACCCAAAATAAACAGCCCACTGACAGTCTAGGTACTTGCGCCGTCGGCGTCAAGGGCACCGATGTCGTCGTTCTCGGCTGCGAGAAGCGGTCGGCTATGAAGCTGCAAGATACCCGCATCACCCCCTCCAAGATCGGCCTGCTCGACACCCACGCCTGCCTGGCCTTTGCCGGCCTCAACGCCGACGCCCGCATCCTGCTCGACAAGGCCCGGTTAGAGGCCCAGTCGCACCGCCTGACTGTGGAGGACCCCGTGACGATTGAGTACATTACCAAATACATTGCCGGTGTGCAGCAGCGGTACACGCAGAGCGGTGGTGTGCGGCCGTTTGGCATCAGCACACTGATTGTCGGCTTCGACAAGGGCAGCACCGTGCCGCGCCTCTACCAGACCGAGCCCTCGGGCATCTACTCGGCGTGGTAAGTCCTTCTTGTTGGCACTATTCACTCTTTTGTTATGGCATACTAACAAGCAGGCGCGCAAATGCCATTGGCCGTTCGAGCAAGACGGTCCGCGAATTCCTCGAGCGCAACTACAAGGACGACATGGACCGCGAGCGGACCATCCAGCTGGCTATCAAGTCCCTGCTGGAGGTCGTGCAGACGGGTGCAAAGAACATTGAGATTGCCATCATGGCACCGGGCAAGCTGATGACCATGCTGCCCGTGGAGGAGATTGAGGAGCACGTCAAGGCCATTGAGCTGGAGAAGCAAGAGGAGGCAGCCAAGAAGAAGACGGGCCGGTCGGGCGGCGCTGGTGCCGGCACCTCTGCCATCCCTACACGGGGAGTAGCAGGCGAGTCGGACGACTAGATCCCTCGCCATTTGTCGGTTGTTGTTTCACAGTTTATGTCGCCATGACCATGTCCAGGCTCATGTTATGTTACCATGTCAAAATCAAGCATGTTATACTTTGCGTTGCCTGTGCCCAGCCGTGACTCATCAACACAGACCAGCACTGTCAAAGACGCACCCAATCAAGGAGTAGTAATAATAGTAAATCAGTAAATCATGAATTGCACACCGCTGTGCTGTCGTTGGCTATATATGCTCGAGCATGCTGCGCTTCTGGTATTCCACGTGCATCGTATCGTAACCTCTCTATCCCCGATCCTCGTTCCTCATCTAGCCCAGTCTGTTGGCGTCCAGGTCAGGGTCAAAGATGGTACGCATCTGCTGCCCCTTGACACGCTCGTCGCCGTTCTTGATCATGCGGTTGTCCACACGCACGTCCTCGCTCTCGATCGTCAGCGCTTGCTTGGGCGTCTTGGCGTCAATAATATAGTGGTTGTCGCAGTGTGGGCAGTACTCGTCGCAGTCCTCAAACTCGCGAGCATCCTTGCGGAAGCACTTTTTGCACTTTTTGCAGGCAAAGATCATCTCAAACCTTTGCAGCAGCTCGTGGTCCTCTTGCTCATGATGGCACTCGGCACAGTCGAACCATTTCTTGCCTGTAGGGATAGGGTTAGTAGGGGCTCCTTTGAATACCAATAAAGATTCTGTAAAAGCCAAGTCGATCAATGGATGTGACACATCCAAGACATCACAATATCAAGCTCACGACATGAAGGGGACGTACAGCATGGTGACCGCACAGCGACCTGGGCGTTTAAAACGTGTTTGCTACAAAACGTTAGATAGAGTACAGATCTCGGCAGGCCTATTTACATACCACATTGTGAATATCGTGTGTGTTGTTGACAAAACAAATTGACATCAAGAAAACATCGTCGTCAGTTCTCCCGAGGTGGGGGACAACGGCGCCGCGGCTTTGGGTGAGCCCCTGGAAGACCCCAGAATGCCCCCTGGTAGACCAGTCACGTGCTTTCGCGGAACGCTATGGAACTGCTTCCAACGTCATTTTTTGGCGGCGCAAGGCAGCAGCTACTCGCACTAACGTTCAGCCGCGCTGGCCTATTGCAGCAGGCCCGTCTTCAGTAAGACGTAGATTCGTTCAGCCTCGCCGCATCCCAGCTTCATCTTCACACCGTCAATGCATCGTCGTCGCCTCTGACGGCATCTTCTCGACAAGCCTGGTCTAGTTTTTAATTTATCGCCAAGCCACGAACACGCAAAAGTGCTTCGATCATATCAACTGCGACGACATTGGCGACAGCCAGCATCGGCGACGACCTCGACCACATCAAAGCCGCAACCCGATGGCCCCGAAGCGGAAAGCCCCTGCTGGCTCTGCCCAGTTGGGCGCTGCCAAGGCCGGCAAGGTGTCCAGCGGCTCAACGCCAGGCCCAGGGACACCGCGCAGCCCTGGCAGCCCTGAACCAGAACAGTTTTCCGACGACGACCCGTTGAGCGAGGCCGAGGAAGAGAACATTGACAAGGCGATCCAAAAGTACACCCTGGATGGCCTGCAAAAGACCCGGCCCTCGGCTAGACACGACGCCGCGTCACGGTTCTTTGGCCGCCGCGACTACTCCTTCCTCCAGCTCAAGCCCGACCACCACAACCGGCCCATGTACATCGACCCTGAAAAGGGCTTCATCATCTTTGAGAGCTTCCACCCTCTGGCCAAGCCGGCTCAGGATTTCCTCATCACCATTGCCGAGCCCATCTCGCGGCCTACATTCATCCACGAGTACCACTTGACGATGCACAGCTTGTACGCAGCCGTCTCCGTGGGCCTCAACCCCCAAGACATTATCAACACACTCAACCGGTTCCTCAAGACCGACGTCCCAGAGGTCATTCGCGAGTTTATCACAACCACCACGGACAGTTTCGGCAAAGTGAAGCTGGTGCTGAAGAACACAAAATACTTTGTCGAAAGTAACGACCCGGCTATTCTGCAGAAGCTGCTCAAAGACCCCGTCATTGGTCCTCTGCGCGTACAGGGAAGCACGGGCATCTCTACAACGGCAGCTCCGAGCATGAACGGCCTGGTCATTCCCGGAACACAGTTTGCCGCCGGCGTGCGTGAGGCAAAGGGCCTGCAGCAGAGAGGACCTACATCAAAGCCTGGCGAGGGAGAGGCAGGCGCCGATGGTGTTGGCGCTGGTGGCATTCCCGACGATGTCTTGAATGCGGCTCTGAACGAGGAGGAGGACGTCGACGACGAGAAGGAGGCGGTGCACGCGTTTGAAGTTGCAGACAACGGTATCGAGCTGGTGCAACGGCGGTGCTTGGACCTTGGCTACCCGGCGCTGGAGGAGTACGATTTCCGCAATGACGAGGTCAACGCCAACCTCGAGATTGACCTGCGTCCCAATGCACAGATCCGGCCGTACCAGGAAAAGAGTCTGAGTAAAATGTTCGGTAACGGCCGTGCGAAGAGTGGCATTATTGTGCTGCCGTGTGGTGCTGGTAAGACGCTGGTGGGCATCACCGCTGCGTGCACAGTCAAGAAGGGCATTATTGTGCTCTGCACAAGTTCCATGTCTGTGGTGCAGTGGCGGCAAGAGTTTCTGAAATGGTCCAACATCAACCCCGATGACATTGCCGTGTTCACGTCGGACAACAAGTCCATGTTCACGGGTAACACGGGCATTATTGTGACGACATACTCCATGGTGACGCAGACACGCGAGCGATCGCACGACGCCAAGAAGATGATGGACTTTTTGCAGGGCCGCGAATGGGGCCTGATGCTGCTGGACGAGGTGCACGTTGTGCCGGCCAACATTTTCCGCAAAGTCACGTCTAATATCAAGACGCACTCCAAGCTGGGCCTGACGGCGACGCTGCTGCGTGAGGACGACAAGATTTCCGATCTCAACTTTTTGATCGGCCCCAAGCTGTACGAGGCCAACTGGATGGAGCTGTCGGAGCAGGGCCACATTGCGCGCGTGCAGTGCGCCGAGGTGTGGTGCCCCATGACGACCGAGTTCTTTGAGGAGTACCTCAAGTCGTCGAGCCGGACCAAGCAGGCCCTCTATGTGATGAACCCGCGCAAGTTCCAGGCGTGCCAGTACCTGATCAACTACCACGAGTCGCGCGGCGACAAGATCATCGTCTTCTCGGATGACGTGTTTGCGCTGACAAAGTATGCCACCAAGCTGGGCAAGGCGTGCATTTACGGTGCAACAAGCCAGAGCGAGCGTCTGCGGATCCTGGAGAACTTCCAGCACAACTCCAGCATCAACACGCTGTTCCTGTCCAAGATTGGCGACACGTCGCTGGATCTGCCCGAGGCGACGTGCCTGATCCAGATCTCCTCACACTACGGCTCGCGCAGACAAGAGGCGCAGCGGCTGGGCCGCATTCTACGGGCCAAGCGCCGTAACGACGAGGGCTTCAATGCCTTTTTCTACTCGCTCGTGTCCAAGGACACGCAGGAGATGTTCTACTCGTCCAAGCGGCAGGCCTTCCTGGTCGACCAGGGCTATGCGTTCAAGGTGATCACGCAGCTGCACGACATCGACAAGACACCTGGCCTGGCCTTTGCCACGGCGCGCGAGAGACGCGAGCTGCTGCAGGAGGTGCTGGTGGAGCGCGAGAAGCTGATGGAGGACAAGATCGACGACGACGACCTGTGGGAGAAGACCAAGGGCCGGTCGATGAAGCGCATGCCCAAGGCGCGGCGCACGGCCGGCACGCTGGGCGAACTCAGCGGCGGCCAGGACATGGCGTACATTGAGCAGAACAAGTCGGTCAACAAGATGCTCAAGAAGCCGGGCAAGAAGGCCGAGAGCAACTCGTTCTTTAAGAAAATCCAGCGCGAAAAGGAGCGGCGCCGGCAGCAGGACGAGTGAGAGGGCTGTCGACGGCAGGCCGCCATACTTGTACTATTTAATTTGTATATTTGTTTTATTTTTACATAGCGTATCGGTAGAGTGCTTGGAAGCGCAGGGGCCTCCACGGCCACAGAATGCATACATGGGTTTTTAATGAGTTTCGAAGCCACTGCGGTTGTCGCGATGTCGTTGTTAAAGCAAGATTAGTCATCACCGTGATAGCCAAGGAATATAGCATTGTGATCTGGTACCAACAATAACACCGAGACAGTATCTCGGAAATGCTCGCGATACATCCCTCGAATAAGTCGAGTGGTGACGTTTTGCTTATCAATCAAGTCGGCGATAGTTCCGGCCGAACCTCCGTCGTCCATTTACTATGTAAGCTAACAAAACAGTGGGGCACATACTAACACCTCGGTGTCGACGCCTAAACTGTGGGAGATAATGAATTTAGATTTCAGAGAGCAAAATACGCAAAGCACCTCAATCTAATGCGTGTTTCAACAGACTTGCGGGAGATAATAGCCCGTGCTAGAGAGGCATGAGCCAGCGCAATATCTCTCCCAGAAAAGAGAACTGCAAAGAACTGCCGATGGCCCGGCTATGCTGATGTCTCGCTCGCTCCTCCCTTATTTGGAAGATATGGTTGGGCCTATCACTGGCAAAGGCTGAGCGGCTGGCAGAACGGGAAATGGCGGGCGTGGGATGGCAGGAGCGGTGGGTGGTTCGGCAGAAGAAGAAGGCACGACCCAGGCCTCAGACACACGAGCAAATGGACGAATAGACAAATAAGCTCAAGGTGAACGGGTCGTCGTGGCACGTAAATGCAGTTGTACGGAGTACAGGCACAGTGTACGTGCTGCGGCCAGCTCATCTCACCAGTGCGCTGGACCTGTGACGACATGCCGTGTGGTTATGGTAAGATACAGAGTGATACGAAGTACGGATATATGGCACACGCAGCCAGGCACGGTCTGGTGCTGATGGTTGCACTGGCTGCAATAGGAAGGAACGAAGCTGCGACGCTAAGATACAGGGGGTGTGCGCTGGCGGCGGAAGGACCAAAGCTGCCAAGACTGGCCAGTTACCAACAAAGGAAGGCGCACGACAGACAGTAATCAATCAGCACCACTTTTTAATAGCGTCTCTAGCTCTTATCTCCAGCACCTCTAGCGAACCGAGCTGCGCAAGCCTGCTGCGATTTGCGTCGACCGGCAGAGGAAAGCTTGTCCTGGATCGCAACTTTCCTCTTTGATCAGCAAGACGGATGGGTCCTTCCCAATTAATCTATATTGATAATTTATTCTCTTTCTCTGGCGGGATTGGAAATTGCAGCTTCCTCTTTACATCTTCATCTTCATCTTCATCTTCATCTTCATCGTGCACATTTTTTGCCGTGTGTTGGTCTTTGGTCTGCATTTTGCCCTTCTGTCATACCTGGCTCTCTAGCGTGCTGGCGTATCTCGATAGCATCTACAGAGCACTACCAGTCCACCACAATCGCTATCGCCAGCCTATCGCCCGTTTCCGCCTCCCTCGTCGTCCTTATCTCTGGACAGCTCTGTGCCATCGTCACACTCGACTAGCAATCGTTCGTCATTCATCCGCAGTGTCTTCTTCACGCTGTGCTTGTTTTAACCGCTTTGGTTCCCATCCCGCGCCGTCTACCGGCTCTGTGCTATCTGCCAGAGCTATCTTACCACTCGTCCATCCCGCCATTTCTCTACATTACAGCGCATAGCCGTCTCTCCATCTGCGACTCGTGTCAGAGCTCCTGTACAGCGCACCAGCGCAACGCACACGCACGTCCAATCCCAGGAGTTCTCTTGCCACTGATGTTTCGCGCGCCGTTGGCTGAAACAAGATAAACCAGCCCTTTGGCATTCTTGTTTCCTCGGCCGGATAACTTGTGCGCTACATCTTCAAGGAACGGGCTTTCAAAAAAAGAGACAACAATAGACACGGCCAAGGTAGCAGAAAGAATCTACAGGGTGTAGTTTCCCATATCCCACCATCGACACCCGTTTGGCCCTGCACCCCACACACCAGCGTGCGCACGCAATAACACGCCAGCACCCCTGATTATCGCGGTCGCAACACACGGCAACATCAACATCCACGACAGTTGGATAGGTTCTAATGGTCCCTCGCATTGGATCATATTAGATCATCGCGCCAGACACACGCAAAACTACTATATACACACACTTACTGTAGCATGGCATCATCAAGGGACCAGCGTCCAGCAGACGCATCAGAAACAGACGCTCTCCTCGGTGCCAGCTCATCGCCAGCGCCAAACAATCGCCGGAAAGATAGCTGGGATGGCTTTGACGATTTTGCCGGCTTGCCATGGACACAGCGGCCATCTGTAAGTCACCTCTACTTTAAATGAAAGAGGAGCATGTAAAAGACCAAAAACACTGACATTGCAAGGTGTACTGGCTGATCGGGCCATATGCGCTCTTCACTCTGGCGTTCGGTGGTGTGATCGTGCCCAAGCTGAATCTAATTATTGATCTGATATGTCGGGGCTATCTCGCAGACCGCGAGCACCAGGGCTTCCCCATGCTACCCGTCGTTCCCGGCGGCGACAACCCGCAGTGTCAGATCCCAGCCGTTCAGCGGAGTGTCGCCACTTTCTCGCTTGTTATCAACGTTGTTGTTGGCTCTCTGAGTGCTTTCACTGCTCCTCGCCTTGGTGCCCTGTCCGATCGCTACGGCCGGAGGGGCGTCATGATTATTTCATCCTGTGGTGGCCTGGCCGGTGAAATCATCACTATTTTTGCGGCCAAGTACCCGGACATCATTCATTATAAGTGGCTGATTGGCGCTGCTGTCCTTGATGGGCTGGCGGGCTCGTTTACTGCTGGGAGTGTCGTCAGCCATTCATACACCAGTGACTGCACACCGCCCTCGAAGCGTGGCGTCTCTTTTGGCTACATGCACGCCTGTCTGTTTACCGGTATGGCCTTTGGACCGCTACTGTCTGGCTACTTTGTTGCGTGGACCGGCGATCTGCTGTCCATCTTCTATGTGACTCTGGGCTGCCACCTGATGTTCATTACCTACATTACATTCATCCTTCCCGAGTCCCTCTCAGCGCGGCGGCAGGACATGGCACGCAATAAATATGCAAAGGAGCAGGAGGCATACCATGCCACAGTCCGTGCCGACGAGCTGAGCGAGCGTGTCGAGGAGGCAGCTGGCCGCCGGACGCCGAGATGGGGTCCCATCGCGTGGCTTCACAAGGCGACCACGCGCATTCGTCACTCCAACCCCCTGGCGCCGCTCAAGATTCTCCTCCCCAAGGGCGCCGAGCACAAGAGAGTGCGCCGCAATCTGCTTGTTCTGGCCACCATTGATACCACTCTTCTGGCAGCTGCTATGAGCATGGGCAGTGTCACTTTGCTCTACAGTGAGTACATGTTCCACTGGGGCAACTTTGAGACGTCGGTGTTCATCTCGCTGGTGTCCATGGTCCGCGTGTTTGTCCTCATGGGCATCTTCCCCATCATCAACTACTTCTTCCGTGTCCGCCCTGCTGCTCACCAGCGCCGCGTGTCGGGCGTAGAGCCCCGCGAAACCAACACGGGCGCCGACAGTCTCGATGTCTGGTTGATCCGCGGCGCCATTCTGTCTGATGTCCTCGGTGTCACCGGCTACATCTTTGCCCGCACGCCAAGTGTGTTTGTTATTTCTGGTATCGTCACGGCGTTTGGCGGTCTCGGCTCTGCGACAATCCAGTCCTCTCTCACTAAGCACGTGGCACCAGAGCGCGTCGGCCAGCTTCTCGGTGCCATAGGTCTGCTGCACTCGATCTCGCGTGTCATCGCACCCCTTTTGTTCAACGGTCTTTATGCTGCCACTGTCGGCACCCACCCCCAGGCCGTCTTTATCCTCCTCGCGTGTGTCTTTGCATCCGTCTCGGTGCTCTCTTTCCTGATCCGACCTTTTGGTATGTACTCCCTCTCTCCATCGCATTCTCTTTGCGCACAGTTGCTAACGAATCAGTCTTCATGTCTGAGGACCCTGATGAGGCCGCCTCCGAACAATCGTCACGTCGTGCCCTTGAGCAGCAGAACGAGATTCTTGCCGAAGACGATGTTGTGCCGCATATCTAGACTGCAAGGCTGTAAGACATGTCCTTGGATGTATTTATTATTTCTATGACTTTTTGGATCTCTTTATACCTGCCATCATCGTCGTCATCGCCACCGTTTGATGTCTTTGCTATTTCATTCGTCGGTTGTTTTGTTTCCTTTATTTTCCATTATTTTGATAGATTCACCTCACGATTCCCCGTTGTCATGTTCAGTTGTTTCCAATACTCCAATACACAAATCAGACACACATTATTAATGTTAACTGAGATGCTATTCAAGCTCATCTACAAGAAGCTTTTCCTCGTGTCCTACAGTCACGTGGCATTAATAATTATTGACTTAAGCTTACATAGTACTCTTTCCTATTAGAGAAGTCTCGGAATAAATGGGTCTATTATGCTCTTAGGCTGTCATGCGCGGGGGGCTGACCCAATTGGCTCAGTCAGCTGCTGTGTGATGTCAGTACTTTGAATTTTTAGAGTTGGGAATGGAGCATCTAATTCTGGAAAGCTGCACTGTGGATAGCTCCTACCACCGGCTTGGATCGGCCTTGCGTCTGGGTTTTCATTCGGTGGCAATCACCAATCGGGCGTGTTGGTACCTGATATTTTTCAACATCACGCCGATTTAACATTACAACACATCCCTTGGTCACCTCATCTATTTAGTAGTTTTTTTTCTTCTTTTCTTTATTACCTTTAATTTTATCAACATCGTCTCTCATTTTCGACAACGATTGCCCTTCAACCTTCATCCAACAACAACACATGGCACTATGACAAACTCGCCGCTGGACTCCCCCGACGCCTCGGGCCACGACCGGCAAGCAGCCCGGACTCTTGCCGAGCATCTCCCGCAAGGATATACTGCCGACCTAGCGCGAGAGCAGCAGCCGCAGCCAGTCGAAGATGGAAATGCAGATGGGTCGGTGGCACAGGGCTCAGGAGGAGATGCAGCAGCAGCAGCAGCAGCAGCATTGCCGGGCGGGCCAGAGGGAGACAGCAGCTCGCCGGCCCAGGGGAGCACCGCAGACGCCAATACAGAAGAAGAACTTTCGTCGCTGCAGCTGCAGGGCGGCGATGTGCACCGCTCCCTCTTCAAGATGGCCGAGGCTTCGGCTCGCATGCAGCAGCTGCAGCAGCGCCCGCGCCTCATGACACCCTCGCCCTTGTCCCTCTCCAGCGCCGCCGAGCCTGCGATACAGCCGCCACCACCTCCGCTATCGCCCTCACTCCTGCCGTCGCCGCATCTGTCGCCTCCTCAGCGGCCCATGCACCGTCGCTCAGCCACCTACCACGATGGCTACACAGACCTAAACGACGACGACATTGACGACGATCTCTTGGCTTCCAGACGGGGCAGCATCCACAATCACCAGGCCGAACTCGGTGTCGACGAGCCTCAGTCTATGCCCGTGCGCGAGCTCATGGCGCCCCAGGGCTTCCGTCGCGACTTTGTCCTGCAGCAGATCCGGCAGCGCCAGCTGGCCGAGCGCGAAGCCACTATGCAGAGACGCCGCACCAACCTTCGCGAGCGCAGAAACATTGCATCGTACGGCGCCGTGCAGATTCCGATTGCGCGCAACTTTGTTGAATTTCTCGAGCTCTACGGCCATTTCGCCGACGAGGATCTAGAAGCATCTGACGACGACGACGACGATGACGATAGCAAGCCTGGTGACAACGGCACAAGCCGGGGGGTTATCGCACACGATGGTGCCGATGACGACGAAGGCGGCGACGAGGACCCTGAACGGGGCAATGCCCGGCAGCCCAACGAGCGGCAGCCACTGCTGGCCCGCAGCGCATCGGGAGCTGTGCACAGTGCTGGCGGCGAGAGCGGCAAAGCCAAGGCCGACATGTCGCAGGCCTTTTTCACTCTGCTCAAGGCATTCGTCGGCACGGGCATCATGTTCCTGCCCAAAGCTTACAACAACGGCGGCATGGTCTTTTCGACTGTGACGCTGCTTGCGGTGTCTCTCCTGTCCATGGCCGGCTTCCAGCTTCTGCTTGCGTGCCGCCAGCGCTGCGGCGGCGGCTACGGTGAAATCGGTCTTGCCATTGCCGGCCCGCGCATGCGCAGCCTGATTCTCGGCTCCATTGCTTTGTCGCAGCTGGGCTTCGTGTGCGCAGGCATCGTTTTTGCCGCTGAGAACCTGGCCTCGTTTGCGTCTGCCGTCGCCCACTCGCGCACGCGGCTCGACGGCGGCATCGGCGGCGGCGTCGACGACTCGGCCATCTCGACCAACGCGCTGATCGCGATTGAAGTGGCCGTGCTGATCCCGCTGGGCTTTGTGCGCGACATCGCCCGTCTCGGCCCGGCGGCGCTGCTGGGTGATGTCTTTATCGCCATTGGCCTTGTGTACATGTACTCGTATGACATTAGCGTCATTGCGGCGCGCGGCTGGCATGTGCACGAGACGGCCGACTTTTGGATCAACCCGTCTGGCTATGCGCTCACCATTGGCGCCGCTATTTTCACATTCGAGGGCATCGGTCTTATCCTGCCCATCCAGTCGTCCATGGCCCGCCCCGAACGCTTTGGCTTCCTGCTGTGCATTGTGATGTTCATTATCACGACGGCCTATATTTCCGTCGGCGCTCTCGGCTATGCAGCCTTTGGCGCCTACACCAAGACCGAGGTCATTGACAACTACCCGCGCGACAGCCAGCTTGTGCAGGCGGTGCAGTTCTTGTATGCCCTTGCCGTGCTGTCGGGCATGCCCGTGCAGATGTTCCCGGCCGTCAGAATCATCGAGGGCAAGCTCTTTGGCACCTCGGGCGTCTCGGGCAGCTACCACTCTGGCAAGCGGAACCCGCGCGTCAAATGGGCCAAGAACGGACTCCGCACCGCCATGATCGTGGCCTGTGGTGCCGTGGCGGTCCTTGGCGCCGGGCACCTGGACCAGTTTGTGGCCCTGATTGGATCGGTGGCATGCGTGCCGCTGCTGTTCATCTACCCGCCTCTGCTTCACTACATGAGTGCCGGCCCCGAGTCGTCCGTTGCTGTGCGCGCGTTTGATATCGGTCTGGTTATTGTGGGCACTGCTGCCATGATCCTCACCACTGCCGTCACGATCAACGCTGGCTTGTAGATCCCATCTTTGTTTAGCTACTCGTTGTTGATTTCTTTTCTATTTTTCTATTTTTCATGTTTACTTTTTTACTTGTTATTTGCATTTGAGCTTGGAATATGCTTTTTGCGTAAGCTAGCTATAATATTGGCTGGAGGGTTACAAAAGAGAAGGTTTACGGGCATTGATGATTCATTACTTATTTATCACTCATTCATATTGTCTGTTCAATTAAATATCTTGGGCCGCTATACTTGAGGAAACATAGCCTATAAATTGATGTATCTGTCAAACGGTAACTATAGCACCTTCTACAGGTGCTGTCTATGCATATAGTTACAGTACTTATATAGCGCTCAAAACAACCACTAGTTACAAGTAATCTCGCTCCTTTTGGTCAGTGGTCTCGTTTTCTTCACGCTTGTGTTCGCGCACCTTCCTCCATATGGCGTTATGTTCTTGAATTTTGCGAAATAGGAAACAGCGACACGATCGCGCCTGCCCCCCAGTTATACTTATTCTGTGCCTCTCCGCGACATCTGCTCCGGGCCACGTGCAGTCCGCCCCCCTCCCTCCCTCCTTCACCCTTTCTTCTCCTTCCCCCTCAACCAAAGCAATGGCCCGCTCTCGCTCGCTCTTGCCACTGATCACCACCAAGCTGTCCGCACCCGGCCCTGCCTTCCCCAGTCTGTCAAGAGTCTCGGGTCTTTTGAGTCTCTCGGGGCGATCCCGACCACCGGTATCCGCTCCGTCTCTTTCCACATCTGCGGCCAATTCTGCTTCTCCACGTGCTACTTTCCGCTCTTACGTCATTTCTGCCAGTAGCTCTGAGCAGCATCGGCAGCCTCGCATCTCTCTTTCGCAACTCTACTCAACCCGCGCCTTGAAACGCAATTCAACTAACGTACCTTGTTCGGCATCTACCAGATCGACTCTGCCACTCGCTGCACTCGCTTCACTCACCACCCTTGGCACACGCCGCACAATGTCTTCAGCATCCAGCACCGGCCCGGACAAGTCCTCCCCCGCAAAACTCACATTCGGCCCATTCGATGTCTCTACACAGGTTTTCTACGAAACGCCGCTGTCGTTTGCCCTCGTCAACTTGAAGCCTCTGCTGCCTGGCCACGTCCTCGTCTGTCCGAAGAAGCCCCATCGCCGTCTCACCGACCTTGATGCAGCCGAGCTAGTCGACCTGTTTGCTGCCGTGCAAGTCGTCCAGAAAATGCTAGCAGCCTTTTACTTTGGCAAAGACGAGAATAAGGACAACAGCGAGCTGCTACAAAAAGGCAGCTTCAACATCGCGGTGCAGGACGGCCCCGAGGCTGGCCAGACCGTTCCGCACGTACACGTGCATGTGCTTCCACGCATCCGCGGCGCCACGGCCAAGGACCTGTCGACCGAGGGCGATGCCTTGTACGAGAAGATGACCGAAGAGCCCGGAAACGTGGGCGGTGCACAGTGGGATGCGGCCTCGGACGGCGAGAGACAACAACTGGGCGGCACCAGACCACGGCCCGGTGGGCGTTTCCCGAAGATTGAGGATGCCAGCCGCGAGGCTCGCACAATGCAAGCCATGGAGGCCGAGGCAGCCGACTTCCGCAAGGCGCTTTCTAGTCTCGGAGTCAATCACGGCGTCGCAGGGCACAAGGACTAAGGATGAACGAGGTTATGATTATAATGGTATATACGACTTTAGACAATATTAAAAGGTTTGAAAATATAGAAAAGATTAAGCCAGCGCCGTACACCATGGTATATAGATCCCCCACTGATACACAAATCTAATCCTTATTCCTAGTTCGTCGGTGATGCAATACAAAGCAGTAATACAAAACAGAAGCTGACGTTAAGATTAGAACTCATCGTACAGGTTCATGGCCTGCGCGTTGTTGATGCCATAGTAGCTGGAATCGTGACCGGCTCCACTGTCGCCATTGGAGCTGCCAGTCCCTGCGCCCATGGTTCCTCCGGACAGACCGTGCAGCTGGGCGTGGTGGACCTGCGAGGATGTTTCAGGCGACGGCGGCTGCTGCGGTACTATACCCCAGGCCTCGAAGTTGTGGTGCCAGTTGACGCCGTCTTTCAGAAAAAACTCTTGCGTGTCGACACCATACATGCCTTGAAGACCGTCAGACTGCGAGCCGGTTTGTTGGAGGCCCACCAGGTGTTGTTGGTACGAGGGCGTGCCGGCTGCTTGCAATCCCTGGTGCATAGCCCAGGCTCCTGTTTGGTGTAGATTTGGGCCGGGCATGGACACGACACCATTGTTGATGACACCGTTTGTCCCAAAGCTTTGCGGCAGGTGCTGCTTGGGGATAGCGTCGAGACCACTGCTTGTTGGTGATTGTTGCACCTTGGGAACAGTGCGAAGATAATCCGGCGTCATGTCAGGGGTGGTCTGGTCCTGGAAGCTGGGTGACTGGTGGCTATATTGGTCCGTAAAGGCAGGGATTGAAGCACCGAGAACCCCGCTTGTCGGACCGGGGTTGGACTCTGTCTTCAGTTTCGTAAGTGATCTAGGGGCGGGGATGCTATCGTGTGGCGACCTAGAGGCTGCGCTTTGCACCGCCGAGTCAATTGCAATAGGCCGCAGCGGAGACGGCACGTCTGAAGTGTTGAACGTGCCATACTTCTCATCTGTACGCTGAAGGGTCTGCGAAGCCTCTTCGGGAAGCTCGACCTCCCACTTACGTGCCAAAACGCTGATGATGCTGAGTGTGCGGCGCGCACAGGGCCAGTCGGCTGCAATTTCTTCCAGATGCTTGACACCATGGATGATGTTTCGCTTTGCTGTCTTCTCCGGAAGATTGAGCAGGTGGATTGTGCATGCCGAATGGATCATGTAGACAGCAATGTTGCAGATTTGGCGAAGGTTGTATGCCTTCTTGTACTGGCGCATCAGCTTCGAAATCGAGCCAGCGTGCGATGTGCAGTAGCGGCGGGGTGAGATGTGTGATGGCAAGTGAGACTCCTTGGGGGAATACTTGAGGAATGGCCGGAACAGGTGAATGTACTGCAAGTGGTAGAACATGTGCGTGAGCATCATGTTTGGCAGCTGTCCGTCCTTGGCCTCGAGTTCTTTGGGGAGCCCGGCATGCCAGTTCTCGAGGCGGCGCTGGAGCTCGCTGAGCTTGCGCAGCTCAAGCGCCTTGGAATGCGGGCGGCCAATGTGGTTGGGGTGGTAAAAGAACAGCAGGATATCGCTGCTGATCTCACAAAGCTTGGACAGCTGCAGGCCAATTGCGCGTGTCCGAGACGGCTGCTGGAGCGATGTGCTGTAGCCTGCGTCAGTGTAGGGCGACCAGGGGGCAGAGTCCTCGTCGGGGAAGACGTCATACTTTGGCACAATGTATGAGTTCATAGGCAACTGGGGTAGACGGCCAAGGTAGTTGGACCAAGCCTTGTCGAACAAGAAACAGCCCCAGAATGTGATGCGACGAGCATCTACTTCACCCTCATCCATCTGGTGCCGGGTCTGCTCGCCACCCGAGATGCTGGATTGGGTTTTTGTGCCGCCATGGACGTCAAAAGTAAGGCCAATATCTTGGGCCATGCGGAAACTCATGCCGCTGTACACCCAACCCTTTGCCTCACGGGCGCATCCCGCTTCGCGGACTGACATGAGCGCCAACGCCTGGACCGTCACCAGTCTCGGCTTCTCGTACTCGTCATTCTCTACAATGAGACGCTTGGCCTCGGCAAAGAAATGGTCGCCCTTGGTGCGGTCGTCGCCAGGTGTACCAAATGCTCCTGGGATGCCACTGAAATGGCAGCCTAGTGCAAGCATGGCATTGACGAGCAGAGATGAGCAGTATGTGGTCCGCTTTGGCTGCACAGTAGGCCGGCCAAGCAGAAAATCGCGCTCAAAGAGGTTCTTGGACAGCGTGGCAAAGTAGGGGTAGTGCCAGTTGAAGTACATTTTCATGAGGTGACGGATCAGATTCACGTCGGTCGTGACAGTGGTCCAGCTGCGCAGAGCGTCATCCTCGCTGGCGTAGCCACCGGCTGCCAGGCCGGTTCTGCCTACGATGGCGTTGCCAGTCGCTGGGTCGACACCTGCTTCGCCATCGTCCTCGCCGTCGCTCTCGCCTGTATAGATGAGATGTGAGGTGCCGCCGATAAAGCGAACCGAGCCATTTTCCAGGCGAAGTTCACCCATCTTTCGGGCTAGCTCGCGCTCTCCCTCGGGTCGGTCATTAGGGTCTGCTGATGCGCTCCCTCCTGCTGCGGTGCCGCCATCTAGACTGACGCTCCCATTATTTTGAGAAGCTTCATTCAGGCCCTTGGCAATAGACTCGGCAACAGAATCAAGGCTATCACAGGTGCGGATTCTGCTGACGATATCCGGTACGTCTTCTTCTTCTGCATTGAGAATCGCCTCGATTAGAGTTTGCAGCGTTGAGTTTTTTGCCTTCATGCTGTCGACCTTGTCCCGATAGACACCTTTGCGTCTGTGGTCAGAGTTAGGGTCATAGATACACTCGGTGTAGTATACACTCGAGCAGGCAGCGCAGCTCGGCACGGCACCGTCACACTTGGACTTTCTCTTTCGGCATGCAACGCAGGCAGTGCTCACACAGCGCCGCTTTTGGGATGACGGGTCAGCATTGCGCCGCGACTTTTTGGGCTTGGCGCCCGGCTGTGCTTCGCCTGCTTCGCCCGTGCTATTCTGGTCTTGGGGCAGGCCTGGTATGGCTAATGGTCCAGGATGCGCCGCATGTGCCGGAGGACCTGCCTGCGCAAGTTGCACCGATTGTATCGGGTGCGCGGGGAGACCTGGGATGGTCGCTGCTGATGTGAAGGGCGTAGTATGAGATGACAAGGCGAGGGTGAAGTCATACGACAGGCGGATGTTAGGGTAGTCTGAGTTATGATAGTTGTTGCCATTGTCCGGCAGATTGTTGTCAGGCAAGTGCGACATGGCGACGAAGTCGACAGCTGCGTTGACTGCGCTGCATCAATGAAGGGTGTGATTCGAACGCTGACCACCACACCTTGAAATGTAGTCAGACCAGATATTTAACAGCAAGGCAGTTGTTTCTAGCCGAGCGTGCAGATTGTTGTGGAACTCGTGAAAGTGAAATAAGCAAATTCTGGATGTGTGGAGTAGTAGTGAGATGTGTGTGCGCGCGGGGTTGCAAACTGGGCCGGGATGCGATTGAGATGCGATTGAGTCACATGCAAAGGTGAGGAGACTGTATTTAAACAACGATGTCTGTTGTCCGAAGTGAAGATGGGATGTAAATGGCTGACGTCGCTTGTAAGATATAAAAGCTCAACGGTCTATGGGGATGGTATTGCAATAAGCGAGGTAAAGTGAAGGTACAGCTGTCTGAGTCGACAAATGACAGGCGAATGCAACACTGACACAGAAAGACCGTTCCCAAGTGTCTGACAGTGGTGGATTAGAAATGGTTAGAAAAGAGGAGCGGGCCAAGAGACCGTCCTATTCCCCAAGCGGACGTGACGGCCGGTTTTGGAGCTGATACTCGGCGTAGAGAGTCTAGCCCAACACCTGGGGAGGCGAAAATGCTGAAAATGTTGCGAAAATGCTGCAAATGTGCTGTAAGATCACCGCAAGAATGCTGCAAAGCGGGTGGCGCCAGTAATGATCAGCGAGATGCGATGTCTTAGTCTGCACGGCACTTTTGGGCTGTATTTCGACTGCTCTAGCGGCCCTGTAGTTGAAAAAAAGGCGAGCATCGTGGACTAAGCCTGAGGGGGTTTAAAATGGCGCGAGGCTAGAATAGGCAGGCGTCTGTACAGGGCGTTACTATCTATCCATTCTTTGCTTTCTTTGATGATGTGCCTCGGACGCACGGGGCAGTGGAAGCGGATGTAGAAAGAGAGGTCTTGGGGTTTTTCGGGGATGGAATAGCGGACAATAAAAGCCGAGAGACGGGGCTCTGCTCTGTAATGCTCCGAACAGCTATATACTGTAGAAAGTCGAAAGCCAAGAGATCCATCACTGCAGTCAGCAAGCTGGGGCGTTGGGAGGAGGATCTCTGAGCAAATCCACCACAGAAGAGCCACAGGGGCGAGACACCGGAGAGAGCGAGGAGCTAACGCAGACTGTGGGGGGAACAACGACCAGTCATGGCTAGCCGGTAGCCATTAGCGAGTGTAACAGACCCGAGATTAGCGATACGAAGCAGAGAGTTCACTCTAGCCAGTATCTTTGCACATGACGAGCTCAGGGTGTCAAAGAAACAATCAAAGATGTGATGGCAAAGCGAACCAAAAGCCCATGGAAGTCGGCGATTCGGAAGTCGGCTGCTATTAGTTGCATCTTGTCAGCAATTGTCATCAATGGTAAGCAGACGAAGAAGATGGCAAAGGGCCTTGAGACAACGTCTTGGGGTCTTTTTGCGATGCCGCGGCAGTTGGACGCACGGTAATCCCAAAGATTTGGCGGCCTAACAAAGACAACGGCCAAAGACCCAGGATGAGAAAAGGACCGCGGGAAGAAAGGCGTTGGTCAAAGGATCGAGGATTTAGATAACAGTCCAAGATGTCCAAGACAGCAAGCAGACAAAGGAAATGCAGCATAGGGTGAACTGATAACAGCAAAGGGCAGACGACAGGCATTGGAGAAGAGAGAGGAGAGAGAGAACAGAGACATCAGGTTTGGACTGGAAAAGACAAAGAGATACCTTGGCAGAACACAACAGACACGGTGCCAAGGCCATGGCGAGGCTAGAGGTGCAAAAGTACCGATGGGGGCTATTCGAGCATACCTGATGGAGCTGAAGAAGCTGGTCGCCGACCTGCAAGGGTCAGGCACGTTGTACCCAGCCAATGAGTAGATGGCCGGCTTATTCCGCTGCAGTTGCGCTGCAGTTAAGCCGCAAAGGATATGCCGAGAGTGTCTGCCGGTATGCCGCTATGGGTAGAAAAGGTAGACGGGCACCGAGAAGAGGCAGAGAGGTACTTCGACGTTAGAGTCGCCGTTAGCCAGAGGTCTGGCGGGGCGAGACAGATGCTTTTCCCGTTATGGATAACACGACGACGAGTAAGGCTGGCGTTCGAAAGTGCCCGCTGGTGATTGCTGGCGCATGACCGTGTCATGGCGATTTGAGGATCTGCAAAGGGGGCAAATCTAGGATGTGTAGTCGAAATATTAAGAGCCACCGCATGGAGGAGGACGAGGACAAAGTGAGGTTGGAAAGGGGAAAATTAGGAGAGAAATGACAGATGCCAATGGATATGGACAGGACCCCCTGAATAGGCCTCGTAGTGAGCAAGTACGCCAGTCGCACTTTCCTGTTGTTAAGGGACTCCCAACAATTTGGTCACATTTGGGTTTTTGGCGGAAGGTCCGGGTGGGAAAACAACGGCTTATGGCGATGTGGGGAAGGAGCAGTCGCGGTGTAAGTATCCCGTCCACAATAGGAAGTTGCAAGGTATCAAGAGGCCAGAACAAACACGACGGCTACATCCGAGCAGATCAGCATCCTTGTCATATATCTGTGTTATTTGTGATATTCGATGCAAAGACATAAACAGCAGCCAAAAGAGGCATGTCCTATGTAAATCACGGCGGTGCGCCACAGATGCTGTAGACAATACTCTGTCGGTGCACGCTAAACTGCCTCGCCTAAAGTCCAATCACGGGCAAAATGGCTATCAATTGGTGTTGCACGTGTGCAGTAAGCTTATCTCGATATCAGGATGTGTCATGAACAAGCAATCTTAGTCTGCACCTGTTCGCCGTACTTTTTGGACTGCATTGTAAATTGCTTTCATACCATCGTGCGAGGCACAAGTAGAGTCTGTGTCCCATTAGAGTCCGTGCAGGCCATACTTGCCCATCGCTCCTTCCTTCTTAACATAATGGCCAATGTCACTCGCACCTGCCATATTAAGCCATCCAAGATATTACGTGCATGCGGATCCGGGGTACTTATACAGAATCTCCACATCACCCAGTTGGTGTAACACGGAAACGTGTAAGTGATGGGATACGTATGGTATTGGTCACTGGAGTAATTATAAAAGTGGTTGTGCAGATTTATTTGTTTTCTTTTATTTTATTTATTTCTTTTCATGGATATGTAGTGAGAGTTTTTCTAAATAAAAATTAAGAAAAGAAAAGGATTAGGAAAAGAAGATAACAAGAACAAGAAAGAAGAAAAGTACAAAAAGAAAAATAAAAGGATAGAATAAAGAGAAATAACAAAATAACAAAATAACAAAAATAAAATAGATGTAGAAATACAGAAATGAATAATTAATTAAAAATAAAAAGTAATAAAACAAACAGAAACTAAACAACAGAAGAATAAATCAAATAAAAAACCAGCTCAGATTTAAATTCAAATGAGAATGCATGTCACACATTTTTGCCCACAAAATGTTCACGTCAGTAAGATGTTCACGTCAGTTATCCTGCAATTAACTAGACAAATAGAATATAGACAGGTAGACAAGCACACATGCCGGGGAATTAAGCAGCAATAGCGCGTACAGCCAGAAGATGGATAAATAGAAAACAGACAATTATAGACAAACAAAATCATACGCATAAACGTCGTGGCACATAATATAGCTTCACTCTTTCAGATCGGCCTCGCTCTCCCGAAAGATGCTCCGCCGTGACTGCGTTGGGCTCGCCTCTCCAGACGCATGTCCTTCTGTGCGTGTCGCCGCCGCCGCCGCTTCTTGCTCGGCAGCCGCCTCGGCCCCGGCCGATGCCTCTGGGATCGGCTGCGGCGTGTGCGCCGAGAGCGCCCCGATAATACCGCCTATGGATGGCGGGAACTCGGAGCCCATGGGCGATACAATGTGGCTGGTGCCAATACTGCCGGCAGCACACGACGAGACACCCGACGCCACGGACTGGCCGCCGTCGCTGCCGCTGCGCAGGTGGGCGCGGTCGTGGTCGCTGATGTCGGAGATGTTGGACTCGCGGAAATTGGCGGCGGCGCTGAATGACGGCGTGGTCGTGGACGGCGGCGTGGGCTGTGGCGGCGGCGGCGTAAAGGGCTGGGCAATGCCGAGCGACGGCGAGTCGGCACGCGGGATGACGCCGCCTGCTGCTGCTCCTGCGGCGGCGAGGTTCCGGGAGCTGCTGTTGTTGCTTCCGTCGAGGGCCGAGTTCTGGTTCTGGTTCCCTGGCGGATTCCCCAGGGGGCTCTCGAGCTCGGCGGAGACCGACTTTGCGTAGAAGCCGTTGGCGCTGCCGAGCTTTGTGTTGCCGCTGATATCTGTCGACGAGACATTCGACCTGGGGAAGTCGGCCGGCAGTTCAAAGCGGCCGTTTTCGGCTACTCTGTTAGCATTGAATCCTGTTTCTCTTTTCTATATTTCTGTCTTCTGTATTCCTGTATTTGCCCTCAAGGAGGCGTCAAACTTACCACTGAGCTCGGAAATAAAAGCATTGGAGGCTGTATTCTGTTAGTTGCCCGTTTTTATACTAAACAAACAGTTTTAAAAAATACTTACCGGTCAATTCAGAGGCATTGTTGGTGTCGCTGTGCGGCGTGGGCAGGCCATGCGGCGAGTGGCCGTGGGACGGCTGGTAGAAGCCTGGAGACCCGCGGGCAAGGGCAAGGTTCATCTCGGCCATCTCGGGGCTGATGGGCGTGCCCGTGCTGTGGGGAGCGCCGCTGGTGCTGAAGCCGTTGGAGCCGCTGCCGTCGCCGTCCCACGACCCGCCCTTGTTCGACCCGTGCTTGACGCTGGGCTGGGCACGCAGCCAGCGGAGCACAGCGTTGCCGTGCGTGTCGTACGTGGCGTCGCTCTCGGCGTTGGTGCCGTCGGCACGGCTCGAGCGGCGGCCGCCACTGGCAGTGCCGTTCTTGAGAAGCTGGCGCTTGCGGTACAGGAAGGCGCCGAGGCCGAGCAGGGATAGCAGGATGAGGCCGCCAATGACTCCGAGCAGCGGGGCCAGGAACTTGGGCGTGTGCGAGCCCGAGCCTCCTCCCGTGCTGGAAGCCTCCGGGGCAGACGAGTGCGTCGTCGACGACGACGACGTCGTGTTGAGTGGGTAGGGGTAGTAGTTGGTGATCTTGGATGTCTCATAGGCCGTGGCAAAGACGCTCTTGAGGCCCGTCGCGGCCCAGCCGCCCGAGACAGCAGGGGCCGTCGCCGTGGCATTTCCCTTGCCGTTGCCGCCAATGACCTTGACGACGGCGTCGGGAACACTGTAGTCGGACCAGTCGACCGGCGTGTACGCATCCATCCACGTGGCTGACGAGAGATTGAACAGCTGCACGATGCCGCCTTCCAGGCAGCTCAGGCTGTACCCGGCCAGGGGCGGGTAGCCCCCGATGACAAACATCTGGTCCGGATACGGCTTGACACACTTGTGGCCGGCGCGGCCGTGTGCTGGCGTAGACGAACTGTAGACTTTGGTCCACGTAAACGACGGCAGCGACAGGACCCAGACGTCGTCATTGAAGTTGGAGCTGACGTTGAGGCCGTCGAAGCCGCCATAGTAGTAGATGTTGAAGCTGGACGCGTCGTCGGCCGCGGCCACGACCGAGCATGCGCGTGTGCGCTGACCGATGCCGCTGCCGCCAGTGGTGGGCTGCTTGTACCATGACTTGCCAGCCACGTCGTAGACGTCAATGGTGGTGATAAAGGCAGGACTCTCGGACTTGCTGGCGGACTCGTCGTCGGACAGGGCAATGACCGAGACAAACTCGGGGTAGGTGACGCCGCCAATGGCCACGAGGATGCCCTCTTTTCCGACGGGGACCCAGACCAGCTCCGGGTTGGCGCGGCCGTCGATGGTGCTGGGCAGCGTTGTGTTTGTCCAGGCCGGGTCCAGCTGCGTCGTCATGTCGACAGATATGAGCGTGTTGGACACGTTGACGGCCGTCAGCGAGTCGTTGCCGTTGACGTCGTAGATGGGGCCCCAGGACGGCGAGCGCATTCCGGAAAAATACCAGGCCTTGTACTCCGAGGGCGCGCTGGCGGCGCCGCCGTAGGCCACGTAGCGAGTCATTCCCGAGGGCAGATCGTCATTGACAAAGCCAGCCCGGAAGTTGGCCCTGTAGGCGCCGTACTGCTCGACCTGGTACGACGACACGACGTCGCCGTCGGGGTAGGAGTAGGCGTCTGTGAGGGGTAGGAGACCGCCATACATGAAGAACTCGTCGTCGTTGGCAAGCAGAGCGCCGTCGTTGTAGTTGGGCGCGATGTTGTTGGCACTGGAGCCCGAGGGCACCTTGTTGAGGAGATTCATGACGCCGGTGACGTTGTCTGCCGTGGAAAAGGGCATGCTGAAATTGAGGGTCCAGATGATACCGAGCGGGTTGTTGTCGGAGGCGGGCGTGCCGTACGAGCCGTCCTTCATGCCGGGGATCCAGTAGAGCGTGCCGCCGTCCATGTAGACGGTATCCTTGACGACGGCGACACGGGGCTGCTCCCACGAGCACATTGTGGCGTTGATCTGGCCCGAGTCCCAGCCGGAGGACTGGGCCACAACGGCGGCCACGAGGCCGGAGGCGGCCACGAGGCGCAGCATAGCCTTTGTAGAGTAGATTGTTTGAGTATAGTTTTGGATATCACGCCTTGCTGCATGAACAGCTGGAAAGCTGCATAGACGAGCAGATGTAAGCGGCAGAGGTATGCAACAGAGCAACAGAGGGGAAGTGAGAATGAAAAGAAATTAAGATGACAGGGATAAGCGGGCTAATAGAAGACGGTAAGGAACAGGAACAAGGACAAGGACAAGGACAAGAACAAAAAAAGGAAAAGATGAGATGATAGATGATGGGTGAGACTGGCCCGTGATGCTTTAGCAGGGCAGGACAGCGATAGTCGGACAGTCAGGCAGTCAGACGGTCAGACGGTCAGACAGGTAGACAGATAAAGACTGGATGAACCTAGATGTGGTGGAGGTGGAGGAGAGGTGGGTGGGTGGTGAGCATAAGAATAAGGCTTGGGCTGTGCTGCAGGTCTATTTTATCAAAATGGTCACTACTCTGTACATTACTGTGTTCTGTGTGGTATGGCAGTCTGCAGTCTAGTCTGTCTGGGGTCGAGTCTCGCTCGAGGAAGATACGAGACACCCTCTCCTTCAGCATATACAGAGAAGAAGTTGACCTCTGATTTATTTTGGTAATGGGTGGTCTCCCCACTTGTGCAAAGAAGGCTCGAGCAGTCTTAATTCGGGCTGAGCCCAATTGGTGCTTGGAGAGGAGGAGCAGGAATAGGTTGAGATATAAGTCAATAGCCCGGGCTGATAGAGCTTTGGTGTGTAGTAGTTGTGATGTTAATAGATGGGAGAGGATCACAGTGCAGGAGGAAGAGAAAATGAAGCAGGATGGAATAGGGCGAGGAAGACGAAGAGGATAAGAGTGCAGATACAGAATACAGAGGTAGGCTGGGGCTGTGCCAAGGCACGCAGCTCTGGAGGATGCTAGAGTGCAGGCGTCGTGCAGGCCATCCACTATCCAATATTTGATATTGCACAATGGCAGACAGGCAGTGTGATTATAGATACATAGTATGGATGGTGGGATGGCATACTGGCAAGTCCTCGTATAGTCGCATGAAGCTGAGGATCAAAACACCGGAAGAGGTTCAGCTTTGCAGTGGTGACGGGAGATGGTGTGAAGGCGAGGAAGAGCATGTCCGTCTTTTCCTTCTTTTCTTCTTTTTCTAGTTCAACTCTTTTAATTTTCTTTCTTGTTAACTCTTTATTTATTCTTTATTCCTTCCATCTATTATCACAGAACACAAACGATGACCCGCAAAGAAGCAGAAGCAAACAATCAAGAAAACAAGAAAACAGCAGACTCTCAACTGCTACTCCAGTCATAAGCAGGAAACTAGCCGTCTTTGCATGCGGTGTCAAGCAATGCTTTGGTGGCATGCCAGTGTGGTATCTTACGGCCTCAAACAGTGAGATAGCAGCTTCGATGTACTTATGTATTATATATACTGTAGTAATTAATAGCTTACATTAGCCCTGCCGTCAGACTGCGTTGCACTATGCCATCTTAACGTTGCATGCTCCCTAGTAGACAGTATTATCGTCGGGTTGCCCATGTCAGCGTAGCAAACTACCCTTTTTTCTCCATCTTCTTCAGTCCCTTGGTCCTGGTTGCACTGCATCAGCAAGGGTCTTCGCATTCTCATTCTTTTTTTCGCCTGTTCTTTTCTCCATTCACTTTCTCTTCTCTTCTGACTTCTGTTTTCTCTTCTGTTTTCGTCTGTCCTTCTTGTGTCCCCCCATTTCCCTGTTTCCCTGTTTCCCTGTTTTCTGCTTTCCTGCTCTCGTTTATTTTCTGTTCCTCTTTTGCTTCCAACTGCCCGCTAATCCCGTTCGTACTGATCACTCGCAGAAACCAAGACAACACCACAACAGCCCTTATTTCCAACAACCAGCCCACTGTCAGTTCCCTCGCTCTTTGTCTCGATGCTGTTTCCGGCCATGTCTGTGCCGCCCTCATCCCTAGCCTCTCTATTTGAATACTAGGTTATATGTCAAGAGTCAACGTTGCCACTAGCCTGCTATTGAGTTTCTCTTATTCTTCTACCATGTACGTGTGCCCGTCTTAGGCCGACGAGCGGCGCACAGTGCGCCTATCCTCCAACAGAGCCTCCCTGTCCACCCCAGCCAAGTCGACAATCCCCCATGTCCACCCCTCACTTGACAAAATCAGAGCAGTCACACAGTATCAGTGTATTAGTATTGACCATATTGCTCGTTTATTGCTCTTTCCAAACAGCGGCCTTTGATCAGCCCGGCGCCATACGACGCAAGAGCACGATTCGGCTTGTCTGGCATATTGCATGTCGGAGGGCAGTATTTGCAGTAGAGGGGCAGCAGTAGGGAGTAAACCCGGCAAGCAAATACCAATTACACTGAGCAAGTACAAATCCGTGAGCTGGTGCAGAGAGTGAGAAGCGTCCGTGGTCTCATGCCAGTACTGTGCGCACACAGTGCGTAACTGCTTGCTGAAGCCTTGTTCTTTCTCGACAGCTCTTTTGAACCGATCCGGTTAGACCGAGTGAGATTGACCCCACTTGACAACTAGCCGTCCTCCACTGGCCACGCTAAAACGCTAAATGCTACTCCAAGCCGACATGTCGGATGATCTAGTCTTAGTATAGACTAGCTTTTAAATCTGGCCAATGGACGCACGACAACACCTCGAGACCCCTGTCACTACCAGCGGTGTAAGTGAAGGCCATCGCCTGCCTTTTGTGAAGATACTGTAAAATGCACTTCCCAGCCACCGCATCCATCTCACGCTGCTCTCCAGTTACTCTGGCGAGTCGTCCTTTAACAGAGAAACAGCTCATTGTTGATCTAGCTGTTAAAGGGGTAAAATACTGGCTAGAAGCTACGGTAGAAGCTACGATAGAAGCATCGAACAAAGCAGATGGGCTAGAAGGACGGAAGCAGTTGACAGAAGACAAAAAGAAGAAAATAATAAAAGAAGAAAATAATAAAATGGATCAGAGTGAAAAGATACATTTACACTGCAGACGAAAAAGCAATCACAACGCACAGGAATCCTTCTCAGCCTCAACAGTGGGCCAGGCCATATGACAACAGGAAACAGAAGCAGAGGGTACTCCGTAGATAGTGAGGATATGCAAATAACCTAGACTACCCAACTACTACATAGTACCTTTGCCCGTCGTGTTGCTACATCGTCGTGTGGCCTGACGGAAGCAGCTCTCCACCGACCAGCAGCACGCTACTGCGGCTTGCTGCATGCATGGTAAGCCTATTTCTGTCTTGCTGCGGAGGCCAGTGCATGCTCCGTGAGTCTCTGCGCAGTGGCATGTCTTGATTTTGGCTTTCTCGTCCCTCTACTTTGTCTTGTACGTCTTGTATTACTACTAATACTATGTAGCTCTGTGCGCTCTTCAGATCGCCATCGTATTCGATCGACAGTGCTGCGGCAGCCCGACATCGATGATCTCTGGCCTTTGTGTTGGCACTCTGCAGGCAGTGCACGGCATTGAGATGGCAGAGGCAACGAGAGGAGCAGAGGAGCAGAAAGTCAAAGCTAGGCTGGTGCATCTCTACTGAAAGAGCCGCTGTTTCTTTTGCCAGCAAGGCGCAACACGACATCAGAGTATCCAAAGGCCTTTGCATAGTATCTGACTCGGGAGCCCTCGGCCCCGCCCGCCAGAGACGGCTCTCAGACTATCTGGCACGCCTTTTTATTGCTTCCACTGTAAGCCTCGAGGACTGGTCTAGACACTGCACGCGTAATATGCCCGGCAGTTGAACAGTAATTATATGTATTTGCGCACACGAATTGCCGACGCAAAAGGAAGGAGCCATAACTTCTTAGATAAGCAAGCAGCGACACTACGCGGCGTGAACAGTCCAACAGGCATGGGGGCCAACAGCGAGCATTTACTCGAATACTCGTATTCACTTCCCGTGTGCTCGCAGTGTGTTGTTTGCAGAGTGCTCGCGGTGTGATTCTGCAGCATTCAAAAGGCCGATTGTCGGTTGTCTTGCTGCTGCTGAGACTGACTCTCCGATGCTCCTCGGCCTCTTCGTGTCTCTCAGCAGGTCGAGTCTCCGGTCCCAGTTTGTGTCTAGGCCTCTACATAGTATTGCTAGTTTGCCAGTTCTAGCAATCGCTCTATGCTGTTACCCTGCCTCTGCCTACTATGTAGAGCCTCAACTGCGTTGTTTAGCTTGCCTGTCGCTTGAAGGCTCCCGCCATCTTCCTCAATGCAGCTAGCACTGGGCTTGCAGGAGGGTCCCGCCACGCCCTTTCCGCTCTAACTACTCGCAATACCACGCAAAGCTCTCGATGGCCTGCATGCATGTCTTGCCCCGAGTCCGTCTACATCCACCCCTGTTGAATCCTGCGGCTTGCCCCGATCAGGCTGGTATCGACAGACCCCGAGCCAGGGTCTTTTTTTGTTTTCTACTTTCCCCTCTCGAGTATCTCACTCTCACCACCCACCCTCACTCTCTCTCACTCTCACTTGCGTAGTATTTCTGCCTTGCCCTGCCACCCTGACCAGCCCACTCTCACTCATCACAGCGGAGTATTATATTTATTGTGTTTAAGCGTACGATACTTTAACTGTAATGCTATCCTACTACCCCACACCAGTACATACATAGTATGCCATCTCCAGCAGCTGCCCTTTGCCGTTGTAGATGCCTCTCCTCCTGGTCTCTGTACTATATAATAAGAGCACTACCTTGTCACTGTTTGCGTGCTCATTATTGTGCTTTGTCCACACCCCGGCGCCTTGCGGGGCCAACGCCTTTTGCTTTCCGAATGCGTTCTCCGTTGTTGTGAATGGGTTGTGAGCAGCTCTGAATAAGTATTTAATATACAGAGTAGTAAATTGTAAATAATAAATCAAAGACTCGAACTCGAGCATCTGCAGCCAAGCCCAGAGTCCAGCAAGTAAAAAGAGAAAGAAAGAGAACTCTGCAAACCCAGCTGCCGCACCTGACAATGAGGTGCAGCCTGGCAGACGTAATCCTCCGAGCACTCTCTGCCGAGTGTGGCCTTGTGCAAAACTGCTGCTCGCACATATGCAAGTCCGGCCTCTTCGTCTCTCTCTCTCCTTCTCTTTGACCTCCCCTTCATCCTCGATAATCAAACTACGGCAATCTCCTACAACAAAGAAAAGCAAATTACAATAGACAAACAAGAGAATAGATCGTCTAATCTGTCAGCTGGCAGCACGTTTTGGTAAAAGATAATCTCAACCCAGCTTTCCACTGCCGGGCAACGTTGTCGTCAGCTTGCTGCACTTTCAATTGCCCCTGCTCTGGTTTTTGTTGATTATTTCCGCTCTTTGATTTTTCCTCTATTTGTTTTCATCTGTTTCGTTTGTTCATTTTTCCGTTTCTCTCGACTCACCTCCTGCCACCCCTCCGACTACATATACTCATTCCGCTCACTCACCCCGTTCAACACGCACCTTTTCATCCTATATCCTCTGTTATCCTATATTGTCCTCTATCCTCTAGTCTATATCTCACATTCATCTCACACATCACCCTACATCTCATGTCCCGGTAGTACTTCCATCTCACATGCAGCTGCGAGTGTGTCTGTACCTAGCCTTTTATTTCTGCCCTACGCCTCTGCCGTGCACCACATCCTGACACCTCTCACACACCCTCGGGCTCGTATATGTTCAGCTGCGTGCTCTAGCTTTGTTCTTCTTTTTTTATTTTGTTCCTGTTCTTTCTTTTTATCTTTTTGTCTTCACTCTCTTCCTTGTGCTGCTCTTCCTGTATTACCTTTATCCATACCCTTATCCTCGTATCGTTTGCCCATTGCTTTTCTCTTCTTTCTTTCTTCCTCCCGCGTCTCTTCCTTCTCTCCGACTTCTCTCTACCTCCCCTCTCCCTCCTCTATCCCTCCTCCATCCCTCCTCCATCCCCATCTCCTACCAAGACAATCGTTACGACTGAAGCTCTGCTTCAAACACGCTCGCTTGTGTCGACTACTCCACGCCCAAGCCTCTGCAGTGTAGCTCGGCGAGACTTTTCGTCTCTTACTCCCCTAGCTCGCCTCCGGCTTGGCCCTCCGCTCTCTACTCTACATCCTACATCTCCATCTCTGCATCTCCAGATGGTTCGCTATCCGTCTCTGTGGCGGCTGGCCGCCGGCATGCTTGTGTCGACCGCCATCGCCGACACCAATGTCACAACCTACAACAGCCCCGTAAACGGCGGTGGCAGCAGCAACAACTACTGTCCGCCACAAAGCACAGTGACCAAGTGGAAGACCGAGTACTGCACCGTCACATCGACGGTTTTTGTGCCGTATGTATTATCTAATCGCCCCATTGCGCCTGCCATTGTCGGTCTGCTCCTTCTCTTCTGGGCCTTGCTAACAGTCTAGACATACGTATGTAATCAAGCCTCTGCTCAGCTAAAATGGAAAATACAAGAACTAACAACCCAGTGTCGTGTCGACAGCGACGATCACCACTGACATCTACCACGAGACCACCGACTATGTCAGCGCGGTGTCGACTGCCTACGTCACCTCCGTGTCCGTCGATGATTCAGTCTCCACCGAGACCGACTACGTCACCTCGGTCACCACCGCCGTCTCAACTGAGACTCTCTACAGCTCGTACCTCGTGGTATGTCACTCGCTCCTTCTGTCTCTTTCTTACTAGAGCTCTCTCCCTCCTTCCTTCTCTACCCTGCACGCTTACTAACAAACAGTCCTACCCCGTGACTGTCACGGTCACGGCCTGCGCAACAGATGCGCCCGCGACAACCTCGTCGTATGACGGCGGCTACGGCTACGGCGACCGGCGTCGGCGCAATGCTGCAGGCTACGAGTGTGTCGTGTCCACCGAGGTCCAATGGAGCACCCTCACGCTCACATCGACGCTGCCGGCCTCGACCGTGACTGACTCGGTTGCCGTCAGCGTCACGACCACGCTGCCGGCCTCGACCGTCACGCAGTCCGGCACGACGGTGGTGATTCCCGCCTCGACCGTCACTCTGCCTGCATCGACGCTGCCTGCATCAACCATCACGCTGCCGGCCTCGACCGTCACGCAGTCTGGCACGACGGTGGTGGTTCCTGCATCGACCGTCACTCTGCCCGCATCCACCCTACCTGCCTCGACCGTGGTCAGCGAGGTCGACGTCAGCGTCACGACCACGCTGCCAGCCTCAACCATCACGCAGTCCGGCACGACAGTGGTGATTCCCGCATCGACCGTCACTCTGCCTGCATCGACGCTGCCCGCATCAACCATCACGCTGCCGGCCTCGACCATCACGCAGTCCGGCACGACGGTGGTGGTTCCTGCTTCCACCATCACTGTGTCTGCATCTACCCTGCCCGCCTCGACCGTCACTCTGCCTGCCTCGACGCTCCCTGCCTCGACCGTGGTCAGCGAGGTCGACGTCAGCATCACTACCACAACCACCACCAGCTTCACCACCACCCTGCCCGCCTCGACCATCACCCAGTCCGGCTCCACCATTGTCATCCCGGCCTCGACCGTCACTCTGCCCGTCACTGTGCCAGTCACTCTGCCGGCCTCGACGGTGACAGACTACATCTGCATCACAGTGCCCGCGTCCACAGTCACCCAGTCCGGCACAACTGTGGTCATCCCGGCGTCCACCATCACACTGCCCGCCTCGACCGATACCGTGTCTGTTGCCGGCCCGACGGTCACCTTGCCCGCCTCGACCATCACCCAGTCAGGCACTACTCTGGTCATTCCCGCCTCGACCATTACACTGCCGGCATCGACAGACATTTCGACCGTCACCGGCCCGACCGTGACCGCCCCTGGGTCTACGGCCACGGCTACCGTGACAAACGACATTACCGTCTCCATCCCCGGCTCGACTGTCACTATCCAGCCCTCAACCATCACCAGCGACGTGACTGTCACTCTCCCTGCATCGACGGCGACCCTCTCGGGCAGCACGGTGACCGTGTCTGGCCAGACTGTCACGATCCCTGCTTCGACCATTACCCTCCCCGGTTCTGTCACTACCCTTCCAGGCTCGGTGACGACCATCCCTGGTTCTGTGACTACTCTGCCCGGCTCGGTCACTACCCTGCCCGGATCTGTGACTACCCTCCCTGGCGGCGTGACCACTCTTCCCGGCTCCGTGACTACCCTCCCCGGTTCCATCACAACGCTTCCCGGCTCTCTCACAACCGTGGTCGTGACGTCTACGCTGCCCGCGTCTACCACGACATTCACTCAGGTTGCCAGCGGAACCACGGTCACGGTTACATCTGTCATCCCACCGTCCACAGTGCAAGTCACAGTGACGACAACAGTCGACCTACCCGGCGAGACGCGCACCATCACAACCACCACGGCCATCTATGCCTCGACGTGCGCGGCGCCCACCAGCACTGGCGAAGCCACAGCTATTTTCGACCCCAAGAGCAACCTTACATGGGGCTGCAGTCCCGGCTACGTCTGCAACGCCACCAAGCCCGAAGGCTGTGACGTCTTTGCCAACCCTCCTTCAGACACCTTTACCTGCGACCCGTCACTCTGTATTCCGGCACCGCCGGTGCCCATTGTCAAGTGGCCCGAGAACGAGACCAGCTACTACCCGACTGTCGAGGGCTACTTTTACCTGTCGCCGCTGGCTTTCGGTCTCAGCTACGATATCTTTGAAAAGGAGCTGATCATCGAGGAGTACGACGGCAATACCTTTACCGTCACGACTGGCAACTGGCTGACCCAGTCGACCATTACACACTTTTCGGCTTCCTCGACAGAGTGGCCCTCGACGACACCGACGGCCCCGTCCACTACGCCGTCGTCCATCTCGTCTGTCTGGGGTGGCGAGTACAAGGCCCGCCGCCGTGACAGCCCGCGCGCGCGCGCCCTCGGTCTCCTCAGCAAGCGCGATGACACGATTCTGCCATCGGTCTGCTACGACACCTGCACCAGCGCCTACGTCGAGGCCCAGAGTGTCGGCAAGACGCCCGAGCTGTGTGACTACTACTCGCCCTTTGAGCAGGGCTACCGGGGCTGCTTAAATTGTATCCATGCCCGGTCCAGCACCATCAAGCTCAACGTGAACGCCTACATCACGAGCAACTTTTCGCAGTTTATCAGCTACTGTAAGACGATACCCGCGTCGACCGGCTCGTCCACCACGGCTGCCCAGTCCGAGGTCAGCGGCTCGGTCAATCTGCAGTCGTCGACACAGATTGCCGCCTCGTCGTCGCTGGCCCCCAGTGCCATCACCACGGCCTCGTCGTCGTCGTCATCTTCATTTTCGTCTTCGTCGCCGTCGTCGTCGTCGTCGGTGGCAAGTCTCAGCACGGACAACATTGCCGGCCCACCCACGCCTTCGAGCACGGCATCGTCGGCACCAGCATCGTCCTCAGCATCGTCGGTAGCTTCCTCTGCTCCAGCTACGACAAGCAGCGCAGAACTTTCTACTTCTTCTTCTGCGGTTTCGTCTGCTGCGGTCTCTTCTGACGTGGCTTCCTCTGCTGCCACTTCTTCCACTACCGCTTCTTCTGCTGCTTCTTCTGCTGCTGTTTCTGCTGCTTCTTCTGCTGCTTCTTCTGCTGCTTCTGCTGCTGCCTCTTCGGCTGCTTCATCCGCCGCTTCTTCTGCTGCTTCTTCTGCTGCTTCTTCTGCTGCTTCTTCTGCCGTTTCTTCTGCCGTTTCTTCTGCCGCTTCTTCTGCCGCTTCCTCTACCGCAGCTTCCAGTGCGAGCTCGGCCACATCTGTTTCCACCGGGTCCACGACTGCTTCCTCTATTGGCTCGTCTACCAGCAGCGCGTCGAGTGCTAGCACTGGTGCATCTGCATCTGCCTCATCTACAGGCTCGTCGTCTGCAAGCTCGACTAGTGAGACTTCTTCCACCGCTTCCAGCGCCGCGTCGCCGTCGCCGTCGCCGTCGATTGTCACTACCAGCGACGCATCTCAGCTGGGCTCGGCAGCACGGGGTTTGTTTTCTGTTGTTGCAGCCACGCTCGCAATCGTCTTTCTGACTCTTGCCTAGTGGTTATGAAGCTGTTTGATGTCTGCGTTTGATTTTATGTTGTCTGCTTGCTTTGTTTGTTTGATTGTTTGCTTGTTTGCTTGTTTGCTTGTTTGCTTGTTTGATTGTTTGCCCTATTCCACGTCGGTCTCCCGATGACGCCTTGTTTTTATTTTGCCCCTGCATTCTGCATTGATTACCTAATTTATGCCTTCACGTCACTCATTAATGTCTATTACATTACACCACTTACGTCTTCACGCAAACACGCATTTTACCACGATTTACAAGTCTCTTTACAAACTTGGGGAGGGTGCTTAGATTGAAAAGGTGGAAGAGAAAGAGCCCAAGCCAAGTACACTTCAAGTGTACACCTGGGGTTGGGGAGGAGAAGGCAGGAAGAGAGCCATCAAACCATCTCTTCTATGCTATAAGAGCGGAGAGTGGGGGGGGGTGGTCATTATTTTGGTTTGATAATGCTGCTTTTGTTTTCTATTTTTGCTATGAGTTTTCCCATGGACGAGAAGCACGCATGTGGCCGTTATGGCTCAACGATTAATTCTTCTCATATCTCAATAAATTGGTTTCAACAATTCATGATTCTAATGCCCCGTGTAAAATGATATGAAAGTGTGCTTCCGTGTATTTTGTAATAATCTACGTTAATTATTAATATTTTCTCTTTTTTATTTTGATTTATTTATGTATTCATTTATTTTATTTATGCATATATTAAACGTATGGATATATTGTCAACTGTCCACCAAGACAATGATAACCTTGAAAATCGTATCAGATGCATAACCTCTGATCGTCGTTCTCTTTTGCATAACCTCACGCCTACGTCACTTATAGCCAGTTGTTATTATTATCAGTAGATTAACACATATAAATACTGTGGGAAGACAAGGGCAGGGGAAATAAAGAGAATAAAAACTAAAAATAGTAGTAAAGTAGAAGAGACATGGTGGGCGTGGGATGTTGGGGAGATAAGAAACAAGAATAGGAACAGACATAAGAACTGGAATAGAGATAGGAATAGAAATAGGATACTGAACTGTGCCGGGGAGAACCAAAAATATAGATGGGGAAAATAGTAAAGAGGTAGGAAAAATGAAGCAGCAAATGGAAGTCGAAAGTCACAAGTCAACGGAAGATCGATTGTCAAATCTCGGGACGTGCCTAGCCTTGCAGCAGACACAAATCAACGTGCAACGCGAAACAATGACAGAAGAGGGTGAGCAACGCCATCTCCCGGTCGAGGCAAGCCAAGTAACTAACCCACTCGTGCAGTTTCCGTGCACGAGATCATCCAGCATGTTTCCACGTAGATGGCTTCGCCCAAGAGCATGGTTGGCTGGTTCTCCTGTCTGCTGTTGCCAGCCTATCTCTTCTGACAAAAAAAAAGAGGGAATGGAGAAAAGGGGGAGAAAAGACAAAAGATATAGAGGGTAAAAAAAGAGAAGAAGCAAGACGAGACTTTCATTTTTCTTCTTCTGCCACGACCTTCACATCGAGGGGCCGAATCCGGTGCTCAGTGGTTGCTGCTTTTGCCCACTGCCACCGTCGCCATCATCATTGGCTCAGCTCGCAGCTCCGACAAAGGGCAAAGCCATCCAATCTTGCGTGTGTATATTATCAACCCTTTTACGGCACTGTCTCCTGCGGCTCATCCGGTCCATACACGGACCCTTTCGCTTACATGAGCACGCATTTGGAGCAGCATCCTGGCTCGGCTTCGCCATCGCTGACTTCCATCTTGTTTGATGGGCCGTTGTTATTCGAGTTGCCGCTGCCGGTAGAGTAGCCCTGCACCTCACGGTTGAATCGTCTGATTTCGCGGACAATGTCAAAGAATGCCCGGTCGACGTTGATGCGCGACTTTGCTGATGTCTCGATGAACTTGCAGCCAAACGACCGTGCCAGTGCCTCACCCTCTGCATTTGTTAGTCATCAATCAAAATCACAAATGACAGCAATAGTTTGTAGCTCGACGCACCTTGTCTGGAGACCTCGCGGTCACCCTCCAGATCGCACTTGTTGCCAACGACGACCATAGGGAAGTAGTCCTTGTCCTTCACACGCAGGATCTGCTGCTGGAAAGTCGTAATCTCCTCAAAGCTCTGGCGCGATGTGATGGAGTAGACCAGCAGGAAACCCTCGCCCGTCCGCATGTACTGCTCGCGCATTGCCGAGTACTCCTCCTGGCCGGCTGTATCAAGAACGTCGAGCAATGCGACCTCATCGTCGATAACGCACTGCTTGCGGTACGAGTCTGTAGTGGGGCATTAGTACAAGCGCCGGCACTGAGTAAGAGAGCATCAAATTGTGAAAACACACCTTCAATTGTGGGATCGTACTCGTCGACGAAGTGGCTCTGGATCAGCTGGATGGTCAGGCAAGACTTGCCTACACCACCACCGCCGACAACGACCAGCTTGTATTCTCTGAGAAACTATTGAAAAAGTTAGTTGCTGGTGTTATTGTGCAATTTTGTTAATGCAATTTGCGAGCATAGGTTTCTCAAGCCAAAGCGGAGACCGTCAAAGGATATGGGATGAGGGTGTAAAATGGCGGTGGACAGGCCGAAATTCGATGTGATGCGGTGAGACAGGATGCGGCCGCGGCACGACGCAGGGCGCAGGGAAAAGGTACTGGGAAGGGGAAAGTGCAGGTGCGAATGCAGGTGCGAACGCAGGCGGGTGTGCAGATGCAGGTGCAGAGCGAATGCGATGCAAGTACAGGCGCATGCTTAGGCTGGTGCTAACAGCGCCCAGGAGAGAGGCGAGGAGACGAGAAAGCGAGCAAAACAAGAGAGCAAAGAAGTGAGCAGTTGCAGTCTCATGACAAAGAATGAGAAACAGCGTCGAACGAGCCGAATTGTCGCATAGTCGTACCTTGGATGCCATCGCGAGAGATGTGTGTTGCCGTGAACGGAGAGAGGAGGACGCAAAAAGGGCGAAAAGGAGGCGGGCGAATCGAGGCGATCAAAGAGGATGCGAGAGCCGGGTTGACAGTTAACGGTTGAAGGTTGAGGAGCGACAATCGAGGCGATGTGGGCGAAACAGTCACAATCAACAATCAGGTTCGGTATCGTCGTCGGGTTAAAAGTATCGATCTAGGGGGTAGGAAGTCGGAAAGGGTCGAGACGGAGTCAAGGAGACAAGATTGGGACCAGAACTGGAACTGGGATTGAGATTGAGATGGTAGGAGCAAGGTAGGAAAACGACGGTGGTTGGGAAGGGTATCCTCTGGCGCTTTTGGGCGAAGAAAAGTGGAGGGGGAGTAGAGTATATTGAGAGAGAGAGAGAGAACAGGAGGCGGCGAGAGAGACAGGAGAAGGAAAAGGGCCTGGCGATCGTCCTTTTCCCTTTTGCTCGGCGTAGTTTTCTGGAAATGTTTTCCCCTTTTTATTTGCAGTGCAATTTAATTGGTATATTGACTCAGGAGGTACCAAGCGTGCTCACAGAGAGTATGTACGGAGTACAGTAATACTTGGTAGACAGAGATACGGGTAGTCTTGCCTATGGGGAAGGTCGCTGGGTCCGGGCTGCAGTGGCTCTTGGATGGCGTCTCTAGACAGAGTTGGGACTAGTTGATGATCAATAGCAGTAGAGGGGCTCCTGTATGTATATTATCCCTTTCTGCTAGTTGCTACTGTAATTAGTTGCTAGTTGCCAGTTGCCCTGGTCGGACTCCTTTTAGGGATTTGTTTGTCGTTTGCTGTTTCTTTGCTCGTCTGCTTGTTTGTATTTGTGCTTGTCGGGTTTGTCGATTTTGGTTGCTGTTAGGCCAGGGCGAGTGAGACTCGATCGATCGACAGAGGGGTCCAACAGGATAGCGAGGGGATGCCCAGGCAGAATAATTCGACCGTGTGTGTGTGTTTGAAAGAGAGATGCAAGTTAATAAGAAGCCGAACGTCAAGACCAAGAGTATCGCCGGCAGTAAAACCAGGGGATCTGAGCGAGATAGGAGCGAGCGTCAAAGCTTAGGCGGCGCGAGGAGGGCGAAATAGAGTAAAGTAATATATGATGAGAGGGGGAGCTAGCCAATGGTGTAAAAAGGTGGCGGAAAAACACAGGGGGTGGCAGTCGGAGTCTTTTGGTCTTATGGTGAGAGGTGGTGGACGATATTTGGCGTCTGAAAATGAGGCGAAAACAAGGCAAAAATGAGCACAAAAGGAGAAGAAAGAGAGAGGGGAGAGGAAAAGAAGAAGATAGGGGGAAGACGGGGAATGTGGGAGAAAAGGCTTGATGGGAGGAAACAGTTTGAATTACTACAAATGGAAAGAGGTGACAGTCAGCAGAGGAAGGAACAACAGACGATACGATGTGAATGGAAGGAACGAACCAGCACGCGTCGTAAGCATATCACAGGCGCTCCAAGAAGTGACCGATATGGGATATGGCAAGCAATGGAGGCAATGGCAGGCCACGGCAAAGCAAAGGGGCCGTTTACCGCTGTGATTGATGCCAACGTCGAAGCCGTGTGACGCCGTCGCAAGCTTGCAGACGGCGGCTATCCGTGGCATGGCGTCGTGATTACGTGATACAACGCCGGGAGGACTACATCAAATATTACAGGACAGAGAATAAGAAGGAACGGTTCGTGACTGCCCTTTTTGTTTGTCGATTGTGGCAGGTTGGAAGGTGCGACTTGCACAGTTGCCCTCCAATAGATGCTCTGTAAACGATACGATACAATACACGGAGCGGATAGAAATTAGAGTTTGGATTGGCTCGCTCGTGGCTTGACGACAAACAGCAATGGCAATGACTGCTTGGCCTGATTTGCGCTCTCCTGCTCGTGTCCTTTTACTTCTTCTGCTTGGTATAGTGTAGAGGCCGAAGAAGCAATACAGGCAATAAAAAGAAAGAGCGGGCTGATTACAGGTAGCTCCTGCCCTATGGGCTCGCTGTATTGTGCAGGAATGGCGCCAAAGAAAGAGACATTGAAATGGAAGGAGCGGCCAAGTACACAAGTATCCATAGTATGTGAGATACATGCAGAAGATACTTTCTCCCTACCACGCAAGGCGCAAGGCGCAAGGCAGGTGCTGCAGCTCAGCCGTATTACTATGTATCTTATGTACGGAGTGTCGGCTTTTCTCTGCGTTTCTTTTTGACATCTCCCGAGTTATTGTAAATATTCTCGAGCCCGGGGTTTCTTGCTCTGACTCTTTCGGTCTGGTTTGGCCATAGTATTTCCTTTGTCTCTCTCTCTCTCAAGCCGTGTTGACTTAAATTAGATACAACGCTGCCAGAGCCCAACCCAGTGCGACGTTGCGATGCTCCAGGGAACCGATGAGCGGCCCAACAGTAACGGCATAGAGTCAGTACTCTGTACTCCGTACAAAGCATAGTAGACGAGTCGAGATGAACATATTTTCCGACCCTTGCGTCTTGGGTTATTATATAAGCGGGATTCTTATTAGTCAAAAAGGTAGAAGGTAGAAAATAGAAAGTAGAAAGCGGCCGTCGTGCTTTCCTAGCCCGGATAGCTTCCCAAACTGCTCCTGCCCGTTTTGCCAAAATGCCGGTCTTTAGCCTCCAGGATAAGGTAAGCATCATCCGTGTTAGGAAACAAGGCCAACGACATGTCTCAAATGGCCATGGCCGCGGCGTCGTCCATCTTCTTAGAGCCCACCATTTCGCCGTTTTGGTTGTAATGGAGTAATCAACGACAGATTTCCCGATGCCTCCAGAAGTAGAGTATCATCACAGTCCATTCCCCACGACTCTACGGAGTATAATACATGCCTGCATCCCTCCACGCATACACCGGTCCGTGCCATTGATAATTTTGATAATGTTAGATCATAAGATATACAACCTGATATATGTAAATATATACTCTACCATGTACACTAAAGACACTCGGCGGCGTGAACTGCTTACTATGTATATACGAGCAACAGCGGGTGGGCTATATACTACATAGTATGTACATAGAGATGCTTTTACTTTTTATTTTTCCAGCATGCGCATGGGGCCCTTGTGCTCTCCTCCGTCTCCATTCTCAGTATTACACAGCACGGTTCTGTTTATTCTATTTGTGAGGTTGTTAGCTGTGGTGTCTTTTGTTTTGATGGGGTCATGTCGAGTGCCGTCACCGCTTGTTGACCTTGGCCCTGTCCCCTTCGTCTGTCTCCGGTATTTCCAGCTTTAATTTCTCAATGGCCTATTATCTGAGTAGCTCCAACTCCATCTCCAACTCCAACGGCCTCGTTGGCCAGACCTGGGCTTTGCTTGTCGTGATTCGGTCTTTGTTCACTTGTTTGGAGCCCCTTATTCAAGAACGTCACGTTGTACCTCTACTACGTACTTCAGTCGGCCAAAGTGATCAGCACGTTAGTCGCTTTCACATGTATGTACTGAGTCCCAAGGCCTTAGTTGCTGCTACCGAGTACATTGTAGTACTAGTACAGTATTTATGTAGTAAGAGCTCAGTGATAGACACAAGCAAATCTCCCACAAGCCAACATCCCCACAGACGGCCGACACCATATTAACGGCCACCGACACTAGAGCCAAAACAGCAGAGCCGAAGGAGACAATAGACAATGATAATGCTGGAAATAATACGTCGTAATGATAAAGTGGCACCTCGTACGAAGTAGTAAATAGTAATTCAGTACTCCGTAGTATCTGGATTTGCGGATAAGAGGCCTAACAAGATTTGCGGATAAGAGGCCTAACAACGCAGATGTGCAATGTAAGGGAAGATTGGAAACCCAGTGTGGTGGACAAATAAAATACTCCGTAGTACATAGTATCTACGGAGTACAGGTAGAAAGCAAAAGGGATCAAAAGACTTCTGATCGACAACAACACAAAACAAGTTTACAGCAGCCAACTGCGGAGCATTTATCAAATACAACGTGGTGGGCGGCCAGAGCCTCGGAGGGTTCCCTCTGCAATGCGTCTCTTTTGGATTGTACCCCAGTAACTCTCGCTGAGTGTGGGATGCGTAATACCCTGTACACCATCTCGATTAAGCAGGAAATTGAGGGTGTGGTGTCGAGCCAATGGACGATGCCGTCCTGAGCCTAGCCCGGAGACGGAGTGAGAAGAGAGATTAAGACGGAAGTCTTCTAGAACAAATCGAGAAAAGGGGGAGCTGTCGGAGTAATACTAAATACAGAACAGGTACAGTATGAGAAGGATCGAGAATAGGGGTCTCGCCAGATGAGGGAAAATATAACGACTAACAACGGCCGTGCCGGCTTCGAAACAATCATGAAAACGCGAGAATGACCCCATATCGAAGCGGCATTTTCTACTATGGACACACATTTCCATGCCTGCCAAAGAAGAAGCGAGAAAGAAAGAAGAACGGGAAGGGAAAATATCTTGATATTTATATAAATATCTTGATATTTATTGACTACTAGTTTTCACTATTGACTGCTTGTACTGGAGGCTCTTCGTGCCATGCTGGAGCTACAGCAGGATACAAGGCCTGGCCAGGCCAGGCTGCGGGCAGACGACGGAGACCTTAGCAATCGCCTGCCAGTGGCATGGACGGCGTCAGAGCGCGAGGCGAAGCCTACGTACTATGTAGGCATCGTCAATAGTTGCGTGTGTAGATTCCAGTAACACTGACTTAGGCTCATCGACAGCCTTCTACTAGACTTGCATTGACAACGATCACACTCGGCCTCTTGACAAGAAATGTCACCCCACGTGTGCCGATATGGTGCAATGTAGGATCGTCCGCAGTGCAAACGCGACGCATGAATTGCCACGGGCAGTACAGAGATGCTCAGTGGTCCGTCGGTAGGTGTTTGCTTAGTACAACACTTCGGCGTCCCTCTACCTCTACCCTCCTTCCTTTTTGATCTTTGGCCTTGGATGTGTGCATGAATGGATACTGTGCATTTGTTTCTGCTTGTGGCGTGGGTGGCATTCTGCAACACTGCTACCGCATGGGTGCCGCACAGACTGTCCAGAGCGAGCACGAGCACGAGCCTGAGATCTTGGTCTGCTGCTGGTTTGTAGTTGCAGACACAGTCGTGATGGCATATGCCATTCCAAACTGGTTACACCGAGGTATTTCTCCTGGATTTTCTGTCCTTGGTTTCGCGGAATACCCGAAAGCCCTGTCTATGGCTCTCTAAGAAGCAGGAAACAGAACGGAAGATAAAAACACCGCATTTCAAAAACGCATATTCAAAACACTCGCTTGCATTTGTAGCACCAAGCGTCCGCATCCGGGCATCTACACTACTTCTTTTCTTCCTTCTCTGCCTCCGAGCCCGAGTCGTCCTCGCCCTCGACGGCAACCCGCGTGCCCTGCACGTTCTCGACAACCTCGGCCACCAGCGTCTCGAGGTACGCTTGGTCCCTGTATTGTTAGCATTTAGCCACGGCCAGTCAACAAAAACAACCAGTAAAAAAACGAGTAGACCTACCGTCCAACGAGGGTCACAGTGTTCCGCTTGCGCTCCCACCGCGGGTAACTGCCGACCTTGACACCGTGCGGCCCAACCTTGGCGGCCAGCTCCGTCAGGTATGGCGCAACGGTACTCTCTGGCAGCGGTGTCGAGATCATCACACGTGCAAGGCTCTTGCCCTCTGGGTCGGCCAGGCGCGGGAGGAGAGTAGCCTTCAGGCCCTCGATCAATTGTTCGACTATTTGTCAGCAAATGTACCATATGATATAGCATATCTTGTAGCCCATGGTTTAGACTTGGCTTACACAAACGAGGGACGCCGGGGAGAATGTGGACATTGCCGTTGACAACACACACGGGCACCCAGAGATCTTCCTGCGGGAAGAGGAACTGCTTGTCTTCGGGCACCCCGGGATCGGTGGGCAGTTCGACCATGCGGAGACGTGCACGCATGGCCGGCGAGTCCACATCCCAGTCGATGGGCGGCTGGTTTGGCCGCGGCTTCTTGGTCGTGATCTCGCGCATGCGGCGGTATGCCTCGTTGTAGAGCTTGATCTCGAGCCCAAACGCCTTGGCGATGGACGAGTAAGTAATGTCATCGTGGCTGTTTGTCGTTGTGTTAGCAACTAGTTAAACAATCACTGGTTTGGAATATGGGGATGCCAATACTTACGTCGGACCAATACCACCGCTGGTGACAACGAAATCATACTTGTCACTCATGCGCCGGACGGCCTCGATGATCTGCTCTTCGTCATCTTCAATCACCTCGACTCTTTTCAACGACTGCAATGTAAGTACATGGCATGGATAGCTTGATGGGTAAGTATAACGTAGAACTTACAATTCCGAGAGAGAAGCAATACTTTGCTACATAGGCTGAATTGGTCTGGGGCGTGTTAGAGGTTATCATATCATCATGATATATATACCATATGTCATCACTCTATATCACATTATTGGTGTGCTTGATGGCTTACATCCTTAGTCTGTCAAGTTAGCAGCTGCCTAAACTATACTCCTAAACTATACGCCTGAGATTATAATGTACCTTGCCGTTCAGCACCTCGTCGCCGATAATGAGACAGGCCGCCGTCTGGATGGGCCGGGCGTGATTGCGCGCAGCGACGGATAGCTGAGCCATGGCGGGCGGTTTTGCTGATGCTGATGAGCGTGCAGAGGATATACTAAATGGGAGGAGCTGCAGCACAGCTGGTCTATAAACAACTGGCCTGGGTGCAGAGCCGAAGACGGCGGCGGCAGTGGTGGCAGCACGGAGGAACGGCGATGTCGGGCCGGGCACGTGACGGAGGATCCGGGCAAGGCGATACGACATGAGAAGAGCAGATGAGAGTAAGAGTGAGAGACGAAGTGCAAAGCAGGAGGTGATGAAAAGAGCTTGTCCTGCGAGGCTGAATTCCAACTCCAATGACGACGGCTGCCGTTCAGCTAGTGGGCGGATGGAGCGAAAGACCGGGGAAACAGGGATCGATCGTGGGGTGGACTGCCACTACAGGCGATGGCTATAGCGGGGATAGCGACTGCGAACCGGATTAGTCAGCAGTGGCGGTGTCTACTTTGTATCTTATGATCTTATTTGGTTTCGTTTGGTTCGGTTGATTTAACAAACAGCTCTGTTTTATTTATAATTTACTGTGCTCTGCTTCTGCCCTGGTAGTTTACCAGATTTATTTCAATATAATCTAACGCCAAAAATATCAACTTTAATAACGCAGATGGGGCTTACTTTGTGCCGCTGGCGACGAGCAGCCAAGTCGACTCCAAGTAGAGAACCAGCCAAGTCAAAGCCATGAGGGATAGACGGTCAACATGTATCCTCGTCTAGGTGATTTGCTCTAATTGGATACAGTTGTACTGAATCAATCTACATGCTTCTGTATCAGAGTTGATTTGTAAAGCCGCATCTTGAACAACAGACCTTCAGGGCACAGTCCTTTTCTCTGGAAACCAGTGCAAGCTGGTTTCGATCGAGGCACTAGAAGTTTGTCTAAAGTGGATGGGTTATCCTTGACAGCTTTTCTTTCAGCCGTTGGCCTTTGATGAGGCTCAACAGCCAACAAATACGTGATGTTATAAACAGTGTAAATATCATTACTACTAATTGGCCAACTATACACACCACCTGGCTAACTATGGGCCGTCGCTGTGCACAAGTACCTGTACCAGCTACATAGAACTACCCCGCTAGCGACAACGCGAAACCCAATCGCTAGCGCACTTTGCTGTAGCAACAGACGCGGCTGCCCTGGGTGCTAGCTGTGCCTGTGTATGGCCAGTTAAAGATAGGGGTAAATATTGAAATTACAAGACATTGGGAAGGAACGGGGCACGGCAGCGGGCAGGTGCACCTTCCCTATTTTCTCTTCTTTTTCGCTGGTCACCTCTTTCCTCATTGGGCTTGTTGACGCATAGCCACTCGAATGCTACAGAAATCTTTATTTTGTGTGCGACACTCCTATTACGACAGGCGCGCTGAATCTGGACGGTCCGTGAGCCTTCATTTCAGCATACACGCTCTTTGTTCCACGTTCTTGACCGACCTCTGCCCCCTCCATTTGCATTCCAATCCCATTCCGCCTTTCTGCCATTATCCCATTGTCAATCCTAGTCCCCGCAGACCACCCCTCACACTCTGATCATATTCATTTCGCGTTTGCCTCGTGCCACGCTTCAACGAACCCGGCTCTTTGACGACATCCTCCTCGACATCAGACCGACACACGGCCGACACCTCACCTGGCACCTGGATATCACCAACTCGACTCATACTTGCACTGCAGCCTATACGAAACACCACTTCACCGTTATTCCTCTACAACGCATCTCCGCCTGCACGGCTCTACAGCCGAACCCCGCGTGCTTGCTGACGCGACCTCCTCGCCTTCACGATGGCCGATAAGATCACCATCGACCAGGTCAACGAGCTGCTCGGCTTCCTGCGCACCGATGCCTCTGTTGATGCCAAAGTACATCTGGTCACCGTTGCCAAGTCGGGCATTAAGCAGCACAATGTCCCTGATAACGCCGTCCCCATCCTCTTCGAGGCCCTCCGCACTGCCTCCTCCTCACAACATGCCGCCCTCGTCAATGCCGGCTTCACCGGCCTCAACCACCTGCTGACGCGCCTGTCTCGCCAGGAGCCCAAGTTTTTGATCAAGGAGGCCGCGCGCACTCTGCCGCTGATTATTGAAAAGTTTGGCGACCAAAAGGAAAAGTACCGCACCCTCGCGCTGCAGGCACTCACGACAATCTACCATGCCGCGCCCATGGATGTGGAGCGCTCTGTCCGCAACACGGCCATGACCGGCAAGAACCCTCGCGCAAAGGAGATGAGCATGCAGTGGCTGCTGCAGATGCACCATGAGCAGGGCCTCCAGTTCCGCAGCTACGTTCCAGTTCTCATGGAGCTGCTCGAAGATGCCGACGGCATGGTGCGCGACGCCGCCAAGGCCACCGTCATTGATCTTTTCCGCTCAGCGCCCGCATCGGCCAAGACAGACCTCAAGAAACAGCTAAAGAATTTCAAAGTACGCCCGGCTATCGAGCAAGCTATTGTCAAGGAGCTAGCCCCCACTGGTTCATCCGCAACGGCTAGCAGCACCACCACCACCACCACAACATCGGTCCCGCTTGCACCGGCGGACCCCATCCCACGTCCCGAATCTCGAGCTCTGCGCAAGAAACCGTCGACAAACTTTGCCGCGAGCATGTCGTCCCTGGCTGCCGAGCGTCCTACAACACCCATGCCCGACCGGCCCGACCAGGTGGAGCCCACATATGTCAACACACAGCGCGAGCTCGACGACATCTACAAGGAAATGCACATCTGGTTCGAGGGCAAAGAGACGGAGCAGAACTGGCTGAAGCGCGAAGAGAGCGTGACAAAGCTGCGCCGCCTGATTGCCGGAAATGCTACCGACTTTGCCGATGCATACTTGAACGGGTTCCGCGGTCTCCTGGACGGCATCATCAAGGCCGTGATGACGCTCCGTACAAGTCTGTGCAAGGAAGGCTGCAGTCTTGTCCAGGACCTTGCCAACACCTTTGGGTCGGGTATTGACCCCATGGTCGAGATTCTGCTGCAGAACCTCATCAAGCTGTCTGCAGGCACAAAAAAGATCAGCTCACAAATGGCCAACAACTGTGTCGAAGCCATTGTTGGCAAGGCCACATACGGCACTCGCATCCTGCAGCACGTTTGGAGTGCTTGCCAGGACAAGAATGTGCAGCCGCGCACGTACGCCTCGGGCTGGCTCAAGATTCTGCTCGCCAAGGAGTCGGGTCACAAGGAGCGCATAGAGCACTCGGGCGGCCTAGATGTGGTTGAGAAGTGCATCAAGAAGGGCCTCAACGATGCCAACCCGGGCGTACGTGAGCGCATGCGTGCTACATATTGGTATTTTGCTACACTGTGGCCGACACGAGCAGAGGCCATCATGACCAGCCTCGACAGCACTGCCCAGAAGCTCCTGCAAAACGACCCGCACAACCCCAACTCACCCAAGCGGCCCGAGAGCAGTGCGCCGGCTGCTCGTCCTGGCCTAGGCTTTTCGAAGAGCACTAATGGCCCACCAAAGCCGTCTCTGCGCGAGACGATGCTGGCAAAAAAGAAGGAGGCTATGGCATCTACAACGGCTGTCTCAACTACAACATCTACCGCTTCCTCCAACTCCAACCTGGGCCCTACACGCAACCTCCCGGCGAGACCTGGGTCTGCCATGGCACACTTTTCACCTGTGACTACTCTCTCGGGCTCATCATCCGGTACCTCGGCAACGACTTCGGCAGCATCAGGGACAACAACATTTGGCCGGCAGCGGGCTGAAGGCGGCCTGTCTGTTGCGCCCGTCCGTCCTGGCAAGCGGAGACCGGAGCTGCACGCACGCCCGGCGACAGCAGGACCTTACTCGGTCCGCACACACGACCATCCGTCAGCTGAGCAGTCTAGCCCGCCTGAGCCTCTGCGGACCAAGCCGGCAATCACACCCAAGACTCTGGGAGCCTCTCCTAAGCGGACAGCTCCGAGAACGAGACCCGGCCATCAAGCCACCGCCAGCGATTCCAACATAGTCTCGCCATCCCGTGCAGTAGCGACTACCAAGAAGACGGCTGCGAACCCAGCACCATCGCCGCGAGGCAGCCCTCCCAAGTCAAGGCCTGTCGCGCGTGCGGGTGGTCCTGTAATGCCAGCAAGGCCAGCGTCTGCACGACCGCCTTCGACAAGCCCGACAAGAACACGGACTGGGCCAGGGTCATCCCGGAGTGTACACGTTCCGGAGCGGTCAGTAACGCCTACATCGCCGACACCTATCAAGGTTGTGGCGGAGGCGATACAAGATCACGAGATTGAGCCGATCCCTGTATCACTGCCCATTGCGGGCGATTTGGGCGATGACGACGACGTGCTTAGCGAGGCTGTGGCGTCGCCGCCGCTCAAGGTATATGAGGATCCGTTTATGGACGACGACCAGTTTACACCCAAGCCCTCGGCAGCCATTTTCTCGCCGTCGGTACTCGAAGACAAGCCGGTCAATGAGGATGCCGGCAATCTGGCACGCCTGCCAGACGAAGATGCTGAGGAAGCAGCAGCGGCCATGGTGTTGGCAGCAGAGCAGTCGACGGCTACGGTCATGGATGCTGCACGACTCGACCCCGTGGCAGTTGCGGCTGGCGTGTACCCGACGTCTCCAGAAAAGGCCAAGCAAAACACGCGCCTGCTCGACAGCGGCATTGCCAAGGTCAAGGCGCAGGCGCTGGACGTGCACGGCTTCCGGAAACTGCAGGGAATTATCCGGGATGCGAGCAACGCGGCAGTCAGCAACGGCTTGACGACCAAGACGGGCGCTGCGGCTCTCTTTACGGGCGAGCGGTTTGATGCGCTGCTGGTGGGCTTGTTTGCATACCTCGAGTCCCCGGTCACCAACGTACCGCCGGAAAAGGTGCAGGATGTCAAGGCGCAGATCCTGGCTACGATCAAGCTGTTGCTGAAAAAGTCTCGCGATTTCTTCCAGCCGCATGTCTCGCGTGGACTGGAGTCTCTGCTGACCACACGTGCCGGATACGACGCACGCACACACATGGTAGCCGGCCTCGAGCTGCTGGCTGACGAGCTCGTGACGCTGGGCGATGCTTCTGAGATTGCGCTGGTCCTGACCAAGGCACTCAACTCGCCGGGGTCCCCAGGATCCCCGTCGGCTTCAACGTCAGCCAAGACGATCACATCGCCGCACTCGCTCAGCATGGGTCTGCATGTGCTCAAGGTGCTCGTGGACTCGCGGCCAGCCTTCCAGCCGACCGATACAGAACTGGCCGGGCTCGCAGGACTGGCACAGCGATGCCTCGATAGCAGCGAGTCGGGCGTGCGTATGGATGCAGTGCAGCTGTGTGTTGCGATCCACGAGCGCGTGGGCGATGCGCGGTTCTGGGAATCTCTGCATGGAGTCAAGGACGACCCCAAGTCGCTGATCACGTACTATATCGTCAAGCGGCAGCGGGAGCAAACGGACCAGCCCGTGCGGGCGTAGCTCTTGGGAGGGGTCGCTGTTTAACGTTTGAATCTCTCATTTGAAAAAAGAAGCTCTAGTTTTGGTGTTTATGCCCTCACTTTTTATTTCTTTTATTCTTTTTTGTTTTTGTTGTTTCCCTTTCTCTTGTCTTTCTGTTATATTCCCTTCTTTCGTCGTGGTATGTTGCCTTGTCACATACTTAATAATAATGCACACTTTCTCGTTCTAATGAATTCGGGATATGTACTTTTGACGACAGTTTCGAAGTTGATTATGCAATTATACGGATTCAATTATACGGATTAAAAAGCACTGGGCAGTTAAGCAGCATGGTGAGGATGTTATGAACCTGCAGACGCACCTACTATGTAACGAGGAAGGCGCGATGGACTACAAAGAAAGTAGGAACAAAGCAACCAGGAAGGAAAGAACGACCGGTGTTGCATCCAAGATGGAGACAAGATGGAGACGACAAAGCATGGCAACTCTACAGCGTAATGGGAAGGAGGGATTTCACTACACTTGGCATCAACAAGGCAGACTACGAGTAGATCCTTGGGACAACCGACACAGGCGACCGGGTTTACAAAGTAGAAGTTGGATGCTCAGATTTCATAGAGACGAATACATAGATAACAGAAAATAAGGGGTCACCGCTGCCCGAGTATGCTGTGATTTGTTGTTTTGACGGATTCCCAGTCAGAGCCACTAAATCTGAAACAAGGATCCACGACAAGGGCATACTCTGCAGAGTTCTAGAAGCTGTTCACAATATCAGTAGAGATACAGCGTGCAGAGTAGATGTGCCGTCACCAGCCCGGGCTCCCAAGAGACGGCATTGAATGCAAGATATACAAGCATGCGTGGCTATTGAATACAACAGACGGCCGCTCCTGCCGTTTTCGTCTTTGTCCCGGCAAGACGGGCGGCTTAGGTAATGGCGATATACTCTGAAGAATGCGCCTCAATGGATGCAATGTAGTGTGCCAGATGCATTACTTACGACATGCAGGCAGGGTAAGTACTATATGCCCTGTACGCAAGATACCTGCACAGGTCCAGCAAGACCCAAGACCTATTTACAAGATGTAAAACTCGTACGACTCGTGCAGCTGATGACTTCTTGCAGCGTATTGGCCCAGTGTGTAACAAATAGAATAGGCTAGCTACAGAGAGCATGAGAGATACATTCATTCACTGGATATACATTGCAAGCATCAACCATGCCGATATGTGACCAGTTTGAACAACAGCCTGGGCGGCGGTTCTTTCAGAAACACTTGAGACGGCGGCCAAGTTGGCGCCGAATCTCTAGCCATGGCCCGTCAGTAACACCATAGACTGACACGTTTGGGTGCTGCTCTTGGCGTCTTAAGCTTCAGAGTAGGCTATTAAGATTGGATCCAGGTGCAAAGATCATTGAAGACGCATGATGGTTCACAGGGATTCGCACAAAGTACTATGCATGTTGTAGTCGTAGACTGCCCTAGTCCATATACAGTTAGAGTCGTCCTATAACACTATCCACTATTACTCTTGACGACCCTTCTGTGGGTCACGTGTGCGGAAGTCCTGCTAAATAGTGCTGAATAGCCCGTCTTTCGTAAGGATGCACCATCCCCTTTTATATTGTAAATGTTTCATCGCAACGACGACGGCACAAGCAAGCAGCATCCGCCACGTACGTGTATAATAGATATATTAAATAATATCAGTCATGCAAGTACGCCGGCGCAATACTATGTAAATGTCGGGCAGCAGCGACTGTGCTGTACCGAGCCGTCGGGAGCTGGCCGCAGATAGACATTTAGCAGGCGAGTTGCGCTTGTTTACTGAGTATCCATCTTATTTATACCAAATGCTTTACCGATACGTATTATAAGATGGGCTTTACTCACTGCTATGCGTGAATCGTGGGAACGCCTCAGATCTCGGAAGCCTCTAGCATATGGAGTGAGGAGTAGGGCGCCAGATCTGCAAAGAGGGTCGATGCGAGGAAGAGAGGGTCGAGGGCCCAGAAGTTAATATGTAGTCGGAATATATACAGAGTAGAGGATCAATTAGAGGGCAAGCGGCAGCTCCTGACACGTCCGTCCAGAGTACTTGGTCCCGCATATCGGCTCAGCTCTCGGTTTTATTGGGAGGATGCGTCGATGCGATCCATGCCAGGCCGTAATACATCGTGCAACATGAGGCGGAAACATTTATTACAAAAACAAAACCAGATACAAAGTAGGGATAAATAAGTTTCAAGGAAATTAGCAGATTTTTGGGGGCATTCTCAGGGTCAAGGCGATCGATGCAGGCGGCCCTGACGTCGTATTGTGTCTGGTCAACTGTATATTAATTCTATTTCCCCTCCAAGAGGATGATGGGTCTTTCTACTATGTACTGTTGTGTACACCAATTCTTGTAGCGAGCCCTTTGTATCCATTCTCCTCTTTACTCTCGTTTCGTCTATCCTTGTCCCTCGCCAGGCCTGTCTGTTTCGTTTCACGCCAGCAGCCCCCTGTCTTTTCTTTGTCGGCACTGTATTTCCGCCCATTTTATCCGCATTGTATCATACATCGCAGCAGTATTCTGTTCTGCAATTCTGATCCAGCGTTATCAACATCTACCTATCGTACACACTGGCCCATCAGACTGCAGTAGCTTGCAGCTTGGACGGGTCTCTCTTCACCGCATTATCAAGGCCGGCCCTCATGCAAGGGCAGCGTGGCAGTCGAGTGTGTTGCAGTAGCAGCAGAGGCAGAGCAGTAATACATAGACCTTTGTTCTCTAATCTAGCCTTCTGCATGCTTTCAGATTCTTGTTCTTCCCGATGCGGGCATCCCGATGTCAATATCAAGTCGCCGCAACGGACAAGATAGCCCCGGGTTTACTCTCCTCTGAATCCCTGTGCACTGCAATGCCGTGCTCGTCAATGGCGCCTAGAGCGTGCACATCATTTCTGTTCCTGTCCTGGTGCCTTTACCGTTTACAAACATTCTTCGTCTTGACTACTCCGTAGTTGGTGTTACAGTGCCGCCGGTCCCTGGCTGTCTGGTGGTATCCAGGCCTTTCGAATCACACAGTTTGTTGCTTGTGAACTGCGAGAAGCCACTCCTCTCACGCACCGCATTTGGCCTTGCTCAGTACTGTCCTCATTGCGAGTCCAAGAGCCCGTCGCCATCGCCGTATGATCTGTCTCTCGTCTCCTTTGCTTTCAGTATCCAAGCTCCTTTGTATTTCTGGAACCTACACCTATTGCGTCGTCCTCCAACACCCACTACACTCATCGCTTTCATTGTCCCCATCACTCTCACCTGATCCATCACCACCATGCCCACCAGTCCTCTGTCAGCCGTGACACCAGCCGCAAACTTGCCCTCTCGACTGAAACTCGTCCTCATCTCTCCAGGCAATGTCTGTATTCTGTGTTCTGCTCTGTGCCTCGCCCCCTTGCCGTGAATCAACATCAATACTTGTATTGCATGGCACATCGTAGTCTGATCATCATACTTGTAGTATTTACTGAGTACATATTACTGTGCATAGTATCTTATCCTGCTCTGCACTCTCTCTGTCCAAGACACAACCCCTGTCAGACCCCACCTGCCTCCATCTCGCTTCGTTTTCGTCTTTCCTATCCTGCTATCCTGCCACCTGCTGGTCCTTCCTTGCCTGTCCCTGGTCCCTGTTAGCAGCTTCCCCTTTCCCCTCTCATCACCCTCTCTATTTGACAAACTTTACAACTACGGAGTAAAAAGGTACTGCTACGGAGTATGTAAACGGAAGTTAAATTGGTATTCCAGCCCAACAAGCTAGCTATTCTACTAACAAGTATCTTAGTATGGTTCTATATCGATATTGATACTTTCTACAGCCCCTCTACGACATGTAAAACAGGCAGGATTCTATGTCTCAACGGTCGCTAGCCTGGACGGACAGCCGTTTCCTGCCGTTCGCTCCTTCCCTAATCCCAACGTTCTGTATCACCACTACAGAGTAATCCTGTTGCAAGGCAATTTGAAGAAAGAATACAGGCCGCTCCTGCCTGTGTTTATATTCTTCGTGTCTTGGACTTCCTGAATTGTCCCTTTTATTCTTCTCCCGGTGGCAGGCGCGACTGCCAATCTGTCATACCCCTGGACTGCCAGGCACCCCTTTCTTCCTCGCCAATGAAAGACAGTACATATCTTACATAGTATTCGGGAACAAAGTAAGATACATCCCTCTGGTGTGCGTCGTTTCATCCAGTGTATTTGTAAGGCACTCTTGAAGATATCACCTCCCTAGGAAAGTGGTTCCAGTGATTTACAGTGGCTATTGTATCTTGAGTTCTTTCCTTCTAGGGTCCTCTGCACCAGTTCCGTCCATTCTTGGCCCATTACATACCCGCCACATCGCACCTGTAATGTGCTGTAAACTGTACGAGTCCACTTTACTGAGTGTGCCACTTTACACGCGCCTTCCGCTCCTTCCATGCCAGAGCACCCACCGCACTCTGCCCGCCACCTACGACCCCTTCCCACCCCGAAACGACGCCGCGACTTTTCCACGACGCTCCTTCTTGCTCTCCAGCTAGGACTACCTTCCCATCACGGCTCTCTTGCCCATTGCTCCTGCCCTCTGCTCTCATTCTCCCATACTCCAAATTCTCCCAACCTCCCAGCTCCTACCTACCCTCCGACTCTCTCCTTTCATCCTATCACCACCCCCATCCAGCTTCGCCGATGGCCACCAGCTGTCACCGACCATAGATCCGTGCGCTTCTCTCGTTCTTCCATTCTTTCGTCTTCCCGACCTTCTTTTTCGCCTTCCTTTTTCTCTCATTTCCCTCCTTCTCTCCATCTCCGTCGCTTTGACCCACGGGAGGCTCTACATCACGGCCCTACTCGTCTCTTGGCCTCCTTTTCGCTTTCCGCTCTGTTTTTCGCCCCTCTCCCACCCCCTCTAGCCAGCACCGCGTTCTCACCTCTCGCTTTTGATCCCTTTGTCAGCTAGCCTAACCGTCTTTCTACGTCCTTTTTCTGGCGCCAATCATCCCGTCTTTCCGCCGCGGCCCTCATTACACAGCAATCCTGAGAAAGCCAAAAGGTACCGGCCGCTTTGTCTCGCTCTCTTCGTCTCGACCCCACGGCCCTGCGGTGAAGCGTCTGCCGCTTCCGAGCACACAACAGCATTCGACATACGGCATACAGCATACAGCATACAATACGATACCACCACGCTGCAAGCCCGACTTTTCATGTCACATTTGGACGGTAACCCGACTATCGCCCAACACATCTTCATATCTACATCCCAATCGGCCGTTTCTGCATAGTTCAGGGTCCCGTTGCACCCACAGCCTCTTTGCAATCATGGCCACCCTTGATGAATATCAAGATGGCTCGATGGAGGCCGACGACATCTTCCCTTGCAAGGGTTGCGGCGAGATCTTGGAAGAAGGCAAAGCTTTTGAACTCGGTAAGTCTTGATGCCCCCCCAATTCCCCCCCCCATTTCCATGATGCTTCGTCGCTAACAACTTCAGCCGGCCACCGGTGGCATCTGAACTGCTTTCGCTGCAACTCCTGCGGTACCCTCCTTGACTCCGACGCCAACCTCCTCCTCCTCGGCGACGGCTCGCTCATCTGCAACAACTGCACATACAGCTGCAGCGCCTGTGGCAACAAGATTGAAGACCTCGCTATCCTCACCGGCGAGCAGGCCTTTTGCGCAACATGCTTCCGCTGTCGCAACTGCAAGCGCAAAATCGAGAACCTACGCTATGCTCGCACGTCCCAAGGCATCTTCTGCATGAGCTGCCACGAATCACTCATGGCACGACGCAGGAAAAAGCACAAGGCTGCCGCCCAAGCTAAAGCGCGAGAAAAAGAAGGCTCGCCCATGATCACCGACAAGTCCCTGCCCGCCTTGCCCCCTTCCACCCCGGTAGAACTCTCACCGCGACCAAGACCGCCCTATGGCCGCAACGACTCGTCACTTAACAGCATTGTTCGCGCCGACAGATCTCCCGAGGACCGCTCTGCGACCGAGTCTGCCATTGATGGAAATGGAGGCGGGAAGCAGGGACTTACGCTTCCTGCGTCAAACTACCGCGCAAACCGTAGCTCAGCCATGTTCGGCGGCTCTGTCGATCTCGGCGGCGGCAGCGATACCGAGTCCTTCTTCATTCCCGTTGCTCTCGACCCCAGCCCGGCACCATCCGCCACACCCCGCTCTGCGTCCGACCCCAAGGGCAAGGAGAGAGACTACTTTAGCAGTTCTGACGTCAGAGGTGCCGAGTCCCAAAGCTCGACGCCGCACATTGCCTTCCAGGAAAAGCCCGTACCGCCGCCCAGCTCGGCCTCTATACAGAGTGACTACGAGAGCGGCGGCGCTCCAACAAAGGAGGTTCCCTCGCGCGAGCTTTCCAAGTCATCCAGAACTAACGCAAGTGTGCTTTCTTCTGGCACCAGCAGCGCAGGCGATGACTACCAACAGCAGCAGCAACAGCGGACTAGCAATGGTCGGTCTGACGAGTTCAAGCTGCAAGATGCGCCAAAGAGCAAAAAGGCCTCCAGCAGCGCCCGTGCCGCGTCACAGACCACCAACTCTCTCGGTAGTGCTCTGGAATTTGATACCCCCAAGGCATCGCGCAGAGACACCGACAACACCTCTGCATCGCCCCCTGCGTCGACAACGGCCTCGAGTATTGGCGGCCGCTCTTCTCAGGACAACCGCCGGCCGCCGGACGACGACAGCTACCTTGACTCAACAGGGATCACAACCCCTACAAGCCGGCCCAGCCTGAGCAACGATCAACATGGTCGCACTGGTCCTATCGCTAGGAAAGAACTGCCAACGTCGGCCCGCAATGGTAAGTCATGATTGTTTATATCTAAATACGACACGTATGTACTAATACTAATACTCTCGCAGCCAACGGGAAAGTTACATCAAGCCCGCTGGCAAAAACACCAAACCTTGACGATGTTCTTGCTCCGACGATGGCACCCCTGCTGCCGCCGTCCCGCCCTTCCATGAGTGAGCCGAAGATGAGCGACACATACATGCAGCCCCGCGCACCGCCTGCTCCCCCCGTCTCTGCCGTGCCACCGCCTGCACAGACACCTAGCAGAGACGCCATTGCTGCTGGCACTGCCGCTGGCGATCCCAACTCCGAACAGCAAGGCCCCTCCCCCAAGCTACCTAGGTGGAGCTCGGGCGGCGACTTTAGCCTGGATGAGGATATGGCCCGCATACTCGGCACGGACGAGAGCTCTTCGTCTATCCTGCGCAGAGTCTCCAATGCTGTGCGTCACGGCCGCAACAGCAGTACCGAGTCGAGCAACTTCACTGCCGGCAATGGCATTTCGCCGCGTGGCCACAACCGCAGTGTCAGCGAGAACACGCGCACCACCTCGTCGCCCCGGTGGCCCAAGACTCCCATTGCCGAAGACCCATCGGCAGCTCATGATATTAGCAGCCCGATGTCGCTGGCCGGCGGTGTCACCCAGGAGGACCCAGCGCTTCTGAAGCGGCGTCTGCGGAATTCAGAGCAGCGCGTTGCGGAGCTGGAGCGCCAGTTTGGCGCGGAGAAGGACCTCAAGTCTCTTAACAAGAAGCTTTTGGAAAAGAGACGTACCGTGTCTGTTCTGGATACGCAGGCTGAGATCATGATCCGGCAGCTCGAGGTTCTGGCAGGGTACGTGGAGCGGGCCAAGGCGACCAAGCAGCCCATCGACCCCAAGGAGCTGGAGGACTCGGCGATCAAGGACTTTGTGCAGAAGCTGAATGAGCTGCAAAAGAACATGACGACGACCATTGAGCAGCTCCATGCCGAGCGCGATGAGCTGTTTGAGGAGAAGAACCAGGCGATTGCGGACCGCGACCGGGCTCTGCTAGAGTTTGAGCAGCTGTCGTCCAAGAACGCGCAGCTAGCGGACATGAACAACGAGATGACGCACCAGATCCAAGAACGCTTCAAGTCGCATATTGGCACTGGGGAGAACATCAAGTCGCCCAACGGTCTTGGCATCTACCACACACACAAGGGCCCATCGATCTCGTCGGTGAACCTGGACACGGCCAGCATCCAGACATCTGGCAATGCCACCCTTATCGGCACAGACGGCGAGGATCCGATCGTGGAGCACGGACCGACAGTCGTCAACATTCGCAAGGGCCAGGTGCGCAAGTTCAACTGGAAGAAGGGTTCCAAGACGGTGGCACAGAACCTGACCAAGGGTGTCAACCGTGCTGTGGGCGCCTTCCAAAACGACCGCGAGCGAATGGGTGGACCTTATGGCGGCTTGACGGGCGACAGCATTGGCCTCCCGTACAACATGACGGTGGCGTCCCAAGATACCCCTGTCTCGTACGGAACGCCGCCGCCGCAGCAGGTGAGCCGTGTTGGCAACGAACACGGGTCTGTCAGCGGACCTAGTGGCGGCAGCCGCGGTATCAGCGGTCCGATTTCAGGCCCAACGCCAGTCAACCCGCAGACGGGCGGCCCCAACACGCCTGCCAACAACGGCTTTGGCTTCTTCAAGAAGTCGGGTGTGCAAAAGTCGGGCACTACGACGGGCGTGGCCAACAACCCGGCGCCTGCAGCGGCCGAGGCACCGAGCACACTCTTTGGGTCGGACTTGGTAGAGCGTACCGAGTATGAGCGGCGGCATATTCCTAGTGTTGTGACGCGCTGCATTGAGGAGGTAGAGCTTCGCGGCATGGACATTGAGGGCATCTACCGCAAGACGGGCGGCAACTCGCAGGTCAAGTCGATCCAGGAGGGGTTCGAGAAGCAGGAAGACTATGACATTTCGGATCCCGGCCTGGACATTACAGCTGTGACGAGTGTGCTGAAGCAGTACTTCCGCAAGCTGCCGAACCCGCTGTTGACATTTGACATTTACGACAGTGTTCTCGAGTCGAACAACATTGCCGACCACACGGAGCGGTGCGCGCACCTGCGCAAGACGTTCAACATGCTGCCACCCAAGCACCGCGACTGTCTCGAGTTCCTCATGTTCCACATTGCGCGTGTGGCCCAGCGCGAGCGCGAGAATCTGATGTCGCCCAAGAACCTGGCGGTTGTGTTTGCGCCGACGATTCTGCACCACCAAAACATTGAGCGGGAGATGATTGACACGCGCGCCAAGAACCTTGCTGTGCAGTTTGTCATTGAGAACAGCGACACCATCTTTGGCGAGGCTTAGTTTTGGGTCTTTTGAGGTGGTGGCGACCATTTACCTGGCCTGATGCCAGACTGATTTGATTTCTTGCATTCCTTTTTTTGTACATACCCCCATATGATAAATACCCCCCACACCCGTCTCATGCCTTTTTCCTTTTTCATTTTTATGTTTCTCATTTCCCATTTCCTCTTTTCGTCTGTCTATTTTCGCTGTTCTTCTTTACTTTACGTTTGGGTTTTGATGCACTTTTACGGTGTGGTTCCCGGGTACTATGGAGGGTTCTTCTATGACGATGTCTTTCTTTTTGTTTCTTCTCTTTCTTCTTTCTCCTTTATTGTCTATTATTTTTCGTTGCCGGGCGTTCCGACTCGGGTCTGTTCTTCTGATCTCACCTCTGCGCCTGTTGTCGTCTATTTTCACTTTTCACTTCTTCCAACGTCTTTGCTGTTTGCGAAGCGGTTTAATATCAATGAATTCCAGTCTCAGTTGCGGTTCGGTTGTAGATTGTCACTTCACCTGCTATTCCTCCAGAGCTACGCTGCATTCTTACACTGATGATTGTGAATTTGGAAACCAAGAAAAGCTTAAAGATTGCTGTAAACGCTATCATGCGATGTGGCATGTGATATGAACCCAAGTAACTAAACAGCCCAACTCCATGACCCAAACTTTTGTAAAAATAGCAAAGCATACAAACGACAAGACTCTGGCCGTATCAGGCCCTTGACGCCTATTTGCCCATCATCCGGCGCACCTTGTCCAGGAGAACACCGCTCTCGCGGCCCAGCTTCCGTCTCTGGTCGCCACCATCCACCCGCCGCGCCCGCGTCATGGCCTTTTGCTGCCGTGCCCGGTCGACCCGCTTCGTCTCTCGCTCGGCTGTCCGCCGCTCGTGCTCGGCCTGTCGTGCTGCGGCCTCGGCTTTGCGCTGCTCGGCCTCTTCGCGGGCCTTTTGGAACGGCGTCGGCTTTGGCTGCGCACGCCGTCTCGGCCCTCTCTCCTTGAAGTTGTTGACATCGTCATAGTTGTCGTCGCCGTCCTCGCCCTCGATCCGCGCCTGTCTGTCGGGGTGGATGCCGTCCTCGATCTTGGTGGCGCCCTCTTCGGCGAGAGCGCGCGCCTTGACCTTGGCAAAGACCTGGCGCGTCTTGGCGAGACGGACATTGGCCTCTTTTGTGCGCTCGAGCTTGCGGCGCCAGGCGTCGTCCGAGGTGGGCAGGACGGAGCGGATGCCGGTGCGTGTGCGTTTGTGGTGCTGCTTGAAAGCGTCGCCGCTGGGGGCGTCATCGGCCGGGCGTTTTCCCATTGTGCGTAGAGTGTAGATCGGTTGGTTGATGTGGAAGCGGTGTAGTTGGTAGAGGAGGTGTCGGGTCGAGAAACCAAGATGTCGTATGTGGTCAAAGTCGGTTGCTTAATGGGCCGTCGATATAGGCTGGAAAAGTCGGCCTTGGTTCTTCTACTCTTTTTTTTTTGGTGCGATAAGATACGGCTTATCGGTGGTTGTACATAGTAACTACTGGTTGCTCCGATAGGACCCACTTAAACATGCCTACTATGTAGTAGTTGCCTTTGCTTCCACGATGATTACGGTGTATTAGTGCACTGTAGTGGGGCGGGCCTGACTCGTTGGCCAGTATTGACATAGTATCATCCTACAACATAGTACTAGAAGCTGTTCGTGCGGCGGGCCTCTTTATTTTATGCTTGGGCATTGCTCAGCGTGGCGTCAATGCGAAGCAGCAGCTTGCCCACGACCGCTTCATGGAGACTATGATGGCTTTCCTCCCTTATTATTTGTATATGGCCAGGCTATCGTAGAGTACCGGTCAGCCTTATATTGTCGACGTGGGTAAAGGTTCTGCAGTGTCTGATACCTGAATCAACCGTCAGTCTCAGACCGATACCATATCAGAAAGACACAGTCGGTTGGCAGCACAGTAGACCTCCCCTACGCCCGGCTGCCCATTCAGACTAGACGTCTTGTGTGCTGCTAACCCAAGGCACCACAGAGAAGTACAGGAGTGTAGCCTTGCGTCCTTCCTGCCATGTAGTGTGGCATCCATCTGTCCATGTAGTCTCGCAATCCATCACACCGCAAATGAAAAACGAAACCAGAATCACCCCGGCCTACCTGACGGTGTCAGCAGCCAATCCAAAGACCACTTGGTGTTCCTAGGGGTCCGGCTCCAATATGGAGAGTAGGCCCCGATGATCTCCGAGTGGTCTATCAACACGCCGTTCTTCCAGTTTCGTGCCAGTGGCTGGCTACAGAAATCGAAGCCTGCCAGCCAAAGAAAGTCGGCCACGGCAGATACCCGCTCGCGGTTCCTGGCGTCCCTTGCGGCTTCTGCAGCCTGGCGGGCGTGCGCGACCTGGTCAGCACCACTAGCATTCCCATCCGCTGCCGGTGCTGCCGGTGCAGCCGGTGCTGCCGGCGCTGCAGGTGCTGCAGGTGCTGCAGGTGCTGCCGGCGCTGCCATATGCCCCGTCTGTCTCGTGCTGCTCCGTGTGTTATAGCGGCGGGCAGTGGGGGCCAAATCCTTTTCACTTGGACCCGCCGTCGGGGGAACAGCTGCCTGGCGCTGCTGCTCTTTACTTTTGCTGCCGTCGCTGCCGTCGCTGCTGTTGCCGACGTTGTCGTTGCTGTAAATGTACTCGTACACAATACCGATAAAGTCGGTGCGCGCCTGGTCAAAATTGCGGAATGTTTTGCGGTCGACGTGGAAGCCATGCGGGCGGATCCGACGCGGCATCTTCTGTATCAGCTCGTGCACGTTGCAGGGGAACCATCCGTAGCACTCTGCAAACCGCGGCATGCTCGTTACGGGCACGCGTCCAGGCAGCGGCGGCTCGTTCTCGGCGGCTTCCGCCTGCAGGTCCTGGCGAACCTCCTCTGAAAAACAAAATAGATTGTTGGACGCCGTGAAAAAGTCCATAGGGTTCGGATCCACGAGGGGGGGCATGGTCGGTCCTTCGGGGGTGCCACCGGCGGCGACGACTTTCGCCGCAGCTGCAGCTTGATCCACGGACGCGCGTAACATTTGCAGCAGTGCGGCGTTTTGGCACTCGCGATGGACGGCGGAGTATGTAGGATACTCGAGAATAGTGTCTGGGAGCCAAAACTGCTTCTAGTTAAGAGATGCTCTCGTCTATTGTATAATATAAATGGCCAAGAGAGAGGGGAGAGAGAGGGTGGGGAGAGAGAGAGAGAGAGAACGTACAAGCTTCAAGGCAAACGGCCCTTGGTCGCCAAAGTAGACGCGGTAAACAATACCATCCGTACCGGCCCCGAGCTGTCGGGCACGGCACCAGTCGATCGTGTCAATGTCAAACGGACACTTGCGCAGACGCGGTCGGCAGATGTTCCTCATCGTGGGGCGCGGCGGCGTAGCCACGTCCATCAGCTCGTCGGTCATGCATGGATATCGGAAGAGGTGACGCCAGCGGCGCACTGTCGTCATGGAGTCCAGACGCGGGTCCATCTTGGCTGAAGACTGCTCAAGATGATGGTGATTTGGAGGGGTATGTCGTAACTGTCCTTGGAAGAGTGTTGTAAAGAAATAGCAATGGTTTCTCGTGTGTGATGGTTTGTTGTGGTGGTTTGTTGTTGGACTCGGTATTTCAGGATGTCTTATAAGATGCGTTGGTCAGACAGATTGTATGAGTCCGTGACTCGCACGTGACAGTATGCACGCTATATACACGCGTCAGCACGTGACATTATTATTCCACCTGGACTTATTACACGCTCCCGCTCCACTTATTCATGCACTAATAGTCTAATAAATGGGGCAGGCATGGACATTCCACTTGCTGACTTACATATTTATCCCGTGGCTGCATCTTGACCAGAAGTCGGCCAAAAGATATCACATACTACTAGGCAACAACAGCCTCGGGTCTCATTTATACCAAAAGTCGGCCAAAAGATATCACATACTACTAGGCAGCAACAGCCTCGGGCCTCATTTATACGAAAAGTCGGCCAAAAGATATCGCATACTACTAGGCAACAACAGCCTCGGGTCTCATTTATACCAAAAGTCGGCCAAAAGATATCACATACTACTAGGCAACAACAGCCTCGGGTCTCATTTTACCAAAAGTCGGCCAAAAGATATCACATACTAATAGGCAACAACAGCCTCGGGCTTCACCTTCTTCTATAGGCCTGGCCATGCGGCTCAAAATGGCAGGCGCGCGAGCGTAAATATAAATGACTGTTTAGGCCGCCTCTCTCTCTATTTTAAATCATGTTCGCTATATCCGTTTGTTATTTTCTACTGTATCTCTATTCTCACGCAGTCTCTCTCGTGCGTGCCTGTCACCGCAATCTAGTCACGCCCAAGCACATCTCCAAGCACTTCTCTAGACCATGACCACCCTTCTCAGCGCGCTCACAAGCAGGAACCCTCTGCTCGACACCTCCAGAGTTCCCGAGGGAACGAACACAGATTCCCTGAGCGCCAGGCGGCTGGCGGAGTGGGTTCCCTGGGAGGAGTTCACTTATGACAATTTAACGGCCATTTTTCAGGACCAACTCCAGGATCATTACGAAGGCCCATCGACGAGAAGCACTAGTTCACTGCCGCTAGACCTGGAGATTTGCAACGAGCAGACATTCGAGTTGGCAGTGCAACGGTTCGTCATTCCCACCGTCAACCACTGCCTCCATGTATCGTCGAAAACGACGCACTACGGCCCCGGCAGCCGCTGCTTCCACGCCGATGTGAAGCCAGATTGGTCTTGTCTCGGCAGGGGTATGTACCATAACTTCGTGCCCGGCGACACAAAGCTTAGCGCCAAGTTTCAGCCGCATATGTACACTACAGCCCCTACCGAGTGGCAAAAGGTTGTCGGGCAGGTCGTTGGGTATCAGCTCAGGTTCGCCTCTCGTTACGGCTTTATCATCACAGACGACGTCCTCATCGTGCTACGTCTCACCCGCGAACGCACCGGCCCCGGCATTGCACGCAGCCGCGGGAAACGGCCCGGAGTGAAATCTAACAACACTTACTACGAAGCGGACGACGTTGACACCTCGTTTGGTAACAGCACGGCCTCATTCATAGATGACCAGCCCTTGAACTGGGAGGTGAACGCGCCTGAATACGCACTCGTGCCTTGGGACGCACACGGGTCGAGGCAGCTGACGATCAAGCTCGCGCTGTGGTGCCTGGCCATGATGGCTGTTAAGGGCGGCAACAACATTGACTTATCCTACCCGAGGCTCAACTCGTGGCGCTTCAAAGACGGCCGTTATATTCACAACTCAAGTGGCGTTTCCAAGAGCCGTGTCAGGCGCCGTGATGTGATTCAGGGTCCTGATCCGGACGCAGCCTCCGATTTATACTACTCAGAGGCCGAGGCGTCGAGCAGCGGCCATGGATATGTCTACCGGCCAGCAGGACATCACAACGAGGAACAGAGCGGCAATGAAGAGAGCGGTGCTGGAGTTGATGGTGTTGCTGATGAAGGTGATGTTGCTGATGAAGGTTACGAGTATGAGGGAGATGCGGGACCAGCCGGTGAAGGCGGTGTTGCTGATGAAAGTTACGAGTATGAGGGAGATGCAGGGCCAGCCGGTGAAAGTGGTGTTGCTGATGAAGGTGGTGTTGTTGATGAAGGTTACGAGTATGAGGGAGATGCGGGGCCAGTCGGTGAAGGTGGTGTTGCTGGAGGTTACGAGTATGAGGGAGATGCGGGACCAGCCGGTGAAGGCGGTGTTGCTGAAGGTTACGAGTATGAGGGAGATGCGGGACCAGCCGGTGACGGTGGTAACGGTGGCAGCGATACCGAGACGATCGTGGCCGGTGGCAGCAGTCGACCTGCGACAACGAAGACACGTGTACCAGTCAAGATTAAACGGCACCGGCTGTCGCGCCGGCTCTACTTCGTTGACCACCGCGGGCGGGTAACAGACACGGACGCGGCCGAGTGGACGCGTGTCAAGAAGCGTTACGAGCTGCACGTACGGCGGTACATTTATGTGGCCGATAACCTTCCCTAGTCGCCAGGTATGTGTGTACTCAGGGTACCATCCTTACTTGCGCAGCTTGTGACTTCTTGTTCTCAGCTCGAGTGGACTTATCCCGCGCTGTCGAGATACGCCACGCAAATGTGCCACTCTCTCGTGTATACCAAGAACAGCATTTGAATATATGTATGGAAGCTGGAGGCATGCTACATATGGACGTGGTCAAATACATTCTAGGATGATGTCTAGGTGTTAGAGAAAGGTCAGCAGTGACTATGGGGTGGGTTTAATACGCCAGTGCCAAGCACGGCCTAAAAGGACGACATCAATATGCTCAAGAAACGAATACTATATTTAGTTTGATAGTGTACTTGTTTTTCTTCTGAATGTGGCGATTTTAACTCGACTTGGCTATGCGTTTCCCAAAGACAGACATTGTTTGTTTTCTAGTGTACTGTTCAATTATTCGGCTTGTTTTGCTTCCAGAGTCCCGTACATAAACATATATAGATGCAACGCCTTATAAAGACAACGACAAAGAAATACGTGGCAGTCTTCGATGTGTGACTAAAAGGCTAGACCCAGGTATATGCCTGGCTGGACGCCGGCTACCAGAGACACGTCTCCGGGGGGTCTATCCTACTGTACAGGTGATGGGTCTGGATGTAGAAGAGACGGGCTTAGGCTGGCATATAAAACACCAATTTTTACAAACACCAAAAACAAAACCGATACGATATAATGTGTTTGATTATCATCGCTAAACCAATGAGTTGATTTTATCTGCGTAAACCCATCCATGACATCTACATGTGATACTGCTTCGGGTGTCGATGTTGGGCTGGCGGAGATGGACTGCTTCTCTTAGTAGTATATGTCCAGAGAAGGGTTTTGAGAGTGTGATTTAATTTGAAGAGTATAACTGTCTTTTCTTCTTTTTCTTCTTTTTCTTTTTCTTCTTCTTCTTCTTCTTCTTCTTCTTCTTCTTCTTCTTCTTCTTCTTCTATTCACAGATTTCATCATTACTTTATAAAAACCAGTTCTGCTATATAATTTATTTTTACACGCCAATTGCGGTTATATCATAATATCCCTCTCTGTACTTGAGAATGGTTTATATAATGTCAATAATAATGAGGTTTTGATGTCTTGTTTTCTTACTAATTAGCTTCGGCTCTTTCCTGTTCAGTATCGATGCCTCATAGTATCATGGCCAGCCATGTCTCAGGTGGGATGAGTTGCTCCTGCCGTAAACGTGCGAGTCACTGCACTTGATGTATCTTACTGTATTTGCACTAATTGCGCCTTCCAAATTAGTGGTCATTGCCGTACATCAAAATAGAGACTGTTGGTGCTCTTTCCTCGCCTTCGCGGTTGGGTTCTATTAGGAAGGAGCGATTGGATAGCCTTGCTAAAGTACTATATCTTACATACTGGCACCGTTCTAAACAGAAGTACCTTCCTTGTCCAATTACTCTTTGTCCCTTCCTTCCTTGCCGTGCCATTCACCTTTCATCTTCTCATCGTCTCAAATACTTATTTCCCCGTCCTTCTTCCTCTTTTCACCTTCTCCTTTCTACACCACAAAATATTCATTTTTGCCTTGCTCTCCCTCTTTACGCGCTTGACGATTTTAGCGGGCTTCCTCCACACTTGACCTTCCTGTTTCCACTTCAGCGGTCTCCACCCTTCTCCAGCGTCCACTGCAGCCCGCCGACACCGGGAGCCACTCTACTTCTCTACCTAACTCTACCTAACTCTGCCTGCATCAACCTGCAACTCTGCGACTCTCTCTCTGCCTCTGTATCAGCATCCACCCAGCTGACCGCTGCTTCAACCCAGTAGCTCAGTAGCCGTCCTCCTGCATGTTCAAGCGCTTGCCTTGCATATTAGTACACCGGTTCCCATCCTGGCCCATCGATAGACACCGTCGAGGTGCTCAGCTGCTCTTTTCCGCTATAGCCGCTATCAGACAGACGCCGATGAGATACGGTCACGATAAGGACCAAGGACGACTCACTATCCGTCTTACTCCATGCTTATAATTCATTGCGCATAGACCGTTCGCATACTCAGGTGCCAGAGACATCAAGCCACACCACAGCAACTTGGCCACATCACTCGACGACAACATCTACACATCGCCAGATCATAGACTACGTCGGCATCACCCGCGACGCCGACATTCATGAGTCAGTGCTACTCAGTCCTGTGGCATCACGCTCCCAACATGATATGAGCACGACCTCCATCCTGCCTGCCCGTTCCCATTCTGTACCTTGCGACTTTGCGCCCTTCCGACTACCAGAAAAGAGCCATCTCCTCACACCACTGGTTCACATGGTGAGACCGACTCCAGCTGCACGCTTCGTCTTACGCGATGCCCATGTTTGAGGATGATGCAGGGCTTGCCCAACATGGCGAGCCCTTCCGGAAAGATGCCCCTTCTCGGCAACCGTCCCCTGCCGACCGCGCGAGCACACCCAACACACCCGGCACACCCGACACGCCCTCAAGGCCCATCGCTATTCCTGCGCCTACCTCGTCACCGTTTAACGGCCGCAGGATGTCTGAGGAGAGCATCCGGACGGAGCTGTGTGAGGGCCCCGTCTCAACTGGACCCTCCCCGCTACCACTATCCTTTGGCGCACGACCACCCTCAAGCTCGGCTGCGCCATTCGGCTCTTCATCACTGCCTCGGCCTAGCACACCCCCAAGCCGAGACTCTTCTTCGATCACCGACCGAGCTGAGCTGATCGATAGGATCAAGCGCGGTGAGAGTCCTACATGGGTGCCCAATAGACATGTAAGCAAGCCGTGATTTCTGATGACCGCCCCGAAAGCCATCTCCCTTAGCAATCTTCCTTAGCATTCCCTCTGACCGTCTCGTCTTTTAGCTGGAGAATATAATCCACAGATACAACTCTCCTTCACCGACTCGGGCGCCTCGGACGCCGTCTTCAGGTGCTCCGACGCCGACAAATCTGCTCCCAGCAGCAGACATTACACCTGAACGCATTCCCTTGGAAGCGCAGGACCAGGATGCACAGTTCTCGGCCAGGCTGGAGGATGGACTCAACATTGAGCGCCCACGATCTGCTCTCCATAGTGGTGATTTCACAGTGACAAGTTCAAACAGGCGGACAAAACAACAGAAGCAGCAAAGTCAGCAGAAACAGCAGAAGCAGCAAAACCAACAGCAGCAACAGCAGCAACAGCATCCTCACCCACTGTCCAATGAAGATGGTGCCCGGCCTGCAACAACCGTGCCTGGTGTCACGCAGGCGATGTCCGACATGTCCGGCTCCGAGTTCAATGCCGACTCTAGCTCTCCGTGGGTGGCTACATCTCCGCCACGACACTACATGCCGTTCATGGCCGGCTGCCGTGCTGTGCCAAGCTCCTCACTAGCTGAAATGGGCGTCTTCAGGTCGACAGCACCATCGCCATCGTCTTCCATATCCTCCAACTTTGTATATATGCCCCCGACAAGCCCGCTGGTCCAGTCACAAAACAACTACGATGACGACGACGACAACGACGATTTGGCATTGAATTCTACGGACAACACGTTTGGTGGCAGTCCGACAAACGTCCTTGACAACATGCGAGCCAACACCAGGCGTCACACGCTCACATTCTCCCACTTCAACTACTCGCAGCCATCTCCCTTTTCCACCCCCTATTCTGCCCACCCTTCGCCATCAAGCCGCTTTTCTTCAGCAACTTTCCGCCGCGAAAGCCATCATCCATACCAGGCTCACCAGCCAAGGCGATCCCTTTCGACGAACCAGACCTTTGGCACTGACCGCTCAATGGCTCTCCATGCCGCATCGACACCGCACACCCCCATGCTGTCTCGTTCCCGTCCCCCCTTGTTCAGCCTTGAGGCCTCTCCGTTGCAGCATGCGTCCATGGTCGGCTCGTACGAAGAGAGTATTCTCCGCGGAAGAATGTCTACCACGCCCTCTAAGCCGCTAGACTTTTTGGCACAGATCGGCGTGCTTGGCCTCGGGGCCAAATGCAAGCCTAGCCTCCGTTGCCCGGCACATGTGACGCTTCCGTTTTCAGCCGTGTTCTACAGCTATTCCACTACCTCGCATGGCCGCTCAGAAGCCGAGGATGGTCCCAGCCCTTATGTTGGAATGGTCGACCTTGAAAACGGGCTGCCCGATGCTGCAGTCGATATGCGGTCGAAGCGGAAAGCAATGATGCCCAGTCGGCGAGCTACATCAGGGACGCGAGTAGGTATGCAATCGACACCGTTGGGTGGCGCCGGCAAAGACAATGATGCCCTTGTCGCTGCCACCACGACTTTCAGCGACGACACTGTTATGAAGGATGTGCATGTTGAGCGTCTGGATCTATCCGACGCTGAGCCGCACAATCTACCGACAGGCGTGTCTCGGGCTCACAAGCGGCGACCACACGGCCCTAGGGCTCCACCTGGAGGATCATATCGGATTCCCCAGCAGGGCCAGCTTCAGATCATCATCAAGAACCAAAACAAGACGGCTGTTAAGCTGTTCCTGATCCCATACGACTTGAGCACAATGGAACCGGGCACAAAGACCTTTATCCGCCAACGCAGCTACTCGGGCGGCCCGATCATCGACAGCGTGCCACCCCTACAAGACCCATCTGCCGATCGGCAAATCCTGCGGTACTTGGTGCACCTGCACATTTGCTGTCCGTCGCGGGGCCGGTACTATCTGTACAAGAGTATCCGAGTGGTTTTTGCAAATCGCGTGCCCGACGGGAAAGAAAAGCTGCGCAACGAAGTCACGTTCCCAGAGCCTCGCTACACCTCTTACAAGCCGGTCCGCGTGATGCATCCGCCGGCAGGTATTTCTGGTGGAAGTGGCTTTCACACTGGCGGAGGCGGTGCTGGTACCTCTGCGTCTCTTGCTGCCGAGAAAGCATTCCGTCGCCGGAGCTTGGGCTACACGTTTACTAGTCTCGCCCCATCTCCAGGGTTCGATCTGTTTGGTATTCAGGGTAATGCGCGTGATGTACCAGCAGTGCCGCTGATCCCAAATCCTTTGCCTTCATGGCGGCCGGATTGGAAGAGCCCAAACTCTTTGGCTCATGTGCCCCCGCTTGCCCCGAACGCCACCAACAAAGACGGTATGGATGGCGTGGACGGCGTGGGCGCGGTCGCTACAAGCGACCTCCACGCTTCTTCCACGCTCGTAACGAATTCTTCTGTTCCTACTATCCCCACTGTCCAAGTAGACAGCAAGTCGGCCAATACTCTGGAACGTGGCTCGACAACACCCGTCTACAAAAAGCTGAACAAGGGAGATATCGGCTACGGCGGGAATGCTTTTGTGAGCGGTAGCCCGACGACGTTTGACGGCCTGCTGTCACAGCGCCTCCGGGCCGAGAAGAAGACGGCGGCCGAGCAAGAGCTAGGCACGGCCGATGAATAGACTCGACACATCTTGAGTCTCAATACCTGTTTTGTAATCATCATTATACCCAATTTGTTTTCACTTGATATTTTGTTATTTTGATACCACGCCATCTTTTGGAATTAGAATAGACCACCACCACTCACCTTGCACTCCGTCTACTTGGATAAAGACCTGCTTTTATTTGTTTTTAGTCTTGATATTTCGATGCTTGACATATTTGACATTTTGATATATTTTGATATACTGGGATTATTGTACAGGTTATTCATCTAGAATACTATGTATATACATACACTAGGCCTAGCTACACTGGCTCTAGAAGACGGGCAGTCCTTCGACTTCACCAGGACCACCAAAAACGCGCCCTTCGATACGCGAGTTCATCCGCACCATTGTGCGCACGGCGTTGACAGTGCTGGGGTACTTGGTGGCAAAGTCTTTGAATTCCCGCTCGGCCTGTGACGACCACATGGCCGCCTGCTCGAGCTCGAGATACGCCTTGGCGAGAACCATGAACGTGAACGTCATGGGGCGGTTGTAACGGGTGGCGGTTTCGCGTATCTGCTGTGCACGGCTCAGCCGGGTGTTGGCCGTCTTGGAAGCGCTGGCACCACCGGGGCTGCCACCAAGGCTGCCGCCAGAGATGGCTTCGGCCATTGTGCTCGTGACAGAGCCGCCATGGCCGCTGGCAATTGCCGACATGCTGCGGTCCAGAGGATCGCGATTGCCGTTCGGCGGCGACGAAGAGCTGCTGCTGTCCCAGCCCTGCCGATGGGACTGAAGCGAGGCAAAGCCGCTCCATTGGCCCATGAGGCGGTTCTCGCAAATACCAAAGGCTTCGTGGACATGGCCGAGGCGCGCAAGGTTCTGCACATAATGGTTCCAGTTCTTGCTATCCAGCAGGAACCCGCTGGCCAGAATGTCCTTGTTGATGAGGATGACCAGCGCACCGACGTCTCTCTCAGCGGTGTATACGCGCTGCATAACCTTGAGCGGGTCGGTCAGGCCGTACCGCATTTTGGCGACAATCTTGTGCTCGGGCTCGGGCTTGGAAAAGAGGGTCTGGCTGATCTCATCCGTGTCGGTGCCGAACGCGTCGTTGGGAGAGAGGGCTCTGCGAAGCTCTTGCTCAACATTGCCTCTATCTTTGGCAGTTCTCCCTGACTTCATGCTCTTCTCGCTCTTGCTGTGGCCCAGGATCGACTCCAGGCGGGTCTCTTGGAGAGTCTGCGGCCGGCCCACCTCCTTGGCACGCTGAAGGATCGTCGCCCACATCTTCTTGACTAGATCATGGCGGCCTTCGTAAAAGTCGGACAGCATGATGGCGTTGCATAGTTTTAGGGGCATCGGCTGTTCCTGCTCGTCGGGCGGAGCAATGGACTTGTACAGCTGCATCACCTCGTCGACACCGGCAAAATCACGGGCCTGCACCAGCATAAAGATGATGAAAGAGAACCGCCGCACGGCGCCGAGGTGCATGCGCACAGCGTCGCGGCCCAAGGATTGCTGGCTGCGCATGGACCGAGAGCCTTCAGTGAGCGACCGCTGGAACTCGCGCAGCGCCTTGGCGAACAGCTCACGCCGCTCTGTGGAGGTGACGCCTGAGCCATCGGCCTGCACGCCCCTGGGGAACTCCTGCCACTGGCTAAAGGCCTTAATGACCATCTGCACCTGCCGGCTGGATCGCTGGAAGCCCATGTGGTGCATGAGGCGGTTCACCTGCAGCGCGCGATGGGGTTGCTTGCTGCGAATGTAGGCCATCATCAGGAGGGTGTAGTGCTCTGCCGTAGGCGCAAAGATGCCGTCTTCCTGGGCCGTCCGCAGGAGCTCAACGGCGCGCCGCGGCTGACGGCACTGGGCCAAGGCAAAGAGCAGGCCGCTGTACGTATCGCTGCTGTACGTGACATTGAGCTTGGTCATGAGCTTGAGGATACGGTTGACAGCGATGAGGTCGTGGCGCAGGGCATACTGGAAGATCAGCGTGTTCCACAGGCTTGTGTACGGCGCGCCCTGCACCTTGCCTTCGCGCGTCGTCACCACGCACAGCCGCTCGGCCTCATCGAAACGCTCGTTTTGGCAGTACGCTTCGACAATGGGGTCGATGATGGCCTCTGTGATTTCAACACTGCACTCCTGTGCCAGCCAGTAGAGGTCCGAAGCCAGGCCGAGGTCGCCACGGCCACCGACCATGGCCATGATGGTGCTGAAGCTGTAGGAGTCTGGCTCGACGGCACGGCACAGGTCCTCAAAGACCTCCATGGCATGAGCATAGTTTCCGCGCTCAACATAAAGGTGCAGACGGATATTCCAGCAGACCGTGTTGGGCTGGACCTTGTATTTATTGCTGATCTCGGCAAAGGCCTGCTCAAAACGGGCCAAGTCGCCACGAACGGCGTGCACCCGCAGCAGGTGGGCAAAGGTGTCCTCGTCTGACTCGATGACATAGGGGTAGAGACGCGTGTACTCGTCCCACATGCGATAGACTGCCTTGACGTCACCGCGCGACGCATAGAAGGCGAGATACTTTTGGTAGCCCCAGTGGTTCAGTCTTCCCTTGGCATTGAGCCAGTCCTTGAGCACATCCTCCATGCCGCGGACATTGTCGGGGTAGTAGTGCCGCACCATGAGGGCCAGGGTCTTTGGGTTGGGATTATAGTTGTCCATTGCGCGGTACTCGGCGAATGCCCTGAGGGCCAGGTCCTTGGTGTCCGTTTTGGCAGCGGCGGCGCGCACAAAGTTCTCAAAGACGCGTGGGTTTTTCAGGGCACTGACCATGGGGTATGTGGCCTGGGGGTCGACATGGTCGAGTGCAGCCTCAAGAACGGCCTTGAATACCTGGTCCATAATGTCCAGATGCTCGTCGATCTCTTCGCCGTGGGCCGGCCGGCCGACATGGCTTGCATAGCCATCGACATATCGGCTAAAGGCCTGCAGTCGATCCCGAAGATACGGCAGCCTGGCTACGGCCGTCAGCGCATCGACTTTGATCTTTTTGAGACCAGTTTTCAGACCGTATATACGCCATGCGTCGGCGGCGTACTCCCAGGTAAACGTTTTCAGCGAGTGGGCCACCAGCGCATCGAGCCCGGGAGGCGCATCGTCTGACCAAGCCATGGATGTCGTGCTCTCCCGGAAAAGATTGAGGGCCCCGGATGTGTCTCCGACAATCAGGTGTGCCGAGACTGCTGCGGCCGTGGCAGCCGTGGTTTTCTTTGACGAGGGCAGCCGGCTATATATCTGCAGCAAACGCACTGCGTCGGCATACTGCCGTGATGATGCTAGATAGAGCAAGACGGGAAGCTCAAGCTCGTCCTTGGATTTTCTGTCGTCGATTTTGCGGAACAGTTCCCAGGCGTGGTCGTATGATTCCGAGTTGCGCTGCTCGACATCTACCAAGAGAAGACGAGCAAGCCTGGCGTTGAGTGAGTCTCCATTGTCGTGTGAAGGGGCAACGGGTGATATTAAGCCTCTCGACGCAGAAAACCCAGACGGGAGGTCGGCATCGGAGACGGTGTCGGCTGCCCTCGAGGGTGATGTCGAGTAGAGACGAGCTGGGTGGTGCTGGGCTGGTTTGCAGTGGAGCGAAGATATCGAAGGGGCGCAAAAGTTGCCTCGCCGGCTGGCAGTACTTGAGGAAGCTTGCTTCATGAGAGCAACTGCTCCCCGCGGGTATAGAAAGTCGAGAAGAACATCAGATACGTTCACTGCCTCTGACTTGGCAGACTCTGCACCAGAGGCATTCTTATGGCACTGTGCTGGGAAGCCGAGAGTACGCGAGGATTTGGCGGAAGCAGCTTTGGTGACTCTCGGAAGCAGATGCTTGAGCTTAGAGGGCTCCAAGCCAACCGCTGTCCGCTCGAGCATCGACATGGATGCGCGGGCGCACCCGTTTGCGAGATTGGGAGATCGCCGGTTTCTCGGAGGAAGGATATATATCGGAATGGTCGAGCTTATTGAAGCATGTCAAGTGATGTATAGAGGTTCCAAAGGAGACTGGGCATGGAATTAGCTAAGTCAAAGACCAAAGCCGTGGCGGGACATGGGCACCGACGAGGAGGACGACGACGAGCTGTGCAAATTGACGAGAGCTGGAGCATAGGACATACACTCAAAAGAGATATTTCAAAAAAGGATGGTTGGGTGTATATTTTATATTCGTTTTCATTCCCCTGCTGCTCCTCCCGAGGTTGTGAAATGCGATTGTGTCGGCCGTGTGTGTGCAGCGGGCGGTTTGGAAAGCATGAGGTGAGGTCAGTCGAAAGCTGAGCCCATGCTAACTTTTTTCCTAGTGGACTGGTGTTAGTCATCCAATTGAAAGCGATCGATAACAGCAGTAGCTGCTACTTGGCGGTTGTCTAGGCTGGAGTCGCCTGTAATACAGAAGGGAAGGAGCAAGCTTGCGCCGGAACGGTCAATGGATGATCCGTTCTTTCCCTGTAAGTCCAGCGAGGCCCGCCTATAGTTCAGACTTGAAGGGGAAGGAGCGACTGGCGCACACAAGCCTATAGTGGGGCAGACGGCCAGCAAAATCTACTCGTACTCTGTAGGCGCAAGGAGCACTGCCAATGTGGCAGCAAACCCCACATGCAGCATCGCCAACGCCACGGGGAACGTCAATCGCACATCCACGCCATAGAGGAGCACGCCGGCCACCCGACAAAGAGAACGACGCCTCTGCCACGATTGACCGGGGATATATTGACATCTACCCCAAAGACAATCAAACTCGTCTACACTGCGCTCTGGACCACCCGGAAAAGCCCACGGCGTCACGACTTCACGGCCTAGTAACCACCACGTCGGCATGGAGTTCACACAGTTTGTCGTCTCGTCGAGAGACAAGGCGCTTCTCTACGGCGACTACAGCACGTACCGCACACAGCTGGGCCACCGCCTGCTCAACTGCCGCAAGAAGCTGAGCGTCTCGACCCGCCACCGCGGCAAGTACAACCACAACTCGAACAGCATCAAGGCCGAGCAGCTAGCCGAAGATATCAAGTGCGTCCTAGGAAGAGATGGGGAGAATGGGATAGAATGAGATAATATGGGAGATGAGAGATATAGATTGTGCTAGAGATCTAACAATTTAGCTATGCCTGGCTCCAGGTGTTGACGGCCGAGCGTGCCTTTGCCCAGGCCATGGCCATGAAAGCCGCCCACGCCTCCAACAAGAAGGGCATCACCGGCCACGCCCGCTCGCACATTGTGTCGCGCCTGGACAAGGCCGCAAAGTACGCCGAGAGCCTGTCCGACGAGCTGCAGGAGAGCACCAGCGGTGCCAGCGACGTGGACCGTCTCGAGGCCCGCGCATATGCCGCCCTGCTGCGCGGTGCGTTTGCCTTTGAGAAGCAGGCCTGGGAGCTGTGCCTGGCCAACTACTCTGCTGTCTGGGCCATCTACCGCGCCCTGTCCTCGGCCTCCTCTTCCCGCGCCGATGTCTTCCGCGACCTGCTGACCGACACACTCGAGCCTTCACTGCGCTACGCCGCTTACCAGCTCAAGATGCCTCGCTCCAAGCCGATCCCCATTATTGCCCGCGAGTCGCTGTCGTCGGCACATCACGTTGCGGCCACACCAGATACATCTGCCCTCATCTCAGCCATCAACACGATCGACCCTACCGTTCTGCAGCCCAAGACGGCCGCCACAGCCGACGGCAGTGAGAGCCTGGAGACGGCAGCAGCAGCAGGTGTTGTGGCCTCTACGCGCACGCTGACATGGCGCTCGCGCGAGGTCAAGATTGAAGACGCCACAATTGCCTCTGCATGGGCAGCTCTGGACCTGGCCAAGGCCCGGCTCGAGGCCCGGCTGGCTGGTGCTGGCGGTGCCCGCCTGCTGGCGGACAAGGACAAGGCGGCTGCATACGACGATGTGCTCACCGTCAGCCAGGATGCCGTGGATGCCACCAAGGCGGCCATTGACGACCTGCGCAACGAGGGCATCCCGCAGAGCGACCCGAGTGTCCAGGTCCTGTACATTGCACGCACGGCAGCCAACTATGAGATGATCAGTGACCGCATCGGGCGCAACCGTGTACTGACCGGCGCGCACGATGGCGCGCTTGCGCACCTAGACGCGCCGCGGAAATACAAGTCGCAGAAGGGCAAGAGCTCCACGGTGCAGACGGAGGCCCCCGGCCGCTTCATTGCGCGGCTCAAGGAGAAGGTGGTTCTGTACGACGGCACTCTGCAGAGCTTGGACACGATCAAGGAGCTGCCTGGTGTCGCTGCCGATGCCGAGCTGGCCGAGCAGATCGATGCCACTGCGCAGTACTTTACTGCCCTCAAGTATGTTTTATGTTTACCTTTCTCCCTGCCTCAATTCCTACGGCCGTGACAATAACTAACCTTGCACTTGTAGATCCCTTGCCGTAGCCCGCTCCCACACCGTGGCCGGCAATGCCGCCAACGCGCTGGGCTTGATCAAGTTTGGCTACGAGCAGTCCGCGGCTGCCGCGCCCGTCCTCACAAAGGCGGCCGCTGCCAAGGCTGGAGAGACCTCCAAGACCTCGTCGCTGCAGAACATTGACGTGTCGGCGGCTGACGCGCAGTTCCTGGTGGATCTGCTGCAGGCCGAGCTGCAGCGCGCCCGTGCCCTGGTGGACATTGAGAAGCACACCCCGCAGCCGTCGGCGTCTGCAAAGGCGAGCGCCCTGGCTCTGTCCGAGACCCTGGGCGACTACCCTGCGAACGCTGTCGATCTGGACAACGTCGTGACATACCCGCCGCGGATAGAGGCCATGCCCATCAAGCCCATCTTCCTGGACATTGCATGGAACTACATTGACTACCCGAGCAAGGCGGGTGCCGCAGCCGGACCCGGTGCTGCTGCCCAGACAGCTGCCAGCCAGGCTGCCGGGGCCGCGGATACCACCTCGGAGCAGCCACAGAAGCGCGGCTGGTTCGGCTTCAAGAGATAGTTGTAGATGACGATGCTTACTAATCATGTATTTACGTCCAAGGTGGCCATCAAAATCAAGTTCTGTTTTTCTGTTATTGTTCCAATTGATTCACGATCATCACATCACGACCAACACAGTAGCTGAGGCTTTGAGTGAGTGGGGATATGTCTATTATATATACGTAAATAGAAGACTGCCGAGCCGCCGCATGCCCCGAGAGACAAGATACTGGCTATTCACAGATCAGAAAAGAAGACGAGCCAAGGCAGAAGAAAAGCAGAACAGTTCTACTATGCCCGTGGCTGTGTCTCTTTTGATATCCGAAGGTGCTAATAACTATAAAAAAACAACACATTTTTCAGGAATGCTCAAAGCTCAAGAACGCCGTGGTTTTCCTTTTCGAGAGTGTCAATGACCCAAACCTCCTCCGCCAGATGCTAGATTCCATGAAGCAATAGACAGCATATCAATGCAAAGGTCAAAAAAGGATATAAAAGAAAAGTAAAAAAAATCATAATGCAAGTATAAAGTACAGGGAGATACAAAGGAGATGTGGTGGTGGTGGTGGTGGTGGTAGAGGTAGAGGGGGGGTTGGGAAGGGGGGATATAGAGTAGAGTAGATGATAAAGAGATATGAACCAAGTCTAAAAACCGTAGATTGCGCTGAATTAAAATAAAAAATCAAGGAGGAACCCCTGTTCCATCAAAACTTTTGTCTTTTTTATTCAAGCTCTGCTCTTACGGCTTGGGCTCATCCTTCTTGTCACCCTCCTGGGCCGGCTGCTCGCTCGAGGACTCGTCGCCGCGGGCGCGGTGGACCTTGTCGAGCAGGTTCAGGGAGGCGTTCTGGAGCTCGTCGACCTTGGTCTTAATCTCCTCGGAGGTGGCAGAGGCATCGCCAGACTGGGTCTTGGAGATGAACTCGCGGAGCTCGTTGATCTTCTCGCGCAGAGCATCGCACTCGGTCTTGTCCAGCTTGTCGGCGTGGTCGTTCAGGGCCTTCTCGGTGTCGGTCAGGATGCCATCGGCACGGTTGGATGCCTCAATGACCTCCTTGCGGTTCTTGTCCTCCTCGGCGTACTTCTCCGAGTCGTCGACCATCTGCTGGATCTCAGCGTCGGACAGACCAGAACCGGAGGCAATGGTGATGGACTGGTCCTTGTTGGTGGACTTGTCCTTGGCGTGGACGTGGACAATGGAATCGGCGTCAATGTCGAAAGTAACCTCGATCTGGGGGACACCGCGGTGGGCAGGGGGGATGCCAACCAGCTGGAAGTTGCCCAGCAGCTTGTTGTCCTTGACCAGCTCACGCTCGCCCTGGTAGACCTTGATCTCGACAGCGGTCTGGAAGTCGGCGGCGGTAGAGAAGACCTGGGACTTCTTGGTGGGGATGGTGGTGTTGCGGTTGATCAGACGGGTGAAGACACCGCCCAGGGTCTCAATACCCAGGGACAGGGGGGTGACGTCCAGCAGCAGCAGGTCAGTGACCTCACCAGACAGGACAGCACCCTGAATGGCAGCACCAATGGCGACAGCCTCATCGGGGTTGACCGACTTGGCGGGGTCGCGGCCAAAGATGTTCTTGACCGACTCGGAAACCTTGGGCATACGGGTCATGCCACCAACCAGGATAACCTCCTGGATGTCCTTGGCCTGCAGGCCAGCATCCTTCAGGGCCTTGCGGACGGGCTCGATGGTGCGGGTGATGAGGGGGTCCATCATCTTCTCGAGCTGAGCGCGGGTCAGCTTGGTGTTGATGTGCTTGGGGCCGGAAGCATCGGCAGTGATGAAGGGCAGGTTGATGTCGGTCTGCAGAGACGACGACAGCTCAATCTTGGCCTTCTCGGCGGCCTCGCGGATACGCTGGATGGCCATGCGGTCGCCAGTCAGGTCCAGGCCAGACTCCTTCTTGAAGGTCTCGACCAGGTGGCGGACCAGGTAGATGTCGAAATCCTCACCACCCAGGTGAGTGTCACCGTTGGTGGACTTGACCTCGAAGACACCCTGCTGGATCTCCAGGACGGAGATATCAAAGGTACCACCACCCAGATCGTAGACGGCAATGACACGGTCAGCCTCCTTCTCCAGACCGTAGGCCAGGGCAGCGGCAGTGGGCTCGTTGACGACACGCAGGACGTTCAGGCCGGCAATCTGGCCAGCGTCCTTGGTAGCCTGGCGCTGGGAGTCGTTGAAGTAGGCGGGGACGGTGACAACGGCGTTCTTGACGGGCTTGCTGAGGTAGGCTTCGGCAGTCTCCTTCATCTTCTGGAGGACAAAGCCACCAACCTGCGAGGGCGAGTAGGTCTTGTCGCGGGCGGCGACCCAGGCGTCACCGTTGTTGTGCTGGACGATCTTGTAGGGGACCTCCTTGATGTCACGCTGGACCTCGGCGTCCTTGAAGCGACGACCGATCAGACGCTTGGTGGCAAAGAGGGTGTTCTCGGGGTTGACCACAGCCTGGCGCTTGGCGGCGACACCGACCAGACGCTCGCCGTCGGCAGAGAAGGCGACAACGGACGGGGTTGTGCGGGCACCCTCGGAGTTCTCGATGATCTTGGGGATCTTGCCCTCCATGATGGCAACGGCCGAGTTTGTGGTGCCCAGATCAATACCGATGACGGAACCCTTGACCTTCTCCTCGGAGCCAGTGGACTCGAAGCGGGCAAAGGGCCGGAAAGCGCTCGGGCGCAGGGCGGCAGGGCGGCCGGCCACTGCGGAAGCCCGGGGAAGCTGAGCAGTTAGCAAGGGAGCTTGTAGTTTGGAGATTGGGCGTCAGGTGTAGATGTGCATGGCAATGCCGACGGTGCTATAATGGCACTGACCGTCATCGTCATCGTCGTCATCACCACCCTTGTCGTCGACTTACAGCTCTGGAAAGACGGGAGGAAAGCATTGTGAATGTCGTTGTGCAGATAAAACAAATTACCACTCGACAGAGAAAAATAGACAAAAGGTGAAAGTGAATGCACCAAGGGTATAATGCAGAGAGGTATTGGGAGAGAGAGGAAGAGGTGAGATGAGGTGGATGGGCAGGCTGGGGAAGCGAGGAAGAAGATTTTATGGAAGAGCTTTTTTCGGCCTCTTTTCTGAAAAAATTCGAGAAGGTGCTGAGGACATGCAGGCGACGCACCCTATTGGCGGGGAGCCTCCCGCTAGGCCGTTGTGCTCCACTGTGTGTCTGTTTGTGTCTACTTTCTGGTCACGTGTTGCTGCTGTCCGGGGTCCACGTGACTGTTCCAGCTCAATCAACAAACTAGGAAGGCGGGACGGGCTGGATCTTAGAGGAGACCAGAATGACGGAGAACGATGGAGAAACAACGAGAAGGAAGGCACTACGGGCAGTAACTACTTCAGAGAGCCATAACAGGAAAGCGTCTGATTATTTCACATTGGGTGCCGAGTGGTGCCGGCATTCAATTGCAGCGCACTGTCAAGCGAGACTCGCGAGCCGCCCGGCTGGAAGAAATAAGACCGAAGCCCGAGCTGCCTCTCGAGACCGAGGTCAATGGCAGTTCCTTTTTTCTCATCAGTTCCTATGTACTATGTACATACAACGAGACAGCCGCTACTGCTACTGGTGGATGCATGGCCAAGAAGGGAAAGAGGTAGGTAATGGCACCTGCCCGTTTCTGCACGGTTTCTGCCGCTGTGCTGGGTCACCGCCTTTTTGCGGAGCGACAATCGGCGCTCCTTCCTCGCACCTTCCCGTCTCCTTCCTTTTTCTACTCCTGTCTTATTGCGATTTTCTGCGAATCTCTTCGGGCGCATTTCACATCAGGCTCCAGACGAGACTGGGGCGGCAGAATGCAACGGCGCGTATTTTGCCTCTTGTCTCTTTGTGCAGCAGTCTGTTGGTAGTTGTCCGAACGTTATGCTCGCAACCGACAGAACAAACAGTCTAAAAGTACGATACGTTCTCTATCGACCAATCTCCTGCCTGGCACGGCTTAGTCATATATCGTAAACACAGTGTATATACAGTGCGCGGTTGGCTGGCTGGCTGTCATCCGTTTGGCGCCCGCCGTCAGCCTCGCCAAGGCGTCCGTGGAGCCGCATACAGCTGGCTCCATCGCGATCCCCCAGCGCGAACGGGCGGTAGACAGTGGTCAGCCAGTGGGTGACTGCCAATACTATGTACGTGCACAGTGCTGTGCGCCAAAACACAGTGCGCGGCTCCCTCATCGCCTGTCACTCGCTCCTTCCTCAAACGTCATTTCACATCTCGCAACGTCCTGCCTCATCAAGAACACTGCCAAACGTCGCCAGATCTCGCCCGCATCCGCCTTTCCCCCCTGACTCCAGCTTCATCCATCACCACATCGCGGCATCGCCAACCAATCGACCTCTTGTCGAAAGCATCCCCACGTCGCGCATCCGCGTTTTTTAAGCATCTGTCTTAGCACGCAACTGTCAGCAGTCGACTGCTGTGGATTCGCTCTTTAGCTGTCATTCCACACGCCCCATCATCCCGTCGACTCCATCGATTTTCGACTTTATCTACAGCCTCAGCATCTGCATCATCCGGACCATCTGCACCTGATCAGTGCCCAGCTCGGCTCAGAACAGCTCAGGACAGCACTGGAGCAGCCTCAAAAACAACCCAGCATCGCTTATCAACGCGCTCGCGCTCGCGCTCTCCCGCTGTCAGCCCGGCCGTCAAAGCTCTGCATCCGCACTGCTTTCTGGCCGGTGGCAGTCGCACTCTGTCGCATCCCCCCGTGTTCGCGATCAGCGCTGACCACCGCTGCCACCCTTCGCCATGGCCCCGATTTATGATACTGCGTACGGTCTCGTGCCTGCTCTTATCAACATGTGTTGACAACATACATAGCGCACTTGCTAACCTTGACTGCTGCAGGCTTTACAACTCGGAAGTCCTGATCGCCAGGAAACCACGAAACCACTATTTCACGAGCATCAAGCCAATGTTAGCAGACCCTTGTTTCTATTTTCCAGTTGTCTTTTGTTTCGCATTTGTCGCGTATTGTCCTAACATTTCACAGTCACTGGCAGTTGCGCTCGATTATCGGTGTCTCCGCGACAGGCACCGTCTACTACCCGGCCGGCCCCACGAACCAGCACCTCCAGGAGCTCGACCCAGCGACAAAGAAGGCAGAGACTGTGGCCTACCTCGAATTCTCGCCCAGATGTCTTGTCGCCACTAAAGGGTGGGTGTGCTGTGGCGGCGAACTGGGCGAGTTTGTCGCAATTCGCACCAGCAAAAGTGGCGACCACACACCCAGCACTGGCCGAAGCAGTCCCGAAGATGGCCTCGGCCGTAGCAGAGAATCTGCACACCATGGTGTCCATGGCGGCCGTCACAACGATCGCAACGATGGCGACGGCCGCGGCGACGAAGAATACGACGACTTTGACACACACATGTGCGATGCTTCACTTGTCACCGTGCCGCCACGCATGACAGCGAGGAGCGGAAAGTTTGGCAAGGAGCGTGTTAACTGTGTAACGGTATGGACGCCGTCGGATATTGTCCCGCTGCATCCCGGTGCCTATTCGTTCCCCGTGGCTGCCCTCTCGAACAACGACAAGACAGTGACCCTGGTCAATCTGGAGACGGCCGAGCTGCTCGACGCGATGGATTTTCCCGACTGTGTGAACCGTGCAGTTCTGTCGCCCGACGGCCGGATCCTCGCGTCCGTGAGCGACGACCCTTACCTATACATCCACGAACGCGTGAGAAGAGAGAGTGCGCCGGCAACAGCGCCGGCCACCTGGGCGCATACGGGCGGCAGCGACGATGCAGGCGAAATCGAGTCTGGCCTGTGGGAGGACTATGAGTGGAAGCTCATGGCCAAGCACCACTTGCGCGGACAGAGCAAAGAAGATGCATCAGTGCACAGGGGCAGTTTTGCGGCGTGCTTCTCCAACACTGGGCGGTTCTTGGCCATTGGCACACAGTACGGCATCATTTCTGTGTATGATACGACGCGACTGGAAGACCAGGACACGTGCCTGATTGCATGCTTTACATCGTCGAGCCCCAATACCGACAACGGCGCCGTGCGCGAGATGACATTCTGTCCCGGCCCCTACGATCTCCTTGCATGGAGCGAGGACCATGGTGCCGCGGGCGTTGCCGATATTCGGGACTGCTTTGTGTCGCGCCAGATCCTGTCGCTTACAGACAGCAGCAGCTACAGCACGCATTTTGTGCGCCAGACAATCCCCGGAAACGACGACATCAAAGATCTGTGGCAAAGACGGCAGGCAAACGGCGAGCCCAACAATGGCCAGGCACAGCAGATTCGCGGCCTCTTTACCGCTGAAGATGCTGAGCTGTGGGATAATATGGATCCATTTCGACGGAGGCACGAGCTGCGAGCGCCCGCGCGCGAACAGAACCGCAGCCAGAATAGCGACCAAAGCAATCGCGAGCGGATACAGACGTACCTAGGGCGGCGAGCAATGCTGCGTTCACGGCCATCCCAGATCCCTGCGGCCACATCAACATCAGGTGCGTCTGCAGCTGGAGTGAACACGGCTGCCAGTAACAGCGGAAGTGGTGACAGCCGGGCCCGCGAGCGGTCAGATGTGGACGCTGCAATGAACGGCATTCTTGGAACGTTTCGCAGTACGCGGGGCCGCGAGTTCGGCGAGACCGAGCTCCGGTTTCTGGGTGGTGGATCGGCCGGGCTGCTGCAGGCAGGCCGGCGCAATGCTGCCGTCGCGTATCCCACGGTAGAAAACGATGAGTACTACAGCGAGGGCTTCGATATCGATGACTACAGCAGCCTTTTTAGTGCCAGCACAGAGGCGACACGGCGCCGGATACGCCAGATGCAGCAGCAGCAGCAGCAGCCCCTTTTCCCGTGGGACCCAGAACCGGACGGCAGCAGCAGCTACAACAGGAGCAGCCGCGAAGAAGAGATGGGCGCGTTTGGCAGCAGCAGCGGCGGCGGCGGCGGCGGCCCCCACGCATTCACGGCGGACACGGCGCCACGGCGCGCGGGCGGGTTTGTGCGGACAGCCCAGCGGCGGGCGCGCGAGCGGCAGCTGATGGCAGAGAACGCGGCTAGTGAGAACAGCAGCATCACGCCCGAGGCGCTTGTAATACAGCAGAGCAGAATCCTCGGCTGGGACAGCCCGAGCAGCAGCCTGGCAGCACGGCGGCCGGTGAACGCGGCGTTGGAGCCGTCCAAAGACGTGTTCACGGCCGGCATGTCGTGGAGCGACGATGGCAAGATCTTGTATGTCGGCACGCAAGAGGGCATCTATGAGTTCCGGGTCGATCTCCGGGCGCGCACGTTCTATCCCGAGCGGACGATGCGGTGATTCTGTTGTTTTTCTTTTTTCGTTTTTGGTCGTTCGTTCTTTTCAATCTTCATTTCTCTTTCCTTACATTCGTGATCTTTTTGGTCGTTTTCCATTCGGTTTCTTATTCCCACTTTGTCTTGTCTTTCTCGGCTGGGGTTTCTCCAGAACATCATGTCGGATACTGTTGTTGTTTCTTCTTACTTTTTCTTCTTTTTTTGCCTTGCTCGTTTGGTTCAGATCTTGGGTATTTTCCTTTCTATTCTCCCCTGTATCTTCCACTTCGCTTGGCTTGACGCATGCCAAGGTTTCTTATTTTGCGTCTCGTACATACTTTTCTTCTACAACTATTACAATTCATCACGATTTCTATTGCTATGGTTGCGTTTACAATCATTCCAGCTCTATTGGTATCCAACCTCTTCTATATCTACAGCGACTGACTGGAATAAAACAGCTTGTCCACCATCTCGCCAATGGCCAGACTGCTCGTCAGGCCGGGACTCTCGATGCCCAGCAGGTTGACCCAGCCCTGGTAGCCGGCCTCCTTGCGTATTATGAAATCCGCAAAGCCCTTGCCGGCCGTGACAGAGCCGGCACGCTGCAGCTTGGGCCGGATGCCGGAGTAGTCGGGCTGCAGAGCCGACGCGTCGACGCTGGGCAGATAGCTCTTGATCATCTCAATGGCCTGCGGCAGCTGCGCGGCGTTGACGGCCAGGTTGGTCGGGTCGTCGACCCATTCAATGTCGGGGCCAAAGCGGATGCGGCCTGCCAGGTCGAGGGTCAGGTGGGTGCCCAGGCCGCCCAGGCCGGGCTCGGGGGCCGGGTAGACGAGGGTCGACACGTGGGGCTGGCTTGCCGAGTAGGAAAAGTAGTTGCCCTTGGCATAGTAGAGCTGCATGGGCTCGGGCTTGGGCGTGTCGGCGTTGGCCGGCGGCGGGTGCGCCTGCGTGACCATGTTGTACACCTCGGCCGAGCCCAGGCCGGCGGCATTGACAATCGTGTCTGCCGTCACAATGGTCTCCTCGCCGTCCTTGGCATCGGCAGCGCGCACGTGCAGCTGCCAGCCACCGCTGCCGTCGCGGCTGTTGAGGGGCGTGATCTTGGTGACGGGCGAGCCGGCAGCCAGCACACCGCCCGCCTGTTCAAAGAGGCCGAGCAGGGTCTGCATGAGGCCGTGGCTGTCGACGATGCCGGTGGACGGGCTCTCGAGGATGCCGGTGACGGCCCGCACAGCGGGCTCGCGGCGCTGGGCCTCGTCTGGCGAAACCCATCTCAGGGGCAGGGCACTGGAGCCGTCGTCGTCGCGGCCGCGGTAGGCCTCGCCAAAGGCAAAGACCTTTTCAATGGCCTCACGCTGTCCCGGGGTCTGGGCGACGATCCACTTGCCGGTGTTGCGGTGGCCGACGGTGTACTGGTCGCAGAAGCTGTAGAGCAGCTGGCGGCCACGGATGCAGAGCTTTGTCTTGAGCGAGTCGAGGCCATAGTAGAGACCGGCATGGATGACCTCGCTGTTGCGGGACGAGGTCTCCGTGCCGACGGCGTCGTGGCGCTCGAGGAGGAGGACCGACGATCCGGCCGAGGCAGACGACGACGACGATGAGCTGGCGATGCGCTCGGCCAGGGCGCGGGCTGTAGCCAGGCCGACCACGCCGCCGCCGATGACCTGCCAGTTGTTAGTATCCAAGATGAAGGCATTTAAAGATATGATTAAATATAAAAAATAAAACATACTGCGTGCGTAAAGTCAGCCCTATGGGCGGCAGATGCCGAGAACAGGCGAGCTCCAGCGGCAAGTCCAGCGGCAGGTGCAGCTGTAGCGAGTCTTGGAGCAGCCCCGCGCCTTCCAGCGGCGAGCAGATGGCGTGCGCTGTGCATTGTGTTGCTTGTGCTTATGCGTGCTTGTGCCTGCAAGTCCGAGAGTCTATTGGCATGTGCTATCCTTCTATATGGCAGCCAGACAGCCAGACGGTCAGACAGCCCCAAGGGAAGACTAGAGACGGCGAAAAGACGGCGACCAGAAAAGAGCTCCGCTGTAAGTGACGCGATATGCAGGCGGATGTCAACAGCGCTAGTGGTGTAGTTAGCGTAACGGGTACAGCGGACTTATCGCCGACTGTTGAGTGATTACTCAGTAATATTTCAATGAGGCTCTGTTTGTGTTTGAGTAGAAAGTCAGATAGAGGGTGTTTTTAGTAGTAGTTTATGTAGAAAGATTATTGGTAATAAATAAGGATAAATAGCAAATTGAAATGAGAATGGACAATGGTGATATTAAATACTAGATATATAAAACAAAAACAAAACAAAACAAAACAAAACAAAACAAAACAAAACAAAATATTCGAGGAAAAAGGATTGGAAATAAATGACAAGAAGTAGAAGATAAATAGATTTATCAAGATAATCAAGACATAGAAAGACATAGAAAGACAAGAAAATAAAAGACATGAAATAGAAACAAAAAGAAACAAAAACAAGACAAATAAATACATCAATTTCTCATTACTTTTAATATTATTCAAACGGGATCCAACATCTAACCATCATGCACGCTCCAACGGGTCAACACCAGAGTCACGACCATCCCGATGGCACACACAACCGATACGCAAATCCGGACTCGTGCACACTCCCATCTCTGATCAATCATACGATATCCCTCATCTATACGACCATTAAACACATCTATTTCATACTCCAACCCTTCAAGATATTCCATTTGCAGTGCTGCGCGGTCTGCATCCTAATCACCCGGCCGCACTGGCGGTACTGACCCTATTCGCTGCACCGGTGACACCGACCGGCCTGGCCGCTGAGGATGTGTTGGCTGGTCTGGGTCAGGTGGCAAATTGGGCGGTGACATTGCCTGCGGTGACAATGGCTGCGGGCTGGGCTTACGAGCCACTGGCGGACCAAAGTCGGCGCAAACGGACGGTGGACAGAGCCCCAAGGAAAGGCGAGCCAGATCAAAGTGGAGGGGGACAGGCCGCCCTGCGCATTGTGCAAAGTGAACCGCCTTTAGCCTTCTGCGGTGGTAGGAGAGACCTCCCACAACGATGCAACTGACAACGGCAATGGAGAGGAACACACACATCAGAGGGCGTGCCAGATTCCAGTCGACGCGTTTCCCCCGTTTGTCTCGTGTCTCAGGCACGCTGGTCGCTCCCGGAAGCACGGCGGGCGGCTGGATGACGGCCTCGGTAGCCGGGCTTGGGGGCGGCTTGCCAGCAGACGACCAGTTGGAGGGTGCCGCGCCGAGCACGAAATCAAGGCTGCCGCCGTTGGAAAATATGTCGTCATAGGTCAGCCATGACTGGCCCCAGGCTTGTCCATTGACCCGAAGCGACTGCACGTAGATGCCAACTACACCTCCTGATGAGCTATTCGAGCTGGTCAACGTGGTCGAGCTGATCTGAAGTGTCTTTCCACCGCCCAGACTGATGGTCAAGTCCTGGAACCATGGCGAGCCGATGAGGAACGTCGCCTGGCCGGTGACGGGATACAGGCCAATCATAGACCAGAGCAGCCAGGATTCCATAGCACCGGCATCGCTATTTCCCGGCAGACCACCTGGCGTGGGCGCGTAGTAGGAGTCGGCAACGTAGCGGCTGTGCTTGACCGACAGATCCTGGCGTCCGACAAAGTTGAAGAGGTAGGGAGTAGTAAAGCTAGGCTCATTCCCGGGGTTGAAGATGGTGTTGTTGAATCCCCCGGACCCCTTGCCGGGCAAAAACATGGTCTCGAGCCGGTCGACAAACACGTCACTGCCCCCAGAGTAGTCGACCAGCGTGTCAATGTCGTGGTGGGCGTTGAACGAGTACTCCCACGGCAGAGCCTCGTAGTCTGATAGAAGATTTGGTCAGAACAAAGAGACGAAAAGATATACACCAATAAGATAAAAAAGAACTTACAGTCATCGGCCCAGTAGCAGCCACCGCACGCGAGAGGGTCTTGCTCAAGAAAGTCGGTCTCTGTCCGGGGCACCAAGAAACCGGAGAACCCGAGCGATGAGACGTTCTTGTTCCAGTGGTTGCGCCAGTTGCGCGACCGGCCGAGGTACGTGGTGGCATCCGCAGTCTTGCCCAGACCAGAGGCCACCTGGTAGAGAGAAAAGTCGTTGACAGAGTACTCGACGGCACGTGACACGGACCGGCCGTATGTCTGTGTGATGAAGCCGTACTTGTGCCAGTCTGGCAGAGCACTGCGGCCCTCTTTGGTTGACCCAGACGTGTCACGGGGGTCGCTGTTGTTGGCAGGCACTGTCTCGGCATTCGTCACCATGGCGGCATATGCGTCTTCCCAGTTGATGCTGCCACGGACGCCCTTGACATAGGCATCGGCCAGCACATTGTCGGCGTTCGATCCGCCTTGGGTCGCGCCGTTGAAAAAGGACGAGCGTGCGTCGGGCATAAAGCCTTCGTGGCGCCAAATGTCGACAAGAGAGCGGATAAACTCCTCGTACATGGTCGGTTGGAGGATGTGCAAAAGAGATGTCGTGCAGCGGAACTGACAGTCAGTTTGAATTACACATTAGCATATATATAAAAGAGAGAGAGCCTACTAGATCCCACAGGGTGAAAATGTCGTCGTAGTAAGGCTCCGACGACGTCCAGAGCGGATTCTCGCCCGTCTTGTTCTGGGGCAGCAGGAGCATGTGGTACATGGACGTGTAGAGGAGCTGCAGCCGGGTGGTGTTGGTGTCTGTTGTCGTAATAGTGCCGAGGACCTCGTCGTTCCAGACTGCCCGAGTTTGGGCTGCCAGAGACGCCTGCGTAGTGCCGGCGGGCACCTCGCTGTCGACATTGCGGCACGCCTGGGCGGTTGATATAAAAGAGACGCCAACGCGCGAAGTCACCGCGGCCTCGCTGCTGTTAAAGGCAAACACGGCACCGAGGCGAGCTGTTGTTGTCGACACTGTGTCTCCGGCAGGGTACTTGCTGATGGACGTGCTGGTGCTGTTGGTCCCGACAAATGTCTGGACAGTGCCCGGACTGTCGAAATGGCCGCAGAAATAAACCGTCCACGCCGGCGAGAGGTTCCAGCCGTTGTCGTACGTGCCCGACCCTTGGTACTGCAGGCCGCTGCCGTCCGCGTTGGACGACACAGAGATGTTCCCGCCGAGGTAGTGCTGGCTGAGATATTGCCGGTCGGGGGCGGGCAGGAAATGCGACACATCGACAATGACACTGTTGGTGGAGTTTGTGCTGTTTGTCGGGAACGCATACTGGTACAGGCCAGCCCGAGCGGAAGCAGCAAGATTGACAACAATGCCAGAGGCCATGGTGGCTCGGTAGGAGCCCGGGCTGGCCACGTCGGCAAGAGAGCCACGCTGGTCGGCATGGCGATCCAGTGGATTGGCGACAGCACTGCCTGTAACAGGCATCTGCGACACTACGCCGTACTTTGGAGCTCCGCCAGTGCCGCTCTCGTGCAGCATGCTGAAGCCGGTAAAGTAGGCCGAGCCTGGCGCATAGCCAGAGTAGGAAGAGCTGCCGCTGTCGGCACCCTTGTCCATGTCGGGGCCGAGCTTGACCATGCCAAACGGCTCCGACACGCCAGGAAAGGTATTGCCGCCGGATTCGGAGCCGGTCTGGCCAGAAGTGTTAGTCTCGAGGGCTTGTTACTGACGGGGCTTGTCTTGGGTGCCTTGAATAAACTCACAAGTGGCAGGACATAGCTGGCGAGATCGGCTTGGGCCACGGCTGCCAGGCCGGAGAATAGAATGGCTTGGAAGATGTACATGATGTTACTCATGTAGTAGCTGCGATACCTATAGCATTGCGGTGAAAACAGAGGCTGTTTCTATGAAGAGAAAATGAGAGAAAAGTATGCAGGAAGTAAGCCAAAGGGTGTCATGTCATTGTCAAGGTGACGGGCGTCCGAGAAGGGCAGTTGTAGCTGAGAGGAGACAGCAAGAGAAGGTGCAATGCAGAGAGTTAATTAAATCAAAATAATTAAATCTTCAAAAAGAAAAGACCAAAGTCGTTAGAAACAGAAAGAGCGAGTGGCGTGTGATCGAAACGGGTAGGAACGATGGCGGGCGTGCAGCTTCCAATTGCGTGCAGTCAACGTGCAAGAGAGGCCCACGTGCTGGCAACGTGTCGATCGTTGCGGTCTGGCTACCAGATTGATGGGATTTTGCAGATTATCAGGTATCCCAGATCTGCTACCTGGTGTAGTCGTGAAATGGAATAATAATCAAAACTCGGATGTTTCTACCGAGACGTAGCACAAGAAAGTTGATTGTGTCACCGCCGTCTGCAGATTGTAGACAGTGCCAAAAGGAGTGTGCGACGACGAGAAAAGGCAGAGGAGGAAACATTCAAGAGAGAAGAGAGAGAAAAGAGACGAGACGGAATAAAAAGAGCAGAGAACAGGGTAAAATTAAATACAGACTCGCTGACAAAATTACATTCAGGGGATGTGCACATTTATTTCAGCTAAGAAATGTGCACTTTTTCTTTTATTTTTCTCTCTCCCCTTTTGGCTATAGTTATTCCCATCTATTCTCATTTATTCTGGATTTGCAGCGTGCCATTTCGGGCGTGTTAGTTCCAGGCTTGGCAAGTCAGCCGCATCGTCAGACCAGGAAACACAGGCATTGGCAGATCGGCAGTGCACACAAGCTTAATCTAGGTATATTAACTACCCTGGCCGTAAGACGGTTCCGCAGAGCATCGCACACGAGACTGGAAACTGGCCGTCTCTCTGCTCGAGATGTCCATCACTTGATCAGTGTTTCGCTGTGTAGAGTCATGTTGTGACGGCTGTCAAACCAACGGTCTAGACCGGATTTTACTTTTGATGTCGAAACAAGCTTAATCTACTGCCGTATACTTAGTATATTCCGTTTGCCAATAGTCACGACATATCGAAAGGAATGACAGACGAAACAAAATAGCACTCTGACTTGCTATACTTGGCCAAGAGTAAGCCTAGACCCATTCCTGCGCAGACATGTAAGATATCACCCACCCTACTTGGCGGGCTGGGCGTTGCGTGATGGCATTTGTGAGGTCAAATCAGACAAGAGTAGCACGGTGTGCCATGTTTCCGAGAGAAAGATAAGAAAAGATCAAGTGCTTGCGGCTTGGGAAGGATGAAAGAGGGAAGGATGGAAGGTGGAATAATAATCAAAACTAAGCCGAATAAAATACACCAAACAAACAAGAAACGACGTCGACCCCCCAATGTTTTCTATTTATTGCCCGTGGTATCGCTTTGTGCATGTATTTCCGTACCAAAAATGAGCAGGAGAACAGAAAAAAGACAAACAATCAAAAAGGAATATACTGCCCAACAACACCGTTTACCGTGAAGGAGACATGCTGTAGGGGGCCAATACCTGCTTGGCATTGTATATCCGGAATGCCAGCTTGCGCACCGTCCCGTCCGCAGGCACCACTGCCGGCGCAAACTCAATGCCAAACATGTTGCGGATCGCATACACCACGCGCCGCGCATACTTGGAGTCCCGCTCCACATGCCCGCCAAATACGTCGTCCGCTCTTGTCGGTGCAATGTCGGGGTCCCGGTCCAGGCAGTTCTGCACAATCGGCAGCAACGCTGCCTCTGCCGCCTTTTCGTACACCCCCGCCAGTGCGCCGCCGCCACCGCCGCTAAGTCCGAGGTCCATCGAGCCGCTCTCGTCGTCGTCAAACTTGCCAATGCGCACCTCAAATGGCTGCGAAATCGACATCACATTGTGGTTGCCGTCGTGGTGGTACCGGAACTCAAACACGCCCTGCGTCCACCACAGCTGGTCGCCCGAGAACACCATCTCGCCCGACACGAGATCCTGGTCGTCGGCAGACTTGCTTGCAACGGGCGCATCCGACGACACAATACCCCGATCAATGGCAGTGTCGAAAACGCCCGGCGTCGTGGGGACCCACCGGCCCAGCGATGGGACCTCGGTCTTCTCGCGCGAGTGGTTGTCCGTCACCAGGTACAGACCAACCCAGTCCTTCTTACTATGGTTGGCTGGTGCTGTCCACCGCACCCGAATCGGCGCGCCGTACTGCACCACCATGGTCTGGCCGCTAGCCTTGTCTTGGTCTCCAGCAGCCAGAGTCGGCGGCTCGGCCTCGACAGTCAGGCTGTAGTGCTTGGGGTCGAGCCCGGCGAGATCGGGAACAATGCGAGTAATCGTGAGCCGTGCAGGGTACTTGTTGAACAGTGCCGTCGTATCGCGCACAATTGTCGACACGCCAGCTGCAAACTTGGGGCGTGCCGCGTCTACAAACTCCTCCACAAAGTGCTTGGTGTCGTCGAGGACACGGTCCACGCTATCCTTGAGGTCCTTGACCGGCGGCGGCAGAGACTTGCGGATAAACTTGGTCAGGCCCGCCTCGGACCGCAGCTTGCGGCCGTAGATCTTTTGCATGTGCGGTTTCTCAACATACGCCAGGAACCCGAGCGTCAGCATGTGGCTGATCACGGCCAGCATAAACACCGAACGGCTCCAGGCAATCAGGGCGGCGCCCCACAGACCTGCAGTGCCGATGATGCGCTCTGGGTTGTTTAGGTACCGGTAGATCGACTTGTACGTCAGCTTTCCAGTGCTATCAAAGAAGAAGTCGCCGTAGAACCAGCCAAAGTCACCAAGCTCGTCGTAGATGCTGAACGCAGTCCACAGCTGCAGCGCAATCAGGCCGCTGCCCAGCACATGCTTCAGCATCGCCCAGCCGTAGCTCCAGTCGTCGGGGAGAGTGTACATCTTCCAGCAGGCCATAAAAAAGGAGACGTGGCACATGGTCATGCTAATGTGGTACATGCCCTTCCACTGGCGCCAAGCCTCGTCGGCGCTCTCGCCAAACTTGAGAAAGTGGCGCGTAAACCACTTCTCGCTCGACTGACGGCGCAGAATAATACCAAGACCGACCGAGTACCAAAAACGCCAGCCAATAGCATGGATCACCGACAGGGCCTGCCAGAATGGCGTGTTGGGCGTCACAATAGCGAGCAGGACCAAGTAGCCGCCAAGGAGAATGACTGTGTAGTCGATAGACCGGAACAGGTCAATGTTGGCAAGGCCCCACAGGTCGTGGACAGTAGCCGGCGACTCTGCCGACGGCGCAGTCGGCGCGGGCGGGGCGGGCAGCAGTGTGGAAGCATCCTGGTCCGAAACAGAGGAGGCCAGCTGGGGCTTGTCGCCGCCCAGGACAGAGACAGAACTGGCCCGGTCCGCGCGCGACTGCGGCGGGTTGTACGTCTTCTCAATGTGGGGGTTCTCGACGACGGCCAGGAAGATAAACTGCGCTAGATGGGCAATGATGGAGATAAAGAGGACATCGTAGCTAGCGGCCATCATGGAGATACCGTAGTAGCCAGCGTAGCCAATGGAATACATGGGATGCGGTGCCATTTCAAAGACGCCATCAAATGTGAGATCCTGGTCGATGAGGTAGAAAAAGTCGCCCCAGTACCAGGCAAAGTCCTTGACGACCCGGTGGGCATCCAGCTTGACCCAGAGATTGAAGCCAAAGAGCACGATGCCGGCACCCCAGCGCACGGCGGCCATGATGGGCTTTTCGTTCTCGGGCTTGCTGGCGCATACAATGGCAAACAGACAGTACGACACAAAATCACACATCAGGATCAGGTCAACGACGCGGCGGAAGGTGAGCCAGGTATTGTACTCAATGGGGGCGTCTTCAAAGACATAGTCCTCGGGGATCTTGGCCTCGTGCTCCCACTTGAGCAGGCGGTACAGCCATGGCCGCGGGTTGTTGCCCGTCTCTGGGTTTTCAAAGAGCCGCCACCGCTTGGCCCAGGTCACGAGCAGGCGGTACTTGGACTGCACGGTCAGCAGAGTGCCGATGCCGATATTGTACGACGCCCGCCAAAAGAGGAAGATTACGGCGCACACGGGGCGCTTGAGGTCGGTGGGTAGCAGGTAGGCAGCGAGGATATGCAAGGCCAGGATTGCCAGCACTAATGCATCGGACAAATTCTTCGGCTGGCGGGGGTCGAGCAGCTGCGACACCATGTCATGGGTAGTGGGGACAGTGAAGACTGCATTGTTAGCCGATTGATTTGCACTTGAAATTTGTGTTTACAGGAGATACGTAGAGGATAAAGTTGGGAAAATGTCCCTAAAGAGACTGCAGAAACAGAAATCCTGGGTCTCTGGGGAAGAAGAATGGGGCAGTTCGGCGGGGCAGTGTCGTGAAAGTGTACGGAGCAATGCACATACCTGTGCCATCTGGTGTGCGGCCATATGTCTTTTTTGGCCTGGCCGGATCTTCGGGAGTGTTGGAATCGACTTTCTTCATCACATTGCCGCTGTCTGTGCCGGGGACGGGCGAGGCAGAGACAGACGAATCGGTGGCCGTCGTGTTTGCATGCCGCTGGCGGAGCTGAGCCTGCTGCTCCAGATTGGCTTCCGGGGCAGCGCTCATTGTGAAATAAAAGAGGGGGCGGCAGCAAGTGTAAGCGGGTGAGTGCAATTGGACGAGTACAAGTAAATAATAGAGGCAAAGAGGCAGAGAAGGGATGTCGTTGGGTGTGATTTGGTGAGAATGAGGGGAAGCGTGACGGGAAAGAAGACACAAAAGGCAAACGGAAAGAAAGGAAAGAGCCACCGGGACGCGGGAGCCAACGGTGTTTATACTGACAGGCAGACGACAGCTCGAGCTCGAGTGGGGTTTGGGGGAAGGTACACTGCGACTTGGAGCAAAAGAGAAGGAGCAACAGGACGCACAAAACCACACAGGGCAGGCGCGAGTACGAAAAAAAAACAGATTTGCAAAGAATAACCAGAAATTGCCTAAATTAAATGCAAAATGAAGCGTATGTAATCCAAGCCAAGCTGGATTGAGACTCAATCACTGGCTACGACTGTTTCGTTTGGCTTGATGGCTCTAATTTTTTGTTGAGAATGCACAGCGGGAGAAGCACGCGAGCGGGCACTTTCACATGCTTTCCAACACGCATCTATCGCATCTGCGCACGTCTCTGAAGCACAAAAGACGCCCAAACGAGTAAGGAGAGACACGAGAGAGCAGAAAGCAATAAATAAATAGAAGAAATATGTAGTAATATATGTAGAATATATGGAAAAAGCCAAAAGGAAGCAGACAGAATGCCAAATTGCGGCCAGCTTCCCCAACGAACCTGATTCGGACCTAAGCCGTTGCGGGATGAAGCTCTCGGCTGTGTGGCTGTCTGACGTAGCGACGGTCGCCAGTTATGTGGACCGGCCCCGTTGTTAGCGTATATACTCCGGAGGAAGCAGCTTCAGGTGCCATTAGCTGTTAGTTGGCACTGTCGTGTTGCTCGTACAGCAATACAGTGTAGAGTAGATGCGGGTAAACAAGGCGTGCACGCGAAATAGCAGATACAGGCGCAAAGAATGGCAGGAAAACAAGAGACAGAAAGCAAGCCGATACGATGTAAAAAGTAGCATAGAATGTTGTCGAAAAGAAAAGAACAGTGATGCAAAGACGACACTAAGCTCACTATTCGCTTACATAACGCAATTGCTTATATAAGAACGACCCAGCACGTGCTCCCTCATGGCAGACAGGCTTCATGCTGGTGCTGGGATCCAATCTCGATCTTCCCGCCATCTCTGTGCTTATGCGGTTGTCCTGTAGATGCGGACATGCCGGGTGCCTGGTGTGTTTATCTTCCTACGGAATTATAAAATATTTTGATGTAATCTAGACGTTATTTACTCAACTACGCACTCAAAGATATGGCCTACTTGGGCAAAATAAAGCCATGGTTAAAAACAAACATTAAACTCAACCAGCGCAGCTTTGACTTGAAAACAGAGACAAAATGTGCAGAATATGGCTCCAACCAGACAGAACCCTTTAAAGGTTGGCCTCAGGCACTCCCTCCTCGTTGGTGAGCTGGGAAACTCACTCTCTTTCGTCCTACATTGTGCCCTTGCGTCGCCCTTTCACACCTTGCTGATCTCATCATCCACGCGTTCGACTGTCCGCAACATGGAATATCTTCTGCGTATGGTCCGCAACTTACTTCAGTGGCTGCTATGGCCGCTACGCTCACCATTGGCTCCGTTGCGCTTTCCAACCACGGGATTCCCCGTCGTGGAGGACTCGACCATCCTCGAGGAGGAGAGATTCGACGAGTTCCAGGATGGCAAATACTGTCCCATCGACATCGGGGATGTCTATGCTTCCAAGTATCAGGTTCTGGGCAAGCTTGGGTTCGGCACGACATCGACTGTCTGGCTAGCCCGCCATCTGGAGTGAGTCTTGACTATTTCAACTTTCAACTTTCAACTGCCAAGGCCGTTATAAGAGGTTGCAAGCCGGCAGCTGACATTCCTCTTTTCTCTTTCCAGACAGCATAGCTACGTCGCCCTCAAGGTGTTCATACAGGGCACCGATACCAGCGAGATTGACATCTATACACAGCTCGGCAAGGCCAGCCCTTCGCATCCAGGCTACGCCCATGTCCGCACAGCCCTCGATACATTCAAAATCCAGCGTGGCGCCAGCGACTACCAGTGTCTGGCGCACAAGCCAATGTGGGATAGCTGGAAGGACATGCTGCTCCGACACCCCGAGCGCCGCTTCTCCAACACATTGATCAAGGCAGGCCTGTATCAGCTGCTGCTCGCTCTGGATTACCTGCACACAGAATGCCATCTTGTCCACACAGGTATGCCTCTTTTTCTTTTTTCTTTCTTTTTTAGTAGTCTTCCAATATCACCTCTTTTCTGACCGTCCAGACATCAAAGCCGACAACATCATGTCCGAGCTCGTGGACCGGAAAGTGCTCGACGCATTTGCAAAGGACGAGCTCGAGACCCCGTCCGCCAGGAAGCACGTCAACGGCGCCACAGTCTACGCTTCACGGCGCTTTGGCCTTCCACAGCACTTTGGCAACGCCGTCCTCGGCGACTTCGGCTCGGCTGTCCGCGGCGACCTCAAGCAAAACTACGACGCCCAGCCAAACGTGTACAGGTCGCCCGAGGTCATGCTGCTGACAGAATGGAGCTACCCTGTAGACATCTGGAATGTCGGTGCCATGATCTGGGATCTCTACGAGGGCAGGCATCTCTTCTACGGACACGACACGGAGAAGAACAAATACACCACGCGGGCCCACCTCGCCGAAGTGGTCGGTATGCTGGGACCGCCGCCCGTGGACCTCCTCAGCAGAGGCCAACGGAGCAAAGAGTTTTTCACAGACGACGGTATGCTGCATTCTTGACTATCTCTACAGACAAACACAGACTAACCTCTGCTCTAAACAGGCGACTGGAAAGCCGGCGTCGACATACCGCAGGGCACAAGTCTCGGCGGCTCAGTGACGCGTCTCGAGGGCGAAGAGAAGGAAATGTTCCTGGCGTTTGTAGGCGGCATGCTGCAGTGGCGTCCCGAGGACCGCAAGACGGCCGCGCAGCTTCTTCAGGACCCGTGGCTCCGAAGCTGAATAGGCCGTCCGCAGCACCACTATAAATCATCAATAATCATGTCACCGCAATAGTTATTGGATAGGATAGACGTGCGCTCGACGCTGTATTTGCTGTGTGCTGCTGTCTGAAAAAGGAATCGGTATTACAAAATGGACCTCGGGTGTCGGGTGGTGGTGTATGGCATAGATAATAGAAAATGACAAAAGAAAATAATCATAAAAAAGCTTTTTTGAATCACAAAGACACATGCTTTTCCCATCCTCCGCTGCCGAGTCCCAGCGGTTCCTCTGCATCTGCCATGAAACGCCCGGCCTCACATCTAGGTGGCCTTCTTGGCAAACTCTACTCTCAAAATCAGATGCTTGAAACCAAATCCGTCCATAAATGACAGCGCCTTCTGTGCCTCTGCGCGGTCTGTGTAGCTGATAAACGCAAAGCCCTTGGCCATACCAGTGTCCCGGTCCTTGGCCAAGAACACGCGCGTTACCCGGCCGAACCGCTCGAACATATCGCGCAGCTCCTGCTCCTCGGCCAGCTCCGACACGTTGGTCACGCGCAGCGTAGCGAAATCGTCGCGGTCGCCGTACTTGCCAGCACCCGCACCACCGGCGCCCGCCATGCTGCTGCCAGCACCCGCAGATGCGCCGCCGTTGCGCAGTGCTGGCGGCACGTATGAGCCCTTCTTGGCACCCTCGCCGCCGGCACCCGCACCACCGCGGCCGAGATCCTCGTCGGGACCGGCACCGGTGTCTGCAGCGCCCGAGGTCTCGCCCATCGGCGCCATGGTGTCCTTGTAGGGACAGCGGGCTGTGAAATGCTCGCCGTTACAAATACGGCACTTGACCTTCTTGTCTCTGAGCTTGTCCTTCAGCGCCGTGGCGTTGGGGTCCTTCGACTCGTCCTTGGCCTCCTTGCGCCAGTTTGCGCTGGGGCGGAAGATCATGTTCTCGGCGACAGAGGTGGTGTCGGTGGCGGGGCCGGCGCCGTCCTTGGCCGACAGACCAAACTTGGGGCGCGCCATCCGGTCGGCGACGCGGGGGTTGACAACCTCGCGGTGCGTCACAAAGCGGATACGGCGTGTGGTCTTGACCTTCTGGCCTTGCTCGTTGTAGCGGTAGGTGATGGTGGTCTTGGTGCCGTCCTTGTTGCTGATCGTCTGGGGAGGCGGCAGGTCGGTCGAGGGGGCCTCGTTGTCCTCATCGTCGTCGGCCCAGTCCTGCTTGGCGCGGGTCGGCAGCGTTGTTGCCGACATTTTGTAGTGTGTGTGGGGGTTTGTGGTTGTGTGATAGTGTGCTTGGTGGTATAAGGTGTGGTGATGGTTGTTTTTCGAAACTTTGATGACGAAGTCGATAATGGATGATATCGAAAATGTCAAAGTGGTGGAGGGATGTAGTGGGATGCTGCGAAAGTCTGTAAAATAAGTGGAGCGAGAATTTTCATTCACGGCGGCATGCTCTCCTTTTAACTGCAAATTGTGTGCATTCTTTCCGTTAGCGTCCAGGTTTTTAGCCAACCAAGCCGTGGGGCGGCATTGAGAAGTATCTTTGAATGTAAATTTGCAGGCGAGGTACCTGGCTGCTTTAGGCTGCTAGTTTCACGTGGATTATCATGTGATACCGGAACGTGACTACTCCCGTGCACCCTTTCTCAGCTCTGCTATTTACACATCGTTCAATGTGGCAAAGTGCTCCTGATCAGATTTCAACAACCCAAAAATATTTCGTCATATGCAAAGGAAATCCTAAATATACCACCAGAGTGTTTCGCCGTCGCATAATAAATCATATCGCCATAATAAAATAAACAAAAAAAAAGGCTAAAGAGCGTTTAAATCGCATGCTCGCGATGATGCAATGCACGGTACAAAACGATGAGTTGGACAGGCTAGGCCACAGTACACAAGGTATATGAACAAAATACAATTACTGAAAAAAATATGAAACCCGGAAGAGACATCATGTCTGAAGGGCTCGCCGCTGCGCATCAATCTTTGGCCCCTTGGATGGCAGAGGCGGCAGAGGCGGCAATGCACAGGTCGGTGGCGGTGCCGGTGGCGGGCCTTCGACGATCTGTGCTGCGCTGTGTCGGTATTCAGTGCCTTTGGAAGATCCAGGCCGAGCCATAGCATGGCCGTTTCGGCTGGGAGCCCGTGGTGTGATGGGACGAGAGGCAGGTGACTCGGGGTATCTCGGTGAGACATGGTCCCGGCCCCAATCAGCACCAGCACCGGCTTCGGTGGTGACATAGGATGTCATGATGCTGGCAGGGGATGCCGGGTGGCACAAAGGCGACCGGTGCACTGGTATCCCCATGTCGTCCCAGGGCTGTGTATGTGTGTGGGCGTTTCTGGGTTGGACAGCTGCGTTGGAATAGCCAAACTCGGTCGGTCTCTGAAAATAATCGCTTGTTGTCGTCAGCGACCGGCTTCCTTGGCGGGATGCAGAGTTGGCCCGCGCGCGTGCTTGGCGTGGGCTATACTGCGGAGTATATTGCTGGTCAGAATGGTAGGCATCCTGCTGTGCATCATATTGGTACTGATGCTGATACATCGGGTAATGCTGGTGCTGATGTTGTTGGTGTTGTTGATGCTGTTGATGGTGCGTCTGCGGATGGTGCAGCACGGGATGTAGGTCACGAGGCAGGGGTAGCTGTGACAGGCGAGGTAGCGGTGGCATCGGTGGCATCGGCTGCATATATGGGAGTGTTGGAGGCAGGTCTGGCAGCAGCGTCTCTTCAACCACCTCTCCCTCCCAGCTCTGATGGTTCTGGTAATCGTGGCGGCTGCCGACATCTTCCACTCCATGTGCCTCTGGACTTTCGTCGTCAATTTTTGCCTTGAGGACAATTTCCTGTGCGTCGCTTGGAGTCTCGTCCTCGCTGCCTCCGGCAATACTCGTCCCTTTTGACATCAGGTTTGAGGGTCTGTACTGCACAGGAATCTGCGATATGGGTATTGCCAGAGCAGCAGAGTATGGCACACCAAACGACATGCTGTCCGACATTACAGCATTGGATATTTTGGTCACCAGCGAAGTGCGCAGGGCCTGCAGCCCGCTGCGCTTTTTGGTCGTCTTCTCAGATGAATCATCCGTCATCGTGCTAGAGGCGCTGGAACCGCGCGCCAGCTTGTTTTTGAACGAGCCTCCGGACTTGGGGATACTGCCCGAGGAGCCGCTGCGTTGACTCGAGGTAGACGCTCTCCCGGAGATCGCCCACGGCACGCGAGGCGCTTCAAAGGTTTCGGGACTATACTCCACTGAAATGGAATTGTTATCCTCGATCGGAGCCAAGGATCTTTCCCGAGACAGAGGCGGCGATGCAGTCACCGGCGATGGCTGGTCAGGGACGACAGAAAGTGGGCGTGAATAGGCCAATGCAGGCGGTGGCAGTTTCCGCCCGTGATTCCTCGCCCCAGTCGGAAATGCAGAATAGTTTTGCTGTTTCTTTCCTTGCGGTGGCGACCTGGGCGGTGGGGAGTAGGATGGCATTTGTCCGTCTTGCTGGTACTGCTGCAGGTGCTCCATATGACGTGCCGGAGCATCATCTGGATTCTGGAGAGGCAGCCCTAAGGAAAGAGCATTATCAGGGCTTGGGGTCTTGAGCACACCCGAGAATCTCTTTGACGAATGCGGGACGCTGAAGTTTGGAACTGCCGGGGACGTGGACAATGGGGGTGTAGGAAACGAATATTGGTCAAAATGGTCAGAGGGCGACTCGCGCAATTGGGGGACGGGTGGCTGTTGTAGTTGCTGTCTGGGCAGCTGGTCGTGATACGGAACATCCACAGGCGAGACTGATGACGGTGGCACGGGATGGAATTCGGCTACACGGTGGTGCGCGGCAATCACTTGCAAAGACTGTCGCCGCTCGTGAATAGCCGACGCATTGGGCCGGGGCCGGGCGTCTCTTGGCATATCATTCCATGGCGGCAGCTGCTCCTCACTCGGGCTGCTCATAAAGCTGTCGCGAGCCGGCGAGCAGGGTGGGGACGAGCCCGTATCCGAGGTGAACATTGTGCGCTGGCCTGACGAGATGTGCGAGTAGCGGTGATTGCTGTCCCGGAGGTTGTCCAGCTGGCGGCTCTCCTGGGAGTAGACGCTGTTTGTCGTGGATACATCATCGCTGATGTGTGGCTCCCGCTCGTGCGCCGGGAGAGCGCTGGACATGTATGCTTCATGCAGTCCAGAGCTTGCAATGTGTGATTCGCGGCGTCGTGATGAGAACGAATGTATGTCCTGAGGACTGCCAACGCGGGACAGTTGCTCCGAGTCGTGGGCAGCCAATACCTGCTGAGATGACTGAGATAGTTCTTTCTGTGGATCTGCCGCTGAATCTGCTTCATCTGGATTTGGTGTTCCCGTCTCGGACAGCTTCTTCTTGCCTCCAAGATGTTCGATCTCGCGCCGCAGAATGGTGATCCAGCTCTCCATATCATCGGCATTGTCAAAAACCATCAGGAATGTAGAGGTGTCTCTTCGTTCCGTTCCGCGAAATGGGAGACGCGAAAGAATAGAGCGTGAATCACCAGACACGGGGCTTTCGACTTCCATGGCAGAGCAGACCCTAAGCACCCAGTGCCGCCCCGGGATCAGATCACTTGCGAAAGCAGCTGATTCCTTGCTGAGGGGCAAGATCTTTTCAGGGAGCCGGTCAAAGGAGCCCTCTGCGGAGTATTGCAGGAGATAGCCCGACGTGACAAGAACATAGATCTTGCTGGCCCAGTCGAGCTTCATTAGTGAGCCCGATGTATTTCTACGGTGGCGTTTCTTGATCTTATCTGTTTTGTCTCCAATCGATCCGGTGTCTTCTGTAGATGTAGAGTCACTTCTGGACAACTCGCTCATATCGAGCCCGTCCCGGCTGCCTTGGATGCGCAGGAGAACCTCTATTGGTGTCATGCATGTTGGTAGTTGCGCTTGTTTGATTGCTTGGGGATATGACTGGAATAATGGCGGCGGATCCCATGTTGCAAGTGCACCTCGCACTGCTTTGTCGCGGTTCTTGGATTGTTTTGGCTGCTTGGGTGGCTTCGGCGGCTTGGGTGGCGGTATGGGTTTTCTGAAACTATAGTCAGAGTCTGCGTATAATCGCCGCGGTGCCCTGGGGGCGGGCTGCGGTGCTACGACGGGCTGTGTAGTAGAAGTCTGCGGTGGCTTAGGGACGTCTTGTGGCGGTTGTGAGTCGGTAGAATGCAGAGAGGGGCTTGGCGCATGCGGATGCTCCTCTACCGCTGATGGTGCCAGCGAGGGTTCCTTCTGGTTTGATGAGACGGCAGAGTCTGGCCGCTGGCCCTGGCAGGGATACCGCCAGCTGCCAAAATCAGCAACGGAAGCTCTGTTGTCCAGTCCGTCGGGCCTTCTCCCGAAGAGCTCACGGGTGCCGAAGCGTGAGTCTCTATTTGACTCTCTGGAGGACTCTTCGTCATTGGTGTTACCCGAGTCGTGTCTCATTGGGGCCCGAGTATCTGGGTAAGAAGGAAAGAAGTCATCATCGGCCGCAGCCGTGGCCGCACTCATGGCCACCGACATGGTAACGACTCCACGATGGGCTGTAAGAGTGCACCGATCTGGAAATGGACGTATGTAAAGTTGCGATATTGTGCTGTGTGTCCTGCCGAGTTGTAAACGGGATCGGCGTAGGTGTATGAATATGCTGGAGAAGATGCAAGGGAAAGTGAGAGGGAAAATATGAAAGGAAGAAGGAAGACTAAGGAACCAAACGAGAAGAGAAAACGACCAGTCCGAACAGTCTTAGAAGGAAAAGTCTCGAAAAAGAAATAGTCTCAGGAAAGACAAGGTCTCAAGAAAGAAAAAGTCTCAAGAAAAGAGACATGGGTGGAAAGCTGGGAGCAGAGTTAGCAGGGGTCCAGAGGGTCTTGAGAGCCGAAGTCTCGACCAGCCCGGTGGAAGAGGAAGAGCGTAGCACGTCTTGGCTTTCTATTCTATTTTCTGGCGTATTTCTTGTGTTGTTTCTTTGTTCATGTCATCCTTCTTGCTATCAACGCCATTTCCCTTGTTCCTTTGCTCTGGTTATTTGCTTGCTCCGTGCTTGTCGAAATATATTGTCCAAGGCGTTCTGCCATATTACAATACTCGAGCCTTCCAAGAACGAGCTGGGCTATACTGTGCTGTGGAGCGGAATGGGAGACTAACACTATTTAGCGAGGTAGAGGTCTTTGCTGTCCTCGAAGCCGGTACTTTGTACTTGTAGCTGATGATGATTCTTTGTCGATTTTTGCCGATTTTCGTCGGATTTTCGTCGATTTGTCGACTTGCAAGTCGCTTTCTCGGGCTTGTGTGTCCGGGGAGATGGTAGGGCAAACGGTCTGGTCAACGCACCCCAGTCTGTACTCTGTCTGAAGTGTGTATTAGTCTCTTGCAAGTGCAGAGTCCCCGGTCTCCAGTCTCCAGTCCCAGTTCAGGCCACGAGCTTAGCCCACGCACTAGGACCGCTTGTAACGGTGGCGGATGGCGGAAATGAGGAGACAGGGTTGCCTGTGGAGTCTGAAGGAAGGCTTCTTCTCAGTGTGGTCGTCGTCTTATTTTTGTACCTCATTACCCCGTACTCCGAACGAGATAGTGGACGTGGGTGAGCTGCTTGCGTGGAGTTGTGGCTGCGGTTGCGGGCGAGGATAGCCGATTCTGACTTGTGACTGCTGTCCTTTTTAGCCTGTGCCGAGAAAAGAAAGTGGTGGGAAATCGTATGAAAAAGAAGACACACTGGTTTTGTAGCTTTTGTAGAGAAGAGGATAAAAGAGAATAATACAGAGTATGCTTTTGAGTTTTGAATTTTGAAGCTCAAAAAGTGAAAGGTGGAAAGTGGGAAGTAAGCTGTGGTGTGACTGCGTCCTAAGAAGGAGCGATGCAGGGATTGGAAACGCGGTGAATATGCGGTACAATGGAAGGAGCGAACCAGGGGAAGGAAGGGGTTGAGGCAAGATACAAGATAACAAAAGAACAAAAGAACGAAAGAAAAGAAAATGTATCAAGGTCAAGAGATCTAATGCGGAAGGTGCAGGACTATATATCTCACAGCCTTTTTCAGATCGAACTCAGGACAAATAGGAGAGAATAGAGAGTGCAGGTACGAAAATCCAGAAAGAGAAGGAGCAGACCGATAGTTCCTGCATGTACTGCGAAAGTCGCGAAAACTCTACAAAAAGATCAGACGCAACTTATAGTCTTAGTCATACAGACTTGAAGCCGAAATGGCGTCAAACGGAAGGATGAAATAAAAAGAAGAAGAAAAAACTACACAATGACACTGCAGCAGAAATGGCAACGAGAAGAATCAGCGCAGGAGCATCCGTTGGGGGCTAAATGAAAGCTACTCTGCTCCGTAAAGTAGGCACGATATTTGACGACGCGTATTTTGCAACGAGTGGTTAAAGGTGTGGAGGAAGTCGGATGTGTCGTTCGTCTTGTGTCTTTCTGTGTCTTTAACCTGGCAAAGTACTCTGTAGTCGTTCAGGCACTCTGGCGTCAAGATCGACAGTCAACGATTCGGTATCGGTTGGAAACATGCATGCCTTCCTCGTGACAGCCGTGTCGCACATGGCCTTGGGCAATACCCCGGCCGAGGCGCCCTATTCGAGAATGCATCAGAAGCATGTCGTACTAAACTGGCCTGGCCAGTCAGACGCCGCGTAAGTTGAGGGGTGCAGCATCGCGGCAGGGTACTCCATGGGGAAGAGGAGGGGCGAGGAGAAAGTAAATGATAGAAAGCGAAGCGAGTGATAATTCGAACGAGAATCCGACACTAGAAGAAAAGAGTCAGAAAAGGAGAGAGAAGACGGCCCCAGAAGATTGCCATCCATAAGGACAAAAGCGGCCGAAGCGTACGGTCGCTCCGCAAGTTCCACCGAGGAGGATTGTGAACCCTGGTTTTGTGCTATGCAGAGGATCAGCTTATTTCTCCGATTTAGCCTGTCGGATATGCAGACAGTTCTGTCGTTCTCTCGTTCTGTCTGTCTTTATTCACACGCGGTACGCTGCATGGAGAGAGAACAACGGCCAACAATGATCGCATCGCGATACTCTGTCGATCACGGCAGGTCCCAGGTCCCATCTTCCAGGATATATCCCCAGGATATGTCGAGAGACGTTAACAGCTGGCGTGGCATACATATCAAGAGGTGATGGCCTTGCAGACGGCATATAGACAGGACGTCATGACAAATGCACGGGCTGGAGAGCCTCAGGGTCAGCACCAGGTCGAGGGCCCGTGGTGCAGCATTGCATCTGGGTGTTCAGACGTTGCAGACTGCTGTGATTCTGCACCCTGTATGCGCGTGTACATAGCGGATGGATACGAGTCAAGCTTCTCTCTGCTACGCTTTGATTCGAGCAGCCGTGTCGTACTGGGTGGTGGAACACTCCACGGTCGTCTGCAACATAACTCTCCATGATGATGCACGCCTCGACAAGGTGAACCGATACAGTCCTTGACTGGGTATTGCATTTCAATATCTAGCAAAAAGGCGCCTTACTCACTTGGGAAGTTGGCCGGTTATGCTCGACGCTACTCTGTTCTTTTTTGCAACGACTTTTCTTGGAAGCACAAGTATCGCCGCTATTCCTCCGGGGTCGCGCCGGACTATGCAAGCATAAAACGGACTCAGTATTACTCTTAGAAGTAGTACTCGGTTCATACATAGTGTACGTCAACCGAGCAATGCTACCCATCGCCTTACCTACGACATGCCAGAGTCACGAATAACGGCCGACAATACAACGCAACTGGCACGATCTGCGAAATGCTACATAGTACAGTACTCGCTGCAGAACGAACTTGAGGAGTCTACCTCTACTCTGTACAGAGAATACTTGTGCAAGATATGCTTAAGCCATCTAAGCATGCGGAGAACAGTCTCTATGTAATAATACTATGTAATAATACAGAGCACTATGATGGAAAGCGGAGTATCGCGATCAGAAGAGGCATGGACCTGCACTGGAGGGTCGCATCTGCCCACCGTTCCCCTTCTGCCTGTTGTGTGGTGAGTACGTGGCTCCTCTTTTCCTTTTTCCTCTTCTCCCCCACAAACACAAATTCAAAAATACGGAGTGCAGCTGCAGCTGGTCCGGAATATTTTCATCTGTCGTGAGAGCATCGTCTTCCTTGTCTTGATTCTCTGCCCGACATCAGTTGACGGTTATATCCATAGCGCTTTTTCCCTTCGTTTATTTCAAGCTGGCTACTTTCTATTGTACTTATAACACAGAGCAGTATTGTCCTTCATGACTACAATTCGATTGATACAGCAGACTTCTTTTGAATGATAGCCAGGATATCTACGTTCGGAATACTCGACAATGAAACTAACGAGATTAACAATAATATTAATATGGCAGAATGGACTAAAGCAAAGCTTTTTGGGGGGGGAGATGCATCCTGAGAATATCAGAGGACGGGGCACCCAGCAAGGCATATTTTTATGTAACAGGATGATATCAAATTGGTTCTTAATCTCGGTCTTCGCCTTCTATTTTATGATTACTCCGCTGTTCTACTATGTACTCTTCAATCTTCCAACTTTTGTACGAGTTGCTATTCCACGGAAGATAGGACTATTCGGGAAGCTAGTAATTCCCCTTCAAGCAATTATTTGCTCAACTTTTGTTTTCTTTATTTATTTCCTTCCTTTAAAAAAACACAAAATTTAACACAAATAAATAAACACTTTCTCCTAGTTTCTTCCTCTGCGCTGCCATATTATGCCGACACCGTTGTTGCACTCCGCTACCAACAACCACTCCCATTCCACCTAATATTACACATCACCAAATACGACAGTTCAGAGTTCGACTACACCACAGCAGTGCGTGTCTCTTGAAACTGCACGGTCCTCTTGTGCTGACATTGTGCCCGGTCTTAACCTCGTCACTATCAGGCTGCCTCGTTTCATGGAGCCACTCTTCATTCAGCTCCTTTGCTACCACTCTCACCTCGTAGACCTCTACTCTGGACATAATAAATCCAGTATATATCTACAGTGAGAACCCAATAAGGCCAATAATACACCGCACGGCCTCTGCATTTGTCTCCTCCTCCTCAGCGTCCAGGTCGTACTTCGGCTGACCTTCCATGCATGTGCACTTTCTTGGCCAGATGCCCGTGCTCCCTGGGGCTATGACACCCTTGTCACGGCTTTTCTCCCTGCACACCATCTTTATAGTTATATAGAATTATGGTGTAACAATAATCTGATCTGCTTTTTGACATATACTGAGTACTCTACCTCGACGTTTGAACAGACTCTACTACTATGTACATGCGCTCTGCCGCGATCGTCAGCGCCATGCGACCAAGTATCACGGGCACTACTGCTAGACAGCGTAGTGATGTGCACGGAACGGTAGTAGAGGTGACGAACACTCTGTACAGTAAGAAAATAGGATAGAAGAGGAAGTGAAAGAAGAAAGAAGGAAAAAGGAAAAAAGAAGGAAAAAAGAAAAGAAAAAAGACGGCAGGAATCTCCAAAATCAACGGCTACACCCCTGCCAGCAGACAAGATAGCATCACACCGAATCGAATAAATGCCCCAACGAGACGTGTAAGGTAGTACAATAGTATACTGAATTCAATCATTGGTGGTATATAATAAAATGCTGGTTACGGTGGGCTCAAAAATCAAAGTCGACCAGGTATCACAACAGAAAAAACAGATGAAAAAAGAAGAGAAAAAAGAAAACAGAAAGTAGAAAACAAAAAAACCACCAAAAAACAGAACAGGGACAGTAAATCAAATGAAAAAAAATTGAAGAAACCACGGATCAGACGACCACACGCGGCACACCCTATCTGCCAGCACCAGATCCCCAGACATCCTGGGCATCGTCGCCTCCGTAGTTGTATGTGGGCCGGGCATTATCGTCATCTTCCTGCCACGGGCTGGCTGACCCATCATCAACGTCTGCACCGGGGCTCGGCACCTCCTGTTTTGGTAAGGGCAATGGCGCGACGGCCACAGGAGCTGGCGCGGAAGCTGGTGCCGGTGTAGGTGCCGGAGATGGCGTCAGTGCTGGAGAAGGAACTTGTGCCGGCGAGGATACACCGCTTTGCCGGGTCCGCTGCACCTGTGCCTGTGCCTGTGTCTGCGCTTGCTTGCCCTTGCCCTTCTTCTTCTTGGCCACGACGACAGTCTCTACCGGTTGGGGTGCGGGCACAGGACTTTCGGGGGCAAAGTAGCCTGCGTTTCCATTTCCGGCGTGGCTGCCACCTCGTCTGCCTTGGCCGTCGTCATTCCTGCTGGCGGCCCGGGAGCTGTTGCTGCTGCTTTCATGGATCGACGGGGATGCCGGTGCATAGTAACCAGGAACCTGGTGGTATGAATTGCCGGCAGTTGTCGTTCTCCACCGCTCGTGGCGTGACGGCACATTGGCATCAACCACAGGGTACTGTACAGTTAGAATCCAAAACACTTGGCAAACAAGGTCATCAAGTCACAGTCACAATGGGGGCTCTGAGAACTCACATTCCAGTCACCGTATTCAAGCTGTTTGGCTTTGCCATAAAGAAGCTCCATCTCTGGGTCAAGTATAAGGCCGTCAAACTCGTCTGTCGCCATCGTTTGCGAGTTGCTCCGGCTGGGCCCGGCACCTCCACCGCCCAGGAGCGGTGTGTACGGGTCGGCCTCTCGCGCATTATTGATCTTGTCGGGACTCGGGATCCAGTACTTGCCCTTGCCACCCCGCTCGTATCGCATACCAGCCTTGAGTCGGGCCACGCGCGACCGAGATGCCTCGTGTGCCATGATGACTTTGTCGTTGGAGTCAAAGTCCCGGTACGCATAGTTGTCGCCCCGGAACGTCAGCTTCGAGTCCTCAATAAGGTCCCGGATACCGAAAGCGTCCCGTAGAGCATACTTGACCGGCAGCCTTGCCGCAGAGACCTTGTTGTCGGCAAAGTCCTGCCACGAGAACGCATACCAGTGGGCCATGGCAAACCCGGGCATCTCAACGCAGATGAGTGCATCCTGAATGGCAGCGGCGAGGTTATCTGGCGTGTAGCCCTGCACGTTGTCGGGAATGGCGCCCACCCACACCAGCAGCGACAGCAAAAAGCCCTGCCAGTACGACGCGAAAATAATGGCCTTGACACACAGAAATTTGGGCACAGGCCGGAAGGGCTTGAGGTCCTCGTGCATAATTACCCAAAAGAGGCCGAGCGAGTACAGACTGACGGTGACGCTGAGGTTGTAGATGATGCCGCTCCAAAAATAGCCCGACTTGAGGCCAATATAACCCTCTTGGTACGTGCCCGTTGCCTTCATAACAATGGCAGCGATACCGAGAACGGGCTTCATCCATGCATATTGCAGGATACCGCGCTTGATGGCTAGAAACGAGTGCGGGTCGGAGATATCCACGGGCGGCAGGATGTTGGTCATGGGCCAGAGATGCGAAATGGGCTCACGGCCATGGGTCAAGATGATCAACGCGCGCTCGCCGTCAAGGTAGTTGATTAGGAGTTGGAAGAACGTGTAGATGGTGAAAGCCTGGATGTTAGTTGCCATCCACTTCAAGCACGAGGGGGGCTATGCATAGCTTACCTCGTAAATATCGCGGATGGGGTCCAGGAACTGGGCGGCGGTAGCCGATATTATGCTGGAGAAGGAGGCAATGGAGTAGATGGGCACCCTGCGTGGTCAGCATCAGACCTGTATAGTCAGACTGCATCAGGACATACATGAGGAGGATGCGAACGACATAGCGCTGCAGAAGTGGCTTGCGGTAGTTTTTTCTAGGAAGAGTTAGAGGTGCCTGCAGATGTTATGCTTGAGCTGGGAGTGCAGAGTCTTACAATTGCAGCCAGATGGACCTATATAGACGAGAAGAGCTTGGTTAGCATCTGTCAATAACGCGGGGAGGGCTGTCTGCGCCTACACAATGGACATCAACGTTGCCACCAGCGACGCTGTGCCGGCCACAATCGAGGTGGCCTCGGTCAGCTTTGTACCCGTGCCCCCCGTCATGATAGTTTGTGAAGGGGGATGCCTATGTAGCCTATTTGTTTCTGTAGTTGGATGTCGACGCGTCGAGGCTGTCGCTGTCGTCGTCTATCGTCGTCGTCGAGAAAGGGGGCGGCAGAGGAGGGCGGTGATGTAAAGGGCCGCCAATCGATAGCTGTGCGCCGTCTAAGCCGTGAGAACCATTGTAAATGCAATGCTAGTCGTGTGCGCAGTGTAAATCGGTGTATCCTGCGCAAAAAGTGGTTGACAGGATAGCTCAAAGGGATTGGTGGAAGCCTGGGCTGGCGTGGAAGCGTGTATCGCAGGGATTCGTGATGACGACAAGGCGCTGGCCCTGTGGCAGCTGTAATTTGGGCCTCTAGCTAGCGCATGTGCCCGATAAGCTCTTATCGTACTGTAGTGGTAGGTTCTCATTTCTTTTGATGGGTGTGGGCCACTCTCACGGAGAAAGTACAGGGAAGGTGCTTTCGCCGCCCTTTCCTGCTTGAAAATACCCCTGAACTACTTCTGTACTGTACATACTAATCTAGAGCTCCATTCCAAGGAAGGTGCGCTGCAGTAGCTCCAACGCGCCTGCTCCACGCAGCTTACTATCACTTCGTACTCTGTACGCATCACGGCTTGTCAACGCCAACGTCATACTTCACGATCCTCACTTTGCACCAAGAGGTTAATTGCGACCACGACACCTCGATGCTACGTTCGAAGTCCGCCCTCACAAATCACTCGATTACAATCAGAGGCTGCCGATTCTTATAACACTACACTTCACGCCGCGAGTAAGCCTCGTTCCATCTTCCGGGCCTTGGCCTCCGACGACATTCGACGACCACCCATTTTACTCTGCCCAAACATGGTCAGCTGGCCGTTGCCATAGGCTATCGGCTGTGTGCCAAACTAGCGGAAAGACTCGGCGCCCGGGAGCTGCCGAGCAGAAGCAGGCTCCATGGACGTTGACACGCGGGCCCTCGGCTCGACGAGGACCAATATCGGAGGGTAGGACGCCCGCATGATCATGCAAACGGATCACATTAAGAATCGATCTAAGATTTATAATTCAGCATTGGATAATCTAACAATCTACAATAGCGTTTTCCTGGCGTACATGGTCATTGCGGCTGTCCTGTAAGTTCTGTGGCACAAACCTGCTGTCAACCGGCCTGCTTAACACCAACTAACCCAATATCTGCAGCGCCCTCTTCTTTCTACTCTACTTCAACCGAGTATTTGCTTCCTTGGCATCCTGGGCGATACGCACATGGACATGGCACCACTACGGCATCTACATCGACATTCAGGCCATCCAGTTCTCCCTCCTCGGAGGGCGCATCTTCTTCATCGGTCTGAAATATCATGGTAACAATGAGACCATTTTGGTGCAAAACGGCCACATCACTTGGTCGTACTGGCTCCGGAAAGTCCGCCATATCAACCTTGGAAAACACAGGACGGATAAGGCTGCTGCTGACGACGAACTCGACGACAGCAAGGCCCACCAGGAGGGCAAAGCCAAGTCACGGCTCCCCTGCCGCCTCAATATTAACGTGTCGGGTGTGGAGTGGTTTGTCTACAACAGAAGTGCGGCATACGACAGCATTGTAGCGGGCCTGGCTGAGATGGACAGCAAATTTGACGGCGATAGCATCTACAGCGGTGTGCCAAACGAGAACGAGGACCACACGCAGGCGGGCGATGACGCTCGCCACATATTGCGGAAGCGCCGGGCCAACAACAACAAAGATGGAGAAAAAGACAGCGGTGGCCATGGTGTCAATGAAAACAAGAGCCGTGGATTCTTCAAGGAGAAGCTGGCACAGTTTGAGGCAGCGGCGAATAGAAGACGCACCCCTGCCTCATCCGAACCACGCACTTCCTCAGACGCCGAAAATGACAATGATAATGGGCTGCGCAATGCTCGGAGTGGTGCAAGCAAACGCCAATCGGGGGCCGAGCACAGCGAGGACACGGCCCTGCCTGCGCTCCTGCAGCTCTTCCCAATCTACTTCACTTGTGACCGTGCAGCGTTGGTTATGGGCAACGAAAACACATCGGCCATTCTCGTCTTCAAGACGCAAACCCTTTCCGGTGAGATCGATGCCAAACAAACCCCAACGCCTGACCCCTACCGGCAGATATTCCGCCTAAACTTCCAGAAGCCCGTTATGGAGCTCCGCGAGAACGACGATTATCGCGAGGACCAGACGACGAGGGCCGTTCGTGAGAGGCAGATCGCTGAGGATACCGAGCCAGTGTCGCCTCGGTCATTCTTCCGCCACCACCGACGCGTGGTCTACAGCCAGCTGCGGAACCTGGTGCCATACTTTCGCAGCTCAGTTGAGTCGTTTACATCTCCCGACCCACGAAGCCCCCCAGTCACTGCAGCATCTGCTCGCATCCCAGGCTCTGCTCACTGGCAGGGTCTCTCTCGGTACCTTGACGGGCCTGGCGGTGATGAAAATACGCGATGGGTGTCGAGCGAGTACGCCATGCTCAACCCGATCCTTCAGACTCCAGAGGCCCACCTCACACTATATTGGGACTCTGTTGGACGAGTGACAACCAGCGCCATGGCAGGACTTGCCAATACTGAGAAGCAGGGACACAGAGGGGACAAGAACCCAGAGAACCCGGATGTGTATTTCAACGTCAATGGCAACGAGCCCTCTCCTGCATGGGGCATGACGTTCTCTATTCGCGGAGGCGATATCAACTACGGTCCATGGGCGGACAGAAAGCGTGCCGAGCTTCAGCGTGTTTTCTTCCCGGGCTTGAGCAAAGACGCCAAGCCAGCGCAGCGGTTGCCCGTCGGGGCTTACCGAACACCCACCGAGTTCAAGGTGTACGTTGAACTCGATAACGAAGTGACCCTGCGTGTTCCCCTCCGCGAGTCGTCCAAGAACTGGCGGTACAAGGGCAAGGAAATGGGTACCAAGTTCCAGTCGGCCCGCGACAAGAAACGGAACCGATCTAGATTTAAGAGGTCTGAGCCGGCCCCGTCAACGACGAGTCAGCGTCCATATGGCTGGCTGGACATCAAAATTGCGAGCAACGCAACAGTGTCCTACACTATGGATATGCTGGCCAGTGCCTCGGGGTTCCGTGCCAAGCTTGACCTCGACCTACCACACGTCGAGATCTCCAGCAGTGTCAACCAAGAAGTTCTCTGGCGATCTGGTGCACTGCGAACATCCTGCGACCTGTCGACACCTCTCCAGTGGAACACCCTGCGCAAGTGGCGCTTTCATAGCACCAGCAACGACCTGGAGCTGTTCCTTCTCCGCGACCACGTGTTTCTGCTGACAGACCTCATTGACGACTGGGGCACCGGACCGCCGTCAGAATACCTGGTTTTCACGCCGTTTGAATACCACATTGATCTGTCGTTCCCCAACGTCAAGATCTTCTTGAATGTTAACGACGCAAACATTATCAACGACCCCACGAGCTTTGATGACAATACCTTTATCATCTTGTCCAGCACACTTCTGGAGGCGTCGACATGCATACCGCTGGACAAGTTCCGTCCTCCCAGCAATGCCATCCCCTTTTCGGTCCGGACAGAGGCTGCCACAATCAAGCTGCATGTGCCGCCCTGGAGCACGCAGCATATGTTTGTCCGCGACAAGACACTGGGCCATCTCAAGAGTCTTGTTATGGAGGGCAAGTACGACTACCATGCTGTGACCGCCCCCGGCAACTCTGACACTCTGGTCTTGAATGTGTCTGGCAAGAGACCGGTCTTCAACGCCTACGGTTTTGTCGTGCGTTACTTTCTCAAGCTCAAAGACAACTACTTTGGAGACGACGTGCATTTCAAGACCCTCGAAGAGCACCAGGATGGAATCCGGCTGAAGCTTAACGACCCCGATGCCGAGCTTGCTACCCGCCCCCCCCGCAAGGCGTCCAACGACCTGGATGTCATCATGAACGTCTTTGCCGAAGACCCTAGGATTCTGCTGCCAGCCTACATATACTCGACATCGCGGTTGATCCAGATCGACATGGCCAATCTTGCTGCCGACATGCGGTTTACAAATTACTACATGGACTTGGATGTTGTGTTGCCCCCTCTAAGTCTATCTCTGGAGGTCGAAAAGGAGGGAAACCACGACAATGGAGACCTGGAGGACCACCCTGTCGGGTCAATCTCAAACACGCAGCTTTTCATCGATGGAATTCACGTCTATGGCAGCCGCTTGTTCGGGTTACCGCCAACCGAGCCAACGTATCTTTGTAACTGGGACTGCTCGGTCGGCGCCGTCACGGGCGAGTGTACAGCCGATTTCCTCACTGCCTTGGCCAACGGAGGCAAAGCTTTTGGGTTCACATTTGACGACGATGAGAATGCTCTTGTGCCCTACCATACCATTGTTATGTACGACGTTACATTTCTCCGCGCCAATGTCAAATTAGTGTCCATCTGGCTGCACGTTGAAGAGGCAGCCTTTCTCCTGTCTCTCGGTGAAGGAGTCGATGTCTGCTACAATGACTGGGCTCGTGAGCACTATTCCAAACGAGCTGACATCTCGATTCCAAACTTTGAGATTTCCTGCGTCAACTCCGAGTCGGCCATGCGCCATAAATCCCGGCCATCTGCACCCGTCGAGACCGACGCTTTCCTCAAGACGGGTCTGAGCATTGCAATCATTGGTCGGAAGAACGAATTTAGCAGCGAGAGAGCACTGCAACAGGCTCTGATCCGCCGTGAAGACCAGCGCACACAGCGCGCCGCGTTTCTCCTCCTCCCGGGACTGATGGATAGAGCATTTATTCCCGACCCCGTTGACCCCCCAGCCCAGCCCGTACCTTCAATACCACTCCCAGTTTCGGCGGACGATGTTGCGAGAGACGGCATCTCACTCTCTTCCAGTGCCATGTCTGTCTCGTCCAAGAGACGCTTGCGTCGCCAAAAGTCACAGCGCTCGTTCCTCTCAGCGTCGGCATCCAGCCAGAGCAGTGTTGTCCGTCCACAGAGCTCGGTACAAACTGGTAGTGCAAGGACTCGACTATCTCGGCAGTCGTCATCTGCACTGCCTTTGGGGAGACAAATCGTGCAGCCCCTCACACCCATGGATAGCCACGCGGGAGGCAGATCAGTGCGTGCACCTAGCGCCGCCCGTGAAGCTACGTCATCCCGGCAGTCCGGCCTCTTCAATATCATGGACTATGCCACTGCTGATGCTCACCGACAAGGAACTAGCCACAACACCATGTCATTCTCCAGCAAGTATTTTGCGCCATATTTTCCGCTCGAGAATGTGAAGCCGGATGTCTCCGAGGCTATGGCCCATGGAAGCAATGGTGTCAATTGTTTTGGGGACCATGTCGCCGATGGCGCTACAATGAAGGGCGAAGACGGAGACGACGCTGATGACATGTCATTTGCCGACTTTGGCTTGGAAGATATCGACCCAGAGTCTCTGAGCGAGGACCGGGTTCACTCTAGCATCATGGTCCGCGTGCGCGAAGGCGTCAGTGCATTCTTCAACCCTGCATCCGCAAAGCACATTGCGGCTCTGATCTCTGCACTCCAGCCTCGCAACCCCGATGATATTCTAGACACAGTGCAGATGGCCTCTGTCAGCGGCATTCTCAAGGGCATGAACCGACGAAAGATGAGAGGCCTTATTGATGATCTCGTCGTTCAGCTGCCGCGAGCCAATGTGCGATTTCTCAACGCAGCGTCGCCAGATACATCCGGCGGGGAGCAGGACCAGTATGACGTGTCCATCTCCAACATGACATTCATGTCGCGCGAAAAGGTCTCGTGGGAGAACGCAATGAAGCCCGAAGAAAACCTACAGCACAATTCTTTCCAGCTGCGGCTGGGGTCTATTGAGCTCACCGCATCCGAGAGAGCAGCCCAGGTCTGCAGGCCACAGGCGGCGTTCATGGCCACAGTCGAAAATGTGCTTGTGTCTATGGGCACCAAGGACCTTGCTTACCTGGATGCGAACATTGAGAGCATCGATGCCCAGCTGAGTTCCGAGAAGATTGAGTATATTGCATCGCTGGTCCACCGGACAGGCGTGCTGGCTTCGGAGCTAGGTGAGGCCTTTGCAGCCCCTCTGTCTTACGGCGACAAGGTCCGCCCCCATCTTGTGCAGCGGCTCATTGCGGCAGGCATCGGTGTTACGGACCCTGTCTTTATCGTCAGGCCTTCGGCAGTCTTGCGGTCGGCTAACGAGCACCTGCGTATTTACGACTCGTGGAAAGTTGCTATGCGTCTTCGGCAGATCTGGTTCCTGATGAGAAAAGAACAGAAAGAGCAGATTATCCGCGAGTGTCTCGGACAGGAGCCTCTCCTACCCTTCCGCGAGTCGCCACTGCTGAACGTTGTCGTTGCACCGATTGGAAGTACTGTGCGTGATGCGATCTCCAAGATGGAGCTCTGGCATGCCTGGGACCTTGGCGACCTTACGCGGACCCTGTTCCTGCAGCAGATGTTCCCCTCGCTCAAGGCGGACATGTACCGTATTGCAGCAGCGCGGCGGCCTATTCCTGCCTTTATGACCGTCGCGCGGGCCGAGCGGCTGCAATTGGTACTCGACCCGGGCCCGAAGCAAAATGAGATCACGCTGCTGGACTTGACTGTGCGATTTGAGAATAGTGCAGCCGCAGCCTTTGTATCGACATCCCCTCAGCCAGCGCCGGGCGCACCGGCGATCGCCATCACCCCTATGAAGCCTACAGCAATTCTCAATGTCTACTGTTCCGAGTCAGCTGTGAGACTGAACTGGGAAATCTGTGAGCTTGCAGAGGATGTCATCCGCTTGTTTAAGAAGTACCTCCACGAAAAGAACATGGCCGCCAGCGCGGTCGCGTCTGCTTCGGCGACCAAGAGCGGCAAGGTATCTGGGCCAAAGAATATCAAGTCAATTGCTCTAGTCGACCAGAGCACGCTGCACGTTGTATTCGCCATGGATCACGGCTCTCTCGTCCTCGACACCATTAACCTGCACATGCACATGAAAAGCCAAGGCACAAAGTCCTCACTGCTGCTCCGACACTCTTCTGGCCAGATCATTGACACCAATTTCATTATCAGCTGTGACTTTATCACGTCCAAAGTTAAGAGCCACTCCGAGGTCATATGCTGGTCTGAGTTGCAGAGACCCAGCGTGTTCGTTGCGCATGATATGCAGACGACGCGGAGCAAGTATGAGCACACCATCAGGGCAACTGCCAGCAGCCGCAACTTTTTGTTCTCTGTCAAGCAGGACCCGCTAGTCCTCGTTGAGACTTTGGATCTCCTCGTCAAAGACGAGGTGGCCCAGTTATACCAGCTGTCGGAACTGTTCCCCTTGGCCCCCGATACCTCTGCTTCGGGTGTGAGTAAGCCCTCGGCGACGTCGATACAGGCCAAGGTCAAGCAGGGTAATGCCAAAATTTCCGAGCGCCTGTCGGCTTTCAACTTCAAGGTTGCTCTGTTCCTCGAGGAGTACACAATCAGCTTGCCACTGCTGCGTTCCTTGGCATATAAAATCTCGGGCGTGGTTGCTCGTGTTGCTGTGGCGGCCACGTATGGCAAAGAGATTATCTTCGACTTTGATGTGAAAGAAAATTCACACGACATGCAAGTTACAGTCAATAACACGCCACGCAGTATTTCCTTGCTACAGATTCCACCGACCAATGGCCGAGTCACAGCCCGCATGGGCGAGCACGAACAGACTGTTTCTGTCTTTTCGTCGCTGGAGCTCGTGCAATTGGATGCGGCCGCCGTCTACAGTCTCCTGTCCGCGCTGAATCGGCCCGAGATTTCGAATACCATTTCCGACATGCAGCAGCAGCTCAAGGCCGTGCAGAGACACTTCAAGGAGATTTTCGATTCCACGAGTCTGCCGCCCGCAACTGCAGGCACGGCCGACCCAACGCAAGAGGTGAAGAGCAAGGCAGTCACGCCTGTCATCTACTCTATCCACTCAACCTTTGCTGGCCTCGAGATCTTCAGTGATGTGTCGCTCAAGTCTGACCCCGAACCGCTCGCCCACCTGCTGTTCAAGCTGGGCAGTGTCCAGCTGGAAATGACCAACCGACTGGACAACCGCGGACCTATGCTGGTATATCCCGAACTGCACATCAACATTCGGCAGACTGCGTTTGAGATTCTCAAGGGGTCTGAGGACCAGATGACGTCGTGCGGCAGCATGACATTTGCCGCACTGATCACGGCGTCATCCAAGATTGGCGATGACGGCAAAGAGATGAGATTATTCGACGTGAAGAGTGACGGTTTCGACGTCAGTCTTTCGCCAGACACAGTGTCGACGGTTGTTGATGTGCTAGGCTACATGGGCGATAAGATCAAGGACCTGGACACGTCGCGCGAGATGGAATACCTACGCAAGCTGCGACAGTCCAAGCCGCGCATAGCAATCAACGACGAAGAGCAGCCGGACAATGACGATGAAGAGCCCGATATTATCGACTCGTTCCTGTCGTCGATTGCGTACACGTTTGAGATCCGCAGCATCCAGGTCAACTGGCTGTGCGCGCTGACAGTCATTCCCAGTGGCCCCGGTGCAGTAGCGTCATCACCTATCGAAGCCCACGAAGATCTTGTGCTGACGCTGAAGCGGATCGAGTTCGGCACGCGCACGCAGAACTCGGCACGTCTCACGATTGAGGATCTCCAGCTTCAAATGGTGCCCCCCACACAAGACAAGAAGACGAGATCGGCCAATTCGGCTCTGTTGCCCGAGGTCGTATTCAATGTGGCTTACTTCTCGACTGCCCGCTCGCGCCGGTTTGCATTCCAGGCGGTCGGTAAGTCCCTGGATCTGCGGCTGACGTCTGAATTTATCGTGCCAGCGGCGCACCTCAAAGACTCAATTGAGCTGTCGATCAAGAATGTGCAGCAAGTATCCCGGCGCTGGAACCCGGTAACGAGTGCATCAAATAGTGCAAATCCTGCTTTTAAAACCTCTGGCAGCGGAGCCAGGTCGCCCATGAAGTCACCTGGTTCGCCGGAGAAACAGCCCGTGTTCGGCAGCAAGAGGCTTGAATCATTCCTGGTCGATGTGGACTTTGCCGGTGCGGTTGCCTACATCAGCGGCACGAAGAATGGCTCTTCGGCTGCCTTTGCCAACAGTCCCTTTGGCACGACGAACCAAGCATCCTCGGGCGGTCTTGGCGCGGGAAGTTCGCGGCCACGCCGTTCTGGCATTGGAGGCAAATATGGTCAGTTTACGTCTGACGAGTCTGGGGGCACGACTATACTTCGTTCTCCTGGCCTTGCATGGAAGATGGAGTACCGCGACACGGGCCGCGGCGATCCGTCTTTGTACGCCGAAGTCAATATTGATCCGTCAAGCAATGTCTTGTATCCGTCAGTGGTGCCCCTGGTCATGGACCTCACAGATAGTATACAAGAGGTCGTGAGTAAATCTGGAAAAGACAAAGAGCCCGAGCTTACCGAGGCGAACCCCGAGCGAGCCAAGCAGAATACGGATGAGGGAGAGGATGATGTGGAATCTACTGCCGTGGCCAAGCTCAAGCCGGAAGAGAGTATTCTCCTGTCGGCAGCCAACCCGAACGCTATGCTGGGCCGGCTGAAGCTCAACCTGGGCATCCGCATCCATAAGCAGCAATTTACGCTAAGCTGTCAGCCCATTGCGCGGGTTGCTGCCACTACAAGCTTCGACGACGTCTACCTCACAGCGAACACGATCCAGACCGTTGAGCATGGCAATTTTGTTGCCATCTCCGGCAATGTCACAAGACTACAGGCGTCGGTGCAGCACGTCTACTCGCGCGAGTCGACTGGCAGTTTCGAGGTGGAGTCGATTGTGCTGTCGCTGATGAACAGCAAGCATGTGAGCGGCGTGAATGGCGTGTCGGCCCTGCTCAAAGTCAGCCCGATGAAGGTGGCCATCAACGTGCGGCAGGTGCAGGACTTTATGCTATTCCAGGAGATCTGGACACCACGAGATATCCGCAGGGCAACGACGGCACCCATTGCACCCGTTGTTACCAAGGTGCCGACCCCGACGGAAGCAGCCGGGAACTCGACCCATCAGACTGTGCACCTAGCACAGCGGTACCAGCAGGTGGCGGCGACGGCAGCATTCCCATGGACAGCGTCGATATCGATTGCGGCGCTCGAGATTAATGTCGACCTCGGGCAGGCGCTTGGAAAGTCCATATTTGCTATTGAGGAGTTCTGGGTGTCGTCCAAGAAGACATCAGACTGGGAGCAGAACCTGTGCCTCGGCTTCCGGCGTATCGGCATAGACAGCACTGGCCGGATGAGCGGGTTCATTGCACTCGAGGACTTCAGGTTGCGCACGTCAATTGAGTGGCCACAGAGAGAGCAGGCCCTGAGCAAGACGCCGCTGATCCAGGCGTCTATTAGCTTCAGTCAGCTGCAGGTCAAGGCGTCGTTTGACTACCAGGCATTCCTGGTGGCTGACGTGCGGTCCATGAACTTTCTCATGTACAACATCCGGCGTGGCAAGCAAGGCCGCGGCGACCGACTCGTGGCCGTGTTCGAGGGCGACGCCGTGCAAGTTTTTGGCACGACCACATCGGCAGCGCAGGGCGTGGCACTGTACCAGGCATTCCTGAGGCTGATGCAGGAGCGCAAGGCCAACTTTGAGACGGCTCTGCGAGAGATTGAAAAGTTTACGAACCGGCGCCCCTCGGCGACAGTGGCGCAGGCCTCCTCTTTGGGCGCTTCCATGGAGTCATCGGCAGCCGGGCTAGCAGCTGTCTCTGGCGGCAGCGACGTTGCAAATGAAAATGACGATATGCTTTCCAAGTCGCCCATCTCGCTTGACACGGACGTCGTCGTCACACTCCGAGCTGTCAACCTTGGTGTGTTCCCCAACGCATTTACCGACAACCAGGTGTTCAAGATAGAGGCGCTTGATGCCCAGGCACGCTTTGTTGCCAACGTCTTTGAGGGCCGCGTGCACAGCAACCTTGGTCTGACCCTGGGCCAGCTTCGCATTGGCTTGGCCGGCGTACGCCACATCCCAACACAGACGTCGACAAAGACGCCCAAGACTACTGCAGCGGCGGGCAGCGGTGCTCCCAAGTCCATTGGTGAGCTGTCGGTCGATGACGTGGTTCTCAGCGCGACCGGGTCACGAGGCGGTACGATCCTCAAGGTCCCGCGCGTGGAGGCCGGCATGCAGACGTGGCAGACACCTAGCTCGAAGCAGATCGACTACATCTTCAAGTCGGCGTTTGAAGGCAAGGTCGAGGTGGGCTGGAACTATTCGCGCATCAGCGCCATCCGCGGCATGTGGGCGAACCATAATCGCACGTTTGAGCAGACATGGGGCCGCGGTATTCCTCTGGCGGCCATTCGCGTCACAGGAGTGCCTGGGACTGGCAGTTCCCCTGACGCTGTTGGGGCTGTTGACGAAGGTGGCGCCGACAAAGGGACCAACGACGCCGCCGACAAAAAGCCCGACGACAAACAGACCAAGATCACGGCAGAAGTACACGTGCCTCAGTCCAGGTTCCAGTACAATCCTCTACAGCCGGCGGTGATTGAGACGCCACAGCTGCGCGACATGGGCGAGGCCACGCCGCCGCTGGAATGGATCGGCCTGAACCGTGATCGTCTGCCGAATCTGACACACCAGATTGTCATTGTGTCGTTGCTGGAGCTGGCCGGCGAGGTCGAAGATGCATACTCGCGGATCCTTGGTTCTTCGTGATTGGTTCACCGATTTCTTTTATTGTTCTTGTTTGGGTTTTATTGTATTTTTCTTTTGTTTCTGTTCTTTTTTTCTTGTATTCTGTCTGTTATCTCTAATCATCAGCGATGCGGCGTTTGGAGGCAAAAAAGGAGCACCATCTACACATTGTATACACATTTTGGCTTTCCTTTCATCCCTGTTTTATATACTTTATGCCAATAATCGTTGTCTGTTATGTTGGCATTGCTAAACTAGTTATTTTACGGCGAGGTCTGGCCGTGTTTGTTGGTTTTGGCCGGTTTGCCTCTCCAACCACCGTTCAATGCCATATAAGCCGCTGCGTACTACTGAGTATAATGTACTATGCACTGTACTGTTGTATGCAGATACAAACACATCGTATATGCATGTGTGGCTGGAGCTGTTGCTAAGTGGGCCTGTGGCGCTGTGTCAGGGCTTACCTGCATATTAGCCCTGAAAGGGAAATACAGGCGGTTCATTGCCCGGCAAAAGAAAGAACCTCCCTGTCTTTACTGAGTACGAGCAGCGAGGGGCTCTTCACTTGATACGCGTTAGTGGGGGTCCCTACTGGGTGAAACAGTGATTATGCAAGACGGCAGGTGCGATCGAGAAGAGGGGCAGCTGTTGCTGCAAGCAATCATCACCCTGTCGAGTCGACAGCGCCCAGTCGTAATAGTGACAAAGGTGAACATTACTGGCGATCCACGCCCCCGCCTTCCTAAAAAGTCGTTGCCATGTCCATTCGCGCGTTGTTGCCTGACTCTATGGCCGTAATAGTTGGAAGATAAGATGAAAAAAGTAAGGGCGATGGGCGTTGCCAGTCGTCGTTTCCTAGATGGGTTGAATTAAAAAGAATGCGTAGTTACAAGGCCAAAAGTGATGGTAAGGTTACAAATAACAACATACCGTACACTCAAGGAAGCAACGATGGGCACACTTATATAGTGTCACTCGGGGTATGACTCTTATGGCGGTTAGTACTTACACCGCCGGCAGTTTCGCCACTGGCTGCCGCTCAATTCACTGTTTGCTGCCCGCCCGAGTTTGTCAGCAGAGCTCGAGACAAAGCAGTGGCAGCCATCAAAGGGAGATGCGTTGCAACCACCAGAAAAAAAGAGCAGAAAAGCATAATTAGCGGAATGGGTGGCGACCCACCACGAGATAAATACCTGGGTCCTATTCGCTTCCCGCCGTCGATAGCTCCTGCTTCTTCTCTGTACAAATCTTCTGAATCAGGAAAGAGCAATCAACAAGCAGAATCCCTGTGGATATCAAAAGGCAAGTACAGAAAAATACCCCGCCGACCAAGCAAAAAAGAAACTAACAGTTTAATTCAACAAATAGCAATAAAAATTCCGTAAAAGAAAAAAAAACTTTCACACTTATCCGCCCACCTCTGGCCTACCCAACCCTCTTTCTGCCTCTTTATCTCCTCCCCTCTCTCCTCTTTTTCCCTTCCTCTCTCTTTTTTCTTCTCTTCCTTCTTGCAACCCAACCTCACCACATATCCCATTTTAAAGTCGTGAACGCAAAATACCGTCAAGATGGTGAAGTAAGTAAACACTGGTGTTGATGATTGCTGTGTTTTTTTTGGTTCTCGCCATTGTCGTCCCCCCTTCAGCTCGCCGCCTTCTAGGCACATCTCGACCCCTCGCCCTTTTTGAGCTCTCGCCATTTGCCATCTGCCGTCTGCCGTCTGCCGTCTCCTCTGCTCTTTTCTCGGCACATTGCAAGGATTCCGCCTCTGGACTGTGGTTCATTGTCTGGAAAGCAGCATGATTGGTTGATGTTGGGCACTGTCGGCGGTGGTGGTGTCTGGTGGCTTCTGGCTAGGTGCTTCAGATGAGGGTGCAAGAAGGCAAGGCTCGAGAGGACAACAAGACGACATGGCGCGGCTTCAATACCAGCAACTCCCTCTGCCTGAAAAATGCTAACAATCCAGCTTCACGATTGACGAGATCCGTCAGCTGATGGACAAGCCGACCAACGTGCGCAACATGTCCGTCATTGCGCACGTCGATCACGGCAAGTCTACCCTTACCGACTCTCTTCTGGCCAAGGCTGGTATCATTTCCACTGCCAAGGCCGGTGATGCCCGCGCCACCGATACCAGAACCGACGAGCAGGAGCGCGGTATCACCATCAAGTCGACCGCCATCTCCCTGTACGGTTCCCTGGAGAGCGAAGACGAGATCAAGGACATTGTCGGCCAGAAGACCGATGGCAAGGACTTCCTGATCAACCTCATCGACTCGCCCGGTCACGTTGATTTCTCTTCTGAGGTTACCGCTGCCCTGCGTGTCACTGACGGTGCCCTGGTCGTCGTCGACACCGTTGAGGGTGTCTGTGTCCAGACTGAGACCGTTCTGCGTCAGGCCCTGGGTGAGCGTATTCGCCCTATTATCATCATCAACAAGGTCGACCGTGCTCTGCTCGAGCTCCAGGTCTCCAAGGAGGATCTGTATCAGTCCTTCTCGCGTACCATTGAGTCCGTCAACGTCATCATCTCCACCTACCTGGACGATGCTCTCGGTGACGTTCAGGTCTACCCCGACCGCGGTACCGTTGCCTTCGGTTCCGGTCTGCACGGCTGGGCCTTCACCATCCGCCAGTTCGCTATGCGTTACGCCAAGAAGTTCGGTGTTGACCGCAACAAGATGATGGAGCGTCTGTGGGGTGACAACTACTTCAACCCCGCCACCAAGAAGTGGACCAAGAACGGCACCTACGAGGGCAAGCAGCTGGAGCGTGCCTTCAACCAGTTCATCCTGGACCCCATCTTCAAGATCTTCGCCGCTGTCATGAACTTCAAGAAGGAGGAGATCGCTACCCTGCTGACCAAGCTTGAGCTGAAGCTGTCCGTTGAGGACCGCGATAGAGAGGGCAAGCAGCTGCTCAAGGCTGTCATGCGCACTTTCCTGCCCGCTGCCGACTCCCTGCTGGAGATGATGATCCTCCACCTGCCCTCGCCCGTCACTGCCCAGCGCTACCGTGTCGAGACCCTCTACGAGGGTCCCATGGACGACGAGGCTGCCATCGGTATCCGCGACTGTAACCCCAAGGGTCCCCTGATGCTGTACGTCTCCAAGATGGTCCCCACCTCCGACAAGGGTCGTTTCTACGCTTTCGGTCGTGTCTTCTCCGGTACCGTCAAGTCTGGTCTGCGTGTCCGCATCCAGGGCCCCAACTACGTCCCCGGCAAGAAGGACGACCTCGTCATCAAGGCTGTGCAGCGTACCGTCCTGATGATGGGTGGCCGTGTCGAGCCCATTGACGACATGCCTGCCGGTAACATTGTCGGTCTGGTCGGTATCGATCAGTTCCTGCTCAAGTCCGGTACTCTGTCCACCAGCGAGACTGCCCACAACCTCAAGGTCATGAAGTTCTCTGTCTCGCCCGTCGTGCAGCGTTCCGTCCAGGTCAAGAACGCTCAGGATCTGCCCAAGCTTGTCGAGGGTCTGAAGCGTCTGTCCAAGTCCGACCCTTGCGTTCTGACCCTGACCAACGAGTCTGGTGAGCACGTCGTCGCCGGTGCCGGTGAGCTGCATCTCGAGATTTGCCTGAACGATCTGGAGAACGACCACGCTGGTGTTCCCCTGATCATCTCGGACCCCGTCGTCCAGTTCCGCGAGACTGTCCAGGGCAAGTCCAGCATGACTGCTCTGTCTAAGTCGCCCAACAAGCACAACCGTCTGTACATGATTGCCGAGCCTATGGACGAGGAGCTGTCCAAGGAGATCGAGGCGGGCCGCATCAGCCCCCGTGACGATTTCAAGGCCCGTGGCCGTGTCCTGGCTGACAACTTCGGCTGGGATGTCACCGATGCCCGCAAGATTTGGGCTTTCGGTCCCGACACCAACGGTGCCAACCTGCTGGTTGACCAGACCAAGGCTGTCCAGTACCTGAGCGAGATCAAGGACTCTGTTGTCTCCGGTTTCCAGTGGGCCACCCGTGAGGGTCCCATTGGTGAGGAGCCCATGCGCTCTATCCGCTTCAACATCATGGATGTTACCCTGCACGCTGATGCCATTCACCGTGGTGGTGGCCAGATCATCTCCACTGCTCGCCGTGTCATGTTCGCCGCAACCCTGCTGGCTGAGCCCGCTCTGCTGGAGCCCGTCTTCCTGGTTGAGATCCAGGTTCCCGAGAACGCCATGGGTGGTGTTTACGGTGTCCTGACCCGCCGTCGTGGTCACGTCTTCAACGAGGAGCAGCGCCCTGGTACCCCCCTGTTCACCATCAAGGCCTACCTGCCCGTCATGGAGTCTTTCGGCTTCAACGGCGATCTGCGCCAGGCCACCGGTGGCCAGGCCTTCCCCCAGTCCGTCTTCGACCACTACCAGATTCTGCCCGGTGGCTCTCCCCTGGACCCCACCTCCAAGGTCGGCCAGATCGTCCTCGATATGCGCAAGCGCAAGAACATCAAGGTCGAGGTTCCCGGCTACGAGAACGTAAGTTTATTCAACTCTTTGCAACCCCCATGATCCTGGATCCTGTTGAACATTTCACTAACCATTCACAGTACTACGACAAGCTGTAAATGGGCTCTCCGCCAGCTATCTCACCAAATTCATTCCTGGCTTTGCCCTGTTCCCGCCTATCCCATCAGGCATGCACAGTCACCCCTGGCCGTGCTTGTCTAGCATGAATCACGCATCGAGCCGTTTTTGTTTGTTTTGATCTCCTCTGTTTTGGTCAGCGAGATGGGACATCTTTCAATTTTGAGCTCGGGATAGCGCGAGGGTAGGGGCTCAGCCGTGGATTAAAAAAGGAAAAGACAGAAAGCGGGTGCTTTCATTATGTTCATAGTTTGCTTGCACTGGATTCCAAATTTGATTTACCGTATTTTTTTAACTATTATAATGTCGTGCGACAATTTTGATGCCGTAGAACGCGTAGCAGACGGGCAAGTGAAGACGCCCCTAATACTGTAGGATTAGTGGCGTAACTAAGCAGCTGTAGGAGACGGTGGCGAGGCCAGGCCGCTAGCGTCACAGTGTGCCACTACCCCATATGTAGCGGAGCTGCAAAAATAATTGAATAATTGAATAATTAATTGAATAATTAGATAAGGATAAGTAACCAACCTCAATTTCGGAAAGAGCATGCGTGCGCCGCGTCTTCCTCGACTTTGCAGTTTCCCGTTCTAGACACAGATATCACGCCGAGACATCAAACTCCTTCCCCTTTCAATCCGATCGCAACGCCCAACACTCGACTCCCACGATATCCGTCATCGGCCATCCACAAGGCACCCTCGCGACACCGGCTCGACGCATGCGCCGTTGATGGGCCTTGTCGAACCCCAGTCCTGACCCGTTGCATTCGGGCGAACCAGACAATACTGGACAATAGCGGCCGGCGATTGACTCCCAGCCAGCGACCATGCTCTTCCCCGAGGAAGATGCAATCGTCCTCAAGACGTGGATTGTCAAGCGCCTCGAGACTCCGTATGCGCTCCCCTCCGCCGCTGCGCCAGACTCTACGCGTTAATTCTGACTAACCTCGATAGATCCCGGACCGACAGCGATGTAGACGCCGATGTCCTGGCCGACTACGTCTTGGCGCTTCTGCGGCACGATGGCGGCTCTGAAAGCGTCAAGCAGCTGTGCGAGACAGAGCTCTACGACTTTCTCAAAGACGGTGTGTATCCCACCATTCTTGCTACACTTCTGCCATGATCTTGCCGCCAAGTCTAACTCGCAAACAGAAGCAGCGCCCTTTGTTGCAGACGTCTTTCGGGCCATTACCTACAAATCCTACCTCCCAAGCGCCCGCGCGCCACCGCCGCCGCAGCCAGCATCGATTCCGAAACCGACCCCGTCGCAGCCATACTCACACTCCCAACTACCCGCCCCAGGAACCCAGTTCTTCTCGGGCTCGGCGACTAGTTTTGTACCGGGGGCCTATGCTCCTCCAGGGCCTCCTGGCGTCGCACAATCCTATGGATATGGCCCTCTGCCAGTATCAGGATCTTTCGGCGGCAACAACAACAACAACAACAACAACAACACTTACAAAAGCGAATCTAGAAAGCGATCGTACCACGACTCAACACTCTATAATGCAGGAACAGACGGGCCGGATGCTCAAAACTTCCAGTCAGGGCCAGGCAGAAGAGCAGCGAAGCAAGCAAGGCGAGGAGGGTCGACTCGGGGCGGCCTGGGAGGAGCAGGACGAGGCGGGCTGCCCGATGCAAGCAACTTTGGCGCACCTCCACCCGAAGAGATCCTACGCATGCAGCAGCAGCTGGGACTTGCTGCTCCCATGTTCAACGGTCTTGGATTTCCAGTGCCAGGCAGTCAGCCGAGATCATCCCGCAAGAACAAGCGCTGCCGTATCATGGAACAAAATGGCACATGCACCAAGCCCAACTGCCAGTTCGACCACGGCGATAATTTCGCAGGCATGGCTGATCCTTTCGCGGGCATGTTTCCCTTCTTCCCGCCGTTGCGCCCACTCTTTGATGCCTCGCAACAGCAGCAACATTTGGCAGGTGCGAAGCGGGAGCGACACGGTGGCAGGTCACTGCTAGCGGCCGACGGCCCGGTCTACGACAAGACAAGGTCGACTATTATTATACAGGGCATTCCGGACGGCTACCTATCGGACGACGCTGTCAAAACGTTCTTCTCCCAATTCGGCTCAATCGAAAGTGTCGAGGTGGATGCACCCAAAAAGAGGGCTGTCGTCAAGTTTCGCATGTGGGAAGAGGCTAATGCGGCCTACCAATCGCCCAAGGTCATATTTGACAATCGCTTCGTCAAAGTGTTTTGGCTCAAGGATGAGGCTGCCAGTAAGGATGACACAGCCGAGCCTGAGCTGGACCTGGAGGCGTTTCAACGGAAGCAGGACGAAGCTCAGCGGATGTACGAGGAGAAGCTGCGGAAGAAGCAGGAGATCGACCAGCAGAGAAACGAGATTGGCGAGCGTATGAAAGAGCTGTTTGAAAGACAGGCCAAAGAGCGGCAGAAGCTTGTGACCTTGATGGCCATGGCCGCGGCCAAGAACAAGAGCAAGGGCCAGCCAGCGAGCAAAGACGGCAGCGGCACTAATACGCCCACAGCTGCCGCCTCCAAGCAAGCAGCCATTACACAGACAGACCTGATCCGTGCACAACTGGCCGCTCTTGAAGACGAGGCGCGCATGCTCGGACTCGACCCCGACGCTATCCTCGGAGGGGGAGGAGGTACCGAAGCAGGCGATGCTAGCAATGACATTGGTGCCGACGCCGACCACGGCCTCGATGCGTATGCGCCACCCACATGGCAGCCGCGTGGCGGCGGATATGCACCACGGGGCCGTGGTTCCCACCGCGGAGGTGGTAGAGGGAGCAGCTATGCAGGAGGCTATACCAGAGGTAAGAACGCGGCTGCCTATGCAGCGTACTCTCTCGACAACCGGCCCCGGCGAGTGGCTGTGGCTGGTGTCGACTTCTCAGCGCCTGGCAAAGACGAAGCGCTGCGGCAATATCTACTAGGAGTCGGCGACTTTGCTGCTATTGATACGACAGAGGGTGCGGCCGTGGTTACCTTTGTGGACCGCCGCACAGCCGAGCAGTTCTACTACGGTCTGCCGCGTGCGCCGGCCAATGGCGACGGCCGCAAGGAGGCGCTTCCGGAAGCGCTGAGAAAGCTTCCCGGCGTCGACACGCCGGTCGAGGTCCGCTGGGTAGCCAACACACCCGGGATGGCGACCGGCGGTAGCAACAGCGGCAATGGAGTCTCGAACGGAAGCGGAGGAAACGGCAATGGCAATGGCAATGGCAGTACCAGCAAAGCGAATGGCAACTCGTTCACCATCAACACCGATAATGATGAAGACGACGACAGCCACAGCCACGGCTACATGGATAGAGAAGAAGGAGAAATCGACGACGGTGGTAACGACAACGATGATCGGCACCAGAACATGGACTTTGATGTTGCCGGTGACGATGCAGGCTGGGATATTGCATAAACGCGGCGTTTTATTTTATTCTTTTAATTTTTGGGGGCCTATTACCCCAGCATGTATATATATATGTGCAGATATATCTTGATAGACTTTTATTTTGTCTATTTATTCAAGTCAAAAGTGTTACGAGAAAGAGAGGGCTATTAAATAAGATCTTTAAATTCTTTTGCTTATTTGGCTTTGAGCTGGCTTGGCAGTATATACTACTATCACGGCGATAGCCCGATTGACCGTCCTGGCTCTTTTCTTTGAAGAGCCGGACGGTAGTTCAATGTGAAATATAAGATGCAAGATGCAAAATGCAAGTTCCGTCGTCGCGTTTTATTGGGGGTATCGTTGAGATGTTTTGTCGGTAATGTAAAAGATGTCGTTGTTTTATTTTCCTGTCCCATGATATTTTGAGTTGATGTTGTCGATATTATAAAAGTGATAAAGTCATGATACGTGATATGCTTTTGCTTTCCCAATTTTGTTGAAAAAGGTACTCGAGCAGGAGATGGTGTTGGGGATGGCAACAGCCGTGCCAAGGAGAGAGAGAACTTGGAAATAAGAATGAGACACGAGAGTCCAAAATACTGCTCATTCAGAACGCAGAACGCCAAGATGCGAGGGGGCCGTTATAGAATGGAAGGAAACAGAGACAAATGCAGAGGGAGACGTGTTAAATGGGTCTGCTCAGAGTGTTGAAGAGTGCCGAGGCCAACGCAGCTTCGCATCGACTATGCAAAGATGGGCGTCTTTTGGGTCTCGACGACGCCGTTGGCCGGGGCGGCCACAGAGAACGTATCGGCAGACGTGTTTGTTGCTGCGGACGCAGGTCCTGATGCAGAGGCCTCTGCTGCCGCGGCTGCCCCCTCGGGCGCAGCTTCGACCTCTTTGTCAATGTCGGGCAGCGACAGCCCGTTCAGCACCTCGAAGATTGTGCGCGGCTGGTGGAAGTCGTTGTTGACAATGGTGACAAGGTGCCACTCCTCCATCATCTGGCTGATCAGCTGCCGGCTGGGGCTGCCGACTTCGAAGCACCGCGACCAGTCGGCGCCCAGCTGGAAGGCCTCGTCCTTCCACGCCAGGAAGCTGATGCTCTCGACAATCGTGGGCTGCACAATCTCCTTTCCGGGGAACACGCCCCAGGTGACGGCGTTGGGGCCGTCGGCCGGCGCGTTGGTCTCGAGCTTTCCCTTCCAGGTCACGGCGTGGTATGTGAGGTGCGGGTGGGCCTCGACGCGCTTGATAAACTCGCCGTAGAGAGAGGGCGGCACAAGCAGCTCGATGTATGCCTTTTGGTACACGTAGCCGTTGGGCGGGCCCCAGCCGTGCACGGGGTCAGCAGACGGCGCGCTGTCGACGGCCGGCTGCGAGTTGATGGTCAGGAGGCCGTTCTGGTTGAGGTTGATGAGATCCTGCAGGATGCTGTTGGTCTCGCCGGTCAGGGGCGACTCGCTCCACGGCAGCGACTTCAGCTCGCCCTTGAGGTAGCTCACAAAGAGACTGGCAACGTCGGCAATGGACCGCGGCTCGCCCCATTTCTTGCGGTTCTGGGCGTTTGTGCCCGGCAGACCCACGCCATAGGAACTTCCGAGATCACCAAACGCAGGCGACCGCGAGTCACCCCATCTGCCGTTGGGGAACTCGTCCCAGTCGGCTGTGCGGGCAACGTACGACTTGCCGCGGTTGCGCCAGAAAATGGGACGCACGGCCTCGTCGCGGCGGCCAAGACCCAGAGACTGCTTCCAGGGCAGGGCAGGGGGGCGGCGAGGGCGGTCGGCCGTAGGCAGCCAGTCAAGGTCGTCGAGGACCATACGCGTGGCCTGGGCGAGGTTCATCGTGTAAAAGTGCAGGTGCTTCACGTCGCCGTCGGCGAGAATGTCTCTACAGAGCTGGGCGACCAGGGTCTTGCCGATTTCACGGACAGCGTCGTCGTTGTTCTTGACGGGCTCGAGGGCGTCCAGCCAGCCCTTGGGGATCTTGCAGCCCATGTGGTTCACGCGGCGCAGGAAGCCGGCATAGGTGGAAATGGGCATGATTCCTGGCAGGACGGGGACGGTGATGCCCTTCTCGCGGACACGCCGCAGCCAGCGGAGAAAGTTCTCGACGTCATAGAACATCTGTGTAACAATAAAGGAGGCGCCGGCATCGACCTTTTGCTTGAGGTGGTCCAGCAGCATGTCCTCGTCCTTGTTGTCGTCGCTGCCCTCGGGGTATCCGGCAACGCCAATGTCAAAGTGGTCGCCATACGTCTTGCTGATGTGGGCAACAAGGTCCCTGGCATAGCAAAAGTTGCCGTCGACAGCCTCCCATGTCTCCTTGTTACGGGGAGGGTCGCCTCGCAGAGCGAGGATGTTGGTGCACCCCGCCTTGTAGGCACGGCGGAGGGCATCGTTGACGGCGGCCTCGCCCATGTCGGTGCAGGTCAGATGCATGCATGTCTCGAGGCCAAAGTAGTTTTGAGCCTGAGACACCATCTCGGCCGTCAGGTCGGCCACATGTCCTCCTGCTCCCCATGTGATGTCGATGAATTTTGGACCAAAAAGGTGCATCCGCTCCATACGTTCGTAGAGGTTCTGGACACCCTGTGCGGTTTTTGGCGGGAAGTATTCAAACGAGAAGGACGGCTTGCCGTCCTTCTCGGCCTCGAGGATCATATCCCGGATATGCATCGTGAGTGTGGAGTGTTAGAGGGGGGGGAGAAGAAGAAGGAAACAGTGAAAAGGAGGACAAAGTAGCCTGAGGTGGAAGAGGACGAGAAGGCGCGGAAGCCCTGGTGAGCTGTTTGGCCTGGACAGACGAAAAGGTTAGCATTCGACCAGCCATACAGTGCGTGTAAGCTAAAAGCACTTAAAAGCCAAAAAGCACTTTGCACTTAAGGGCATCCAAAATGTGGAGAAAGACTGGGCCACTAAAGTGCCACCATCAGAAGGACCTCGACAACAAGCAACTAAGCTGGTGAAATAATAGAAAGGAGGAGTACAGGATGCAGGATGCGTGGTGGGACAGCATCGAATGCAGCTGTCGTGGCAGTCAACGATGCAGTCCGTGTGCTGGAGCTCTAACTCGGAGCTGTCGGCAGCCAACTGGGCAGCGTGGAAAGCACTTAAGCCCAAAGCACTTTAGAATGCACTTTGGGCAAATAGTGACCGACCCTCGAGCAGCAGGTGAATGCACTGAAGGGGAGAGGGTGGTACTCGCCCGGGGGAGGCAGAGACACATGTATGGGAGGTATGAGGCCAGTTGGCCAGCGAGCTGGAAGACGTACTGGAGATGGACAAGCAGGCAGAGAAGACGGGTGGAAAACAGAGATGATGCAAAGTAAAGAGAGCAAACTAACGAGGGCACTCCGTGTCGACAACAGCTGTTTCTTGGTCGTTTCTACCGCAGACGCATGACTCGTTTGCTGAGTAAGCAGGTCGGTGGCGCTTGGGATTGGTCGTCGATGAGGGCTTGTTGAGGCCGGCTAGGTGAAAGCTGAAAAGCAAGTAGCAGCGTGAAGAGAGAGGATATGAGATTGCTATTTTAGACCGGCAAACTGGCGTCTGGTGTTTGGTGTCTTTGCAGAGTAAAATCGGTACCAAAAAGAAGAAATTTTCGACGGGGAAAGAAGCCGATTCCAGGGCCTACATATTCAAGATGGAGGGGTTGGGTGCGCTAGATACAACAGGCACGCAGGGGAGCATCAAAGGACACACGTACATACATACTGTAGCAGGACACGCATAGGACACAAACGGAAAGTGTTTTCCATTAAGGGCCACTTTGGGAACCGCTTGGGAGCCACTCGAATGCCAGCATGCAGAAGGAGCGATCAGCGTCTTGAGTGCTTTCTTCTTGGGCATCTCCACGAGGGTAGGAGCGAACGAATCACTGCGCATGCTCTTGCCCTGGTAGATGTGGGCGCCCCAGAGGACGTCTCAATGACGCCCAAAGAGAAACACGAGGCAGGCAAAGTGCTAAAATTTAAGTGCGAAATCTGAGCCAAGTGCCGCTAGCGGCGGCTTCCGGGCCAGAGAGGAAAGAGCGATGGACAGGCCCTGGTAGCTCGCTGCTGTGCCCTGTTGTAAGTAATAGTAAGAATAAGATTATGTAAGATTCGACGACAGTATAGATGTCACACACGTTTTGTGGCTTGTGGCTTGTTTCTTGTTGCTTGTTGCCGGTCTGACAGAATAGCGCAATGTGATAGGTGACACAATCTACAATACCAATCACATCGGTGGCCGGCAATTGCCCTGTCCCAGCTCCAGCTTCGATGGCGGAACAGCTCCGGATCTGGGATCTGAGATCTGGGGTGGCCAGTATCAGTCAATTCCAGCGTTTTGCCACTGGAAGATCTTTACAGATGATTTACAGCATCTATCGATTGGAATGGCGACGTTCTTGCTGTCAAATCGGAGCGGTGCTCTAAGTGCGGTCATGGTGGCGACCTCACCGCATCTAAACATCGTCAACAAGTTTATTTATGCGATGCACGATGCACACCGGTACATTTTACTCAGGAATATTAAGGTCTGTCTTGGTACAGAAATATGAAATATAAATTTGTCGTATTGATGCAAGCCTAGCAGCGCCATCAGCCATACAGCCAGCCAATTGTGTCCAGACACGAGCGGTACTTGGTGTGCACACGTGTAAGTGAAGTACCCACTACCAACGCAACCGCTAGGATAGGATTAAGTGCAATTTAATCAGTTATAACCGACAAGACGAGGCTTATTGTTGATGTGACGATTTATCAAGACTCTTTATCAGATTATCACGAAGAAAGAAGTACCAAGTAGTTATCGATCTAAATGGTGTAGGAATTAGCTTGGTTTTGTTTTATTTTCTGTTTTATTTTTCTATTTTTCCGTTTTATTTGACTACTTGTACTTTTTTATTTTATTGCTACAGTTAATAGTCCAGACAAAAAACCAATAATTGGCACTACCGTTGTATCAAAGCATCTACATATTGGAAACGACACTGTGGAAATTAACATGTCATGTTATATAAGCAGGACAAGACTACAAAGGCAGGCACGACGAGTGATCTTTCCTGCCTCTTTGGTCACATATCCAAGAGCTCGGATTAGGCAAGAGCTTCAGCGTAAAGTAAACAAAGACCATCACCACAGACTAAACCCCTTCGTTTACATCCGCAATAAGCATGTCAGTATTTATTCCGGTTCATATGATATTGCATTAAACAATCCCGAGACGTATGCTTTTGGGGGAGGGTTCTAAGCACTACCTTCCACACCACCATCAGGATGGACTCTGGCGAGCAACAGCCGGTACCCCTGAGAATTGTCAAGAGCACGCTTGACATCAATAACACCGGCACCATGGATGGCACTGACAACATGATCTATCCGAAACCAAGTGGCGTCACCGAGATGGAAGCCCCAGAGTATCGGAAAGCGAGCGCGGCTACAGACAAGAGCAAGGGCAGCATCCGCGGCGATCCTGGTGCAAGCCAGCGCCGCCTGGCCATCCCCAAGAAGCGGCAGCCCCTGCCCACCTGGCACGACGACGGCACAGGCCGTTTCTTCTCGCCGTCTGCGTCGTATTCAGCCACAATGATCCGGAGAAACCAGAATGCCACTGACAATACTGGGCCTGGGAGCGGCAGTGACGACTTGGGTTTCCGGAGCATGCAGAGCATGCAGAACGACCAGAACAACGATGGCATCCGCCCAATGCCGGCATACAACGAGCCTGACGTTGACTCCCGATATGACTCTATAGGCCCTCAGTTCGCAGAAGATGAACAGTATTACCAGCGTGAGTGTACCCACAGTCCTGTATGGCCATTGATTTTCTTGTTGCTGTCTTCTAACTGCGCCTAGCCAATACCATCGACAACGGCAACCGCTTCCAGCAACACTTGCCTTCACAGAGACACAACGGTAGGCAATCCCTGTATATCGACAACGATATGTCTGAGCACCTCCGAAGAATGAGCATCAGGCAGGAAGACCCGTTCTATACCGGCAGAGATATTTCATGCAGTCCCATGCAAGCTTCTCCGTATGCAAACCCCCCAAGGCGGCAGCAGTACTGGGGGTCTGGAGTCGCGCCCGACTTTGGCCGACAGGTCAGCATGCAAGCTACGCAACCAGGACTTGAGAAATTTGATACTTACGGCCCTGAGCCTGGCTTGTCACGCTCATACGGCCGACCAATATCCATGGACCCCGTATCAGCCATGCCAAATACGGCACATATGTTCCCCAGAGAACCGCTTGAGAGGGCCGCCACAACCGCCCCTTTTGAAAGCCGGCATTGGCACCAGCCTCTGATGCAGCACGGCCAGTACGCATCTCCCATACGACTTATGCAGCACCCATCGGACTTGGCTGATCAGCGCATGCCCAGCCGAATGAGCCACTTTGGTGAAAAGATCGACACAGACATGCAAGGGCCCGATCCCCGAATTCTCGTGCCTATGATCACCGTGACTCCCGAGTGCAAAGCAGTTGAAGGGAACGTAAACAGTTTCTGGGTCGCTGTTGAACTGTCTGCGAACATCACACAACCTCTCGGTAGCGGGCCCTTTGACAGCCACGCTTTTGCGCCAGGCTACTGCCAATCGTCGATATCAAACCTCTCGTTGGACGACGACCAAGGTATATTGTTTTCCTGCCTTTCTTGCTTTCCTGCACTTTATCCAGGGGGCTGCTGACCACTGTAGAGCTTTACCGCTTCGGCTACATATCCAACCTCGACATCAAAATCCTGCCCTCTTACCAGGCAGAGATCCTGGAAGTCATTGGAAAGAGCTCTAGCCTTCTGTAAGCCCTCCCCCAAGGCCGAGTAATCTCATGTATCTCCTAAAAGCCTATTAACTCGGCTAGAACACTGCTTCCTGGGTCTCGGCGACTGATGATGGTGCACGTCCACCTTGACACAACAAAACTTAAGAACAGACACGACCCGCAGGAGTATCAAACGCCATCGCAAAGGAACCAGTCAGACCAGCTTCTTAAGGATTTGGAGCTTCAGCTGGGTGCAACATCCCAGGAGTACATGCAGATCCAGCTCAAGTACTCTCACTCTGGATTTCCCAAGAGTCGTGTTAGCCAGGATACAATGAGCCGTGACGGAGGCTGTATAGAGGTGAGAACTACACTTGCAACCACGGCCACGGCACTTGTGATGCAGCAGAACACTTTCTCGATGTGGTCACCGCGCTCAGCACCCACAAGCAGTCCCATAGTGGACATTGTCGCCAAGCACTAGGGGCCTGCGGCAGCAAAAGAAATGATCAAGAGGATCTCTACCTCTATGGAGATGAGAGCCTCGAGAAGGGACGGTACCCGAGCTGCAGGATGGAGTGGGCAACAGCAGAACAGAGGGAGCGGGACTCTCGACGATACCACCCAGGATGGCAGTCTCGACGAGATCACCCCCCGTGCCAACGTAAAACTACAGAGAAAGGAGACCGACAAGCAAAGAGAGCCGAAAGGGCAGAAAGGGCAGAAAGAGGGGCACTCAGGGCACGACAGCTCCCCCCTGCAGGAGCGCCCCAAAGTGCCGCTGAGGAGAATGAGGAGGCTATCACGACCTGCTTCCACCACGCTGGACCGACTTGCATCTGCAACCTTTCTTCCCCGAAAACGAGTATCACTCCCGCAAATCCCAAGGCTGGCACTATCAACAACAGACCTGTCGCGAGACGCTAAGCAGCTATCTCCTGGGTGTCTGCTGCCACGAACCAAAGGCACCAAGATGGGACTCGAAGGGCCGATCCAATCGATACCCGAAAGTGCACCGCGCAGAATCCGGCGGTTGACAGCGATCGACACGTCTAAACACCAAAACGACTACAAAGCTAGACCACAACAGAGCCTAGCAGACGAAAACTATGACATGCGGGCCGCATTTGGCGACTTTCGCAGCACCAGCCAAAGCAGCACGATGAGCAAGCGGTCTGGGAAATGGTCGTGGTCGGGGTGGTTCTCTTGAGACGGTGGGGTTTCTCCTAGGGTCGTATGATTATCTCGACGCTTTTGCTTTTGTTATGCCTGGATAGACTTAGTATTTTGAATTTTGCTTGTCTATCAATACAACCTGACTATTGACTACTGCATCTCGTCCTTGGCGCGCTTTATCTGTATTTGCTGCATTGCTGGTACGTCTCAGCGGACGACCGTCGTCATCAAACTCGGCCCATTGAAAGTATGTGCACCCTTCCCGCCCGGGAATATTGCCGGCATGGCACATCCAAAAATAACGGCCATGGTTTTCTTGCTTCCGCTGTACAACACGGAGAATGGCAGAGATATTGCATCGGCACCGCGGCGTCAGATCTGGGTGGAACTCTGGACGATAGTCACGGTACGTAATGTTGATGCGTTTGCGGCCGCCCACGGGATGGGGGTCGATGGATGCAGCTGGCGTTACCGAATGCTTCCATTCCTCCTGCATCTCTGCGTGCATCACCAGGAGGGAGTTGTGGGGCAGGTGGATGCTGATCTGTCCTGCCGCATCGTCTTCTCTGGTTTTGTCGGGTTTTCTGGCTGTCGAGGCCGACGTGTCGTCCTTGCTGTTATCCCGAGGAACGATCCGCCGCACACGAAACTCACGAGCAACACCAAGAGACAACGACCCGATGACTGCCCTCGGACCGAGATATGTCAGGTGGTCGCTGTGCCAGCCCACACTCTCCTCGCCGCCATTGTAGCAGTTAACAAACGCTGCGTTTGGCTTCCAGGACTGCGAGTTCTGGTACCGGAGCTTGTGTGCGCCGGGATAATGCGTCTTGATACGTTCTTGTATGGCCTTGTTGACTGCCTTTTGCACAAGCGGCCGCACGCTTTCCATGTGTGGCGTGACTGTGCGAATGTCCGACAGCCGCGAGCCGTTGTAGCGATAGCCGTCGTGCGTGTCCGAGTCGAGCACAAACGAGTTTAAAGTGTCGGCTATAGCGTCGGCAGAGTCTGCAGCATCTCGTCGTGGCGCCATCCTTTCCTTTGCTGCCGCAGCGGCTGCCCCTGCTTCAAGGTAGAGGCACGATGTGTGCGGGCTCGACACCACCTGGTCAAACAGCTTGAACGTGTGCGGCGTGTCAAACGACTCGGCCTCGGCCACCATCTCATGGAGCAAGTCATTGGCCACCTCGGCCGGCAAAAAGTTGTGCACAAGGGTGCACGGCGTGTGTGCTTCAACGTCGACCGGGTCGTACAGAAACAGAGTCCGTCCGCGCTTAGACAGCAGCGTAGCCGCTGGCCCTTTCTTTTCGGGAGAGAGCGAAGTGCCTGGGCTTGCAGACGGAAACAGAGAGCGCAATGATGTCTGCAGTCCAATGGCACCGGTGCCGCCGCCCAGTTTCATCTTCTTGGTCCACGTCTCCGGCTGGGTCTGGAAAGCCTTGGATGCCCGAGCTACAGAGCCTTCGTGGGCTAGCAGTAGATCAAGAAGCATGTCCTGGTCGACATGGCCACCGCCGCCATCCGCAAGCGAGGCCAGCATGGCAAGCTTTACTTCGGTTGAGTCTTCCTCAGCCTCATCGGCGTGTTCTCCCAAAACATGGTCCTCGGCAAGGGCTGCCGGCGGCGGCGATGGGGTTTGTAGCCTGCGTTTCTTTTGTCTCGTCACGAAAGCATCCATTTTGTGTCTTGTATTTCCGATGTTTTGCGTATGTAATACTGAAGGGCGGGCTTGCTCAGTCCCAGCCTGGCAGCCTCAAGACATTGTCTGGTGGTGATGTGAATCTGAGAGACCCAGTGCCTGCATGGCGTGTAGTTCGTTGAAGTAGACCACTCGGGATCAGTGATCACTTCAGCCCTCTCCAACCGGCAAGGCAGCAATGCAATGGTCCTTCCAAGGCGGCTAGTTTGTAGGATCCTAGTTTTTACACGTCTCGCAAATGGCCACTTTGAGAGAGAGTCAACGAGGAGAAGAGGTCTGCCTGTAAGGACCCGCTTTTACTGGGGAAATATCGTGTCTGACTGTCGCCAAACGACACGAAAACACGTGATCTCAATTAAAGCCTCTAGCAAGCCGCTGCAGGGGTTTAGCGCTGTTGAGCAGTCGCATAGCCCCCTGTAGACGCGCATGGTCCCGAGTCCCTATGCAGTTTTGTTGGCCTTTCAGGAACGCGACCACAGGAGCATGCAACTGCGTGTAACTTGTATTTGAGCTATCCGGCGACATTTACGACACCCACGGCAGCGCCTCGACAGTCCATCACCCTCACTCAATTAACGACTGCAAAATGTCCGGCATCAATACAAGCCGGAAGCGGGCAAGATCCGACGCCGACGACGTTGCCGCCGACGTGACAAACGCTGATTATGCAAAGAGACAGCGCCTAGCCGACGAGCCGCCGTCAATTGTGGTTGATGGAGAAAGCAGCGATGCTGCAGAGCCGGCGCGTGGAGTTGGCCGTCTGTCAGCGCTGGCAACAACGCCAAAAACGCCAAGGACAGTCCACGCCGTGGCATCAGCCATCACCGGTGCACTGGCATACGGCGTTGGTAGCCTTGTCGGCGCCGGCAGACCACGAGGCAAATCTGTTTCGAACCAAAATCAAAGCCAGCAGGGCAGCACACTCGCGCCATGGCCATTTGCTTCGCTACACAGCGAGACGGATCCTTTCGGTGTCAACCCACAACCCCTCGAGGATGTGCTAGACGCAGAGGCAGATCTGGATCTAGACCCAGACGCCACTGACACTGAGATGCCGGAAACACCCACGTCCAAGAAACCAGCATCTGCAGAACGGCGAAGCGTGCAGCTGTCGAAAGGCCCGCGGCAAGACCACGACAAGGAGGAGAACGACACACTGGTCGGCTCAGCATCGCCCACACCAGGTACACCTTCAAAGAGCGCACTGCCCATTCAACAAGACCTCCAGACACTAGGCGAGATGGATCGAACCGGAACTCCGACATTAGCAGCAGCCGATGCCGTACCCAAAAAGAGAGGCCGAGGCCGCCCGCCCAAAGACCCATCGCAGCCGAGCACACCCAGAAAGACGCCTGCGAAAAAACCTGCCACTACCAAGAAGCCAGTCGTGCTGAATCCCGACGGCTCTGTCAAGAGAGGACGTGGACGGCCACGGAAGAACCAGATTGTCGAGGAAGACCCCATGCTCAAGCTGGCGCAAGCAAAGGCTCGGAGCCTCGCAAAACAGCAGCAGCTCCTACAACGGCAGCAGCAGCAGCAGGCCGGTGCCGACAGCGATGATTCTGGTGAGGTCTGTCTCATCTGCAGCGGTCCTGAATCGAAACCACCCAATGAGATCATCCTGTGCGAGACGTGCGACCTGGCTGTGCACCAGCAGTGCTATAATGTGCCGGTTATCCCTGAAGGCGACTGGTTCTGCAAGAACTGCATCCGCAAGCAGGAGCTACAGAAGCAGGAACAGCAGCAAAAGCAGGCGAGCGCGACACCAGCTGGCGACGAGACAGAAGAAGAAACCAGCGGCACAGACCGCCAGGCATCAGAGCTTCCCACTGCCCCCTTTGCGCAGGAAAAGGACGAGTTGGCCGTCGACGCGGCATCTGTCACTCCTGTCCGCGACCTCGCACCCGACATTGCAAACTTTGAGTCCCACCTCGACAAGACCAAGCGCATACTGCTTGGCAGGTGTACGGGCCGTGACCGTGTCCGGCTGCATGGGCAGGACGAGGCATACAACAAGGTGTACCAGGTGGTGGAACAGACAGTGGTCGCAGGCGAAGGCAACTCGATGATGTTGATTGGTGCCAGGGGTACGGGCAAGACTACGGTGGGTTTGCTTTTTTTCTTTCTTTTTTTTACAAAAGCAATTATCCTTTAACGGCTATATGCTAACTTTGCAGATGGTCGAGACGATCTTGGACGATCTAGCTACAGAGCATGGCGGCGCGTTCCACGTTGTTCGCCTCAACGGCTTCATCCACACCGACGACAAGCTGGCTCTGAGAGAAATCTGGCGGCAGCTTGGAAAGGAAATGGCAGTCGACGACGATGTCGTCAGCAAGGTATGCGGCGGTCACTATCCCCAAGTATTGTACTGTACACTTGGAACTCGACTAACCAGCAGACTAACAACTATGCCGACACGCTGGCGTCGCTGCTCGCGCTGCTTTCACACCCATCGGAGATCCAGGCCGCAGCCGTGGGGTCTGGGGCCGAGATAGGTACGGCCGCCTCCGCCCCGGCAGTGACCTCGACAGCCGTCGTGTTTATCATGGACGAGTTTGATCTCTTTGCCACACATGCGCGCCAAACCTTACTCTACAACCTCTTTGACATTGCCCAGGCCCGCAAGGCGCCAATTGCAGTGCTGGGGCTCACGACCAAGATTGACGTCGTGGAGAGTCTGGAAAAGCGTGTCAAGAGTCGGTTCAGCCACCGCTACGTCTACCTTTCGCTGCCGCGCAACCTGCCGGCCTACTGGGACGTCTGCCGCTATGGCCTTGTTGTGGAAGAGCCCAGTGACGCCAAAGAGGTCATGGCTGTCGACATTGTCCAAGAAGAGGGCCACGTCGAGTTCCAACAATGGTGGAAGCACATGGTTGATGTAAGTCGCCTTGGTGAATGCCGCTTCAGTTGAGGCAGAAAGCAGCTAACAGTTCCTCGCAGACAGCCAAGGAAGACCCGACGTTCCAGGAACAGCTCGAGTTTCACTTCTACAGCAACAAGTCTGTCCCTGCATTCTGGACCACGTGTATCTTGCCGCTTACTGCCGTGTCGTCGGCAGCACCGCGGCTGCGTCTCCCACCCGTTGGTGGCAATCATGTTGCTGTCGCGACAGAGGTTGTTCGCTCGGTGGGCCGTCCTTCACTTGCCGCGGCTGCTGCAGCCTCTGCTGCCATGGCCAATGCCGGCAAGCCCTTTGAAGAGATTCAGCCGCTGCCCCTGTCTGCACCAGATTCCAAGCTGCATCTATTGGCGTCTCTGTCGGAATTGGAGCTATCGCTACTGATTACGGCTGCACGCCTCGATATTGTGCTGAGCACCGATACTGTCAACTTTGCCATGGCCTACGATGAGTACGTGTCGCTGATGGGCAAGCAGCGCGTGCAGTCGTCTTTAGCGTCGTCTGGCGTTGTTGGTATCGGCGGCACGGGAGGATCCATGGGTGGAGGTGGTCTTGGTCTTGGTGGTGGACTTGTCATTGGAGGCGGCGCGCGTGTCTGGGGCCGAGGCGTTGCGTCACGGGCGTGGGAGCGGTTGGCTGCCCTTGGCCTACTGATTCCAGCAGGCATGGGAGCCAATTCTCGGGGCCGCCCGGGTGCACTGATTACAAGCGGACTAGAGGGCCGGAGTATGTGGCGGTCTGAGGTATCTCTCGAAGAGATCCCAGCGGCTCCTGGCGTCAAGCTAGGTGCCATACTTGGCCGCTGGTGCAAAGAGATTTAATTGGGCTTAGCAACATGAAAAGATCCTATCCCAGCATCCGAGTATCGTATATTCAAACGGCTAGGCAATAAAAATAAGATGGCCCTAATGCAGGGTTCGGTGACTTGTCCGATACTTAATATTCAAGCGTAATTTTCAAACCCTCGAGATCTGATCTGACCCTGAATGTTGCATTCCAAGGACAAGGGGCGTAAAGATTTAGTATGGAGAGAGGAAAAAAGAAAGGGAGGGAGGATTAAGCTTCGCTCTTAGGGCGCGGCATCCGACTTACAGTGTGGCTATGTGGGGCTAATACCGTCATACAGGGCAGGAGGTGAAGAGGTTTGGTGCGGGCTGCGCCTTCTTCGGGTGACCACTGACTTTTCAATTGTGATCGTTCTATTGTAGAGGCCCAGTAAGGAAGGTGCGATGACATTTCTGATGTCAGATCTTCAGTATCCACAAGGCTAGGGTCTATTTTTGTCACTTTCGACAGTGGCTCCTTCCTCCTGACCCTTCTCGTGTTCCTTCCTTTCTCAATCTCAATCGTCCAGCATCCGCGCCGCTCACAATTTCACGAGCTCACAATTTACGAACCCAAACTACACGAGGCCCCGTAGAGTTTTCGCGTGTTGGCAGTTCACAGGTTGTAGGGCCTGTGGTGCTATGTTGTGAGGTAGCCGGCCACAACATTCGGACTTGTGGCTGCTTATGCCTCATCCACCTCGTCAGCTTCGTCGTGATTATATCTGACTGCGAATGTTTTGTTTTTGCTCACGTAAAGAGAACAAATGGCAGAAGCAAAGTAATACAGAGTAATTAAACGGCACCAAATACGAGTCTTGGCGTTATGCCCTGCTCTCGGGCGCCCCTAGTCTGGTTACTGAGACTTCGTATTGGCGTTGTGCTCTTTCTTTGTAGTTCTTTTTCCTCTTCTTTTTCTCTTCCTCTTAGCCCCTTTCCAACGTTACCTTTGATTTACATTATCCTCTTTTTTAGCTTTCGCAGTAGCCCATTGTCCCCAGTACTACCCAACACGAGGAACATCCTCCTCGCTAGTACAGAGTAATTATGACGTCCATCGTTGCTGTTACAGATGCTACCCAGCTCTCGGCACCCTTGCCCAAAGGGACCGCTTACACGAACATGACTGACAGGAATAATACTGGCAGACATAACAGACAATACTCTGGCTAAGCTGAGTGAGCTGACAGGGCGGGGTGTACTGCCACAGGATATATATAAGTGATGAGGCTATCGTCACTTCCTGCACGACCTTGCCGCGGTGTACTCTTGTTCTTATTCTTGGTTTCATTCTTGATCCTGTGCGTTTACTCGTACTCTTAACATTGTATTATTCCTTCTTTTTCTTCGACTCTCCAGCTCCTCTCCCGGTCAACACCACTTTCAACAACACAAAACTAGACCCCGTATCAAACAGTGCACAGTACTACTTAATACCGAAACAACATACACAATGTCACAGACTCGACTTGAACACCAAAAGGCATGGGAGAGTCTCGGTGGTGCAGCTAGGCCAACAGCTCCAAGACCTGCTTCCAGCTACATCTCGCACCAGAACTACGCCGTCACTCAGAGTGTCGCCGCTCAGAATGCCTGCTACCAGAACCAAGCACAGCAGGCGACCAAGTCTTTGCCGAGACGGCCAGTGCCATACCGCCAGTATCCCAAGACGGAGGCCACCAGCCGGCCAGCACACTCGAGCCGTGCATCGCCTGTCTACAATGCAAGCAATGTGCCGTCTGTCCTTGCCGTCGGCCAGGCCCGCCAGCAGCAGCAGCCGCCGCAACAGCAGCCGTACTCCGTGCAGATGCAGCAGGCACAGCCCAGCCAATACCGCCACTCTCTCCACCCCCAGGCCTTGATGCCTTATTACCAGTATCAACAAACCCGCCAGCAGCAGCAGCAGCAAAAGCGGCAGCAACCTTCGCCACCACCACAGCAGCCAAACAGCCGCAATGGCGCCGACTCCGGCTATGTGGACTGGACCGAAGCGGCCTCGAGACTGTCTGTTGCGTCAGCAAGTACTGTCGCCTCAAGAAGACTGTCGTCCATGTCCACCTCAACGGCTGCGTCTACAGCACCGTCAATGTCGTCCTCCAGGACACTGCCTCGGGAGCATGTGCCCATCCCTTGCGCCGCTCTCCAATATGAAGAAAGCCCGCTGGCACGCCTGCAGTCGCATCTTCCTGTGCCTGGCTCTGCTTCTGTTTCTGCTTCTGCTTCTACGCCGACCAACCGGTCCAGCATGATCGCTACTCCCACCCACGACCCCCGCCTCTGCCCCGAGCCGCTGCGCATTTCTCGCCGGCCCGTGTCCATGGGCGCTGCGCCCAAGCTGCACCGGCCCGAGCTGCGCATCTCGACGCAGGTGGCTGAGCCTGCACTAATCAAGTATTCAGCTGCCACCGCAGCCGCTGCTCGGATCGCCACGCCCGGCACTGGCAGCGACCCTTTATCGGCGTACTCGTACCGGAGCGCCGACTATGAGGACTACATGTCGCCCGTGCTGGCCTCGGAGCGTCTGTACTCGCGTGGGTGGGGCAGCGCCAGCGAGAGCAGCAGCAATGGCAGCAGCGAGTTTGACCTCGACCTCAACGAGATGCTGCGTGCCGAGCTGGAGCTGAAGCTGGGACTGATGAGCATGGGTCCGGTCCGCTCGCAAATTGAGTCTGGCAGCAAGCTATCTGCCGCCGTTGATGGTGCGGCCGATCCCGTGCTGGCGGCCGAGTGGCAACAGTGGCGGGAGTACCTCGGCGAAGGCGTGGACGAAGAGTAACCTTTATTTTCAAACTTTGTTCTACTGTCTTTCATTCATATTTCCTTTGTCAGTCATGTACCACCACCATTTCACTACACTACCACCTCAGGAGGATATACCCAAACAAGGCGTTCTGCATTTTCACATCACTTATGTACATAGCATAACCATACTACCTGGTAATACTTAATCTAATCAACATCTACACATGTATTCACGCAACATGTATAATCTTGACTGCTTTAGATTTGATTACTTCACGACTATACACCCTTCTCCGGGTGTCCCCGTCGTCCCCGTGCTTCCACAACCCTCCCCCCTCCCGGCAGAAGCCCATCTCTTTATGGGTATCTGAACGAAGCACTGCAGGGAGTATGTGAAGCCAACAAGTAAATGGATGAACAAATGAACTGTAAGGAAATAAGAAGTAAACAAATAAATAAACAGGTTAACAAACCAGACAGTAGTAGAGGGCACGAAAAATACAAAACAAAACGTGATAATAGCAATCAGAGACCGTGCCGAGTCTTTTTTTTTGTCTAGTCCCTCAACATGAATACCGCCCGTCTTTGCACATACAAACAACTCTGGCCACCTTCCTCGGCCATCGTCCCTGAGTCTATGCTAAATATGTTGTGAACGCCCCGCGTCAAAATCATGAGAGAAACAAATGAGAAGAAATAAAGAGCCGACCCATGGAGGCTGATCATAACAGATAGATAACATAACATTTATAGGCATTGATAGTAGAATGATTAGAATGAGAGAGAGGTAAGATGAAAGATGGAATAGAACAATGATATATGCAGAGGGGGTAATTAAAAGAAAGCAAACAAAACATTAAAAAAAGATAACAAGAAAGAATCAGAATTTTACAAATAAACAATGCCGCTAAGGATATGCATAAAGTATGGAAAAGACGATAAGAAAGACATGACTCGCTTATTTGCGGTTGGACCGGCTTTGGCTCCGTTCGGGAACGCGGTTGCCGCCGATAACAATCGCATCAAAGTCGTAGTTTCTCAGCGTATGCTCGTACTTGGGGTGGCGCAAGAATTTTGGCACAGAGTCCTGGTGATGTTAGTAAGATGAATAAACAGTTGTGCAGTCAGTGTTTGAAAGGGATGAAACATACGCTTGCCATCAGCTTAAAGACAGCATTTTGTGCGTCCTCGAAAAGCGTCATAACCTCTTGCAGAGTGTCGATCATGGCACCGTCCTGGCCAACAGCCTTTGTCATGCGAGTTGCCAGGTTGTTGCGAAGCTGGTGATCAATGTTGAGTTCGCAAGGCGAGCCGGGGGCGAGGAAGGCGTTGTAGATGCCATAAGCTTGAGCCATAATCTCCTTGATGCCATCCATCGACGTTGTGCCGGGGTTCTTTTGGGCCGAGCGGATAGACTGGCGGCAGTTGCGCACAAAGTCGTCGACGTCCAGGAAAAAGGACAGGTTTTCCTCGCAGTGTGTCTCGCGCAGGTTCTCGCGGAACAGCAGTCTCAGGGCAGCATCATTAAGGATCTTGTCCAGCCGCTGGGTGTTGGAGTCGCGGGCAATGCCGGCCCGTGGGACAGCACCGCCATCGCTCTCGGAAGAACGGCCACGAGATGTAGAGCCGTTGATCAGGTCGCGACCCTTTGCTGACGGTTGGTAGATGGCAGTCTTGGTGGGCTGGAAGTTGCCAGAGCCTGGCACTTGGCCCTGGAAGAGACGGTCAAGCTGCACGGCATCGATCAGGCCATACTCGAGGAACAGGGCAGCAATTTCGGTGGCTTCACGGCGGTCAACAGTGGTCGAGCAGTCCATAAGCCAATCGCAAGCCGCCTTGCCAGTGAATGTGTCCTTGAACGACTTTCCTGCAATCTTGCGCTCGCCTGCCATCTTGACGCCGGTCATGCCGTCGCGGTAGTCGCTTAATGAGTCAGCATCGGCGGCGCTGACGCTGGTCTTGACATTGGGGCCGTTGAGGCCAATGAAGCGGCGGAAGATGACCTCAATGGAGGCGCGGTCGCTCACAATCTTGTCATTTTGGCTGTCGCGCTCCAAGATGACGAGTTGTGATGTGCTGTGACCAATCAACTCGGCGACCTGGCGCTGCTGGATGCCGTTTCGTGCGCAGAAGCGGTCGAGTATTGAAATGCCCTTTGCCGTCAACTGCCACACGGAGCCCTTCATGGTGTACACCTGCTGGTATTTGCCGTCAGCAGACTCAATCAGGCGGGCCTCGAGGAACCGTTGGCATATTGAGCGGGCCATATCCTTGGCCATGGAGAATGTGGTGGTGGTGGTAGTGGTGACAATGCGGGACTGGTCCTTGGGATCGGGCATGCGGTTGGACTGCGAGAACTTGAGCGAGCCGAGGTTGTTGATAGCATCTTCAGACAGAAACGTGTGCTCGACCTTGGTGAGGCGGACACGGTGAGCAGACAGTGGCAGAAGACTGACAATCAGCGTCGCAAAGAGATCCTTAAAATCCTGAAATTGTTAGAAAAAAAAAATTGTTTCGATAAAAAAGCACCAGAAGGAACACCTACTTTTGTAAACGGCCGGTCATCGTCAGTCATGCGCAGCAAGCGAGATGATGTTTGATGCATTTTGTTGTCAATGCGGGGAAGACGAATGGGCTGCGGTTTGTTGGGGTCGTTTTGTTCGTACGGCCTTCCGTAGAGTGGCGGTGCCTTGTGCGCTGTCGTTGTGGGCGGCACAAATGACTGCGAGACAGAGGGAGTGGGCGGGCTTTGAACGGGCTGTACGAGTACTGTGGGCTGACCAGTCTTGATAAGATCCTCGTTGCTAGTGATGGTGCGGATGCTCGGGGGGACAGTGGACTCGAAGCTGTTGTCGGTTTGCGAAGACGGAGCTGATGAGAGGTTTGACGGAGACCGGTTCAACGGGGCAGGCGGGACAGGAGCACCAGTCAAGGAAGGCAGCTGGCTGGCTTCGCTGATTGAGAGGCGGCCGATGGACTGGCGAGGACGGATCTTTTGCTCGGCACTGGCAATGGTGCGATCAAGAGCGGCAGATGCAAAGGACAGGATGGAGCCGGTTCGTTGCGGTTTGGGAGAACTGGGAGACGGCGAAGAAGGCGCAGCACCGAGAGAAGGGCTGCTGGTGTGCTGAGGACGGTAGCCGGATGCAGACGTGATGACACCGGTGGGAGGTGAGAGAGTGTTGGTGTTGGAGCTGTTGGTAATGGTACTGAGGTCGCCGGTATCGTCGGAGCTAGAAGCAAGCGACTGAGGAACAACAAAGTTGGTTGACGTCGAAAAGCGAAACTTGGAAGTGTGTTCTCTCCGGGAATCTTTGTCGGGAGGAAAGGCGCGTGGGGTGGCAGTGGTGGTAGTAATATTTGTTGGGTTGGGAGAAGTAGAGATCGAATCGGGGAGCGTTGAAGAAGAAGAATGAGAAACGGCGGTCATCTACCATTTGAGAGAAGGGGAGTAGAAGAAAGAGGGTCAGTAGTTGTAAAATAAGCAGTGAATAAGTAGAATTAATGCAGGGCGGCAATGGGATAAAGGAATAATAGAATCAAATGAGAAAGAACGAAGAAGAACAATTAAAGAATAAAAAGGAAGGAAATAGAGGGTAAAACAGCAAAACAAGAAAACGGAAGGTAAGGGAGCGCGAGTGGCCGAGGGGAGAGGCAGAAAACGGAGTTATAGTGGAACTGCGGGACAGCAGGGTATGGTGGGCTGGGGATAAGGAATAGAAAAATACTCCGTGTAGAAGGAGGAAAGAAAAAATGGAAGAATGGAAGGAAGAACGGACAAAGGACGAACGACGACGGGATAGGAATGGCGTTGGGAGTGAAAACGGAAAGAGGACGGAAGGAGCAAAAGACGGAGAGTAAATAGAGTGGTAGAGTGGATGGGGGATGTGGATACGGTAGTAAGTACATCGTAACCACGAGTCGTTTGGAACCGTTTGGCAGGCTCCGGGAAGGAAGGATCCTGGGGGCGTAAAAGGACGGAACAAGGAAGGTGGTGGAAGGAAGGGGGAACAAACGTGTCTCGGTACCCAAGTACCTTGGACGGTATTCAGGCAGTCAGCAGGGAAAGAGCACGCTGGTCGCACCTTCCCTGTCTCCGTCTCCCTGTCTTTTGCCAATGCCGAATTAAAGAAAATGGCAAACTTAATAAGAAAATGAAGATGAGAGAAGCGGGGCAGGGGCGGGCAGGGCTAGCTTTTTGCCTTAGACTAGGCCTGTATTTACTGGGAAACAGTAAAAGCAGTAACAATGCGCGCTGGATGGAGGGAAAGGGGACGACAGTGCACACTAGCGCGCTTCAGATACCACAGCAAACAGGAACAATAACACAACTGGGTGGGGGGAGGAGAGAGAAGAGAGATGAAGAATACGGAGCCGAGGAAGATTAGATGAGGAAAAGAAGGCGAAGAAGAAGAATGGAAGTTTTTTTTTCCCTCGTTTTCTTTTCTCTTCTTTTCTTTCGCACGGAAAATTGAAATGGGGAGTATGCCTGGCCGGTGAAGGCGCGAGAGTCGGGGTCTGGACCGGTCGAGCAGAATGCACTGGGCCGCCTTTGACAGTGGCACGGTGTCTTTCAGTGCAGCTTGGGGTGCTGGAGACCGTGAGAGTAAGCAGAGCTCGCTAGAGCCAACGGTCGTCTAAAAACGCCAGGTACCGGCGGCCGCTCCGTGGAAACGCGTGCCACATGCTATGCTAGCTGCTAAGAGGTACTTTTGCAAACCAGAAAGCATGGCTGCCAGTGCAAAATTGGATGCTCGTATAACACAAGGACGCTCGCCATGTAACGTGCTGGCAGATGTGGGCATGGCCAACAACGGCAATGTTCGTATCCTGCCGTCTCCCGATGCCATTGGCAATTGTAAATTGTAAATTGTAAATTGCAAATTGCAAATAGCGAGGCGAATGGCGAATGGCTCCTTGTCGTAGGCAAGTCGACCACTGCAACAGCCAGCAGAACGGGCGAATCGGAAACCGATAGCGTGCGTTTCACGGCGTGCACATGGGTGTTTAGAACAGTGCAGTGCAGCGTGAAGCGTGCAGCAGTCAGTGTAACAGCGTGGCAACCAGTGGGTGAGCCAGCCAAAAGGTAGCGCTGCGCTGCTGAGTCAAAGCACAAAAGTACCTGTACAGCGGGGCGGTACAGAGCGCAGAGTACAGTGGAGCGGGTGACCTCGTGGGAAACGGCCTGAATGAGCGTGGCCGGCGAGATCTGCGCGTGGCTTTCAGGGATGTGCCATCGCCAGCCAGGCTGTTTTGAGACAAGCCCCCCTGCAGGCCGCAACCATAACCATAGAACAGGCACCTCCACTTGGTAAGATACTGGAGCGAGAGACTGCTGAGGAGTGCTGCTGTGGACCCCACACCCATGTCACACCGCATAGATTCATTCCGGAGCAGGCGAGCAGAAGGTGAAGGGGAGAGGATCTGGGGCAGAACGGAAATGATATGGAATTGGCGTGCAAATGAACGGTGGGGTGCAATTGGAATAACGCACTGGAAATGGTGAATGGAATAGACAAAACGATGAAAGAACCATAATAACGAAAACGATAGAACGTCAAGATGAAAAGTAGGCAGGGGAAAAAGAAAGAAGAAGAAAATTAAGAAAATATAAGAGAAAAAATGGCAAGATGCAAGGGATGACAAATGACAGGCCAAAAGAAAGACAAGAAAAGCAAGAAAAAACAAAGAAAAGAAGCAAGGAACATCCGTAATGTCGATCAAAACGGTCAGGTGAAAGAGACCGCAGATTTGCTCACCTTGAAATGTGGCCCGCGCTGGGACTTTGCGAGAGAAAAAAATGTAGAATAAACTGAATGTCTCAGCAGATCAGATCGGGGATAGATGTCGTCGACAAGCTCCTATTCGATCTATGGAGAGGTACTCTGTACTGTAGTGTATTAGCATCAATGATCATCGTACGCATAAAGATTTGCTCGTGGTGGAATGATGGGGGTTTCAAACAAGGCCAGGGATGAGGCGGATGCCAAAGACAAAACACAAAACGCAAGGCAAAAGGCAGAACAGACAGCAGATGTGCAAACTACACAGCCCCAATATGCCCGTTCAAAGGGATCGTGGCCCTCCGTCGGGGATCATACGAAATGTACATTCACAACCGAGCTCACATATAGCTGGGCGGTCTCAGTCCTGCATGACGCAGAACAGTCACTTGGCTGTCAAAAGTACTTCACACACACTTGCAATCAAGTGAGGCGAGGCGGGTAATAGTTCCAGACTTGGAGACCCGGCTACCCGGTAGTATACCATTTAGATTTCAGGCCACCTTCTAGAAGCAAAAGGCCACGAGGAAGGCAGACAGGAAGGGGAAGAGGAAATGGTAAATGGAAAAACAAAAGCAAAGGCGAAAGGCAAGAGGCAGAAAGCGTTCGGGATTGGGTTTGGGGCAAGGGTCAAGAGGCGATCATGAAGGGGGTAGGTAGGGGGTGGTGAGCGTGGCCATGATCAGAGCAATCAAACTTATTATTAAAGGCGAGGCGGTAAGGAGGGTGTGGATGCCAAAGAGTAATCAAACATACCGGCTGTAGATACGACGAGTCTTCGGGTAGCCTGATAGAGTGGTACTCTACCAAGATAACGTTCGGGAATATTAATAGCCAAGCGCTCAGAAAAACGTGGCAAGACACAAAGGCCAAACGACGAGGTGTCAAATAAGATTCGAAACGCTGCAAGTCGGCCGTATGTCTTTGGGATCCTGGTTTGTTGATGTGTGGCGTCTCGACCAGGGCAGACGACAGGAGCAACAAGCTGCACTGGAAACTGCAAATTGGATACGAGTAGTATTAGAATTAGGTAATTAGATGACGTTGAGCTTCGAGCCAAGGCGGGAGGCTAGATGCTAGATGGAGGCAAACGGGCTGCGAGAGCACTCGACGGGGCAAGCAGCAAATTGGCGTGGTGGGAGCCGTGGAGATGCGGACGATGGGCAGCGGGCGGGCTAGTTTGGACTGGGGCGGCGTGCAGGATCGTCAGGGCCAGTGAGGTGCGGCTTACTTAGTCGTGAATACTGAGTAAGCGATAAGGCAAGGTCTAAAGTCCAAAGTAGATGTAATATGTTCAAAGCTGATTAGGTGCTCTGTGTTGAGGGCCCTGTTGAGTATTCGATGATATTGGCGAATGGAGAGAGTAAAGAAGCAAGGGCAGATAGCGGAGTGAGTTCCGGGTCGAGTGGATGCCGCACGAGAGAAACAGCTCACAACACACAACACTGGAACCGCTAGGAAGGCTCACAGCAAGCTCGCGGTAGACAGGTGGCAGACGGGTGGCCCTGTGGGATGAAGATGTTTTGTGTGTCCAAGGATGGAAGCGCAGGAGCACGATGAGACGGGACGGGAGCTGGGGTGCTGTCAATAGTGGCCCGGGGTGGTGTTGAAGGTGCACAATGCCCAATGCCCAATACCGAATACTCAATGCTCTGGTGACCCAAGGCGATGAGCAGCGAAATAAGAGGAAAAGGGGGCCCACGGAGGGTCCAGTGGTGGTAGCTCGCCGTCGCGGGAGAGAGGAGTGCAAGACGGTCGGGAAGTGTCGACAGAGAGCGAGGCGGCGATGGCAGATGGAGATGGTGAGAAGAGAGGAGAGTCAAGGAGCAGAGAGCAAAGAGCAGAGGAGGGGAGCAGCTGCTGAGACAAACGACAAAAAACGCAGCAAATGTTCCGACCGACCAGTTTCTATCCAATTCGGAAGGAGGGCCCCCAGGAAACCAAGGGCACACAAACTCGAGGACCGAGCATTCAAATCATGGCGGATATGCAGGCTACTGCAGCTACAAAGGACGCAGTATGGCAAAACAATAAACATACAATAAGCGTACAAAAAGCATGCACAATAAACGGGCTAAATAGATAGCAAGGTGTGTTTGATATATTTGAGAAAGTATAGGGATCCCATGTACATGCGTAAAACGGCCGCCGACTGCTGCGTGTGATACAGCTTACAGCTTCGCAACCTCAACAGGAAGGAAGGCGGGGGCGCCCCTGCCTGTTGGACGGTCCAGATGCTGTTGCTCTGCAGGCGTCAAAGCAGACGATGTCTCCTTCCTCCACGCAGGGTCAGTCGTCCGATGCTGCTATGAGACACTGTACATATACTGTGTGCGAATACAGTGTGCTTGACGTGCCCTTTGGGGGCTAGAGCACCCCCCACTAGCTACCCCAAACCAAAAGAGACAAAACACGCGAGCGCGAGAGAAAATAGGGACAGGGGGATGTAGAGCGAATCAGCGTCAGCTTCCAAATATTTTCGAGAATTGGCAGACAAATGGCAGGCTCACAGACTGTGTCCACAGACTGCTCACAGACTGCTCACAGACTGTTCAGACACTAGGGAGCCTACAGGAGTCCACTAGCGGCGGTCGTTGGCTGTCCTCGTGGCTACTAGCGGCTCCTTGTGGCTGCTGGGAAAGGGCAGGGGCACGGTTGTGACACAGTGCGCGTAAATATATATTTTGCAAAAGAAGGAAAATAAGGAAGACACGGCATCAACAATGCGTCTGTGCATACATAGAGTAGTATGTACTCAGCAAAAGGGAAGGGGTGATGCACGATCACCGATCGAGTAAATATTGGAAGGAGCGACCCTCGTAAAGACGCGACAATACCAGCGGGAAGGAGCAACTGGCCAGATGTCAAAATCAGACACCAGACATATCCCAGCACAATGTAAGACACGGAGTTGTCTTTCAACGCCAATACGTGTATCTGCTGTGCGGCCATATCAAATGACTCTTATTTTATTGACGCTGTATTGGTATTGTCTCCTTGGCTCGGACGAAGTGGATCGTCTTGTACGCAGCACCAAGATGCTAAAATACAATAGTTGTCAATGACCAAGCGGATATTGTGCCATAATAAACAGTTAACGTGGTATTTATTAATAACTTGATCGGTGCGATGAAACGACGGCAAAGAATAGCAAAGATCGTGCAGGATAGAGCAGCGAGTGAGAAAAACTATGCTGAATAAGCATGCCTGTTTATGCAAAACGGAAGGAACACATGGCTAATCCTTCGAGCATGCCGTTCTCGTCTCTAATTCGCTGGATCAGGTATAACACCATTTCCTGTCAAAAGTCCTAGCCTTAAGCTTACTGCAGCGCAAACACGTTATTTATGTGCACAGCACGTGGCGGCGTTTCAATTTTATTCCGCCGGTAAGTGCAATATACTTAGTGGGCTTATCGGTCATCGGCTGTCAGCAGGTACTGTGTAGCGCTGTATTTTCCAATGCTGCATTTTTCCTTTTGAATTGATTTTGTCTATTATGTATATATTATTGTATTCTTTCGCACTCTCTCTCGCTCCTCGTCAACTCCTCCGTTTGTCTCGCGCATCCTCACCCAGAGTAAAAACACTGACCTCAGACGGTGTATTACTATGTACATTTCCATTTCCATTTCCATTTCCATCATTTTTCATTCCACTGTCTCGCTCCTCCTTGGCTTGCTTTTTCTTCTACTATGTAGTGCCACGCGACAAAGAAAGTAGAGAAAAAGCGGGACGGCGCCGAAACACACCTAAATGGGATAAAGCTGTGTTTGACAAGACGAAAAATAAGCAATTTGAAGAGAAAAAAGAAAGAAAATGACAAGAAAAAAGAAAGACAAAAGGAAAGAGAAAGAGAAAGATTGAAGCTAAATATCCAGCCCGTTAATAGCCGTACATATATCTAGTTTATTATTACTATGTAGAGCTCACCATCCTAGCCGCCAAGCGACAAATATGACAAGTGTTGTAATGTCAATAATTAATTGTCTGTGTTTCGTTGTGATAAACAGGAAACCGACTGGACTTCAAATGTCAGCGAGGAAAAGCGAGAGAGAGAGGGAAAAAAAAAGTAAAAGAAGAACATTCCCGAAGAACGAGCCTCGGTTGTTATCAAGACAGCCCCAGAGCCCCTACCCAACCCAATAGTCAGACTCCGCAGGATTCTTAGCGTAGAGGCACTACGGAGCGCTCTTCCTGGAAACGGCGGCTCTGACGCAACAAGTGTGTTCCTCCGTTACCTGTACACCGTATCTTTACAGAGTAGGCAGCATACCGTATTATCTTACATAGTACACTAGCTGCTGCAAGCCTTGCAGCTGTGCTTGGCCCGATGCCCAATATCCTGCTCTGCTTGGCGCCCGGCGCCTCGTCATCTAGAAATAGAAATAGTTGCGTCTGTTGGCTGTTGATGCAATAATACGTTTTCTTGGAAGTTGTAAACGGCAACGGGAGACGACGGATAGCGATGGCTGTGAGCCTGTGAGAAGACAGGCAGCAGGCCGGCGAGGGCAGCGTGTAATAATGACTACGGCGTACATGGTAGTTTTCTGCTTGCCAGGACGATCGATTAAATGCTAGTAAGATACACTGGGTACCGCTTGTGTCCTTCCGACTCACCGTTGCTTACTCCAACTGCTCCACGTGGTGGCCCCTGTTACTGTGACACCTGTCACTCGGGGCTGTGAACCTGTTTACTCTCGCATAGCACCAACACCACCAACATACTATACTTTGAAATCATGCCTCTCTCATTCATTCCCTCTGCCGGACCAAATCGACATGTCACTTCAAGCTCTTTCGCATTATCTACTCTGTAATATTTACAGTGTGCGACTTTGTGCGCCCACTTCGCGCCAGTCGCTTATGCAATGTATCTATTCTGTTCTCAAGGCTTGATTGTCTAGGCCTGACTCTGCCAGGGCCTGTGGCAGTCTATCAGGCACCAGTTGCGATAGAGATATGACATGCTGCCATTGATTGGGCTACGGGATTTGCACCGTTATGGTACGATCGGCCAATGAGTCCGACCGAAATGCCCAAGTACAGACTAGAGCTAGATAGCGTTCAGTCTAAACTCTGCTGCCGTGTCGGATATCTCGGGACTGCACATGACAGGATATCTACATGGTAGTATCGATCCAAGCAAGAAGCCTTCCAAGTGGATTGTCCATCGGCTGCACTGTCACCGCACATGCTATGTTCTATATGTCGTCAGATATCATCCGACGGTTACGGAGTGTTGGGTTATTGCAATAGTACACGGTTGACTGTGCAGGTAAGAGTACGATGCAAAGAGCTTGCAGAATTTGCAGCGGTGACAGACGGTTTCCATAAATATGACTGGTCATTGATACTTGTAATGCCAACTGCATGAGAAAACGAACGGAGTCACAGGCGTTGATAAACGGCAACTGATCAGCGAAAAAAACAGCCTGAAACGAGAATCAAGGCCGAGAGCAAGCCAGGTTGACAAATAAACGTGGCCCAACTTGACGGGCACAAGAAGACCACACAACACACAACGGGGCACCTGGCCTCTAGGGCTCTAGATTGAGTCCATAACTGGTGTGATTGTGGCCGATTATAACTGAGTTTGGGTGTTTTTCTCTGATCGGCGCCGGCACCAGTGGGCATCTCCTGTCTTTCTCCGCGAGACGGATACTCCTAGTGATTGATGTACAGACCGCCGCAGCCGGCAGTTGATGGTTTACGATTTGCGATGTATGTGCGGTGTAGGGTGTACTCTGTACCGGTACGTGGTATGGCCCCGCCGAAGTCCTTTGTCGACTGTTTCTACTATTTACAGAGTAATTAACAGAGCGGTTTCAACGCAATACTAGCCAACTCCGTAGCTACGACGTCACATGTCGCGTGGTTTCTTGAGCATGAGATGCAGCAGGGGTGTAATAATGCAACAGTGATGAGGCAGTAATCAGCAATACTCTGCGCTTGTGGCGGTCTGGTCCAACGTGGTCCGGGGTCTGCGGGAATATGGCAGCAATTGTGATAATACGACGTACTGTACCTGGATATGATATCTCATAACATGGCACTATCAGAGTACAGTACTACGGTGTATAATATGGCAATGTGATATCGATACGTAGTACAAAGACATTTGGGGGCCGTTCGGTTAATTTGCTGGATCGCTCTGAGACACGCCGTGCCCTATCCCACAGTTTCAAACAGCGGCAGTCGCTGGACTACCCTGTAAAAGCCAGTAAGGCAGAAGGCAAGGGCAAAACTGTCAGCAAAAGTCGGGGTTGGATCCTACAACGCGAAGCGAACAAAAACACATGTCTCTTGGCAGGCACTAACAGCATGAATCTCGCAGGGGAAAATACTACATTGTACAATAATACCCCAATCAAAACACTGATTGAATGCAACCCGCCTCGCAAACGGAAGAATCAAACGTCAACTCATCATGCTATCATATTAAGCCGTTAGGGCCAAGCCACATGGCAGGCTATACCGGGTTGTGTTCTTTACATACTAATAGAGTTAATCAGAGCAAGCCTAAAATCAAATTGGCGGTGGCAAAAAGGCGCATGAAAGAAATGACACCGGGTCCGGCCGTATTTTGCCTTACCTTGTGCTCCTTGTTGCGCTCTAGGCCTCCTGGATTGGTTTGAGATTTTACAGAAATTCCACAATCATACTGATTTCTTATGGAATTGTGAAGTTTTGGACTCAATTATCTGAATTGTTCTGGATTGTTTATGAGGATACAATTTCTGCTGTGAGAGGTGACGTAGACGGCGTCTTTTGGTGCCCTAAGCCATGGCTAGTAAAAGGAAATGCGCACATGCTTGTATGGTATTCTACTCACTCATGCCAGTTCAATCAATGCTACAGTATCAATGCCAATATCACACACAGCGTCGCAATCTGCGTAATAGTACGGAGTACTGTTCACGGTAAGTGTAGCAAAGATCCACCCGGCTATACGGTTATATTTACTATATTCCACGTGGGTCTCCACTCTTTTACTCTCCTCCTTTCTTCGGCTTTTCTTCTCATCTTCTCTTGTTTTCCTTCCTTGTTCTTGTCGTCTCAGTATTTTGCGTATTTTTGCTCCGCCGGTCGCTTGGTTATCTACTCTGTACTATGTATGATTTATGCTGGCGCTATTGCAATTTCCCACTCTTAATTCTGGGTCAATCCCGTTTCTCTGGCGTCGTTCGGCTTTCCCGTTCGACTAATTTTACTCGCGACTTTGTATGAAAAGAAGAAGAAAAAGGAACAAGAAGGAAAAAAGAAGAAAAGGAGAAGAGCCACTCTGTATGTTGCTTGTGTGGAATAAGCCGTGGCCGACCGGGCAAACCCTACATCAGACAAGCTTGAAGTGAACCGGAAGGATGGACAAACCGCTGTCGGGCTACTTACTGTCTTGGCCGTTTGAAGAAACCGACGACATGACGAAGAACGAGCAAACGACAAGGAGACGGAGCAAAGTATACTAAATACTACAGTCCCAGTTGCTACTAAATATACTTTGACTGCCACTATTGAGTGCGTCTATCCATCACGATGAAACACTGCCAATTTGGGTCTACCTCGCGGCAGTCGCTATCGGGGGTCCTGCTGCACGGAGTACGGTACATAGTACTTTGCTTGCATCTCCGGGGCATGCCAGGCGTCTCGTAGCTGGTATCTTTGATATGTGCTCCGTAGCTACATGCAATATTGGCTGGCTCTGCATGGTCTCCGCGTGGTCTCTGCGCAGTATCTGTGCTGGCAACATGTGATCTGCGAATCGTCGGTCTCTCATCTGAATACCAAAATACTCTGCAGGAAACGTGGCATCCGGGTGCATCACCCGGAGAGGCATTCCTGTCAAATAGAATACGAGGAATGAGAAAACGTACAACGTCCATCGTGCTACCCTGGGACGATCCAAGACATGAGTGCATTGTGAAAAGACTCTGCCGTTAGTGGCCGATCGCGATACGAGACAATCGGAATACATAGTACACCCTCTGCAGATACGCTACTGTCAAAGAGACCGCATAAACAATATTGGTATGTACTGATACAAGCACATCGCCACCGGTACATAGACCATTGCTTTCACCACATTGGGGAATACGGAGGACCTGTACTATGTAGACGAAACATGCCATATTTACACAAAACACAAAACACTTGGCTCCATCGGCATAAGTCATATTCTAGAAGCATTCCCTCGACTTCTTCCCTTCTTCAACACTCCACACCCCAATACTTGTGGGCTGCATGCCGGTTGCCGTCTCGCGTGGAATCTTTGTCGGTCTAGACGGCTTTGCGGGATCATATATCAACATTGTCACCACATCATGCCACCTCAGCCACCATATATCGCGGTCATTGCACACATTATGCGCGGAGCAGAGGGGCGAGCTGTCAAATTGTAGACTATATTTACATAAATGGCGTCTGCTGGACCCTCATCCCCAGCAGCTTGTATCACATATATTGGACTCTGCTCCGTACTGCCAGGATGCAATTTCAGAGTTTTCACGCCACTGCAAATTTATGCTAATATAGTAGGGAACCATGCCTCGTCAGTGCTCTACTCTGTACACCTCTTCTCCGCCTCCCTTGGCAATAGCCACATGGCATGTACACCCTCCTTCACGTCTACCGGCCTTCTGCCGTTTTCCATCAGTCTTCCATGGCTCCATACTCACGACTCTCCTTTTTTTGGACACGGGCTACGACTCCATTCTCATTTCCTTTGACAGGGAGCAGCATGGAAACGATCATCTGGACGTGCGACTGAAGGATGAAATCCTCCGTAGGACTGCTATTCTGTATTTGTGCTATCCATGGATATACGATGTACTCTGTACAGTTGTTTGGGTTGGTTGGTTCGGCCATCCACTTAATATCAACTGACGGTAGATCTTTTGGTGATCCGTGACATACGTAGTACAGGTCTATGACTCAGTACAATATAGAACGTCGGCGTTGCGTAGCGACACGCGTGTCCGAGGCTGCCAGTGTCTGCAGGCATTTCCCTTTGTGAGCCACAAAGACAGCACAGGAGCACTGCATCGTCAACCTTTTGGAACGTCGTGGTTCATTGCACCGCTGCACAGAGGACACTAGTATGTGGTGGCATCTGTGAACATTGACTTGCTATGACCGAGTATCTGCAATGTCTGGTGTCTGCCTGCCTCTCTTGAGCCCATGTACTTCATGCCCAGCACGCGAGGCCGTGGCACACCATTTTCAGATTCGTACGTCAGTAGCACTGCAGCATCATAGCTGGCACCGTGATAATATGCTCAATATGTCTGTTGTGTTGATCTGTTGTTGTGGTTATATGCTGTGCACGTGCTGGGGAAAACTCCGAGCAGAGCATGTCCTACACATTGTATCCCTCACAGCAGAAATCGACTACGGATGCATGTTCCACCAAACAAGAACACCTATTCTAGAAGACGTCACAGCCATGACGCGGCGTCGTCGTATTCAACAGATTGACGATGCACAACGATGCACAGCTAGAGCATTGTCATACACAGCTTGTAAGCCCGCAGTCTCGCGGCAAAGCATCCTGCAAGCAACACTTCAAGGAGAGACGCCCATAGATTCCATGCATTAGTATTTTGACAGAGAAGAAGAGAAGAAGAAAATGAAGAGAAACGGGAACAAACAGCCGACAGTAAAAGAAGTAATATATGAAATAAAATAGAACAAGATCAAGTAAACAGACACGCTACACAAGCACTCATATCATACAACCGTTGCCCCCGAGTCCCGCTTCCAGCCCTTTTGCCGCATGTTGGTCTCAATGGCCTTCCAGATGCCCTCGGCCACCTCCCGGTCCCGCCACCGGTTGACGTCCGCCCCCGGTATCGACGGGTCCGCCCACTTGTCAATGCTGCAGTTGAGCACGCGGTGGCCCCAGTCCTTAACGCCTTGGGGAACCGTCTCGCCGCGCCACCCGACATACACGCCCTGCACATGCTTGAACAGCTCTGCCGGCGAGCTCCACTTGTAGCTCTTGAACTGCCACGCCTGGCCCGTCGTGAACACGGCCACCACGCGGTTCCAGTACTCGGGCTTGAACTGCTCGGGGCCCTCCACCAGGATGAACCGGATCGGCCGGCTGGGGTCGATCTCCTTCATCGTCCGCATAATGTGCAGCATCGTCGCCGTCGAGCTGTTATCTGACGGCGTGTACCGGCCGGTCTCGAGGAACGACTTGATGTTGGACATGCGCAGCAGACTCGACGCCGACGGCGACAGCAGAATAATGGGATCCGGCCGCCGCTGTGGGCCGCCCTTGGGGTTCAGCGGCAGCGTTGCAGGGTGCTTCTTATCCACTGCTGCCACCACTGCCTGCTGCTGCTTCTTGGACATGAACGGCACCGCCTGCTTCCGCACATGAGAAAAATCCTGGCCGTTAGTATCTATTTAAAGATTGGGGAAGACAAAAAAAAAGAGAAAAAAAAGGACATACTGTTGGCTTGATACCACGCAGGGCGGTATTGTGGTCGCCTGTGCGCCGCTCGCCACTGTAGATGACTGCCAGCCGAGGATCGATGGCAGCGCCCCGGCCTGACCGCGACGACGTCACCGGCGCTCCCGATGCCGTCTTGGACCCTGAAGACACGTCCGCAGCGCCCACTGCGCCCGCGCCGCCAGCTGACTTGATGTATTCGGACTCCTCGCTGGCACCCTCCAGCCATGTAATCAGATCGAGACGCTCGACAAACGCAAACTTGTGCACGGTGGCCGATGCGCCGGCCTTGGCAAGCTCTTCGTTCAGGCGCGTTGCCGCCGCGTTGTATTCGGGAATCGCAACCTCGCGGTTGAGCCAGGCAAAGTAGATGGACCGCAAGTCCACGGGCGCATCATTCGACAGGAATCGCGTTGGCGCATTGACGGTAAGCGTAGTGAGGTCGCCGCTTGGGCCTGCAAACTGCAAAAACTTTGCCTCGGGGAGCGGCGTCTCTGGCGCGTCGGGTGCGTCTGTTGCCGTCGGCATAACTGCCGTGCCGGCAGCGATTGCTTGCCGCAACAGCAATAAAGGGTCGATCTCGGCAGGCATTCTGTCGACGGGTGTGATGGGTGATAAGAGAAGAGAAGCGAACGCAGAGGAGCGGTAGTCGACGTCGTTGGCCGTCAGCAGAGCTCAAAAGGCCAGCTGTTTGCGTCGCGCGTCGAGGAGGTCGAGAGAGTAAATGGCCCGTAGGCCTTGGCGGTGCAGCTGATACGGGCTGATTTGCTGTTGCTTTGGATCCGGAAGGATGGCGTTAGTCAAAAAAGGTCGTCGTTGTGCGTCTGGACTCGGGTGCTGGGAGCTGGGAGCTGGGCTGTCGATGCGATGGCCCGTAGTCTGGAGAGCTATTGTTGAATGTATCGAAAAAAGGGCGGCTCCCTGAATCTTATCGATAAGGCACGCGGTCCACTTTGGTCATCTGAGTCACATGATCTGTTGATGCTATAAAACGCTGTAAGTCTATGAACCATATTTTCTTTATTTTCTTTATTTTCTTTCTGTTTATTTTCCTTGAACTTACATGTATATTTGATTAGCGTTTCTATATTATTCTTTTATTCTATGTATTTTGTGTCTATTTTGTGCACTTTTTATTGTAAGAAATGGTTTGTTAAATTGACCTGCTCTATCGGTACGATTTATTGGCAAATTAACTATATTTATTTTGTCATTTTTTGAATTATACATCGATAAATATCAAAGTATCATAGAACAGTTCTTAGAGTCAATAGTATATAAATTCAAAAATGTACGTCTAACGCCAAGGTCCCAAACTTTTGGCAAGAAAATCATGACTTCTCATTATACCCTTGGACAATCCAGGATCACTGGAGAGCAAAATGCAAAACCCAAGACAAAAGACAAAAAAACAAAGGCAGCCTAACCATGCAGCCTTCCAAGAAAGTACCGCCTATGCATCAACGACCATTGTGTCGTCGCCGTCAAAGTCGGTGCCCTGCTGCAGCGGCACACCTCTGCCACGACCTGCCAGCAGCTCGCGACGGATCTCGGGGGCGATGGAGGCGTGGCCGTGCGACAGCAGCAGATCCAGCAGAGCCTCACGCTGGTCCTCAGTGATGGAGTCATGGTAGCGCTGGGCGAACAGCAGGAAGCTCTGGTGCCACACGACGGGCGGCATGCCCGAGGCGCGTGCACGCATAAAGTGGATGACCAGGGCATCAATGACCTGTTGGGTAAGTGTTAGTATTTGGGCACTCGAGTATTGTTATATTCAGAAGCAAAGACATACCTGGTAGGGGAGAGCGTAGCGCTTGTCGAGAAGAGCCTTGATGAAGACGCTGATGGCAGACTGGCCCTCAGAGTCGGGGGAGATCTGAGCGGCAATGTCGCACAGGCCCTTGAGGGCGGCACTCGAGTGCAGGACCGGGATAGAGGTGCGCACCAGTGCGGCGCTGATGATCTGGGCCTCGCGCAGGGTGGTGGTGCCCGACAGCACAAGCGGGAAGAGGAAGCCCTTAAAGAAAGCAGCCGGCCGGAACAGACTCTTCTTGAGGGCCGCAAACAGGTGCACGTTGAGCTTCTTGGTCTCGCGGATGTCGTCGCGCACACGGTCCAGGATGACCATCTCCATGAAGCGACGGCCAACCTCGGCCTTGGCACTCACAAAGATTTTGGTCATCTCGTAGCAGGCGTTGGCGGACCACTGCTCGGGCTGTGCGATCTCCAGGAGCGTCTCCCACTGGGGGATGGTTGGGAGGATCTTCAGAGGCTTGGGCAGCTTGCCTGACGACCACCGAGACAGCAGCAGGCCACACTTGCTGTAAACCTCGACAACCTTGGGGTTGATGTCAAACTCCTCGTCGTCGTCAAGGTCGCGCGCGTGGCTAGGGCCCTCGCCGGGACCGCCGCCGCCAGCCTCGTGCTCGGCAATCTTGGCCAGGATAATGTCGGCCAGATTGCGTCCACCAGCGCCCGGCTGCAGGGATGTGCCGTAGTCCACCTCCGCGTCTTCCTCAGCGCCACTCCTCCGGCGTGAACTCTCCGAAATGTGTAGGTCGAGGCCGTGCTTTAGTATTGGGTCCTCCTCTTGGTTGCTGGGCACCAGCTTGTCAAATGCGGCCAGATCGGCAGGCTCGAGATCGCCGTCGACCTCGTTAAAGGCATTTGCGTTCTCCTCATCCTCCCACTCCTCCTCGACAACATCCTCCTGGTCCTCCAGGTCCTCATCCTCCTGGAACCGCGAGCCAAAGCTGAAGGCATCGGCCTTCTGCTTGTCGGCTGCGGCCTCCTCGGCGCCGTCCTCCTCTGCGTCCAGTTCGCGACCGAGCTGCAGAATACGTCTTGAGGCCTTGGCGTCAACAAAGCCCTGCTCGGCATCGACTTCGCTGGCAGTCTTGCGCTTCGGGGCCTTCTGCTTGGGCATGTTGCGGGCCAGCAGGTCCTCATCGAGAGGGTTGTGGCGGCGGCCCAGGCGCGCGGCCGGCGACACCGCTTTCGGCATGACGAAATGTGTTTGAACGGCCGAGTTCGGTAGATGTGTGGTGTCCGGTGTGGTCTGGTGGTCACAGAAACCTGTTGCGAATTCTAGGCGATTCTGCAGAGTTCGAAAGTCGGCAGTGTTCGTGAGACCATGCACATGAACAGTTTTTGGCGGGACAAATTTTGGCGGTGATGGCGGCACACATTGGCAGAGAAAAAAAAAGCACGCTAAAAAATAATTTAGGTACTTATCGATAAGAGATTTGCCCCGCCACACTGACGCCACACCTGCTCTTTAGCATATTAGACGACATGCCCCGCCTATCCAAGAAAACCGTTTTTTTTTCACTGTGAATAGCTTCATGTCCATTTCAGAGATTCAGCTTAAAGTTGTTAGACACGCCTGTCACATTTTTACCAGAGTTTCTCAACTGTCTGAGAAAAACCAACAATAAATCACATCCATCTTTCTTAGCTCAGAATGCCGACTGAACTTGAAGAGGTATGCTCAAAAATAAATTGTCTTGATTTCAAAAACGGGCAATTATACGTCATCTCGCTTTAATTCTCAACCATTCATCAACTGCCCACTTACAAATATGCTAACTCTCACAACAGCTCGTGGGCTTCGTCAGAAGCCAAAACTCACAGGTCCGGCTGGTGGCCACCGAGCACCTGGTGCCATACTCCCTGTCTCAGCCGGCCATCTTCAAGGTCAACAACCTCGAGCCCATCAACAACCTCAAAATTCTCGTGGCTGACCACCCAGTGAGTCTCTTCTCAATTATTAAATTTCAATTTTATTTACTGGTACTGACTATGTAGAAAATCGCCGAGCATGCGCTGTCAATTCTCATCAACCTGACAGGTGACATCGATGTGCTCAAGGAGGTGGCTTCAGACGAGAGATTCCTCGATCTCATCTTCATTCTGTTAATAGTAGGTTACGGGACATCCGAGACACGCCCCATAGAACAGCTCTAACATACACAGAGACCCGAGGAGCCCAACGCCAACCTGCTGGCCATGCTGCTGGCAAACCTAACAAAGTGGGATGACATGAAGAGCCTGTTGAACCGCAAGCAGGAAGCGCCCGAGGGCCTCATGTCGGACGAGCACGTTATCAACCAGCTGATGGACCTGTTTGTCAAGGGTGCTGACGGTTCCTACAACAAGAAGGCCGACTTTGACTACCTGTCCTACGTCTTTGCCGACCTCGCTAAGCACGACGACGTCCGCAAGTACCTGATCGAGCGCCAGCCTTACGACAACGTGATCCCCTTGACTAAGCTCAAGGTGTTTACCGAGCACAAGTCGGACGTGCGGCGCAAGGGAATTGCCAGCACTCTCAAGAACGTTGCCTTTGACATTCCCACGCACCCCGACTTTTTGGCCGAGGGCGAAGTCAACATTCTGCCATACATCCTGTTGCCGCTGGCCGGAAACGAGAGCTACGACGAGGACGAGATGCTGGATATGCTGCCCGATCTGCAGCTGCTGCCGCCAGACAAGCAGCGCGACCCCGACACCACCATCCTCAAGACGCACGTCGAGACGCTGCTGCTTCTGACCACCACACGCCACGGCCGGGACTACCTGCGCGAGGTCAACGTCTACCCCTTGATCCGCGAGACACACCGGCGCGTCGATGACACAGATCTTTGCGAAGCATGCGACCGGCTAGTGCAGGTGCTGATGCGTGACGAGCCCAAGGAGGACGAGGCAGATAAGCCACGCGTTACCGAGGTCGAGGAAGAGGACGAGGAGGATCTGCTGATTGAGGTTTAAATACCATCAGGTTGTCGGGGCATTGCCCAAGCGCCAAGATCGATGGCCTGTTTGAAATAACAAAAAAGTGTACTATAGATACCGGACTCTCTCACGGAACGAGAGACACACCAAAAGCATAGGGATAGAAGAAGGCAAGGGCAGGAACACGATACCAAAGCAATAGACTGTCAGAGACTGTCATACTCAGGGCGACCGCATCGCAGAGGACGAGACATGCTGCATGCATAAATTGCAGCGATGAAAGACAAGTGCTGCTAACAGTGCTTTCAGCGGTGCTGTTACTGGTAATGTTGGCATTTTCGAGCGGCCTAGCTGCCTCTTGTTGTTCGTTCTAGGCATTGGCAGCACAAGAACAAGATCGCGATGCCAAATACGTTGGCCTCCAAACCAGCAAGACAACTGACTAGACCAGCTGGAGCATCCTGCTTTGATTATTTGCTTTGGATTGCTCATGCAGGACAAAAAGGGCACCTTTACGTCTTAGACTGAGACCGCGCCTGAGCTGTGCCTCGCAGGCCTTCACTATACCGCTGGGTCGTGGTTTACGGCTGTAGAGACGAAAATATACAGCACGCCCGCAGAGTACACCCGACCTGCAGATGGAGTTACAGACCACGCAAGGGAAGTGGACTCTACCTGTCTCTGACACGACAGCGTACACCGTCGTCTTCAACTGTCCCCAGTTGTCTACATCGCTGGCGTGTCGTCCGGTCAGACAAAAGAGGCCAAGGCCATGCATGAATGCAGAGGGGGTGTGCAGAAGCTGCATCCCCTCCGTAGCCACTGCACGCCCGTCGCCTGTGGTGTCTGCAACATCTGCAGTATGTACAAGTGCATGGCAAAACGTGGGGGGTGGACCAACAAGTAGCTATTCTGGATATTGAGTACTTAAAATATAGTTGGAAATCAATGCCTTTCTCAATTGCTTCTTATATTATATAGAATGCCAGCTGTAATATTGGATGGGAGGAGTGTTGCGACAGCAATAATCTTCCCGCAGGAAGCCCTTCCATGATGTATGTGTCATTGTATCTGTCAGAGTTTGCTGGAGTTCTTTCGAATATTCACAAGTCGGTACCCTCTACGAGAAGGCAGTCCATAAAGAAATATTACCACTCGCTCGTGTTCACACTACTATGACACTGTGGTGGCTGATAGAAACCACACGCAGTACTGTGGGAAGACTACAAGTATGCGAGCATGGCACTCCAAGCAGAACCGATCACGATAAAGTAGACTTATGCAAGGCCAAAGGATCAATATGCTGCTAAGAGAGGCTTACAAGGACCAGGCCCTACACTGGCAGCAGAAGAAGGAGACATTGACAACGTTGGCAATCCTTTTCAACGACGGTAGACATCCAGATATCCATCGTAGCATCAACATATCTGACCGACTCTTACGATGAAGGATGCAGCGCGTCTATTCCTGGAGATGCAACTCTTCGACCCTGCTTACGGACACCCCGACCGAAGGAGCATTAGGAAAGAGGTCAGACAGGCCAGATAGACCCAGATAGACACAAATATGGTAACCACCAGATTGGGGGTGAGACCAAAAGACCAAAGACCAAAGACCAAAACAAAAAGTGCGGTATTATGGAGGCCATGCCAAGATTGGCTGGTGACGAGTCGTTGGTGGCAGGTGCTGCAAGCTTGCCCGCGTGTTGAAAGTCGGGCATACTCCGAGTTTAGACGGCTCATCTTGGGGTGGACTCGAGTCGGATTCCAGAAGACTTTGATTTTAGCTGTTATATTCCTTTGCAGGACACTTGATATTGGCCCATCACAAAATCAAAACTATCGGACACCGGCCAACCGCCGACAGCCTATGAGAAGGATGAAGGTTTAGTTAGACATCGGGTGACATTGCAACCTGAGAGGCACACGCCATACTGTTTTTAGCCTCTGTATTTTATTATGATTCGATGATATACAGGCACAATTGCACCCATTCCGGCATCTACGCTCTACAGCATTGGCATCGCATTGGCACGCAAGGGTAAGGGAAACAAGACGTTGTGATATCGGCCAAGCAAAGCCAAGTACAAACAAGCAAAGCCAAGTGAGTCCATGGAGGCCAAGCAGCTTCCCGTGGGCATCCCGTCAATATGCCGAGAAAATCGAGGAATATATCGAGAAATACCAAGTCCCCGTCCAGCCAAGACGATCCATGGACGGCCAAGTGATAAAGAAACAGACAATAAGCAGCAATGGGTGTCTAGCCAAGAAGACAGTTGAGAGAAGCCAAGCAATTCAAGAGATTCAAGTAGATAACAAGCAGAAACAAGGTGACAGCCAAGGCGATCTAAGGGGGTTTTGGGAGTGCCAAAGACGAGATTATGCGATATCAAGAGGGCAAGCACGGGGAAGAAACAGATTGAGGCGCATCGAGAACTGCTTGGAAATGGCAGTTATTTGTATTCGAAGTATATTGGAGGAAAGCCAATCAAAGGGGTGTGCAGTTAAAAGTAGAGAAATCTTTGAAAGTTAATAAACGGCATACTCAGTAGAAGGCATAGGAGTAGAGAGCTCTACTATGTACCGAGTGTGATATAGATATTATGAGAAGGCCACCCCGAAATATCTGCTATCAGAATAGGACAGCGCCGAAAGACAAGAACGCTCAATGGGCTATGAGGCGAGCAAGCGAGGGCTACGCAAGAAATAAGAAACAGCGATTTCAATGACAAACCGAGCAAATTGGCCAACAAGATCCAAACCCTATGAATCCATTTCGAAATATCTTCACAGCGGGAGAGACCGAGTCCTGTTTGATGTATATTGCCAAGCCAGTTAGGCGAGCACCATCAAGAAAGAGTGAGCCCAGAATCATGACAATCGTAGGCTCTGGGCCTGTAAAGACGACGAGACGGGAGCCCGTGGACGAATTCGACGCTGCGGTTGGTCAATCCGGAGGTGGATCCAGGACACCGTTGTTGACTTGGGGGGCACCAGACAGGCTAGTGACGGAGCTAAATGATAGACGAAATAAAATAGAGTCGTTGCAGGTGGGGAGGAGTGACACACGACGCATGGAACGACGCATGGAACTTTAAGGGGGCTCTGCGACGAGTGAATAAGATACTATGTGTTAGATGTTGATTAAACGAGCAATAGGCGACACGGGGATAAACTAGAGGGAAAAGGGTAGAATTAATAAATTAGAAAAGGAGAAAAGAAAACAAGAGAGAAGAGCAATAACAAGAACATAAAAAAAGGCGAGAAGAATTAAATGAAAATAAGAGAAGGGAGCGCAAGCGAACGCAGTGGCTGTTAAGCATACTCCGTAGTGCTGAAGATACACGCCGAAGGATCGTCTCGAAGGCCCTGAAGAACAAAAGAAGATTACGGAGTAAACACATGCAAGGGAGATAGCCCTGCACATACAGCACATACGAGTACTGCCACTTGGGTGACCGAGGGTGGCTTGCGCCTGTGGCTGTGGGCTGTTTGGGGTTGAGACTCGAGTTGGGCCGATTTCTGAACATAGTACTGTACCGACAAGAGCTTGAGTCTAGAAACCGATAGTCTGTTGGGGGGATCTAGAGGAGCCCGTCCAAAAGGCAAAGGCAAAAGGCAAAAACAACTGACGGACGTGGTGGATAAAAGCGGGCCTATATCGAGAAATAAAGGCTGAGTGATCTGGCCAATCAGGGACCAGATCGATAAAACGTGCCTTCCCACACGGCTTCCATTCGCACGCGGGGACCACGCTACGAAGCGCATGGCCTGTGCACTGTGGATACATAGAATTAATGCTGTAAGTTGATTGGCCCAAATGAACGTCCTGCGGCCGAAATTGGATCATATACTCACTTGAGCAGGAGCGACGAAACTCCAGAACGACAGCAATAGCTTACAGAGTAGAGCAGAGGGAAAGACAAGTTCGAAGTAGAGGCCCCATTGTTGTATTTTACGGGAGCAACGCAACCCCAAGCTAACGGCCCCCATCCACGGCTGCCTTCCTAATTCGAAGCACCACCGGGTGGCAAGCTGCGACACGAGGCAGGGACCGGACAAGCTGCATTGACGACGCGATGGACGCATTTATATTTACGTACTCTAATGATCCGCGATGGAAGAAGCGCTAAAAGCTTCCGCGGCGCTACGTTAAAGAGATTTTATTGATTTCCATCAGAAGCCTTGGTGATTTGATTTGATCCGATATGGTTGGCATGATTTGACGTAATTTAGCATAAAAAACAAATGTGTGGCAATGTGCTGCAGACGAGGCCGAAGCTGAAGATGCACTTGTGATTCATTGTAGGGTCTAGATGCCTGTAGACTAGCCTCGACTATCTGCGCAGAGTAGAGAAGAAGCCGACACAGGAAGAATGCTGCAGATAGGAATGGGGTGGTATGTATCGGAGATATTGGCGTATTGCCAGAAGGATCTACTTGCATAGCATCCTGATGGAACTGAGCTATTACCGAGCAACAGCGATTCACAAAAGGCGGACTATTTAAAAAAATACAATATCGAAGAAATAAAAATGCAAAACAAAGCCCAGACGAAAACAGCCCATGTCGTTGCTCCCTTGCTCGCATGAGGTCGATCCGCCGTATGGGGAGGCGACAGAGCACATGGACTGCAATGATGGGGCGGTCGACTTTGGCAATGACCACCTCAATGAGTTTCGAGATCACGTTGTGGCCGTGGACCGGCTGGAGACCGACAAGGCAGACGGCGACGGAGGCTACTGATCGAAATCAACAATAATTCGGCAATACTGTAAACCGAGACGATGCTCGTATGGGTATGGTATTTGCAAAGGGTACTCAGTGTGCCATTGTGGGTAGGGTAGCCACCGCCGTAGCTAAGGCGACGGTATGTTTCCGCAACTGACAGCGACGGGATATATTTGTCTGACAGGCTTTTTAAAGCCTTGGCTCAAAGCTTCTTGTGATCAAGACTGCATAGGCCTCCATTTTCGATGACCGATCTGCCAGGCTGAGACCACCGACGACGCAACCAAAGACGCAAGCCAAGTGAGTTTAGTCCAAGTACAGAAACCCGTAAAGAAGCAGGTCAGCTGGTGACAGAGTTGGGCGAAGCTGAGCCGTAGAGTAAATTGTAAATTCATACACCAACATCAATTAAAATATATCGACGGGTTTGAGCATGGCACACAGAAATGATTGAACCGTTCTGAAGTGATGGGGCTATTGGTGGTACAATGGTAAAACGAAAGTCGAATAGGGGAAATGTATGATGATTGACGTGTGCTGAAGCGATCTCTATGATTCACGCCTCATTGGCTTGTCGATTGCTGTTCATCAACGGGGCAATCTCTTTCCTCTAGCCCATCTACCTATAGTACATCTACACCCGATTAATGCTGAGTCCGTGACTCTCCGGGGTTTCGTTCAGAGTCTATGCATAGACTGCTTCCATACCTATGCGCTTGCATGTGCTTCGACTGGAGAAGACGCGGGAGAGCCTCCTGCTCTGACTTTCTGTCATTTCACAAGTTGCGCGTGTAAAACAGACTCACGCAACGACAGGAACTTTTTCTCATTTGCCTGCAGCACGTTCTTCCTGAATTTCTCACCGAGCACGTTCCTTGCACCCCCCCTCCTCTATGGGAAGATGCCTTGCTGACACGCCCCTACAGTTATTACAGTTGTACATTGCCTCGACGGAGTATGTCTTCTGGACACTTACAGGGTGGATAAGTGGATTTCTTGGCTCTCGCTGGTGTCGTTTGCTCTTTTCGTCTTATTCCTTTTTGTAGAGAGCAGTTCCCAAGTTTGTTTAGTCTGATTCGCCGTTTTCTTCTACTAGTTACTTGTACCTTTTTCATAGCAGCTTAGCTCCCGGCTGCGTCTAGCACGTCCGCGTCCACGTCTCTCGACCTTGCTTCCCACTCACGAGAGCAGGCGAATACGTGCCCTCCCACACGGCCTCTGAGGCGTCGTTGGTATCTATTCTGTAGCAAAGGATGCTTCCTCGGCCTCAACGAAGCACGTCGTAGTCTGTCCGTAGTCGTCTTAGCCGGTCGTTAGTCTTTTACTACTTTTCATTTTTGTACGGAGTATTATTGTAATTCTATTGCCCTTTTATTCCTTATTATTGTTTTTCTTTTTCTTTTTACAGTACTATGTACTTCTCGCGCAGGGTCTCAACCTTGGAACCTTGTCTGGCCACTCACCATTTTGTTATAAGAAGACGATCTCTTCTTCTCCTTCCTTCCCTGGTCTTCTTCTTCTTCACTCCCCAAGGCCTCTTCACCATCTCCAGTCCAACTCACACTTCACTCTCCCAAGTGTCTGTGTGTGCTTTGTCGACGCCGCCTCCGGATTCATATACCCTTTAATACCCCCTTCTTTACATTCTTTATTCCTTCTTTTATTCATTCTTTTATACACCCTCCCCCCTAAAAAAAATCACAATGGCCGACGCCGCTGCTCCTGCCCCCTCGGGCGTTGCCCAAAAGACATCGGGTGGCAACGCTGCCTACCACAACTTCCACAACGACTTTGTTCACATCCAGGACCCCAACGAGCGTCGCCGTCTTGCCCTGGCTGAGATTGACAAGGCTCCCTTCGGCTGGTACCATGTCCGCGCCATCGTTGTTGCCGGTGTCGGTTTCTTCACCGATTCCTACGACATCTTTGCCGTCTCTCTGCTCACCACCATGCTGGGTATTGTTTACTTCCCCGGCAAGGGCAGCATGCCCACCACCTCGGACAGCGCCATCAAGCTGGCCACCTCTGCCGGTACCGTCATTGGCCAGCTGGGATTCGGTATTGCCGCCGATCAGGTACGTCTCCAACTCTCTCTCTCTCTCCCTCGTCTATGTCAATTTGAAACTAACAAACCCCCAGCTCGGTCGTAAGAAGATGTACGGTCTGGAGCTGATCCTGATCATTTTCGCTACTCTCGCCCAGGCCCTGTCTTCCAACTCTCCCTCTGTCAACATTGTCGGTGTCATCATCTTCTGGCGTGTCCTGATGGGCATCGGTATCGGCGGTGACTACCCCCTGTCTTCCATCATCACCTCGGAGTTCGCTACCACCAAGTGGAGAGGTGCCATGATGGGTGCTGTCTTTGCCATGCAGGGTCTGGGCCAGCTTACCGCTGCCTTTGTCATGCTGTTCGTCACTCTGGGCTTCAAGGAGTCCCTCATGACCTCCACTAAGACTTCCAACTGCACTGGTGTCTGCGCTCTGGCCGTCGACAAGATGTGGCGCACTCTGATCGGCTTCGGTGCCGTCCCCGGCTGCATTGCCCTGTACTACCGTCTGACCATCCCCGAGACTCCCCGCTACACTTTCGATGTTGCCCGCGATGTCGAGAAGGCCGACGAGGATGTGAAGGCCTACGTCAGCGGCAAGCACGGCGAGGGCCAGACCGACGAGATCTCCCGCATCCAGGCCCAGCGCCAGGCTGTCGACACCCTGGCTGTCCCCAAGGCCAGCTTCAAGGACTTCTGCAGCCACTACGCCAAGATCAAGAACCTCAAGGTCCTCCTCGGTACCTCTCTGTCGTGGTGCTTCCTGGACATTGCCTACTACGGTCTGTCCCTGAACAACGCCACCATCTTGAGCGTCATCGGCTACTCCACCTCCGGCACTACCTCCACCTACCAGTACCTGTACAACACCGCCATTGGCAACATGATCATTGTCCTGGCTGGTGCCGTCCCCGGTTACTGGTTCGCCGTTGCCACCATTGACACCGTCGGCCGCAAGCCCCTCCAGTTTGGTGGCTTCGCCATCCTGACTGGTCTCTTCGTCGGTATGGGTTTCGGCTACAAGAGCCTGTCCTCCAACGGTCTGCTGGCCATCTACGTTCTGGCCCAGTTCTTCTTCAACTTCGGCCCCAACACCACTACCTTTATTGTTCCCGGTGAGGTCTTCCCTACTCGCTACCGGTCTACCTCCCACGGTATCTCGGCCGCCTCGGGCAAGATTGGTTCCATCATTGGCCAGGGTGCTATTGCTCCCCTCCGCACCCGCGGTGCCACTGCCACCTCTACTGCTCCATGGATGGACCACGTCCTGGAGATCTACGCCCTGTTCATGTTCCTGGGCTGCTTCACCACCCTCCTGATCCCCGAGACCAAGCGCAAGACCCTCGAGGAGCTTTCTGGCGAGGATGCTTCCGAGGAGTTCGGCAGCCCCCGTCTGGAGGCCGAGACTGGTGTCCTGTCCGAGCCCAAGGGCGAGCACGAGTCGTAAACAATAGTGACTCTGTCTCTTTCTCTCTCGACAACACACCAAGACAAGCCAGTCATAACTTCCCCCCTCAAAACCCCGAAACTTGATAATACCATATACCACTAGAAACATAAAAACTTGGGAGGAAAGCCTAATACACAAAGACGATATTAAGACACAACGGCAACGGATCCTGGTTGCAACCTTTTCTATAGTTTGTACTGAGCTTTTATAATCTGCTTGCTTTCTCCTCCCTCTGCTTGTGCTTCTTTCTCTTTTTGATTTTGTCTCTCTCTCTGCCACTGCTTTTTATTGTTTTGACTTTTTGTTTCTTTTTTACATCTCGGGTTTCGGGGTTCTTGTTATTGTTGGCTTGCCTTGCCACCGACTCTACATGCGACGATCCCACGGACTTTTCCTTTCCATTCCTTTCCACTTTTTTTTTCACTCTTTAATAGTTGCATTCATGTGTTTTTGCAATTCCTTTATTTATCTGATATCATAGTATTCAAACTGTATATAGACCTGGACCTCCAGACAATCAATATCTATTATAATTAAAACAATGCTGAATGTGACAATGGTTGCTATGGATACTAATCCCTGTATCTGTGTGATATCCTCCTGTATTGTCTAGTCTAGATATAGATGATGTGCAAGTCACATGGCGAGGACGCAGGGACGGCGCAATATGAATATACATGTAGAAGCGCCGTTCATTGAAAGAACGAAAATAAAAACGAAACAGAAACATAAACAGATAGAGAGCAAAGAGTATATGTGAAAAAGAAGCAAAGCAAACCGCTCCCATACCAGAACGCCGGACGCAAATGCCGTGAATCCTGATGCCGTACCCTGTCGGCATAAATTCAAACGATGAGCCTAGATGCCAAAGACGCGCTTAATGCGCTCATATGTGTAAAAGGACGCTGCCACCATGGGCACAACCTTGACATATCCGATAGTCAAGCCGACAAAGAATCCCCGGATGCCACGCTCGCGCATAATGATGCCTGCCGTCTCAGCAAGCCGTAGCCGGTGGCCGTCACCGACAGCACCGCCAACCTGCATGCGACGACGGATAACCTCGAGCGGGTACGATGCCGTCTGCGAAACCAAGCCGGCTACACCGCCAGCAAGCAGCTCGGCCCATGACCGCAATGGTGCCGGCTTATCGATTGGGGAGTTCTCGGGCCGAGGCAGAGTTGTCCATTTTGCAAAGGCCGGGAGGCGTAGAATATCACCACAAGTGTCGTGTGTCAGGAAGGACATGCCGGCGTATGGGAGCATACCGAGAATGGTGGGCGTGAAACCGCGGTAAAAGTTGGTGATGCCCGACCGTGGTGACGCTGCCGCGGCAGCGGCGGCAGCAGAAGCACCGGCACCAGCACTGCGCGATTCGGCCGCAGCGGCGACAGCGTTCCGGTCAATGGACTGCTCGCTGTAGATGCGCCGACAGATCGAGGCAAGCGAGGAGTGGCCGTCGTTCCGGGTCTCAAACGCAAGGCGCACGCGGATCACTTCCAGCGGATATGTCACAAAGACAGACGTCACACCGGCCAGCGAACCGCTTATCAAACGCCGAAATGGTGTCTCTTTGTCGCTGGTGGGAATGAAGAATGAGCGGATCTGCTCGTATGCGATGAACTTGACGGCAGCGTATGGGAAGACGCGCAGCAGAGTGGCCGAATGTCCGCGGTAGAGGCCCATGGCACCGTCCTGCTGGTAGATGATGCGCATGGCGTGGGCCACACCTGCCCACGACCCAGAGTACTTTGCAAACTGGGGGTTGCTGGACTGAAAGAGGATCTTGACGCGGTCAAGTGGTGCGACAATTGTTTTTGCCTGTTGGAACGCAAGTTAGCAGGAGTGCCATTTTGTACTTTTCGTTTTCTAGAGCGGACTACTTACAACACTGCCAGCAATACCACCGGCAACACCAGACCGCCATAGGTAGTCGAAGCTTTGCTTGTCTAATTTGACGTTGCCGTGCCCTGCGCTCGAGGCGTCACCGCCGCTCTCGCGCGGCCGGTGCTTCTGAGCTATGTCTGACATTGTAGAGGAGGGGAATGGGGTCTCGGATGGAGGCGCATGGCTTGCAAGGGGTGATGTCATTCCCACGGAGGTGAGCGGGTGGTATTTCTCCAAGAAGAGTGAGGTTTTATGCGCGGCGGGGTCTATACGACGTAGAGGGTGCGGTGGTAATTCGGGGTAAAATTGTCGTCGGCGGGATATGGAGTCGTGCGAGGTGAGGCGGGTGTCGCGATGTCGTCAGACCTGTGATAAGTAAGCAGAGCGCGATTGGGCGACGAGAAGGGGTGAAAGAGTTGTCGGCAAGTTGGAAGGAGCGATCGAACATGTAGTGCAGATAGATCTTGCGGAGAACCGGGGTCGTTGTCCGATAAGTCCAGGTGCGCAAAGGCTATAGTAAGGTGGCACACGCCTGCTGATGATCGCTTGGAGCTGTCACTGCAAGGCGGGCTCACCAGCAGTCTTCAGGGTTGGAGGGTAATAAAGAACAATAAGAACAATTGGGCGTTGTTGGGCAGAGTGTTTCTCGTCAGATGTGTTGTGATAACGGCACCATCTGCAGGCGGACCATGACGAGATATCTGGGGAAGGTGCGAGGGAGCAAGTCAAAAGTCCAAACGGGAAGGACTGGAAATCTGGGGGAGGGAAACCACCGTGCGGGCCTGCGCCTTCCAGCGGATGGACCTAAATTACTAATAAGGCAGGCGCGATGGTCATGTGCGCATTCTTCAGTGGAAACCAGCAAAACAGCTAGCGAACTAGCACAGCAGAGGGCAGGTGCAGTGGAAATTTTCAACCCATTGCAGCAAGCGCCCCTCCGTCATAAAGGTCATCGATTAGTAGCCCCGGTAAACCGCTGCAATGCCCACTATCCGAGCCGACGCTTACCGAAGACTGCGCGCTTACACGTGAAAACCCCCCACGATTGGCACGCTGGCACGACTGTTTTGTTCCTTTCCCCCAGACGGGGTTTAATACTGTCCCCGGATTCGGACGCGCCTTCCTGCCACACCCCCCCTCTTCGCCGTCGACGCCAACTTCATGATTGCCGATGTCGCGGTCGCCAACCTTGATACCCCAGTCTTTGGTGCCAACGTCTATACTCTATGAAAACGCAGACCAGACTGTTGTAGTGGTCGACATTCCGCGATCCATTGAAGAAGCTCAACAGCCATGGCCATGGCCTGGTCGTAGTGAAGTCGGGGCTTCCTCGCAAAGCAACCGCCGGCTTCTCTCCAGCCATCCACCCACGGCACCCTTCCCAACACCAATTGGCCCATCAAGAATCGACGATGACACGCTCGCTGGCCAGAGCTTCACGGCGAAGCTGGCAGAGCTCACTGCTCAAGCCGCCGTCGATAGTGCGCTTGGCGAGATACAAGCTGCAGCGTTTGACGGGCCGTGGTGTCTGCCGCGTCACATCCGCGACGATGGCGAAGCCAATGGCAAGGGAAAAGAGGGCGAAGCGTTGGGCGCAAGCGACTCTTCACCATTCTATATCCCGTCTCAAGCACGGTATCTCGCAGGAACCATCGAGGCCTGTCGAGACGAGTTTCTGTCTGGCGCACCAGAGTTTGACATGATCATCCTGGATCCGCCATGGCCCAACCGGTCAGCCCGACGCCGCCGAAAGGGGCGCAAGAGAAAGGGCAGCACTCTCGACGGGAATGCCCGAATCGATAACAACGATAACAACGACGACATCGGCTACGATACTGCTTACAACATGCAGTCCATGCGGGAAGTGCTAGAGCAGATCCCAGTCGGTGCGAAGCTGGCGGCCACTGGCAGTAGCTTAGTGGCTGTTTGGGTCACCAACAAGGCTGGCTGTGAGGCCATGCTCACTGACCCCAAATACGGCCTCTTCCGTGACTGGGGCGTCGAGCTTGTGGCTACGTGGACATGGCTCAAGGTGACTACAAACGGTGAGCCAGTCGTGCCTCTCGACTGCCACTGGCGCAAGCCATGGGAGCGGCTGTTGATAGCACGACGGCCTGTTGACGCAGGAAACAAAGCGGCGGCAAGAACACCTTCCCTGCCTACACAGCGCGTCATTGTTGGCGTGCCCGACATGCATTCCCGTAAGCCTAATCTGCGGTCTCTCTTGTTGCCGTTTGTAGCACCAGCGGGCCATGGCACTACAGGCGCCTTGCCGTCGGTCAGCAGCATATTGGGTCTCGAAGTCTTTGCACGCAACCTCACTGCTGGCTGGTGGGCATGGGGCAACGAAGCTCTTCTCTTCCAACATAGATCCTGGTGGACAGAAATCACTGGTCCTGGCGGTGGTCGTGCTATAGATCTCCCCTCGACAGCCCCCGAAGTAGCTTCGACTCAACAAAATTCTACTATATGAAGCATCTGCGCCGTACATACATACCAGAGCTCGACCACACTGCAACATAACAATCTTGGAGACATGTTTTTTTTCAGTCGTAATTACATGGTAGATACATGCTACAAGGCGACCCGTCTAATCCTACAAGAAACATAAAACTTTATAAACAAAAACGCGGTGGCTCCCCGTCCACCACACAAATGCACAGCCAGAGGAAAGACAAGGACGTTTGCATCTTTCCTCCGTCTCAACTTATTCCAATCCGTTCTTTTCGTGGTTTCTGCTTCCTTATGCCCGCTTGCTGCTCTCCTTGTCGCTCACGACATCCTGCCACTTCTCGTCCAGGTCCACGTCGTTGCTCCATTTCCGCTTGCCAATGACCAGCTCCCGTGCTTGCCGGGCCAGTGCTACCCGGAACGCCGGCACGTGCTTCTGCTCGCATTGCAGGTCAAACTTCTTATCCAGTGCACGCCTTAGCTGGTTCTTCTCGGACACTTTCTCCTGGCTCTTCACGTGCAGGTGAATGTCGTAGTCCCACGGCTTGCGTGGGTCCTCGTCCGTGCCCAGCTGCTTGCTTGTTGGGATTGCTGGCGGCTTGGGGTACGCAAATGGCTTCACGAGCTCCACCATCATGCGCTTGATCGGCTGTGGGCGGTACCACGGGCCCCGGCCAACCATGGCCACAAACTTGGTGTGGACCGGTTCGCCCGACTTCTCGGCGTACCGGCGCCGTGGCGCTTGCGGGGTGATCCAGGAGCGCACATTGCGCACCTCGACATTGTAGACGTTGTAGAGGTAGTCGCGGAGATCGAACTTGTTGAACCGCAATGGGACTTGGAATGTCGCAAAGTATGGTGAGAAGATCTTCTTGGGGGGAAGCATAGTGATGATGTGGTTGGGCCTGGACTTGTTAGCAGCCGTCCTCGGCCATCCCCAATTAACATACAACGTCTGCCAGGCTGGAGCCTCTCGGCGGCACTCACATGTAGACCTTGGTTCCGCCAACTCGGAAGTTGGGGCCTGTCTTGGCCACTGCCTCCGTGGCCGTTGCCACCGCCTTTGATGCCATTTTGCCGGCCCGTTTGTGGTTTCGGATTTCGAGCTTGTGTTGGCCGGACTCGCTAGGTGTGAGGGTCGAATAGGGTGCCGGTGTGCAGCTTGTCGTCGTCGGCCGTTCTATCAACGATTGACGTTAGAAAATCACGATAGTTCAATGCTCAGGTGCAGATTTAAATGTGGGTCATATTGAGCTTCTTTAATTGGTCCGTTGCCCTTGATCCGAACAATTGGCGGGTCACGTGTACTGCGAACAACGTCAGTCGACCGGATCTCACAAATCAGAAATTTGACACCTTTACCCACTGGCCAAAAGAAAGACAAGGTTGGGAAATATTGCATGATGAACTGGGTTTATTCAATGTCGATTGGATCCGCGCATGTATGCCGTTCAGCGGCTATGTATCCAGTTTCCGTTTCGTCCCCTATATCGACGTCCAAATAGCCCAAATAGGCAAGTGCTAACAATACTAATTAAAGTAACAATTACAAAACAAAAGCAAAAGGCCAAAAAATAACAATATACGGAAAGATGTATCCAATACCAAGGAAATTCGTACAAGTCGTGCCGTCAGAGCCGCCATGCGAGTTCACAGGTTGATGAGTTCCAGATCCGAAAAGTCGGGCGGCGCACGGCCGTAGACCACGCGCACCTTGCTGTCCAGAGCCGTGCCTTCGTTGCTGATCCAAATGAAGTCGCTCATCTTGACCGTGTGCCGGATCTCGTCATCGCTGATACCAATGTCGTCCCGAGGAATCCACACTGTGGGCCGGTGAGCACGCAGCGCAGAATGCTTGAACGCCTCCCGGACCAGCGCGTCACGCTCCTCGGGTGTGAGGTCCTCAATTTCGTCATTGTACCCTCCATATAGGGCCTCGCCCATGGCACGCTGTGCCTCCAAGTCCTTTTGGCGTCTCTGCTGGCGGTACGCAGACGAGTTGCGCAGAGTATCTTCTGCCTTGCCAATGGTCACGTTACGGACCTTTTTGCCGCCTTTCGCCGCCCACGATCCTGCATTAACAATGCCTTTCACTGGGTTAAGTCGGTTAGGAAGTCCAAAAGATGTCTGGGTTTTCAGTTTTCCCATTTTCTTGAGCTCGACCTCGTCGCCATTGGCAGCTGCCACAGTGCGGCTGTCAGCACCTGCAAGAGTGTTGATTTCGTCGTCATCTTCGGCATCGTCGTTAACGAGACCAAGCCGGCGGTCCTGCAGTCTCTGGAAAGCCTCGTCGCGCAACACCGCCTCATCCTCGAATGTGATAGGGAGGTATCGCAAAAGAGGGCCAAATGACACGTTGAGCATGTACTGGAATATGACAGTCAAGGCGAGAACGATAATCATGATGATGCCCTGGGGAACACAAGCAGCATCGCCGGCTTCGTCGCGCACGAGGAAGAACAAACCGATCAAGCAGAGCTCCATAAAGTAGAGTCCAGTGAACGTCTGGTTGATAGCACGCGGGTACAACACGCCGCCAGTGTCAATCTTAAAGCGTGTGACGTAAATCATGTTGTACCGGTACGCAATCCACAGCAGCATGAAAGTGATGATGGCAAAGATGGATATCAGCGGAGCAATCACGGAGTACACCAACGCAATACACGCAAAGTTGGTGTACACGGGGAAGAAGGAACCCCACGAGATCGTTGGCAGCTGTGTCTGGCGCTTCCACTTGCTGCGAGCAGTGTCGTCGACAATGCGTGCAAGCAAATACCAGACCAGTAGGACAGTAATCTGGAGAAGCGTACCAGAACTGGTAGAAAGAGCCTGAAGAATCATGTAGCTGAAGAAGTAGTTGGCGGCCTTGGGGAGGTTCTTTGCCAGTGTTTCCGGGATGCCTTGCACATCTGTCACTGTGTCTTGGAGAGTGGTGATGGCACCGCTGGCAATGGACACAACAAGGAACACCTGCACAAACAGGAAGAAGAAGTAGTAGATCTGGACAGACTCATCTCTTTGCGACCCAGTTTTGGCTCCCTGGAACTTAGCCAGGAAGTTGAAAATAATGGGAACAAACGCAAGTAGAACCGACAGCAACAGGGCAGGCAAGACACCGGCCACAGCCTTGGCTACATTGTACGTCACTTGGTTGTCTCGGATCCAGCTCAACCATAAGTAGGTGTCCACGAGAGAGTCGATCTGCGACAGAGACGAGGTAAATGCAACAGGGAACGCCCAAAGGATGGTCATGCCAAAGACGATAGCAATCACAATAAAGGTGCGCAGCCACTCGTCCCACCAGCGGATGGCCATGTTACCCCAAATAACATCACCGGGAGAGACCTCCACAACGCGAGGCGCCATGTGCTTGGGAACGTGGTGGGTGGCACTCTGGCAAGCCATGTGGGCAGCAACCTGGTTGTTGAACTGGATAAAGGCAGAATTCATTTTTGGGTAGCGCTCGTGCTCCTGCTGGTCCTTTTCAATCTCCATATTCAGCCGTGCGAGTTCATTGCGGCAGTAGTAGATTGAATCAACCTTCTTGTGAATCAGGGGAAAGCCAGGGAACCAGCCGGGAGTCCAGTCGAACAGAGGCAGACGGTGCGTTGGGCGGTCAGACTTCTTTAGCCACTTTGTCCACTCAGCGCTCTCTTCTTCTTGCTCATCGCCAGGGAAATCGGGATTGATTGGCTCCGGGTAGTCAACAGGGCCCTCGTCGGCACCGAAGAATGGCATCTGAGACTTGATCTTTGCCCACTGGGACTTTGGCTTTCCGTCGGCATCCTTGTCAGACTCAAATGGGAACTCGTCTTCTTCGTATCCCTGTGGAATTGGCGAGGCGTATGCGCCGCTAGGAGGCTTCCAAAACTGCCACCAGCTGCTGTTCTCCGTCACGGCCAGAGCGTCCCAATCCGTGACCTTGCGAGTTGTGTTGCCGTTCTGGTTGGACTCGTTGGGGCGGTTAATGAGAGAAACATCCGAGATTCTGGAGATGCCAGCCTGCGTTGGCGTGTCAGGCTCTGCCGAGGCATCGGATGGTCGTACTAGGTGGCCGCCACCATAACGAGATCTGTGATTTTCGAGAATGCGACTAACGGAACCGGATTGGCCTTGGTTGCCGTTGCCCGAAGCGCTGGAAAAGCCGGATTCGGTAGGGCTGTTAACAAACTGAAAGCCTCCCGTCGACTCGAGCTGGTTGTCGACACCTTCCGTGATTGTTTTGGCGCCACCGATGATACCCTGCCCAGCCTTTCCAAAGACGGTAGCTCCGCCCTTGATACCTTGGCCGGCGATTTTAAGACCGGTGCCGAGGACTGGGACCTTGAAACCTCCTGATCCACGCTTTAGGTTGTTCTTGGAGTCGTTGCTGTCGATGCTATCGCGTCCCGACTCGTCACCATCCTGCATGCCGTCGATCTGCGGAATGTCCTGGTCGCCTCCGCTCAGGCCGCCGGGGCCCTGGGCCATTTGTTTTGCACGGTTATCCTCTTCGCGCTGGCGCTTCTCGCGCTCGGCCTTGGTCTCCTTGTTGGCCTTTTGCTTCTTGCGCTCCAGCTTCTCGTCCTTCTGACGCTTCTTGAGCTGATTTTTCTTGGCATTGCGGATGAGTTCGCTTTCGACATTTTCCAATTTCTGGTGGAATTTGTTGCGCAGCTCGATTTTGTCGAGAAGTTTGGTGTAGTCCCGGGTCAGCCAGATATTTCTAATACCCCCGGGGAAGACATCAAACAATCCACGAAGAGCTTCTTCGGTAAGCCATTTCTCGGGAATGCCCGAAACCAAGACCGTATTGGAGGATGCACGCAGACGATGCTCGGCGCTGGTGAGGTAATCCTGGCGAACTTTAATGTAGATGCGCAGTTCGGAGTAGGAAATGTAGCAGACCCAGCCCACGACCAGAACAGCAAGGATCAAGTGAGCCCAGCGGCGATCAGCATGCTCGGGCTTAATGTTACCCCAGGCAATCGTGTCGAGTCCAGAGGGAATCGAACCATCGGTGGTGTTGGAGATGCTGCTGAGCGATTGGCCGATGCCACCAATGTAGTTGATCGGGACCAGAATAGGGATGACTATGAGAGTGATGGGGATAAAAATAACTAGCAGGGTCTGGAGGTAGCGTAGGAAAAAGTAGGCGTCGAGACCACACTTTTTAATGATGTCCTGGTCGCGAACTTTGTAGAGGCTCTTGAGGAGTCCCCAAGGGCTTGCGGGTGGCGGATCGCTTCGTTCTCTTTCGGGGACCATGAAGGTCTTGGGCTTGCTATAGTTTTCGGTTAGTAGTGTGACAACAGACAAACGGAAAAAAAGAAGGGAAAAATAGCAATGGCCGGACTCACAAGATGCGTGCTAGCTTATTCCGTAGGAGCAGGAAGAAGCCCATCTGTACGCCAAAAATAACCAACGACGTCGATAGGGCAGTGAAGAATGCGACAATGCTAATGCCTGCATCAGTTTGTGCCGTACCGCTGCCGGAGCTGTCGGTGGAAGTTGCTGCCGCTGACGCGGAGGAAGTGCTCGTAGCGCTCACAGTGCTCGACATTGTGGCGAATTGAGCACGGCGGCGGTATGAGGAGAGGAAGGGGATTGGATGAGGTGCGGGAAGAGAAAGGAGGAGAGAAGAAAGGAGGTAGATAAAGGAAAGAGGAAGTAGTAAAGGAGCCCGAAATCAACGATATACTATGATCCTAGACTAGGAATAGTATGGGTAATTTCAAGGTTTGTTTCCCCCAATATGGAGAAGGTTCTTTTTTCCTCTTGTTAATTTTGCTGATGGGCCCAGCCGGTGGGTGTGTGACGTCGAGGCTGTTCTAGCACGTCTGGAAGAGAGACAAGCACGACAAGGCAAATTGCGTGGGAGTACAAGACGACGTAAAGGGCCAAGGGATCCTATGACAGCCGACTTGTGACGGCAGAAAGACTGGAAGACTAAAGACCGAAAGACCGAAAGACTGCAATTCCGGGGTAACACCCGTGTGGTGCACGTCAGCTGGTGCCGACACCTTATGGCGACAGTGGTGGTGTGGTGACAGGAAGCATCCAGTGAAGCAGTGAATCAGGGCCGTGTGATGATGGAACGTCTGAGAAACGGCGGGACAAGAACAAGCTTATCTCAGCGTTAGATGTGACAGGGCGATTATGGTGCTAAGTGGCTGTATGACACCGGGAAGAGTGCGAGATGGTGGGTTGCGCGCGTGTTACAACGAGTCCCGAGCTGTGTGCCGTGAGATGCAAGCTGCACGATGGCACGGCGGGAGGATGACGGGCAGGAGATTGGCGAGCGAGCGACAGATGGCGGGATTGCAAAATGATCGCAAAGCGATCGTAGGGGATTGAGGGAAGATTGAGAGAAACGAAGAATAGCGTTGCACAATGAGGAAATAGGATGTCTATATGTCGGGTCGTCTAAATATCGAGGTCGATGTCGATGCGATGCCGATGCGAGGGTATCACCGCTTTTTGGAGTTTGAATAATATAATGGTAATGGTATGTAATAATGCAACAAAGAACAGGGCGCTGATGGGCTGGTTTCAAGCTGTATCAAAAAAGCAAAGGACAAAGCAAAATAAACAAAAGAGGATAGCAAGATGCAAACAACAAGGTAAGGGATGAAGGTGAGAGGCCCAAAAAGCGTGAGGATGTGCGATGCAGTGCAAATCATGCCATTAGGGGAGGGGAGTGCCTCAATGTAAATACAGAACGGGAAGGCACAGCTGGCCGATCGCCATCGTCACAGCTGAGTGACTTTCTCGATCACTGGCTCGTTAGCCTATTGGCTCACACAATCGCAGAATCACTGGGCTCCCTCACTCCTCCCCGAAGCGCTGGTGGGCAAGCAGCTCTTGCTTTTCTCGGCGCGCCACCCTGTGCGCCTTCCTTGTTTCGAGCTGCTTTCTTTTTATTTTGCTCCGTCTTTACGGAGTACTCCATTTTAATTTTGAATTAAGTCTAATCCGCACAGGTCCATAACTAGCGTGTCTCGAGGTCTCTTTACCTCGCCCGTTTTGTCCCTCTAGCGCCTCAACGGTCTCCCCTGCTTGATATTGATTTTAATACTTTTCAGGGGTTTTTGCGAAGCCTCTTTTCTAGTTTTGCTCTTTGCTCTACTATGTATGCTCTTTTTTCTGCCCTTTTAATGCGTCTTCTTTGTTGGATAGCGCCCTGAGGCGCCCTTTGTATATATATAACCCTGTGCCCCACCCTTGTTTGGTGCTCGTTCGCTGTCCGGTAGGGGGCCTGAAACAAAGCAAGGTTGCTAGGTCTGGATCGTGCATCTTTGGGGTATCATTGGCCAGCGAGCCCAGTGACGTCGTCAATGCATTAGCCTGCGGTCGGTGGTAGCCGCTTGTCTAAATTAGCATTCATTGGTTCCAGGGGTATGCACAATGTGACCCACTTACACTGCAATTATCTTCACGTGATACGTCACGCCACAACATAAGTTTGCTGAGTCATTGTGCTGAGTAATAGTCTCATAGTCCGCGGCTCCTCCTATTTGGAGCATGTGCTCTTTCCAATTGGGGGGTGCTTACAAGTGGGTCTTGCTATTCGCTATTCGCTATTCGTTCTGACATAGCATACTCCATCCAGCATACTCCATCATACTATGTACACGGAGCTGGCAGTCTGAACGCGACACTCTATTTTCCCGAGTACAGCGCATCCGTCAACGTCGCACCGTCTTTTGCAACCTCACATTGACTCTCTGGCTGTCTGATCGATAACCCGACCCGACCATCTGATCGACAACTTGTCTGATCTGATCTGATTGCATCTGCAACGTCTTCCTCGGCTCTTTTCTCTCCTCTTCCACCTCTACCTCTACCTCTACCTTCTACCCACAGAATGGGACCGCGACGGCTCCGACTGATGGTGATTGCCGCGCTGGCTTTCACCGTCTCCATGCTCATATACACCTCGCGTCTGCGCGACAGCGGCCACACCCCCGACCAGCGCACTTTGCAGGACTTTTACCACAAGACAAAGGGTGCCCTCGGCGGCTCGTCCGGAGCCGGAGCAGGAGCAGGAGCAGGCAGCCCGGGCGGCAACACCGTCCCGGCCAAGCCCGTTGACCTGGACAATGACGGCGATGTCGACGAAGACGACCTGCGGTTGGCGCGTGAGATGCAGGACCGTCTCAAGGCGGCCGAGCAGCAGGCCAAGGACCAAGCCAATGCCAAGTCGCCCAACCGGCCGGACGCGCCAAGCGACGTGATTGGCGTCGGTAGTGCAGCCGGTGCGGGCGGTGTTGCTGCCGTCGGTGCTGCCGGCGCTCCCCCGGCGGCGGCGGCGGCTGATGCCGTGAGCGACGAGACCAAAGCTGTGGACGCTGAACTGGACGCCATTGTCAAGAAGTCGCCAGGTAGGGTTTCCCCCTTTATTCCCTGTTTTTTTTTTTTTTTTTACGTGAAAGACAAGAAAAAGGCTTCAATAGTACTAACTACAAAGTTGTCATCTTCTCCAAGACGTACTGCCCCTTTTCCAAGAAGGCCAAGGGCGTGCTGCTGGACAAGTACGTGATCGACCCGGCGCCGTATGTGGTTGAGCTGGACACGCACCCGCTAGGCCCTGCTCTGCAGGCACGCCTGGCCGAGCTGACGGGCCGGCGCACCGTCCCCAACATCCTGGTGGGCGGCAAGAGCATTGGCGGCGGCGACGACATTGCCGAGCTGGACGGCAACAAGGCTCTTGTCGACCGGATTGTGACCCTCAGCAGCACGCGCATCACCATGAAGGAGCGTCTGGCGTAGGCACTATCTCGTCTCTTTTATTTCTTCTTCTTCTTCTCTTTTCCCTCTTTTTCTTCTCTCTTCGCTCTTTTCTCTTCGCTCTTCGTCACTTTGGTGTCATTGTTTCTTCGTCGTCATCTTGGGATGGTGGGACTGGTGTATGGCGTTTCCTGTTTCCTGGCATCTGCACTGCCAGAGTGGGATGATCTCTTTTGTCGTTGTACCAACTGGTCGAGTCTATCTTAATACTACTTTGCATTGAATCTGTCCTGCTGCCCCCCCCCCCGTCCGTTTGCGCGGCCAGGCCAAGCATGCATGCCTTACATCACACCGCCTATGGCATCGGGGGCATTGGCCATCCGAGCCTTCTATCCTGGCAACCGTGTTCTGTGTTCTGTCTGGTCCACCTCCGCTTCCATCTTCCGTATATCTGTCATTGTGAATAGGCAGCCGATTAACAGCCCGTGCTACTCCATCCTGGACAAGACACCCCACACACATGTTCACCGACATTCGGAGCCGCTGACAAGACTCTCTAGAGTGTTTTTGGAGCATCTACAGCGTGCAAAGTGGCGGACATTTTTTTATGCACATCTGATGCATGTGCAGGGTTGCTTCCAGAGCCGGCATAGGCGCCTCCATTGCGCTCTAGCTGTGCTTTATACTGCTGCCTGCGTGTTAGTGCCCAAAACAACCAACTGGTCCACGCCCCCCGAGTCCACAGCCCCGGCAAAACTGACCTCCTTCTGAAGTCCGCCCAGCTTCAGAAGAAGGAGCGGGGCAGGCAGCTGGTATGCCGGCTCATTGATTATCTTTGATCTCTTTGGTTTCTTTGGGTTTTCTTGACACTTGCATGCTAAGCTTTCCGGTCTTAGTTATTTCTTACTTTGCCTCTAGGATAACGCCGACACTGGTAAGTCCGTACGCGGCAAGGCGCCACCCACGATGTGACGATACGTCGGATGAAATGTTGATGGTGGTCGATGACAGTCGATGATATTTGATGCAAAGCCGATAAAACATAACTCTACCCTTGGAAATCATGAAAAGGGCACGGAGCAACGCCCGTCGAATGACAAGAGAGGAGGGAAACTACAGCCACAGTCGACAAGGCAGCATATGAAGGGCGCCTGTCATGACGACGCGCAACGTGCAAAAGGCGATGCCTTGCCCGGCCAGGCTCGTCCAGATGCCGACTTTCTGCCCAAGCAAAAGCAAGGGCGTGCCATTCACTTTCTACAAAGCACCATCTCAAATGCACAAAAGTCCAATGGCGCAAAGGATGTATTCTTCCGCAAGCACCAACTGTAGGGTGCAGTACAGGGCTCGCCAGTCGATGGCTTGGGTGATGTTGGCACGGCATGCATTCTGTCAATCTGCAGTTCCATCGGGCGTCACATTGTTTATCGCTCAAATACGTTGTTAAGGGTGGTGCATATCTACCGCCATCACGTCCGTGCTTACATAATACGTCTCTTTTCCGCCTCGCCGGGCGGATATTGGCCCATCTTATGGCGCGTCGGTGTAGTCAAGGGCGGGGAGGAGCACGCAGAGTCACTTGTTGGTCATACTGGCCATGTCCCGTTCGCGTTGGAGTATGGTGGAGGTCTAGATGCTGGAGGTAGCACATACAACGTACAACTCGACAATCGGGGTCAGCCCGTCTGAGTGATTATGGTATTTATGCTAGTTGCATTGGCAATTTCTTAAAAGTGACTCATTCGGTGATGAGATTTTAGTAAGAAAGAATGAAATGAATGAAAAAATGAAAGTGAATGAATTTAAATATATATATCAAACAAATTCAAAACTGCAATACCAATAGAATTAAGAAAACTTTAAGCTTTGATCGACACAGCCTCCCCAGACCCTCGCTCCATCTGGGTCTCCTATGGGTTGGCACTGAATATATGCACCACGATGAGTCTTTCTGGTGGTTCTTTTTCTCACGGTGTGTATCACTGCGGCTTTGTAAGATATCAAAACAGTCATAGACTAATATAGCTGGGTTGGTAAATGATCACCGTTGAGCCCGTCTGTCTGACAAAGAAGACCAGGCTGTGTTGGTTGACTGTGATAACTGTATTTGTTTTTATTAAAAAAGGCTACTTTGGAAATACCAAAATCAAAGAAATATTATGGTTGAGAACCAGATAGTTCATAAAATGCAAAATTGATTAATTGAATCAGAAAAATCGAAATAATGACAATAATGCTGGTTACTTTTGAATAAAAAAGGAATTCCGAAAATGCAAATAAAAACACGCCAAAACGACAACAACAAAGCCAAGCTTGACAACTAACAGGACAGACCCGCAAAACGTTGAGCTTGTATACAGTCTTTATTGATTTCGCGAGTCTCTCAACTATGGCTGCATGGGCGTCAGCATCATAGAAACTAACAAGGGTTGTGATATACCCAGAAAGCCTGCAAAGCCAGGCAGGGTCTCGACATGACTAGATAGATCCCAATCACATCATAGTTCATCATTGCACACCCATGGAATATTACCATCTGGAGACTAGAATGACGGACGGACAAACGACTGACACCACGTACAAGGCAGCAGAATAAGCGCAAACCCTTCGGGACATGATACCTGCATCCTTGCTTCGTCGTGCTCCACGGAGGTCGGGTTCGATCTGACGCACCATTGCTGTTGGCTAGATGGGGTCTGCATTGAGTTACGGCATAAAGGCAGGAATGCCGTAGTTTTATTATTATTATTTTATTTCAATCTCTATTATTTTAAAAGTTCCAGGCGTCTTTTTTTCAAGACTCCAACCTGACTTGCATGCCCATGCTCCTGGTGTACTGACTTTACTGACTTTACAATAGGATGTATTATTTCGTATTATAGAAAAGGAGAAATAGCCAATGAAGATAGAGACTCGATAAAAAAAAGAAAGACATAAAATCAAAGTGGCCATTGCACCATTACCACTGCCAGTCAATACATCAATCAACACCTATGATATCAACGTACGAATACCAACGTCGACACCGTGTTGGTCCTCACGCAGCCTGGTACATCATACGTACTGCCATGACCGCCTCATATGGTGTCTCATCGAGTATATAAGTCTGGCATCCCTTCTTCTCTTGTGTTGTTTGTTTTGTTCTTCAGTTTACCAGTCCACCGTCCTATTCAGCAGCTACACAACCAAGCAGCCAAACGAACAACCAGTCAAGAGCACCAATACTCCTTCTTACATACCCTTCGCATACTGCAACCTCCCCCCCTCATAAACACATCACATACATTATGGGCAGCACCAACTACAACCCCCAACATACCAACAACATGTCTGCATACACCGATTCCATCCAAGCCTATGCCGACGGCAGGTCCTACCAGACTGCCGGCAGTGCATCTTCTGCTTCTACTCCTGCTCCTGCTCCTGCATCTACATATGCCGCGTCCACTTACAGCGACGCATCCTACTACAAGGACACAACATCAGGGTCGACCTCCAAGAAGCCCTCGTCCATGACAAAGTCGATCAAGTCGTGGACCAAGGAGCTCATCTCGGACATTGGCAAGCCGCCCACCAGCAGGCACGATGCTGCTCAGGCTGTATCGTCGTCGTCTCCCGCGTCATATGGCACCAATGCCGTCGGTGCTCCTTACTGGAGCGACAACCGGCCCGGCAAGATCTAGTTGACCGTTGTCCTGCTCTCTTGCCATTTCTTGCCGTCTTCCGTCTTGACGTTTCTCATTTTGATACCATTGGTTCTGCGTTATTTTGTATTGTCCTAGTCTCATCTGCTCTTGTATCACTCTCATGTTCCTGCTTGTAGAACTGATTACGAGAGCGTCCTTTATTTTTGTTTGGTTCTTTTGTTTGATGTTTTTGTCTGATTCTTTCTATTTATTTATTGCTACTGTTTCTCGCTTGTTTTTGTCACTTACTGCTTCTCCATCTAATCATATTCTTTCCGTTTCAACATTCACCGTTCCTCATCTCCTGTACGGACAAACCGGCGATAGCAAAGGTCTTTACTCCATTTTTTCTCTTATTATATCACTCCCGCCATCTTCTTCTTTAGTTTGTCTGATACCTCCTCTCACTATTGACTACTCTTCCCGTCCTGCTGGCCCGTCTTTTTCAGATCTATCCACCACCCGCCCCTCTCTGGACCGCTGCTACTTGGGCTTTGAGAGTTTCGCAGGGGAGGAGACCGGACTCGTCTCAATCCTCCTTTACAAAAAGCTCAAAGCCCACAAGTGACAGCTGTACTAGGGAAAAGGGAGCGTGGTGCTTAACTCCTGGAGACGAAAGCGGGAAAAGAAGAGTAGCAGTGAGGAAGACGAGATGTGCCAGACAAACTAGAGATGGAAGCGGTGAGAGAATACAAGAAAAAAATGTCAGAACGACTCTTGCTATCGCCATTTTGCCCGTTGTTTGTAGTGAATATCGTAGTATACGTGAAATGTATCGCACACAACACACAGGCCTTTGTAGATATCCTGCTAGCTGGTCAGCTGTATAGACCGCCCATGTCTGGCGTAAGCTTATTCAGTCACGATCTCTGATATACTACACGCTATGTTGTAGTCTTCCGTAATCAGGCTTGCCATTTTCTCGGTATCGTAAACTTCATAATAGCGCATCGTCAGCTCGACCTGGACGCCATGACGAGACTCACAATGTGATGAGACAAAGTGTCCGGCCAGTGTAGCAGCCAAACAACAACACCCGGACTGCCAAACAGCCAGACCATCCAAATATCAATAAGAACTAAATGCCTTTGGAGAAAGAAAACATAATAGAAGGGAAAGATGTAAGCGACAATTACATAATCAATACTCTGGACATATGATAGCGTAATCAGCACGTGATAGGAAAGGGCTGGAAAAAAGGAGTTAGCTCAGCCAAGCGCTGTCCTTGAAATTAGGTGATATAATTGGTCAGCTCCACACTCGATCCCAAGGGCAAGCGAACCCTACGACGAATGGGGGGCCAGACATGGGCAAGAAAGAAGGCAAGAATGGGCGGACGACTGTGGTAGGGCAATTTTTACGCGCTAGGCCTCTTTTGGGTGCCTGTCCCCTCAGAATTTGGTTTTTTTTCTCCTCCCTCCACCAGTGTGCCGTGGGCTGTGGCCGTCTCCCTCTTGTAACCTTTCTGGATCCCCGACCAGAATTCCCATCGACCTCTTTTTCGACTCGACAACCACCACGACAACTTGTTCAACCGAAAGAGAAACGTTCATTTCTCTTCACACATCAAACAACAATCGCAAACATGGCGGATATCGAATACGTACGTGCATCTCACCCACCATTCCGGGGCGTCGGCCTGAATTGTTGAAATGCTGCCAACGCAAACTTCAAGAATTCAGGATCTTTGGATCTTGGGGAGGAGGACCATCTCAAATTGTCATCGAAATCTTCGCAAGTCTTGTCGGATTACACAAACGAAACGGGAGAGAGTCGGAAGAAGCCAACCGACCAGTCGCTGCATCTGCATCGAAGCGCAGCCACACGGACAGACCTCGGAGAACCGACAATTCAAAACGACGACGACTATGTAAAGGAGTCGCCGAACAGTACGACAGTGGCAAGCCGCCAGCCAGCGAATCGACCAGCAACTGGAATCACCGCCCGACGAATCACCCACGCCGCAGACAAGACAGAACTAGATACAAGACCGAGAGACGATTGACGATTCGAGATGGACCAGCCCTACCCAAGACGACGTGCCCCAGACAGACCCAAAAAGAAACACAAAAAGAAAACAGAAATGCACAAACAACGGAGACTAACATCACCTACAGAACGCCGAGGAGGCCGCTGAGCTCAAGCGCAAGAGAGCGTTCCGCAAGTTTTCTTTCCGCGGTGTTGACCTGGAGCAGCTCCTGGACCTCAGCTCCGACCAGCTGCGCGATGTCGTCCACGCCCGTGCCCGCCGTCGGATCAACCGCGGCCTGAAGCGCAAGCCCATGGGCCTGATCAAGAAGCTCCGCAAGGCCAAGCAGGAGGCCAAGCCCAACGAGAAGCCCGACGTTGTCAAGACTCACCTGCGTGACATGATTGTCGTTCCCGAGATGATCGGCAGCGTCATCGGCATCTACTCCGGCAAGGAGTTCAACCAGGTCGAGATCAAGCCCGAGATGGTCGGCCACTACCTGGCCGAGTTCTCCATCTCCTACAAGCCTGTCAGACACGGTCGCCCCGGTATCGGTGCCACCCACTCGTCTCGTTTCATCCCCCTCAAGTAAACGCATCGTTGCGCGACTTGGGTGTTTTTCTTCTCTCCATTTTCCGTCTCTCTCACCAACCACCTCTCCCTCCTCATCTCTCTCTCAACATCCCTCATACCACCACCACTATGCTCATAACGAAACGGGAGGGCCACATTCTGGAAGCCATGGGTTTATGTTTTTCATTTGTTCTTTAAATCACGGGGCCTAGGGGTGATTTGTTCACTTGCCGCATCCCCATTCTTATCTTTCTATCATAGGAATAGGCTTGGGGCTGGGTGGCTTGAATTAAAAAAAGTTTTCTTACTTTTTTGGGATGATGACGGGAAACATGTCAAAACAAAAAGTAAAATGAAAAATTGGGATCTGGGTTTTCTTCTCCTAGAATTGGGATAGAAAGGCCAGCCCTGGGAATTTAACAGGCGAAATCAAAAAGCAAATACAAAAAAATTTATAAAATACTGTGCAGTATGATACGTAAGGATTCTATTGTGCAAAAAAGTAGTGATGCATGTACGAGTTGCTCGACGCTGTGTCTTCTAGTCTTTCTAGTCTATACCATGAACTCCAAAGAAACACACGCTGAGAGAGATATAAAATACAAAGTACAGAGTGCTGGCAAAGGCTGGAAAAACAAGACGCTAATAAATCAGAAACGCTGACACAATGAGAAGAAAAGAAGAAAAGGAAAAAAATAAAAGAAGAAACATAACCAGCGCAATGTTCCCGTTCGTCTTTAAGCCCCATCTTCTGATCCGAAATCTGATAATCCGCCACACACGCACCATCTAGGTCGCAGGCAGACAGCACTCGGCTCGACACACGAAATCCTTAACATCCTTCAAATAGTCGATCGTGATTTCTTCGCCGGGCTTGATCTGCTTCTCTGCTACCAAGCTGACTTTCCCCAAAGCCGTTTTAACTTTGCAGTTGTTGGTCCGCCTGCAGCGGTGGTTGATCAGGTCGGTCAGGAGGTACACCGCCGCCTGGTGGTTCATTCCCGTGTTGGGAAACGCATGTTCGGGCAAGAGACGGAATGCATACCGGCTAAACCACGCCACGACCTCTGCGCGGGCCTTCTTTCTTGTTGCCGGGGGTGGAAGTGAATTGGTGGCAGCCAGAGCGGCATCCTGTGCTGCCTCTGGGTCAACGGGCTCAGGGGCTAGGCCGTAAAGTGGCCACTTTGTAATTGGGGCGAGAATGCTCGAGAATACAGACATCGCTCTCGCCACTGGCGACCCTGGCGTGGTTGGTGTAGTAGCACCCACGGCGGGTGGCTCTGTGGGCTTACTGCTAGCCCCACCGCTGTTTGGATTTGTGGCATCGGCATTGGCATTTGCAGCCTTGACCCTGTGTTCTGCCGCCACCTCTTCGAGGATCAACGCACTATCAGGCCGCATGCGGATGTGGTCGGCGGCCGAAAGCTTGATGTCAACGCGCACATTTTTGGATGTGATATTGGATGTGATGAGATGCCGGCACGCGGCAGCCTCGTAGGGGTCGACATTGTTTGCCCAGGCCAGGTGTGGGAATGCGCCGTGCAGCTTTTGCTTGCGGGCGTGTGAGCACCCCCGGTATACGTTGTATACTAGGCGAGTGCCTTCTTTGTAAACATCATGAGTTGCCTCCAGGGCGCTCCGTTCTGTATAGAGCACATCGCCAGGGTTGTACTGCCTTAACGCAAACACGCAGAAGCCGAGAGCAGGGTCGTCGTTGAGACGGACCTCGATATCGGCAGACTTCTGAGAATCTTGAGGCTCTTGTGGCGACGGTTGTTCTGAGTCAGATGGAGAGTCGTCTGAACTGTGTGTTCCGTCTTGGCGGTCTTGGCTTTCCGAGGATGTGCTGTCGCTGCTCATATTTTCTTCAGAAGAATCTGTAGGCACAAATAAATCGGGGTGAGAAAATACGAGAGGACCACGCCTTGCGGGGGGGTATGGCTGCGAGTGAGGTGGCTGTAGAGTGCAATTGCGACAAGAAATCAGAGGATGAGAGTAAAATATGAGCAGAGAAGAAGACAAGAAGAGGCGAGGAATAAGAATAGATAGACAAAGGAGGCCGGGCCGAGCGTGCGCAGAGACCGGGAAACAAGGGTCGCGTGCTCGCTATTGGGGGTGCAAAACAGCTGTTTGCTAGCTTGTAGTTAGTTAGGATGGAGCCGGTGCTAGCAAGTGAGGATAAGAAGCTAAAGAGTGCTCATTGCGTGGATATAGACGACGAGGAAATGATGAGAAAAAGAAGAGAAGTACGGAAGAAGAGAAGAGGAGAACACCGAGATAATGAGAGGAAGCAAGAAACGGCAAAACGTAAGATAAATAGCACTTGATACATGGCAGCAAATAAGGAAAGCGCCCACCCATTCCCAGCTGACTGGGGAAATTCAACGGGAAGGAACGACCAATGCCGCACTGACAGCCTGCCATTTCGTATTTCGTTAATTTTATAGCCCTGTAATAGCAGCTATTGTATTAGGAGACAGCTGCGCACGGAAGTCACGTTGATGCACCTTCCGAAATGCGAACGTTCACGCACAATGGATGATTATATAATGCGAATAATGATAACATGAGTCAGCAAATCCAAATACAGGCCGATAACAACGCTTCTAATGACTCTCTAGATCACAACCCTGCAGTTACAGTGTTCATTATTGTTTAATATTATTTAATTTAATAATTCAATTGTGGTCTGTATACGAACAATGTAAACATGAATGCTGTAAAGTGCAAAAAAAAGAAGAAATCAAGGGCAACAGCCCGCTCTTTGCAGCCGCCCCCGGCATGGCTGGCATTATGCCGACCAAGCTCGCGCTTTGCTGCCGCTGCCGCCTGACGGCAAGCGCATTACCTCGCTCGTCTGCCGCCCTGCGTCCTTGCCTCAACCATGCTACCGCCCGCCGTCTCTATGTACACTCCGCGCGGTCGTATTGTGCAAGTTGGTTGGATATAGTGGATCTTTTTGAGGTTTTCGTATTGTAGTTGTGAGAGGGCTCTGAGTAGAATCTACTGCTGGGCCTTGGAAGTAGCCGCCGCTTGCTGGCGGGCGATCTCCTTCAGGTGCTGCTGGCGGTAGTGCTCGACGACCTTGTCCAGGTTGATGTTGTGGCCGGCAGGGATGTTGTACGGGGAGCCGGACATGAAGATCCTACATTGTTAGACAGTCTTCATGGAAAAGATCATTCCCAGTCAACTCACTCGGGATTCCGCAGGTCGACGTGGGTGTTGCGGGTAGCGTTGAAGAACAGGTTCTTGTCATGGGTGGCCTGGTCGATGGCAGCAGCGTGCAGGGTGTTGCGGGTCTCCCACTGGGTGGTCAGGTAGGAGAACTTGTTGAGGTAGGTCTCGATGGCCGTGGGCTCGCCGTCCTTGCCGGGCCGCGACAGGGCGTACAGGGCGTATGTGAACGGGATGGCGCCGAGGAGGACAAAGAAGGTAGTCTATTGGTTAGCTATAGCTCGGCTGGACGGTTCTCAGACATGGCCGGAATGACCGAAATGAAAACATACACCCATGGGCTCGTCGACTGGTGCGGCATGGCCGTGGTCGTGGTGGTCGTGGTGGTTGTGGTGGTCATGGCTGCCGTGGCTATCGGTCGAGCTGAAGCGGACGGTCGAGGGCGTCGAGGCAAAGGCGGGCCGGGCAATGGCAGCGCGAGCCTGGCGTGCCGCAAAGGCAGCCCGTTGTCTTATGGGCATCATAGCGTGTAGGTGTGTGCGAAGCGGACGAATATCAATTATCAATCGATATGCGATTGCTGCAAATGCCGTCGGCGGTGGTCGAGGCCCGGATGTCGAGGGGAAAAGCCCACACGAAACGAAATCGACGGCTCCGGGGCAGAGGCAGTAGGAGGGAGTGCAGATTGGCCAATCAGATGAGGAGAAGAGGCTATAAATGGGGGTATATGGACCACTCAGAGGTCGCGAATTAGGAGAAGCTGCCTGATTGGCTGAATAGAGACAGTGCTTTGTAGCGCGGTTTACACACTCGACACTGTATAAGAGGTTTGTATTACATAATCAACTACTGTGACTGCGCTAAACATTTTAGCAGCCGTACAGCTGTCAACTTTGGGTGGCGAGGCTCTGGCGCCTGGAGCTTCAAGGACACTTTTCACTTACATCGGTCTCTATGTGCTTCTGTTTGATTCCGCCACCACAAGCTGTAGACTCATCTGTCCCCTTTCAAGGTATTTTTTTGCGTATTTGGCAATTTTCTTTATCTTCGAGTTTTCTAGAGTTTTCGGGTTTCCTCTTTCATCAGCTTTTCACTTCATTCTTTTTAGCCTGTTCATCCTCCGCATCAACATCCTCGTTTCTCCAAATTCATAATTAGTTTGGACACATCAATACCTATATTTGTATTCACGCAAAACTCACATTCACTATAATGGCACGGATACGGCTTCGCACGCTGGTCATGGCAGTTACCGGCCTCATGACACTGTCTGCGGCCGCAGCACTGAATCCTGACGATGCACAAAACTCTCCTGTCCCAGAACAGGCCAACAGCAACATGATTTGCCACACAAATGTCCAGGCAGAGTGCTATCCCCGGGTATTTGAGCCCACGCACGAGTTCCAGCCCATTCGCCCGGACCAGGACATCCCCGCCGGCTTGCACGTACGCCTCAACATCAACACGGGCGAGCGCGAGGCCAAAATCTACAACAAGTCAGAAGACGTGCCGCCTGAACTCGAGGGACTGCCCGTTGACCGCAGCGTTATCATCGTGGACTCTGTCTCTGACGAGGCCGAAGATGCAGGAAACAACAATGTCCCTGTGCCGCCCCCCGGAGCCCCGGCTTACGACCCGGCTGGCGCCATCAAGGATCCCGTGTCCAAAGGCGCCGACAGCACCGAGGCCCTCAACTTCTTCCAGTCTCTGAACCTGTTCAAGGACATAACGTCGAGCACAACTTTTACAGACGACAAGCTGGCCCAGGCCCTCGAGTCTCTCGATCTCGTCGAGGAGCTTGCGCATGACATCTTTTATGGCCTGCAAGTTGTCGAGGACACGGCGGCCACTCGCCAGCTGCTGTGCTTGGCCGGCAGCAGCTCCAACACTGCAGTCGCACAAAAGGCAGCGGCAATTATTGGCTCAGCCGTGCAGAACAACCCCAAGGCCCTGGCCAAGGTCGAGGAGCAGTGGGACTCGTACAAGGCGACTGTCTGTGGCGGCGATGCGTCCGTGGGCGACGGCATCTTTTCGCTCTACCAGCCATTCTCCGTGTCGCCGGCATGGGCCCGCTCGCGTGTGCTTGTTATCAACGGCCTGCTCCGTAGCGAGGCAATCATGAAGGATTTCCTGGCCAACGGCGGCCTGAGCGAAGTGCTGCGCCTGCTCGTCGAGAAGAGCGACGGCGAGACCGACTCGGTCGCCCACGACAATGTGCGGCGGCGCGCGGCGAACCTGATCAGCGACAACTTCCTGGACGAGAGCATGAATGCGCGCATGGATCTGTGGCCCACGCAGGACGACAGCGCATGTGCCAGGGAGGGCAGCCAGGTCGCCAACAGCTGCTGGAATGCGCAGATCGAGAAGCAGTCCAAGGCGCACAAGAAGGACTCGTCGCACTGGTCGCACGAGCTGTGGGTGATGATGCAGGCGCACGCTCTCGAGGCTGCCATCAAGGGCTCCCGCGAGGAGCTGTAGCTGTCTGTTGTTGGTTTTGTCCGTTGTTCTCTTTTACTTGTCATTTTAGCTGTGTTTGTTATAGCATTTTATTCCAGCAGCGCACATCTAGGCGGGCTGCCTTTTGAAGAATATACCCAACCACCAATTCTCATGAATATAGTGCGAGGTGACTCCCACGTGAGACACTCGGCTTATCATCTAGACTTCTCAGAGCCAGCTGTGTGATATAAGTGACTGCCGAGACACTCGTAGAGTCGAGGTCAAGGAGGATGACGCGGATTATTCAACTCTTGCATCAGATTTACGGTATAAGATTTTGATTGGCTCAATATATCCAGGAAAATTAATCCTTTCAAACAAAATCATCTCAAAAAACCAAACAAATTCAGTGTCTTTGACAGAGATATTGATAATTCTCTTCCGAGTTGTCAACGAGGTCGACAGAAAAAGTGGAACCACAGCGAGTTGACGCCCAATTAGGACTAACCCCTCCATATTCTAATCGAGGCTACATCACCACAGCTTTGATTCGGTGAGAGTCGGTGTGCATCGACGCCAACACGACGGCTGTGATCCTGGAATCTCTAAATATAAATATATGGCATTCCGTAGCGACGAAAGCAGTACAAATAGCAGTTACATAAGCAATTTGACTAAACACACATACACTAACAATCTTGTTACATCTCTTGAACACACCACTAACCCCTGCGTTTCATCAATCCGTTTCTCAGTATTTGCTTCTCATCCATCTATTATCCATATCTCACCCTCACTTGTAGAAACCACCATTACGCACCATGGAAGCACCGCCTGGCCTCGAGATTCGCGGCACCAAGTCGCCCCCGGGTGTCACGCCGGCGACCCGCGGCCGCGGTCTGTTCAGCAAAACGACCTTTGCGCCGGGCGAGCAGATTGCGCTCTTTGACAAGCCCATTTTCGCATTGCCTGCACGCCAGGACATTCGCTCACAGTGCAACACCTGTATGCACGTGGGCCTCGACGTCAAGCTGTGCACTGGCTGCCGCGCCGTGGCATACTGCTCGCCGGCCTGCCAGCGCACGCACTGGTCGCGCTACCACAAGTTTGAGTGCAAGGCTCTGAAATGTGCCGTCGAGAGCGCTGCTATGAATGCCACAGCGCAGCACGCCGACAGCACCGTTGCGGCCGACAGCACGCCGGTGACCCCCGATGCCGCCATCGACGGCTTCGATGTGCCGACGCCCGTGCGCGCGATCATCATGGTGATGATGCGGTACGAAAAGGACACTTCGGTTCGTGACATCCGCGCGCAGATCGAGAGGCTCGAGGCCAACATGAGCATATTTCTGCGCGACAGCAGTATGTGGAACGACATCAAGATACAGGCGGCGGCCGCGTGTCACTTCACGGGTCTCGAGAGCGAGGAAAATATCAAAATGGCCATTGGGGTCATGTGCCGCATCCTGACCAACGGCTTTGACCGCACCGATGTCGACCTCGGCGCCTCAGGCCAGTTCCTCGATGCCTCGCTGGCCATGGTCAACCACTCGTGCATTCCCAACGCCGCCGTTGCGTTCGCTGGCCAGAAGGCGTACTTGCGTGCGACGCAGCCCATTGCCCCCGGCGACGAGTTGACCATCTCGTACATTGACTACACCAAGCCCCGACACGAGCGCCAGTCAGGCCTTGTCTCGTACGGCTTCTCGTGCAACTGCAGGCGCTGTGAAGAGGACCTCAATATCTATCAGGTGTGTCAGCTTGTTGCTTCGTCGCCCAAGACAAAGCCCCTCATCGAGATGAATGACCGCTTCACGCTCGTGCCCGATGTCGAGATCATGCGCAACCCGCCCGTGCTAGCATCCTCGGCCGTGCCTGGCCCGTCGCCCGGGGAGGTCGAGGACATGTACGACGTGTGCGACATCGAGGGCAACTTCAACCCCACAGACCGCCTCGCCTACATGCGCAAGCTCTGGACAGTCTGCCAGCCGCTCATTAAAGCCGACCGCTGGGCCATGGAGCCGCTGGCCGCGCTGGTGCGACACACGACACTCTACTTGACCGAGATCGACAACTATCCGCACGCGCTGGCCCTCGCCTGCTACAGTGCCCAGTATATTGACCCGTACAAGTACCCGGAGCCGTTTTCGCAGTGGCGCATCAAGGGCCTGCTCGTGATTGCCAAGCTGGTGCCACACATCATCCCCATTGTGCACCCCCAGCTGGCCTTTGACGGAGGAAAAGCCTACCATGAGGCCAAGGGCGAGGGGCGCGGTGCCGACCCGCGCAGAAAGGCCCTGCCGGCCGTCTTCAACGCGCTGCCGGACCTGGCCGACGGCGGCATCTACGAGGCTCTGATGATTATGACGCTGGAGCTGGGTCCCAAGGCCCACAGCGACGAGTGGGTGGCACTGGCATCGGCGCAGAACATGCTCGACGATGTGCGCCAGTCGCCGGGACACGAGAAGATCACCAAGGCGCTGGCCCAGTGGTATGCCGATCCCACCGCGCCGAGCATGAAGGCGTTCTTTGACAAGCAGTTTATGAACGCCATCAACACCCTCTCGTCGCACGCCATTGGCATCTTGAAGGATTTGCTCAAGTGAGGTGCGCTTGGATTTGCATTTGCATAGCGATATAGCATAGCGATTGCGATTGCATTAGCGACTTTAGCATGGTTGACGATAGCGACGACGAAATTGAAGACGGATAGACTTGATGATTAATTAATTCCCTTGATTGTCGAGGGATCGGAGCCATAGAAACGCCACTTGTTTGAGAATTGCTTGTTTGTGGCCTGCACGCACTGCGGTAGGCATAAATAGGCTGATGCCGTGTCCTGATCGCCGCATGGATGTGCAGCACGCACCACGCCTGTTCCTGCGTGTCTGCATCGCGTTCATATGCTGTTCCGACCTGCAGCCGCTCTTTCTGACATTGCATCAAGCTTTGTCTGGGATTGATGGTCGACGGCTGCTGTGCTCTGGGGTATTTCCGGCCCGGACTCGCTCGAATTTGCTGCCACCACCTTCACCATCTTGACTGCCTCTGATGATCGTCGACAGTGTCTCAGGTCTCGGCCCAGCCCTGTCCGGATTATGCAGTTCGTCCCTTGTCAGTGCCCCTCAATCTTAGAGAGGAGGCGACATGCTGAGTATCGGCGTCACTCGATATTAAGGTTGTCCTCTCTCTGCCCTGGTACGAGACGCAACCTATCAGCGCAGCACACTGCGTACAGTTTGTGACCACGTCCAGTTTCCAGTTTGTTTGAAACACCACCATGTGTAGCTCATAGAGTGTTGTCGTGCAGCACTGCCGACTGCATGAACGGACCAACTCTTAATTTTTCTCCTCTGGGATCCTCCTGATAACAGCTGCTGTCGTCGTTGATCCGATGGCAGCAGCTGCTTGCGGTCAACAACCTCATAATCCCACCTTGTCCCTGACTGGAGGGAGATCGTGCTTGATATCCCGTTTCCACTGTATCCAGCTTGTATCCGACTTGCTCTCAGCGTAGGCCCTGGTGTTTTAGCTTTCTTGTGTTTTTGTCTGGCATTTGACCTTTTGGTACGCTCCTTTTCTCGTCTTTTTGCTTCTTACCAGTGCCGTCTCGTTCCCCTCTTGTTCATTCTTCGTCATCTTGATAGACGTCTTGGTTTGACTTTTGACTTTTGACTTTTGCCTGTTGCCTGTTGCCTGTTGCCTGTTGCCTTCAGCATCATCCATTCATTCTCTCCCACACCGAAGCTGGCCTTTGCATTCAATCAGTTCTTCATCACCCCCGTACCACAAACCAAAAACCAACCCGATCGGCCCGTGCAGCAAAATGAAGGCCGGCTCATCCACCGCCGCGATGGCGGTATCCATCCTCGCCGCTCTGCCAACTGCTGCCCTAGCTGCCTCGATCGGCAGGAATATCGAGCTCACAAAGGAAATGCTCGAGATCTCTGTATTTGGCGGCCAGACCATCAAGGCACCCCAGGTTGCCAACGCCGGCTTCTATTCCATGGGCCGTGGCCCGCGTGCCCTCGCCAAGGCATATGCCAAGTTTGGTGTAGAGATCTCGCCTGAGCTACTGCTGATCCTCGAAGAGCTTCTCGAGGCGCTTGGCCTGGGCAGCCTTGTTGGCGGCAGTGGCAACAGCACTACCGGCAGAGGGTCAGGGACCGGCACAGGAGGCGGCAGCAACAACCAATCTGCATCGGCCAGCCAGGGTATGGTGGCGGCTGTGCCGCAAATGTTCGACAGCGAGTACCTAGCACAAGTCAGCATCGGCACGCCGCCGCAGACGCTCAACCTCGACTTTGACACGGGCTCGTCGGATCTCTGGGTCTTCAGCTCAGAAACACCCAAGACCGAGCAGACGGGACAGACGCTGTATAACATTGCGTCGAGCTCGACGGCCAAGAAGCTTGCCGGCGCGACATGGAAAATCACGTACGGAGACGGAAGCGGTTCGTCGGGTGACGTGTACATGGATACTGTCAGCATCGGCGGCGTCACGGTAGCCAGCCAGGCGGTCGAGTCGGCAACGCAGGTGTCATCATCGTTTGCAAACGACACCGCATCGTCGGGCCTGCTGGGTCTAGCTATGAACACAATCAACCAGGTGCAGCCGACGCCGCAGAAGACATTTTTCTCCAACGCCATGCCCAACCTCGCCATGCCCCTGTTCACCGCCAACCTCAAGAAGAGCCAGGCCGGCAACTACAACTTTGGGTTCATTGACCCGACCGAGTTCCAGGGCGCAATCTCCTTTGTCGATGCCAATGTGACGCAAGGGTTCTGGCAGTTTGAAGCAGCGGGCTTCGCCGTCGGCAATTCGACAACCACGGCCATCACAAGCATGCCGCACCAGGCCATTGCCGACACGGGCACGACACTGCTGCTGCTGCCCGCACAGATTGTGGATGCCTACTACGCCGCGGTGCCCAGTGCCCAGAACAGTGCCGAGTTTGGCGGCTATGTCTTTGACTGCGACGAGGCCCTTCCCAACCTCACGCTGGCCATTGGCTCATACAAGGCCGTGGTGCCCGGCGGCCTTATCAACTTTGCACCGGCCGATGGCCTGTCGGTCTCGACTGCCACTACGTGTTTTGGCGGCGTGCAAGCGTCGGCCGGTCTTCCGTTTGCAATCTATGGCGACATCTTTCTCAAGAGCCAGTTTGTCGTCTTCCATGGCGGCAACACTCAGCTCGGCTTTGCTTCGAAGCCGGTGTAATGTCTTCTTTGTTGTTGTTTTTGATTGTTTGGTTTTGGTTATTCGATTTGGGATGCAGAAAGCTGCAATGCTTTGATCCTGTGATGTTTTCGATACGTTAAATATTTTCCATTTGTTCTCATTTAAACTTGACTTACATTGACAAAGAAAGACGTGCGGTCCGCTCATCGCGTTGCGTGGTGAAGATGGCGATCGGCAAATCTCCCTTGAAATCGGCATCCGAGTGAGACACGCATAACGTAAATAAGGACAAGTACGAGTCGGGTTAAAATATGTGAAATTAAAAATCGTGAGAAACTGCCAATAAACAAAGAAATCCAAATGCCGAGCAAGCCTTTCCTAGAAGAACCAAAACGTAAAGAGAAAACAGAAAAGATAAAAAAAAACCGCCTAGATCGTGAGATGCCCAAACACATTATATGACCAAAATACCATAATAACCAAATCAAACAACCAATATGCTAATCGCCAAGGAAACCAAAACGTGACTAAAAAAAAGACCAATGCCGAGTAAAACTTGAAATCAAAAACAAAAAACCCAAACCCCAAACCCCAAACCTAAAAGCAAACAAGCAAACAAGCAAACTCGGCAGAACTGCCAGGATATAGTACATAGGAAGCCGAGACCCGTCTCGAAACCAAAATTAAAGAAAACAAGCAATGGCGGTACACAGCACGCAGTCTAGCAACACTTGCTTCGTGATGGTGTAGTGTCGTTGCGTGGTGGTTCACCAGCTGCGTTGGGTGCGTTGGGATCGACCGAAATGTCGGGTGCAAACCCAGGCGCAAAGAGCCAGCTGCGACGGTCGCGGCCTACCCGGAAACTTCCCCGGGCGTTGGCAGAATCAAAGTAGCCGCCTCCATAGCCGGAGCCATGCTCGCCGCCGTGGGGTGTGAGGTAGCCGTCAGTGGCCATTGTCGGAGGACCACTGGACGTGGCCGCAAGAAGTGCCTGCTGCATTTTGCGATTCTGCTCGACAAGCTTGCGAGTGACGACACGGAAGACTTCCTCGACACCCTCGCCACTCTCTGCAGAAATTTCATGACACGCATCCCAGCCGGCTTCCTGATTCCAGAAGCCCGAGCTCCGTTTTGAGCTAGGGCTCCGGGGTTCTGGGGCACCAAATGCCGGCGCGACACCCAAAGATGACGGGCCGTGTGCCAGGCTACTTAGGCCGTTGCCGCCGACAGGCATACCAGAAAAGCCAGAACTGCTTGCACTGGCAGCGTTGCCCGTATTCCCTAGATTGCTGGCCAGGTTGCTGCCTAGCATGCCACCCACAAGGCCGCCAGCCGTAGGCGGAGGTGTGCTGCTGACGCCGGGCGCAAGGTTCTCGGCAACATAGGCGATGCAGCGCTCAAAGGGCACCTCGCGCTTCGAGGGGTCGCGGGCCACAATATCGGCCTTGGTGCCGACGACGTGGAGGACAATGTCTGCAGGCAGGTTTCGGCGCAGCTCGGTCAGCCATATGCCCATTTCAGCAAACGAGTTGGCATCGGTGATGCTGTAGCAGAGAATGCAGGCGTTGGCACCGCGGTAGTAGAGGCGAGAGATGGAGCGGAAGCGTTCCTGGCCGGCTGTATCCCATATCTGTAGACGGACAACGGTGTCCGAGTCGGAGTCGACAACGCGTTTGGTGAGGAAGCTGGCACCGACTGTAGACGTAACTTGCGACGGGTCGAACGAGCCCTTGCAGAAGCGCGTTACGAGAGACGTCTTGCCGACATTTGAAGTACCCACGACAACGATCTTGGCCTCGAGCGAGGACATGACGGGGGGTAGAGGAGGGGGAGTGGAGGCGACAAGGCAGATGGGGGAAAGCGAGGTCTGCGGAAGAAGAAGGAGCGAGAGATGAAGTAGATGTCAACGAGGTAGAGAGGGTGAAAAGAAGAAAAGTAACGAGAAAAGAGAGCGAGGAAAAGAATGGCAATGACGACAGAGGGGTGACGCACAGAGCGTTGATATGAAGTGTTTGAGAGTGGAATGAAGACGGGGAAGCGGAGCGCGGCGTGGTAGCCAGTCTGGCAGTGGAGAAGGTAACCACCGAAGGGATGAACTGGGAAGGAGGTATTGGTTGCGAACAGGGAAGGAGCTGCCGGCAGGGCTGACCGGAAGAGGAATGCAATAATACGAACAAGATACTAACGATAATGTCTAGAGGGAAGGAAGCGAACAGTGAAAACCCTTCCCGTGTGGGAAAGAGGCAGCAGGTGGTGATACAGCGACTGAGCAGACAAAATTGCAGACAAATTGCGGACACAAAGCAGCGATGCCAGATGCGACAGCAGACAGCAATGACGTTCTACAAGCGGAAATATTCAGCAGCCGGTCTGGCTTGTGCCTGTGACTGTGTCATGAACGGCCAGCGTGCTCATTTCGGGAATATAACAAGACAAAAGGGGCAGAGGCGACAGCAGCCAGCCAACGAGCGGCCAGAGAAGGCTGTGAGGGCGTGTGAGGAGATCAAAGGGCTGGAGCATGTGGATGCGAGGGTCTGAGGAGGGGAGAGGAGAGAGGAGAGCACGGCAAGTGTAAGCCCGTACAAGGCCAGGCCGCCGGACACAGACAAGCGCTGCAACTGGCCTGCGACACCATTGGCTCTGCGTGCTTCTGCCGCGTCTTCCATGCCAGGCTGAACAGACTCTCTGCAGGCGTAGCGGCTCGTCTGCTTCAAGCACGCTTTCTGGCTGTCATTAGTTAGCCGATCGTTTGTTTGTGGTTTGTTCAGCGTGGCACGTCGATGTCGCGAATCGTGATAATAATACGTACATATGTAGCTGCAGGTGCTAGAGCTGCAGGCTACAGGGGGTCTAGCGTGGAAAAGCGCCTGTGGGTGCCGGTGGACGGCCCAGCTGGGGTAGTTGCACAGCAGCATGTGCCCTATTTGCTAGCGCCGGTTGATACAGAGCACCGCTGTAGCGCGCGCATCACCGTGACTCGGTGATCACCAGACACAACCGTCATATCACGACGACCGACGACTACACGACCAGCAATACCATACCCAAACGACCAACTACGCCACAAGAAACTCTTTACATACACACCACACCGCACAATGACCGCGGCGCAGGAGCTGCCGTCGCTCGACGACCATGCGCGCTTCGAGATCATCATGAAGCATGGCCACCAGGACCTCGTGCAGGCCGTCGCGTACAATGCGTACGGCGACCGCTGTGCAACAGGCTCTGTTGACGGCAAGATCCGCGTCTTCAACCGCCACCGCGACGGCATGTGGCGGCTCTGCGACAGCTGGGGTGCCCACGGCGGCGAGATCCTCGAGCTGCAATGGCTGCCGCCCACCATATACCCAAACCTGCTGGCATCCATTGGCATCGAAGGCCGCTTCAAGATGTGGACAGAAGACCCTGCAGCCGCGCCGGGGCGTCGCTTTAGCCAGCGCGCAAAAGGAAACGTCAAAGCCGCCTTCGAAACAAGGTCGCCGCGATCGCCCTACCGCTCCTTTTCCATGAAGCACAACGACGAGACACGTCACACCCATCTTGCACTGCTGGCAGCCGACGGCACGCTGACCGTGCTCGAGAACGATGTGCCCGAGAACCTGTCCGAGTTTTCCTTTGTCGACGAGTTTCGCGTGTGTGCAAAGCCGGCGCGCGGCGAGGAGGCCAGCTTCCGTGTCCGTTTCGATCCAAACCCCGAGCCGTGCTTCACAGCCTTGCGAGCAGGCGTGCGGGCGGACGCTCTGAGTCTCGCGGTGGCCGCCATGAACACCGTCAAGATTTACCGGACACGGCCAATCACCACCACATCATATGGCTTGGAGGGTCTGGGCCGGGCGTTCTATCTTGCGGCTGAGATTGAGCGCCACGGTGGACTCGTGCGGGATGTGGCCTGGGCACCGGGCAATTTCCGCGGCTACGACATTATTGCGACGGCCTGTCAAGACGGCTATGTCCGTGTGGTGCGACTGGACACGCCCTATGGCACAAGGAACGACGGCAAGTCGTGGGCTGCACACGACATAAACTCCAAGACGAGCGAATCACCAGGGAGTGGCCAGGGTGGCCAGGGTGGCCAGGGCCGACGTGGCCGCGATGGAAAGCTGACAGGTGGTATCACAGCTGCGGCCAATGCACAGTCGGGCAGCGGCTCACACACCCCAGCAGGAGCCAATGCATTATCAACACCAGCATCTATCGCGTCGTCTCTGTCGTCAACAGCGCGAGACTCGATGGACACCTACGGCCAAGACGACGGTGACACAAATAGCGTGCCGGGATCAGCAACGACATCATTCTCAGGACTGCCACATGTCCCGGATGCAGGCCACGGTGGCGGCGCTGGTGCAGACCGGCGGTGGACCGGCGAGGCTGGGCAGATCCGGCACACTGTGCGCGAGCTATCACGGCTCAGCAGCAACCAGACGCCCGTGTGGCGTGTCTCTTTTGATGACGACGGCCAGATCCTGGGCAGTGTCGGCGACGACGGCAAGCTGCTGTGCTACCGGCAGACGCCCGACGGCTCATGGGCACGCAGCTCGGAGCTGTCCGTCATAAAGATGCGCATGGCAGTTCCTTGATTCCTTGAGTGTGCTGTATCATGCAATGAAGCATTCAACGTCGAATCTACAATCTACCAGAGGCAAGCCGGGCTGTACATGAACCGCCGGACGACATATGGGCTATTACATAAGCATGCAATTCGTATCGAAAGGTATTATATACGCACTGCGTAAGCAGGCACCAGACACGCACAGGGACACCTAGGATAGGAAACACAAGATAGAAAGGGTCAAGTCTATAACACAACGCCGTGTATATTAAGAGCAAATGCCAGCAGATAAATATATATAATATACTGTACAACAATGTAAGAGAAAGGTGGAACAGGATCCAAAACAAACAGAAAGATGAAAAAATACCAAAAAATAAAACGCTACCTACGCCAACACTTGTAAACCATGACGAATGACTATACTTTTGCTGTCTTGCCGTCTGCCGGCGTCACGTGACACCCGGCGACGGCCCCGACGACGGAGCTGACGCCGACCCAGACGCCGACATCTACTTCCGGCGCTTGCCACCACCGCCCGAGCCATCGGTCGGCGCACGCCGCTTCTTGCCCTCGCGGCTCCAGTACTCCTTGGTCTCGCGCTTCTCGCGCTCCTTGCGCTTCTCCTCGGCGTCGGCCACAGCCTTGCGGTGCTGCACGCGCGACACCTCCTTCTTGGCGGCACGCTTGTCGGCGACGTCGCGGCGGATCGTGCCCATGTTCTGCATGAGCTCGCGCACCTTGCGCTCCTCGCCGCCCACGACAACGGCACGCTTCTGCATGTACGTCGGCTTCTTCTGCTTCTTGGTCTGCACAATCTGCGACCGGAACGGCAGCGCAGCCGCCAGCTGTCGCGGCACCTTGAGCGTGTTGAAGTGCCGGTCCTGGCGCTCAATGGCGCGGTACTGGCTGTTGCGCTCCTGCGGCGTGGCCACGTTGTTGTCGCGACGGATCTCGCCCGTGAGGCGCATCGGCTGCCACCCGATCAGGTTGTTGGATGGGTTGTAGAAGCGGTGCGGCTTGATGGGGTACCACGCGCGCAAGAATACAATGTCGCTCAGCAGCACCTTGTCCTCAAACGCGGCACGGAACGCGCCCTCTTGCTTCAGCGCGTGCTTGATCTGGCCGCGGATGCCCGAGACCGTCTTGATCGCGGCGCCCTCAAACTTGGCAATCTCCAGCGCCGAGTTGAACATGTCCTTGATAAACGCCGTGTTCTTGAAGATCTTGTACGGCGTGCCCGTCAGCTTGAGCTTCTTGACAATCTCCGTCGACTCGTCCACGCTCAGCACCGTGCCCGTCGCGGCAATGCGCAGGCCCTGCTGGTTGACGGCCGCCGACGTCGAGAACGACTGGAAGCACACAAAGCCCGTGTTGGGCGCCACAAAGGGGCCGTAGAACTGCGCGAAGCAGTGCATGTGCTCCGGCGTGTACTTGAGCATGCGGTTGCGCGTCCGCGAGTCCGAGATGCTGTAGATGGGCATCGTCTGGAAGCGCCGCCAGCCCAGCGAGAAGATGAGCGGGTCGTTGGTCTTCAGGATCCGCTTGTGCCAGCGGTGGCGCTTGAGGCGCACCTGCAAGAAGCCGAAGCGGTCCTCCGTCGCCGTCAGACCGCCCACAATCAGTGGCATGCGCGCCTCAAAGAGCTTCATGAACTCGGCCGGCACGCCCTCAATCACCATGCGGCCGTACTGGCCAGCTCGGAAGCCTTCGACCGACACGCGCTGCCGGTCGTCCAGCTCCTCGTACTCGGCCTTGTTGATGTCCAGCTGCTTCTGGATCAGCGACTTCTGCGCCTCGTACCAGTCGTCCTCGCCAAATTCGTCGGCCGCTGTGCCGGCCTCCTTGCGTGCCAGGTTCTTGGCATTGTTCAGACCCTCGCGATCCTCCTCCTCGAAACGCAGCCGCAGCTCCTGCTTGCGCTTGGCGTTCTTCTCGCGCTCGTCTTCAAAGTCTTCGTCGGCAGCGTCGGCGTCGCCATCGTTGCCGCCGGACTTGCCCTTGCCCTTCCGGGGTCCGTGCTTCTCGCCTGTCTCCAGATCCTCAAAGTCGCCGTCGCCCTCGCTGTCGTCATCGCCCTCACCGTCCTCATCGCTACCGTCCTCATCATCATCGCCATCCTCGCTGCCGAACCCGCTCTCGTCGTCATCGCCATCGCCGCCACCACTGCCGCTGCTCTTCTTGCCCTTGGCAGACGTGAACCGCGTCCGCAGACGCTCGACTGTGTCGGTCGACCAGCGCAGTCTCAGCTCGTCGACGTCAAAGTACTGAAGCGACGCGTCTTCTGTGGTGTCTTCGCCAGCCTCATCCTTGGCCTTTTTGAAGAATGTGTCGTCCTCCTCCTCAATGTTGTCCTCTTCGTCGTCGGCGCCGTTGGCCTCACCCGCCCAGCGCTTGGCGACCGCGTTCAGGGGGATCGACGTGTCGTACATCATCCGTGCGAGGTCCTTGACGGCAAACGGCCGTTTCCGGCGGTGCATGTTCCGTGCGCGCTCCACCATGTTCTCCTTCCACCGAATGGCCGCGTCCTCGTCGTCGCCAAAGTCATTGTCTTGGTCGTCGTCGCCGGATAATGAGCCAAAGTCGGAGTCACTGTCGGCAAATTCAACTTCGTCGGCATCGTCGCCCGCCTTGGGGTTGTTGATGTTGCCGCTGCGGTCGCGGAAGATCTTGCCGAGCTTCTTCTCGTCAAACTCAGACTCAAAGTCGGAGCCGTCGTCGTTCTCGTCAAAGTCACCTTCATCGTCCTCGTCGTCGTCCTCGTCGCCGTAGTCTTCATTGTTGTCGTCGTCGGCTGTGGCAGGTAGGCGCGGCTTGCGCTGCTCTTTCCGACCCGTGTTCAGCTCCTCGGCAACGCCAGTGATCTTTTGACCCTTGGAGAACAGCTGCATGCCAGTCTCGGACTCACCGAGCAGCTTGCGCTCGCCCTGGAGGCCAATAATCAGCTCCTCGCCCTCGCTGCGTTGCACACCCACGGCATCCTTGTCGAACGTGAAGCCGTTTTCACGGTAAATATACACGGCGTCGCCATCAATCTTCAGGCCACTGCGGTCCGACATGGGCGCGTACAGCTTGCGGTCCTTCTCATCAAGGCGGCGACGGCCGACCTTGCCTGATGCCTTGGCCGTTGCCTGCTCCATGGCAGGTGTTGGACACGGGTCGGGCAGAGACTCCATCTTTGTGATTGTGTAGTCGCCGAGGCCGGGAATGTGCACACGCTGGCCGTCGGCGGCAAAATTAGTGCCGCGCAGGTAGCCCGTCAGCGCAATCGAGCGGTCGCACATCTCGTCCTCCTCGATCTTGGTCGGCTGCGTGACGTCGCGGAAGCTGTCGATGACGGCGTACGGGTGGTTGTTGCGCCAGATCAGCGGGCGCGGGTTCTTCATGACGGAAAGGAACCGTGACAGGTTGTGAATCTCACGGTCGGGGTAGCGGCCGTTGATGACACCAGACAGGTTGAACAGGTGGGCGCCCTGGTACAGCTCGTTCCAGAGACGGTGCTTGAGGCGCTTCTTGGCGTCCTTTAGGGCCTGGGGTTTGCGGAACAGGTCGAGATGCGTGAGGATGCCAAAGACGTTTCCGGGCATACCCGTGGCAGCGAGGACGTTGAGAAACTCGAGCGTCTCCATCTCAAAGCCGTAGTTGCCGTCAATCATCAGCAGCACAATGTCGGCGACCTTGGCAATGTCGACCATGGCCTCGAGCTCGTTGGGACACTCGATGAACGTCAGGCGCTGCTTCTTGGACGTGACAACAGTGACGGGACCCTGGGGGTCGTTGATGGTTTCCTTGGCATATCTGCGGATCAGGGAGCGCAGAAGTGTGGTCTTGCCCACGCCGGAGGGGCCGACAATGGTGACGAGTCTCGGTGGTGGTTCATCGGGGACGCGGTCGACAAGCGGGACGTGAAGGCGTTTTTCTTTGATCTAGGCAGTCAGTCTCTGTGTATCTCTGTGTGGCTCGGTGTGTGTCGACGAAAAGTCGCAAATGAGTGGTACTGACATCGTGAGAGCGTGCCGCGGTTCTGGCAAGCTTTCCGGGATTCGAGACAGCAAAGGCCTTGGGGTTGGGGCCTGGCAAGTTAGCAATGGATCACCTGTAAAGGAACAATCAAAATGGGTCGTACCAGAATGCTTCTTCTTCTCCTTCGACTTGCGATGCGGCTTGTGGCTCTGTTCCTCCATTTTGCCGGCTGTGGTAGTCGTCTGGAGTGAAGCTGTTCAGAAAGGATCAGAAAAATCCGCTGGCAGAAATTTGCGAATGGGAGTGGTAGGCGTACGGAGTAGGCAAGCGATGCCAATTTTTTTGTTATCTTATCGGCAGATTCTTTATCGATAATGAATACCATGCGACCGCCTTTCTTAGTCATCACACGTGATCGTCCTTGGAAACCAGACGAATAACTACTCAACGGTAAAAGTCAGGCGATTGGAAAATAATAGTAACAAACTCGCTGAATTCTAGAGTTATTCATTTGCTACTGTAAATGTTGACACTCCAATGCACTACAGCACACACGCTTTGCTGTCGATTGCTACGCCTTTATTGACTGCTTACACAATCAGCCAATCACAGCGGGGAATTGCACCCCTAGCATGCTATACTGCCCCTCCACGGCAGGTGAACATTAGCTGAGCTTGTCCGCCTGGCGATGAAACGGTGCGACAAACACTCGCCCACGCCAACACCGCCACCAACACTCACACCACATCTCGTCTTCTCATCTTCTTAAGCGATCTTATCTCGTTTTTATGCCTGCACAAAAGAGAAAGATGACAGAGGTTGTGACGTCCCAGACACCACCCATTCTTCACGGGCCGTCTGAAAAGGAGCGTAAATACGACCGACAGCTCCGTCTTTGGGCAGCCAGCGGCCAGGCAGCACTGGAATCGGCCAACATTCTTGTGCTGAACTCGGGTAGCGGCACCGTGCTCGTGGAGGCACTCAAAAATCTCATCCTGCCAGGTGCGTACAGATAGATGTGCATGGTTTCGAGTCAGACGCAGTCAAGACGGGTATGCTGACTAAGCAATAGGAATCGGCCGGTTCACGATATATGACGAAGCTGTAGTCGAAGAGGCGGACCTTGGCGTCAACTTCTTTCTGGACGAAGACTGCCTCGGAAAGTCGCGGGCACAGAGCTGCACTGAGCTGCTGCAGGAACTCAACCCCGAAGTCGAGGGCGAGTGGTATCCCAAGCCCGACGCCAAGGATGGCCTGGCAAAAGTGCTGGAGTCGTCACCGACGACGTATACAATGATTATCTACTCCCACCCCATTGCAGAAGGCGATCTCAAAGTACTGAACTCGTATGCAGAGCAGTACAAGACGCCGCTGGTAGCAGTGCACTCGGCGGGCTTCTACTCATTCTTCCGTGTGCGACTGCCGGGCGCATTTCCCATTGTCGACACACACCCCGACGAGACAGCAACAACAGACCTGCGGCTGCTTACGCCGTGGCCCGAGCTAGCCTCGTTTGCTGATGAGCTGACTGCCAACATCGGCTCGTTGGAAGCACACGAGCACGGCCACCTACCTTACGTAGCGATTCTGCTGTACTACCTCAAGTTGTGGCGCGACACGCACGACGGCGCCAACCCGTCCACATACAAGGAGAAGACTGCGTTTAGGCAGACAGTGTCGGAAGGAATGCGGCGAGACAACGCCGAGGGCGGCGAGGAGAACTTTGAAGAGGCTGTGGCGGCTGTGCTACGCAACATTGACCGACCGTCTCTGCCGTCGGGCCTTCGCGAGGTGTTTGCCCACAAGCCAACTGGCTACGAGGCCAAGTCGGGATTTTGGGTAATTGCCAGTGCTGTCAAGCAGTTTTATGAGAAGCACCAGTGCTTACCGCTGCCCGGTCGCGTTCCGGACATGAAGGCGCAGTCCAAGGTCTACATCCAGCTGCAGTCAATTTACAAGAGAAAGGCGCGCAAGGATGCCGCCGAGGTTCTTGCGACTGTGCGTCAGTCTCCGGGCGGAGAGGGCATTGATGCCGCCGAAGTTGATCTGTTTTGCAAGAATGCAGCTTTTGTCAAGCTCATCAACGCCACCGAGCCCGGCGAGCATCGTCTCGCCGAGGTTTTCAGTACGTCTATTTCATTTTCTAACGCCTTGTTTCAGAGTCTATGCAAAACTAACCATTAGAAACCGAAATGGAAAACGACGATAATGCCGAGGTCATGATGGCGCCCCTCTCGCTAGTACCAATTTACATGGCCCTGGAGGCCACTGCCCATGCCCCGGAATCGTCGGCCAAGACCATCCTCAACAAGGTCGACCAGCTTGTGCCGGGAGCGAGCGAGCAGGAGAGAGTCAAACTTGTTGCTAGCGAGCTTGCACGGACAGGGGGCTACGAGCTGCACAATATTTCGGCACTAACGGGCGGCATGGTGGCACAAGAGATTATCAAGATCATCACGAAGCAGTACGTGCCGATTGACAACACGTGCATCTTTGACGGAATCACCAGCCGGTGCCAAATCCTGTGCCTGTAGGGGCAGAAGGAGGGGAAATGTGCAGAATGGTGTAGAGAGGGCAGCGTGAGACACGATTCCACGATACATGCACAACGTATGAATGACAAAATAAAAGAAATATCTCAATCATACTCATAAAGAAGAGCACCCACAAAAATGGCAAGGATCTACATATTTACAAGTCAGAGTCGTTCTCTTTCCGTCAGTGCACTTCCAAAGTAGGCCAGATTGGTCAAGTTGGTATTCTAGAAACCTGGCATATGAAGGGAGGCGGAGATGAGGAGGGGAGAGGGAGGCCATGGATGAAGAGAATGGGCTGTCTTGACTGTCTACTACATCGCTGATGGATGTACAGACTCTGACAAATAGAGAAGGCTTTGCCCAAGACGGGACATTTATCGGACCGCAAATCCACAAGGACAAGGTTGCTGCAGGGTGGTGGCCTGGTGGTTGCAAGGTACAAGTGTGGAAAGATGTCTATATTGCCTGCATGGCCAACGTGGTCCATGATCATGATTGTGCATCTGCCAAGGGCATCAGACGATCGAGGCAAACTTGACGTCTTCCCCGGCCCGGAGCGCCGTTGCCAGAATGCGAGAGTCATGCTGGCCATGTCCGACAATAGCATGATGCAAAATAGCGCCTCATGAATGCTCGTGGACAGGAGACAATGCCAACACTGCAACTGTTATCATATGTCTTATACTATCTAAATGGTATGCACAAATTATGTCCTCGATCTTGTGTCTTTGGTCAAGAAAAAGACATCCAACAACTCCATCTATACAAAAGACACATAGCATGAGCACAGGAATATACCTCATATCGTAGCCTTTTGCCTCTATTCAGACGCGACGTTGCAGGACATATGGCTTGGTTATGTATGTTATAGGGTATGTATATGGATGGCTGCCAGGGACATATACATCTAATAGAATAGGACAGAGTATAGCAGGGCCGGCATTCTCGACTAGAAGACGGCGGGACGGCTGAGGTGGCTTGAATCTATCTCTCCATTCCGCCTCGGAGCAAATAGCAAAAAGTGTAGATCTTTACTCTTCACGACTGTGCTTTGAGGTCGCGGTCACACCGGTAAAGTAGTTGACGAGTTGTACTTATTTCGTTTTTTTTTTATCTTGGTTGTTTCACTAGATCAACCTAGTTACTTTCCCATTTCACCCGACGATACTACCCTGCTGCCACATACGAGCAGCAGGTTATGCTCCCCAGACGGTATATCTGAGATTGCACATGTGTTACAATGCTATATCAATGCACAAAGAGTGGCTGCATCGACCCCAGTTCCCCCCAGTATACAATTAGATTAAGAAAGTGTGCTTGCTATGGCATCGTTGATGATTGGATATGTGCTAAACAGAGTGATCTCCCATAACTGGACGCGGCGTGTTTTCGGTGGTATTCCAGTATATTAATCTATCTTGGACGTCTAGTCTAATGTACCGGCCAGCTGACGTTATGTCTGTTGGCAGTATAGAGCTATACTCGAGTCTGCAGCGAGTATCTATATATGCTCCAAGGTTTACTTTGTCAGCTGTGCAGAGTATTTGTAAAGGGTCACATGAGAGGATAGATCAGCACGTTGCGGAAGAACGGGACGTCAAGCCATGCCTTTGAACATGATGCCTGGGGGTATATGTCTACAGCTCACATATCAATAGTCGCCATACGCTGTTATTTGTAGTGCCCTTGTCACGTACGAATACCTGCGGTAGTCCAGGCATATAACCGCATCTTTAGAGTGCTAGGCGGCCTGGAGGGCGCTGCATCCATATTCAGCTATGCTATCTCGCCACGGTCAATGCTTTCAAACTACGATGCATCATGAGCTTCAGCTATAAAATAGTTATATATATAGCATAAGACATACTGGCCTTGGCGGTTAAAATAGACATAGCATTCTCTGCGCGATTTGTCCCGTCCCTGCCTGACTCTCTTAGGCCGCATACGGATAGTATAGGGAGAATGCATGGCCGTCTGTTATTGTTTTCTTTATACTGGAGGCAGTTTGCGTAAAGCAATATCATGGACGGTATACAATGCAATAACAAGTCACCAAGGACTACAAGTTCGTATCTGTGTCTGCCATACTGGGCCGTCCAGCCAAGCTTCGGCACGTGTCTCATCTCTTGAGAACTATTAGAGGCAATATTACACACAGTAGAGTGATCTCATGCATCAAGCAATGTCTACATCTAGTCTTAGTCCCCTTTAAAGTCAAATCAATTGGTTGTAGCTACCATTCACTGTCGAGACGAATCGGGAGTGGCTGCCGAGATGGACAAAAGGAAGCTGCCATGGGGGAAAAGCTTAGATGTGATGGCACGTCCGGCTATGAGAAAAGTGCCCAATAGCAAGCACAAATAGAAAGTTATTTTAGCTTGTTTAATACATACAGAGGTGCAACAGGGCACGCACCGTACTAGACAACAGGCCAAAAAGTATATTCTGGTTCAGATGGATCTGCCAAGATACGAGGTGCAACGCCGGCCAGTCCCGGTTAATCAAAGAGAGAAGGCAAAAGCCGTCCAACAACCGTGAACCAGCGGCAGCCTCCTCTTTTCATCCTGGATTTGCGGTGCTCGCTTCCAAGGTCCCACCAGCATACTACACCTTTGGCAGTCCTGGAGAGTGCGATGGAGGGGGGTGGAAGAAGCGACAGAGTGGCTTTGTGCAAACCATTCTAGATTTTGAAGAACAAGCGATTTCGACACAGGTTTGGAAGACTATTTTGGTCAATATTCGGCACATACAATATTTACCCCAGAAATGGCTCACCGGCCGCAGAATAACTGTAGTTTGCATCGGAAAGGCAGTGGCCCGGCGGGTCTTGAGTGCGCCATTAATTATGGACGCATCGGGTATGAAAAGAGTTGCATATAAAACTCACGGCAGGAAATACGCACTGCCATCCCGTCCAGCTTCTATCCAGCTTCTATCCGGCTTCTATCTGCCCTGATTGTACCTCTAAATCCTATCTTGTTCAGCGTATCTTTGGCCCCCAAATGAGGCTTCTGATGGGCCAGCTGAGAATAGCCGTCACGTCAAGTAAAGTCGGCATTGTCTCGCCAGTGTATGGTGGGTGAAGACAGCCCATCTGCTCTGACACGTCTGTACATTCGGGCGGTTTTCGTGTTTGAATATTTATTCTTTTATTTATTCTTTGCGTCTCTGCTCTGCACCGTCCGGCTTCTTCTGCCTCTGATCGCCACACACACACGGGTCGCCAGCCCATTATACCGTAGCCGAAGTTGCGATCGCAACCTCACGTCTACTACATCAGAGCCAGATCTGCAGCAGTGTTTGGCGCCTTGACCTTGCATTGGCCTTGCATTAACCTTATTTGCTAAAGAAAAAAAAGAAAAAAAGCTTGACTTGGCATCAAAACGTCCGTGATTAGTCATATACCGTGTGCGGAATTACGAAAATGGAAAGACAAGTCATGTACATACAGCACTTACACGGAAGGCACGCTGGGTTACACGTAGCGGAGAGTGCCGTTGACTTCCCGTATTAGAGCTGACTGTTGGGCTTTAGCGCCCTGTCAGAGGCTGTGATTGCGGTAGGACCCACTAAACAACCGTTTACAGGGTTCTCACTAGGACCACAAAAGGTCACAAAAGACGTTAGCGGGAGATTACCCTCGATCTCCGTAGCACCACTTGGAAGGCTTGTAATACAGAGTAGATGGACAGAAGAAGGCAGGAGACAACCTTCTTTGGGGCGTGTCTTCCCCTTTTAGGAGTGTTAGAGGCTTCCCCTCTTTCCAGAGTTGGCAAGAACCTGGGTGCAGGAATTGAGGTGGTCCAATGGAGGAGTTTCATGCATGAAATAGGAAAGAGCGAAAACTGTTCAGAAAGAATAGACAGGCAGAGAGAGGTAAGGCGGAAGAGGAAAGAACGACCGGTCGCTTTCCATGTCCGATGCTTGACCGGGCCGGTGTTAATTTACGCCGTCAAGGGATTACTAGGCTGCACGCTATGCGCCATACGCTGGCGCTTTAACACGCATATCGCGAAACAGCATCCATCTCCTTCATCTCTCGTCCAGCCTCTGCTTGGCTTATATTCTCCGCCCCTGTCATCTCCGTCATCTGCCTTTGTCTATCCTTGACACGGTTTGCTTCATTGTTATTTCTTTGTTATGCCCTTGTGACATACCGTACACGCCCTCGCCGTCGTCAAGCCAGACCTCCTCAACCTCGTCAAGCCGAAACGCTCGACAAGCCGTGCTTGAGCATATACTTCATCACTCTTGACCATATCGACGTATACCTTGACAATGAACTGTGTGCGTGACTCTCCCGTGCACCCGGTGTGTCACCCTGTCCCAGGTATATCGCTTTGAGATGGGCGGCCTCGGATCTGCGTCGGCACCACGGCAGCCTTGGATCGTGCAAGGATTTGCATCTCAAGATTGGGGTTATCCACGAGCCTTGCACATGTATTTTCATGTGGTTGTTTCTTATCGATTTTATTTTATTTTATAGATCTAGTTTTCTTTTTCTATGTGCCCCCCCCTCTCCTATTTTACCCTATGTATTCATTTATCTGCTCTTCCAATCTCATCTCTCTCTCGTCAACCTTGCAATACCCCATTGCCTCTGTCCCACTTATTACTTTATCCTCGACGGCTAATCTTGCTATTGCAAGTATATCCCATTACTTTTTCCTCTTTCCCCAGCTAGGCTCCTCTCTCTTCCCCTCCCCCATCACGAAATATCGGCCTCCCCTCATCTCAATCTCTCCATCTCTCAATCTCCCACATCTGTCATTGTCTCGGCCGTTCTCCAGCCTTTCAATCTTCTCCACACTCTTCCCACCCGCCTTTCCGCCAGGCCACACCTCCATCCTCCTCGGCATGGCCTGTCTTAATCTATCTCAATTTTCATCACAGCATCTCGGGGTATTTTCAGCCATGATTTCCTTCTTATTCTCCCTGTTATATCGTCTCCTTGAACTCTTTCTTGCTTGTACATATTTGTTCGATCTCTATATTAGTCGCCTTCCGGGGGCGCTACTATTGGCTCCTTTATTTCCCCAGTTCTCTTCCCCAGCTTCTCTCCGTCCCCCATCATTGCTTGCATATCACGCGGCCGGCCGGGAATATATAATTTGTCCATCTCCTCACATTTCTCGCATCCCTACATCTTCAGATCCTTCATCGTTGACAAGGCGACTCATCAACTCTTCATTATAAGCCATATCTCTACATTCACAGTCATCCAACATGACACCAGCCATGGCAGTGTCACCGGTCGGCATGTTCCATACATTTCAGGGCGTTGCTCCAAGAAAGAGCTCGGCCGACTCGCCAGACGGAACAAAGCCAAGTTCTCATGGAACTTCCAAAAGAGTCACAACTCCGCATGCATGTGCCGAGTGTAAAAGACGCAAAATGTAAGCGTTCGTGTATTTTAAAAAAATTGTTACACCAAAACACAGACTCACAAACGTTACAGTCGATGTGACGGCCATCAACCCTGCGGCCAGTGCCTCTCAAGTCGTGCCCCCAAACGCTGCTTTTATGACAAGCACCGCCAGCGTGTCATACCATCACGCAAAACGCTGGAAGCATTGTCGAAGTCGCTCGAGGAATGCCGTTCGATCTTGAAGCGTCTGTACCCTGGACAAGAAGTACACTCTTTACTTCCTTTGTCTCGTGCCGAGCTTCTGGCTCTGCTGGACCACAACTCTGGCGATCCTCACACGTCCACACTACCATCGCCACCATTAAATGCATCGTCCCTCGGCGATAGCCTCCAGTCTCCCATGTGCCTCAAGTCCGAACACACCCTGTCCAGTCTTGAGCAGATCCCATCTCGCGGTACAGAATGGGACGAAGAGCGCCGCAGCCACGACCCCATCCCGGCTGAAGCAGACGACGTCAATGCCCTCTCTCTAGCCGTGGACCGGCAGACGTCATATCTGGGCGCTTCCAGCATCAAAGCGGCCCTCATGGTCATGCTCAAGGTGCAGCCTGCGCTCCGTGACTCACTCGCCACCGCGTCGGCCCATGGCGCCGTTGAGCTATCACACAACATGGCAGCTGCCAAGCAACAGACAACTCCCAAACCAGGTAACACAACCCTTGCAGTTAGCAGCGCTCCGAAAAAGACGCCGCGTCTGATATCTTGGTCCTGGAAGGGCCAGACACTTGTCGATGCATACTTTAAGCGTATCCATACCTTTATCCCCATGCTGGACGAGACTGCCTTCCGCGCCGACTATCTTGACGGCCAGCGCGGTGACGCCCCATGGCTTGCATTGCTAAATATGGTATTCGCCATGGGCAGTGTTGTCGGCGCCAAGTCTGAGGATATCAGCCACTTCAACTACTACAATAGCGCCATGGAGCACCTTCCCATGGATTCCTTTGGTAGTAGCCACATTGAGACGGTGCAAGCAATGGCCATTGTGGGTGGCTACTATCTCCATTACATCAACCGCCCCAATATGGCGAATGCCGTTCTCGGTGCTGCGATCCGCATGGCCAGCGCCCTGGGGCTACACCGCGAAAGCCTTGCCCATGGCGGCACAGCCGATGTTGCCGCTGCAGAGACGCGGCGCCGCACTTGGTGGAGTCTCTTCTGTCTCGACACGTGGGCTACTACGACCATGGGCCGGCCGTCCTTTGGCCGCTGGGGCCCTGCAATCAATATCCAGTCTCCCGAGTTTGGCATAGCCGCCAATCGCGACTCAAGCCAGCATGCCGGCATCCTCCCTCTCATTGAAAACATCAAATTCTGCAAGATTGCCACACAGATTCAGGACATGCTGGCCATCTCGCCGCTGCTGCGTCCAGACGACCGATGCCACTTGGATGCCCAGCTCACGAGCTGGTACCAAAACCTCCCGTGGCTGCTGCGCACGACCGACCCATGCGCCGAGCCGCTGTACATTGCGCGGTGCATTATGAAGTGGCGGTACCAGAACCTGCGCATGCTTCTGCACCGGCCCGTACTGCTGGGCCTCGCATCCAGCGGCCAGACACATGCGCCCGAGTCGGAAGTTGCTGCAGTGGATGCCTGCCGCGAGCTGGCTAAGCAGACAATCAACGATATAGCGCACGAATGGGGCCGCAACCAAATGTCTGGGTGGAACGCTGTGTGGTTTGTGTACCAGGCGGCCATGGTTCCGCTCGTGTCCATCTTTTGGCAGTGGTCGAGCCCGCTCGTGCCCGAGTGGCATAAGCAGATCGAGACGGTCCTCTCCATGCTTGAGGCAATGGAGGAGTGGTCGCTTGCCGCTCGCCGCAGCCGCGAAGTCGTATGGCGCATGTACGAAGCGTCGCGGCAGCCTGGCCTCATGCAGGCACACCCTGCCAGCGTGGTGCGCAGCGAGCCGCAGATGCACCCCCAGGCCATTGTTTCGCAGCAGCAGCGGCAGCAGCAGCAAATGCTCGACGACCACTCGCAAAGCCTTGCTCTCGGCACGGCTCTCGGCGTCGGTGCCGGAGTGGACTCTGTCACAGGATCAGCCGGGAGCGAGGCCGATTTCCACATGTCGCCAATTGAGTTCGAGCCCGAAATGGGTATGCTCGGTATGCTTGACCAGCAGGGTCTCTGGGACCTAGACGGGATGTACTGGGGCTCGGAAGAAGAAGCATTTGCAGGCATCGCCGGGGTCTCGAATGTGACGGCTCCGACAACGGGGACTGCTGCTTTCCAGCAGATCCACGACGGCATGCTGCCTATAGATCAAGCTATGATGGGCAACTATACAGCGGGCGATTTTATCTATGTCAATTAGTGTTTTTCTAATATTTTCCTCTTTCCTTCTTTTATATTCTTATATTTTTAACTTTTTCTTTTCTTTACTTCTTATTATTTTTTTCCTTGTCTCTTTTCACCTTTTTCTATCTATCGATTATGATTTACGTTGTCTATGTCAATACCACTCACGATTGCCCACATTCTCTATTTTCCTTAAACTGGGCGCCCAAAATTATTGTTCATTTCGAATACAAAACTATCGTATCACTTGCATACACTATCTTGAATACAGCACATGTGGCTTCATATACTCTACTAGTACAGATCCTTTCACGTACGGCCATAGATACTGGAAAGCACGGGATCCCGTCCGCTCTCCCCTAGTTAAACCAGTGATCGGCGGATTAGTAGTTGGGTCGGTGACGACCAGCGAATACCCTCTGCTGTACGTTTTTTTTTTTGCCTTTTTTGACTTCATTTATTTTACTTTTTGTTGTTCTTCACTTTCAATGTATCGTTCGAAAATAAAAATTAAAACAGTTCTTAATCACCATTCAAGGTTGGGACTTGCATTTTAACACGTATCTTTTATAGCGAATAAACAGGTACGAACGGTGACGACGGTTAGAAGAAACTTTTAAACATCCGAATGCATGGCATAGACTGAAAATACTATCGGCAAGTAAGACATCAGCAGCGTATCTTTCGTCAGATCGACATTGTGGCTTGCTTGTGTGACTACCCCGGACCGTTGGTATTGCTACATCTTTGTTATTTATTTATTTATTTATTTTATCTTCCGATTTGGTTGACCCTGCCTCAGCTTTCCATATGCTGTCCCCCGATCTGGTCAAACGTGTTTCTGTCTTCTTTGTTTCTTCGTCGTCTGCAGCCCTCTACCTGATTTCGCCTTTTTATGCTCTTTCCCCTCTCGGATCCCATCTTCCTAATTTCTCACATCCTGCTTCTCTCTTCCCAACAAGTCTGTCCAAATCCCACAGCTCGCTTCTCTGCTACTCGCATTGGCCCAGGTCGACAGATCCTTCATCCTGCCGACCACATCGCTCTACAGAGTACAGAGTACATGCCTGGCTCAGCTGGGCCGAGCTGAGAATCTACAGAGTATTAACAGCACAAAATACCTTTCCAATGTACTGTACATGGAGCGGAGTAAGGAAGCACTTCTCGCTATGCTTTACCACATTCGCCTTGGCGCTTCCTATCTAATGGAACACTAGTGTGCCCATCATCCCGTCTATCCACTAACAAGTGGCAGGAAACGAGAGTGGACAGACTCCTAGAAAGGGAGTATCGTATCAGCCGTGTCGGAGGCTGAAATGAGGAACTGACAAAAAAGAAAAAAGATTACATAATCAAGACGTCGCATGCCAAATACGACCAGAACTTGCCTAGTCGACTCGCTTAAAGAATGGAGAACAGACAAGAACTGCTATTTCAGCGGCCACAAGAAGAGAAGCCGCGACCGTCTTCTTCCCAACATAGAAGTGGCCGACAATAAGAGCCAATATCGTTGGGGTTTCCATAGCTCTGTACTTGACTGATAGTTTCTCATAAACAGAAGCTACACAACTACAGAGTAACTACAGAGTAGGCTGGCCATGGAGTTCATTGCAAGATTGTGCAAGTCTCGCAGCATGTGGCATTGGGATGTGGTGGGTCAGACCACACGTTTTCTCGTTTTCTGATTCCAACAACGACAGGTGTGCGTGGTTGCACTTTCCCTTTCAATCTTACGCCTGCGGCAGTCACTGCCTCGTGCTGTTGCCCATATAGTATTTATCAAATACATGAATAATTAGCAGAATAGCTAAATATAGTTGTCGTCTCGTGAAAGTAGGCCGGTACCGTGATTTGCAGAACACGGAAGGCACGATCCAAGCCCACACCTCGCTGTCCACAAGCCATACTTTTCCCGTCTTCAACCAAAGACTACCGCCGCCCAAGTCTTACATAATACCGTCCCGTGGTTTCAACGCATTACCGCACCACCGCATCACGACTTTTCTGGTCGTCACCTGTTGTCCCCACTTATACCATTATACGCACCGGAGCTCCTCTTTCAAGACCCTTTGCTTTTCCCCCTTCTTTAACATAATACACTTGTTATTCGCATAACGACTCCTCTTTTGGAACTGATCAGCATGTCTTCTACTTTTTACTCCTGCCTCTGCTTGACGTTGAGATGATCTATGTCAATCCAAGCATAGTAGAAGGGATCTCATATAAAAAAGAACAGGCGTTGTCTGTTGTCTCTTTGCCTATAGCTTCTAACGTCTCGCCCCCCGAACGCTTGTTGGATCTGATCTTGGACCCTTTCTCTTTGTTTTTGGATCAAGTTGGCCGAATTATCTTGTGATTTGCTCTGAATACGGACTATCCAATCCGTCTCGATTTATTTGCCCTCAACGGCACTTCAGCGTTATCTCGGCATCACCTCCATATCGCCCCTTTGGCATGTGCCTCCGCGCAACACAGTTTCCATTGCGCACTCTCCGCTTTGAAATACGGCGTCTTTGTCACCTTGTCTTAACAGCAAAAGTACCAGCAATCCCTGTTTATATAACTGGGAAACAACTTTACTCTCGTCGACTTACTGCCGCCCTACTCGATCTGTATCTCGGCCGCAACTGATACTGCCAGTAGCAAAAAGAAGCAAATGAAACTCACAGCATGTCCTTGCACGGATCCTCAAAATCAACAATCTCAACGGGCCCGGCCTCCACCACGGCCGCAGATGCGGAATCCGATGCGGCTGGCTCAGTGCCAGCGCCGGCCGGTGTCGCAGCAACACAAAAACCTGATCTCAAAATACTCGGCCAAGATGCACCATACCAGCCGCTAAAACCCGAGAACCCGACTGTGTTGGACGCAGAGGCTTCAGCCCAGGCTGAACCAGTAACGTCCGAGGCCAATGAGGTCCCCGAGCTTGCGCTATTGCGATTCTTTCTTATCAGTATCGGGTAAGCCTTCCAGATGACGCCAATGAATAGTTACTGCACGGATTGTTTGTTAACAGCAGCAGAGTCGGTCTTGGCCTATTCCTTGCTATGCTGGACTCGTCCATTGTGGCTACCAGCTTGCTCACAATTGGCCGCGATCTTGGCAATCTCGAACTCATCAACTGGGTGGCCTTGGCTTACACGCTGGCATACCTCAGCTGCGCCGTTGTCTTTGCGCGCATCGCCGACATCATCGGCCGGCGTGATGCATACCTGGTCGCCTTTCTCATCTTTTTTGGCTTCTCCATCGGCTGCGGCTTTGCCCAGACACTCCACCAGCTGATTGCGCTGCGAGCCCTGCAGGGCGTCGGCGGCTCCGGCCTCTATTCCATCTCCATGGTCATCTGGCCCGAGATTGCCCCCATGAAGCAGAAGAAAAACATTGCCGCCTTTGCAGGCATAGTCGTTGCCGTTGCCGGTGTTCTTGGCCCTGTCCTCGGCGGTCTCTTGACCAGCTATGTGTCGTGGAGATGGATCTTCTGGATCAAGTAGGTTTTGCTCATTGATCAATTATAGTCTTGTCCCACCGTGTCTCACCTTTACTAACACAAACGTGCAGTGGCCCTGTCGGCTTCACATCCATGGCCGTGTTTGCCTTGAGCTGGCCCGACAAAAAGCACTTGCCGCACACCGACTGGCGCCCCTGGTCGTCGCTCGATCTCGTTGGCTCTTTCTTGATGGTTGCCGCCGCTGCACTCATTACCTTTGCGTTCCAGAATGCCGGTGTCAACCCGAACCAATGGAGCGAGGCTGTCTTCCTGGCACCGCTCATCACGGGCGTCTTTGCGTGGATAGCTCTGTTTGCATGGCAACGGGCCATTGAAGTGCGCTGGAAGCACATCTTGCCCGTGTTCCCGCTCAAGCTGGTCAGAAACCGCATCTACGCGTCGGCCATGCTGACAACGCTCGTCACGGGCTTCCCCTTTTATGCCACCATATTTTCGTACCCTCTGCGTCTGCAGGTTGTCAACGGCAAAAGCGGGCTCATGGCCGGAGTCATGATGCTGCCGCTGCTGGGCGGCGTGGCCGTGGGCAGCATCACATGCGGTGCCATCAACCGGAAGAAAAACTACATTTGCGAGTCGCTCGTCGTCGCCTGCGCGTTTATGGTTGTGGGCTGCGCGCTCGAGACGACGCTGTCGGACGGGGAGCACCTCGATTCAAAAGCGCTGGGGTTCCTCGTCTTCATCGGCTTCGGGCTCGGCCTGGTGGCCGCCGGGTCGACGACAATGGCCGTTGTCCAGTCGCCTCTCAGCGACCACGCCGCAGCACAGGGCATTATGGCCCAGATGCGCGTTCTGGGCGGCAGCATTGGCATTGCAGCCTCGTCGGCCATTCTGGCCAAGCATGAAATGGACAAATTGGGTATGGTGATTTCGTCAGAGACCGAATCCACTTCGGCCACTTCGGCCACCGGCGACTCGCCCACGGCCGTGCTTGTGCGCCAGGTCTTTTCAGAGGCCTTTACAGAGAATATGCGGGTCTGCGCCATCATCTCGGCCGTGGCTCTGGTGCTGGCACTGGGCGCTTTCCAGCGGGTGCGGCGGTCTCTGGAAGAAGAGCGCGACCAGGCCATGCTGCGCTATGGCGACACTGAGAAGATGTAGACGTTTATTGGCTATTATTCTGTGCTTATTTTCTTTTTCTTGTTATAACCAGTTTTCTTTTTTAGAGTTGGAGTTTCAGGGATTGCTTTTAGTACTCGACTCGTGGGCGTTGGCATTAGCAGCAAGCAAGGCGTTAAGGTCGGTTGTGTTTTCGACTCCGTTTATCCGGTGCTATTTTGGCGTATATACTTGATCGGCACACATTTATCTGGTCTTTGTGGCATACTTTGCCTTTTCTTACTTTGATTTGATTATGATTATAATTTTGATTTTGATTTATTGTTGATACTTTATGATTACATAAGATACGCTTTCGAGAAGAGGTTAAAGTACAACACCGACCGCAGTCGCTCCTTCCGTTTGCAATCTAATACAACTCGCCGCCTTCAAACGCGCCGAACGCCGTTCATCGGGAAGCCAGTCACAGTGGATCTCAGCGGTCGCTCTTCCCTTCCCTTTTCTTCAGACGGCCACCATGTCTCCACTGGGCTACAGTAGAGCCCACCTTAAATTGCATCACCGCGGGGTCTTGCGCGCCGTTCTTTCCCAATCAGCAGCTGCGATATAGTCAGTTAGAGCGGATGACAGCAGATAACAATAGAAGGGCCCCGCCCGAGCTCCTTCCATTAGAAGACGCCATCTTGTCTTGCACACGCTCAATGCACTATCTCAGGAACCGAGATAATACGAATTAAATGCTGTAACAGAATTAAATATTTAATGGTAACTTAAATTCATAAAATAGGCGACGGGCCTTGCTTTATCAACTATCGGCCTCTAGTCCGTATATCTATCGCCGTTCCCCTCTTCCATCGACGTGGCTCGACTCCTGTCTGACTCTTCCCTTTCTGTTCCTCTCTCCCCTGCCTCTTCCTGACGGTACTCTAATACATTCATGTTGCCCACTGTAGCCCGCGCCTCCTCCCGCCGTCTTCAGCCCTTTATCCGGTCTCTTCCGTCTCCGTCCTCCTCGACTCTGCAACCGCATCCGCGTCCGTTCCTCCGGTCTCGCCATATACTGTCACCCTTTTCTATTTCGCTTACTCGCTCTCTCACTTACGGACAACAAAAGATGTCTGCTGCCGCCAAGCGTCTCGCCGGCAAGACCGTGCTCATCACCGGTGCCTCGTCCGGTATCGGCCAGAGCACTGCCTTTGAGTTTGCCCGGACTGCCGCCCCTGCCGGTGGTTTGAAGCTCATCCTGACTGCTCGCCGTATTGACAGCCTGCGCAAGATCGCCGACGATATTGTCAAGGAGCTCGGCGACGACAAGGTCAAGGTTCTGCCCGTGCAGCTGGACGTCAGCGACCGCAAGCAGGTCAAGGACTTTGTCGGCAATCTGCCCGAGGAGTGGCGCGACATTGACGTTCTCGTCAACAATGCGTAAGTCTTGACTCTATAGCCTCCTGTGTGAGCTGTGTGCTAACAAGATAGCGGCCTTGTCAAGGGCGTTGCCCAGGCACCCAACATTGCCGAGGAGGACATTGACATCATGTTCTCAACAAACGTCACCGGCCTTATCCACATGACCCAGGCGATCCTGCCCATTTTCCTGAAGCGCGGCACTGACGGCGGTGCCGGCGACATTATCAACATTGGCAGCATTGCCGGCATCGAGCCTTACCCTGGTGGTGGCATCTACTGTGCCACCAAGGCGGCCGTCCGCAGCTTTACCGAGAGCTTGCGCAAGGAGCTGATCTCGACGCGCGTGCGTGTTATCGAGATTGATCCCGGCCAGGTCGAGACTGAGTTCTCTATCATCCGCTTCTACGGCGACAAGTCCAAGGCCGATGCTGTCTACGCGTGAGTTTTGTCCTTCCATGCCCCTCCATGTCTTCATCCTCGTCAAGTAATTATTGTCTGAATATATGCTGACTAAGCAGTGGTGTTGTGCCTCTGACCGCCGACGACATTGCCGAGATCATCGTTTTCACTGCTTCGCGGCCAGAGAACGTTGTTGTAGCTAACTCGCTGATTTTCCCCCAGCACCAGGTACGTGTATACTGTTCGCGTCGGCCGTCTCGCCGTTTCCTTTCATTGCCGTCTCCAGTTGTTCTAACACTCCCAGGGCTCTGCTGGCCTGATCCACAGAAAGTCGTCGTAAACTGCTGCTGGTTGAAGGCAGATGTCGACACGGATGCCAATTGCATAGGCAAGCAGATTAAAACTAGAAAAATGCACCAAACAAGCAAAATAAAGTATATACGTCAACACTCACAAGCCAAAGCCTCGAGGTGCTTTTCATGCAATCCAGTGATTACGTGATGATACCGTTGCATACGGTCTTTCTTTCCTATTTCAGTTGATTCGCTGCTTGCGCCTTCTTTTTTTGTCCATGCTGATTGTTGTCCAACTCGCCTTCCTCATTCATCCTCTTCATCCATTTGCTTTGCCTTACAGCCATGACCAGCGACAATCCACTCCACCCGCTAACGGTACTGCCCTCGCTACCTCCCCGCTAACCCATAGAACCGGCAGAATAATACAGAGCACGCGGGGCTTGTGCCAGTCCCGCCAGCCACCGCCCGGCATTTCTGCTGCTCACCGCAAAAGGCCCCTCACGTGCACGCTTTACAACCCGTCAGAATTCCTTATCGGAGCCACAGCCTGTCCTTATCAGGGCGGCAGAATTTTCCTAGCGCCAGCCCTTTTCTCAATTTTGATTGGTCAATAGTCGCCTTGTTTGGGTTTTTCGGTTTTTTTGCGCGCTCCTGCCCTCCCCGCCCTCTGCCCTTCCTGCAAAAAATCCAAACCGCCGCCCATCACCGCCCACATCGCCAAATAATTACCCACGAAAAAAAAGAGAACCCACAACAGACGACCCAAGGCCCATCCCTCACCGCCAGGGAGACCGACTTACATCGCCACAGCCAACAGCGACCAAACGACGGCCACGAGCACGACGGCGACAACGCGTGTCCTTTTCAATCCCCAACCACCCCCCCGTCCGCGCGCGCCAACCCGCCGGGCATCGACACGTTGCTGCATCGCGACTTTGCGACATTGCGAATCTGCCATCGACATCGACGTCGGTGATCGACAACATGGGACGGAAACCGAATCCCATTATCCTGCAGTTCTTCGAGCGTGGGCCACGCCTGGCCGACAACAGCAACCGCTACCCACACCGATGCAAGGCCTGTGGCGAGTCGTTCCCCAAGGGCCGCGCCGAGTCGCTGATGACGCACATCTCCAAGAAGTGCCCGGCCATCAGCGAGAGCGACCGTCTGAGCGCCTGTCTGTCCCTTAACGGCCTGAGCCACCATATTGCCAACACTGCCGCTGCGTCTGTGGTGGGCGGTGTGGGGTCTGGTGTCGGTGGGGTTGGCGGCGTTGGCGGTGTCAGGGGCAATGGCTCCCGCGCCGCCCAGCATCACGGCCTGCAGCAGGTTCATCGTCTCGGCCTCACGGGCAACCCGAATGGCGGCCATCTCATTCCCCAGACCCATGCGCATCATCACCACCTGCTCGCCACGGCCAACGGAGCTCCGGGTGCGGCCGCTGCGGCTGCGGCTGCGGCTGCCGTTGCTGCTGCTGCTGCCGCCGCCGTCAACGCCTCGCCCTCCTCCGCGGCTGTCGACGCTGCCGCCATCCAACGCGACTGGACTGCCCTCGAGACCCTTGCCGAAGTGTCACGCCAGATCGACCTGAGCGAAAAACACGACGACCGCGCGCCCGGCAGCTCGGGCAGTGCCACAAACGGCGGCGACGGCAGCGCGTCCAACAATAACAGCGTGCCCCCCGGCACCTTTGTTCACGAATCCTCCCCTTCGAAAAAGCCCTTTGACGCGTCGGATCTTCTCAAGTCCGACCCCATCACGATTGGCGACGACGAGCACCAGCACCACCAACACCAGCATACCTCAGGAACGGACGGCCACCAGGCGCCGGATGCAGATATGATGGACGGCGTGTCGGACCAGGACCGCATCACGATCGACCAGATCAAGCGTCTCGAGGAGGCCAACCTGTCCATGGCTGCTGTGGCCACGGCCCAGTTGAACCATTCGCTGCTTGACCCTCAACTGCGCGCCGATGACCACGCTGTTGCTGCGACGGTGGGCACACCACAATCTGTCGGGTCTGCAGCGATGACCGATGCCAAGTCTTTGGTGGATGGCATCACCGACGACCAGCAACAGGTGCAACATGCGCAGCAGGCCCAGCACCATCAGCACGATGTCGATACCGACGTGTCGGCTCTCGCTGCGCACAACATGGCCGACACTGGTGCCATCGTCCCCGAAGACGAACAAATGGCCGACGCCCTCGCCGACGCAACTAATGCAACCAACCAGCCGTGGGGCGAGATCACTTACCTCGCCGAGAACGTGCTGCCCGTGTTCCCTACCGGCGACCATATCCCCTCGAGCCCTGGCGACCCGAACCGCATTAGCTTTAACATGAACCACCCCAACGAGAAGCCGAAACAGGGCCGTGCCCGCTTCAACACGACGCGCCGGAAAGAAGTACAGGAGGTGCGCCGTATAGGTGCTTGCATTCGCTGTCGCATTCTGCGCAAGACCTGCTCAAAGGGCAGTCCTTGCGACCAGTGCCGGAAAGTCCTCTCGCCACGTGTCTGGCGCTCGGGCTGTGTGCGGACCAAGTTTACCGAGCAGCTGGACATCTTTTGCGCGGGCGTGCAGGTTGTGCTAGCCCAGCACCGCACAAATCAGCTGCGCGATGCTGTCGATCTCGTCAACAAGGGCCTCATGATCGAGGCAACGCACTTCCCTGAAACCCCTGCTGTTGCAGTCACTCTTGAAGTTTTCCAGAGCAACGGACCCAAAGATCCAGCCAGTGTCGCAGCGGCGGTTGCGGCGGCAGCCGAGGCAGCTGCTGCAGCTGCTGCAGTACCTGTCGTCAACGACGACACGAGTGTCACTGCCCCTTCGCAGACTGGCGAAACACCGGCAGCCGAGACTGTAGAGACGTCACAGACGTCACAGTTGTCACAGACACCAGAGACTTTGGACACTGCAGAGGCAGCACAGGTCACAGAGTCTACGGAAACTACCGAATTGGCCGAGGTCAAGACGGATACAGGGATGAAAGAGCATACCAATGGCGACACCAGCGGCGATGCAGCCGACTCCAAGACGAGCCCTGCGGCCAGCCTAGCCGAGACTTCTGAAGTACCACTGGAGGCACCCGCCGAAATCTCCGCAGATGTCCCTGCAGAAGCCGCGCCGCACAGTGTTGCAGAAGCTGCAACTGCAGAGGAGCCTACGTCGGCACCTGCTCCTGTGGCTCCCCAGCCACCAAAGCACTTTGAAATCGACGAGATTGTCATGGTCGACACGGCCAAGGACGACGTGCCGCTCAAGATGGAATACTACATGCGCAACATGCTGCCCCAGTTCATCCAGCGCGAGTCGTCGCCGTTTGTGCGCGTGATGCTCGAGACGTCCATGACGCTCGCCAACAACACTGGCAGTGTGCTGCTCAAGAAGGCCATTGAGCTGTGGGGTCTGATTGAGATCCTGGACAGCGAACGCCAGTGGCAAATCCGCGTCAAGCCGACCGACCAGGACGCCGGCGGTGATGGCACCACCAGCACTAGCACCAGCAACAACAACACGTGGCGCCAGATCCGTGCCGACACCGACCAGGACATCTACACTACCGTGTCCCTGCAGTTGACTGCGGGTGCCGAGCGCAAGGCTGCCTCTATCAGCCACAGTCTGCTGACCACCATGCAGCGTCTGCTGCAGGACAGCAAGACCAAGATTGACTACACCATGTACTTTACGACGCTCATCCTGCTCAACTGCGTGGAGAAGTCGACCTGGGGCTTCAAGGCGTGGGAGCAGGACCCGCTGCGCGCCATGTGGCCGCTCGAGCGCACGCCGAGCGACTTTGCCCAGCAGGGCTACGTCATTGCCGACCTGCTGCGCATGCTGCTGGGCATCCGCAAGGCCCTGCCGCGCACCACATGCCGCCCCGAAGACGGCATGTTGGTGACCGAGGAGGAGGACCCGCTGATGCGCAGCTTTTTCGAGTCCATCAGTCTCAAGTACAACGAGGTCATTGCCAAGCATGACCACCCTGTCTTCTCGCCCACCGACTCACGCTCTTTTGAGCTGCTCTTCTGCTCGTCGCTGCTCGTCAACCTGCGGGACTGATTTTCTGCGAGTTGAATCTTCCAATCACCTTCTCACGATACCTCGACTTTTCTCTCATTCTCAGCGGACCTTGCCGCCACACTTATTATAACGATTCGGTATGACCTGGCTGGGGTTACGTGGCGTTATTTGCATTATTTTATTTCTACTTCTATTTTATTTATTTTTCATTATTATGCTTTCGGCTGGCGTTCAAGGGGCTGACTAATCACCGCGTAGAGCGGGTGGAATATCAACAAAAATCAAACTACGGAGCATCTCCTTTCTTTCTTCTTCCTTGCCGTCTCCCGTCTCTTCATATCTCTCTCTTCGCATCCTCCTATCCCTGTTTTTCTGCTCTCTTCTGTTATATCCGACAATGCCGCCAGAGGTACAATGTACACCTTGCGGCGGCTGCAAGTTCCGTGTTCTGAGGCTGTCTATCTTTTTTCGTCTCCCAGAATGTCTTTTATCATGTCTTTCCTCTTGTCTCTTGTGTTCTATAGTATAATTTCCTCACCAGTCTTTGATGAGGCAGATCAGCGATGGCGTCCCAAAAGCAAAAAGCAAAAGCAAAAGCAAAAGCAAATTCTCAAAAGAAAGGAAGAGAGGCCGTGGTCAAGTCACTTGAGGCGACCAACACAAAGTTCAGGCTTTGTTTTTCTGTTTTCTACTGTTCTAATTTTCTAATTTTTTTATTGGCTATGGATCATGGGTTTATGTTTAATCATGCCGAGGCAATGGTTTGGGGCTCGTTGCAAGGCCATCCTGTGAAGGACAGGATGGGCGCCGATGCTCCAGGGCGGGCCGGTCTCAAGTGAGCCGACGGCGACGATGGTTACGAGGATACGCCACACACCCAGCACAGAGTGGCAGGGACACAGGTTTCTCGTATTGTACATTGTATATCTTGTATTTCTCTTCTTGTTCTTTTCAGACCCCGTTACACTAGATAGATATTACACAAGCACATTTTGCTATGATGCTGGACACGGCAACAAAAAAATAACAAATCACCACACGGACAATATACCAAGAAGACAACAGTTCCATGGCATGGCACAAACACAGTAAACATTGTATTCAATGGGCCGCGAGATCAGATCATAATGGATATAACATATAAAAACACCAAAAAGAAACATGAGATCATCAACATCTTACGACGCCGACACGGCTGGTGGCTCAGGAGTTGATGCGCCGCTGCCACCGTTGGCGCCTCTGCTTCCACCCGACGATCCGCCGCCGCCGCCGCTGCGGTCACCGCCCCGCTTGGGTTTGCGGAAGCATGCAAACTCGTTCTTGCTCGCCTCGCGCAGCCGCTTGAGCACATTGCGCATCTCTGGCAGCTCGCCCTGTAGACGCACGCGTGCGTCGTCATCGGTGCGCGAGTCCAGCTCCTGGTAGATTTGGCCCTGCAGCTCGCTGGCCCGCTCGGTCGTGTACTGGCTGAGTGTCTGGGCGATGAACTCCACGTCGAGGGTGGCCTGGATGAGGCTGGCAAGGTCAAAGGGTTTGCCGCTGCCCGACGGCCGCTGGTGCTTAAAAGCCTCAAGCAGCTCGCGCGACATTTGCTCCAGCAGATGGGAGAGCACCTGCTGCGTCAAGGAAGCCGCCGTAGTAGACACCTGAGAGTGGACGAGGACCAGCAGCAGGAGTGCCTCGTAGACATATGGGCGGACATCGCGGGGCTTTGCTGGCGTCGTGCCACTAGCTGCCGGCACCGCCAGCTCGGCCGATGGTTCCAGGATGCCAGCACGGAGAACGCGCTTGAGATTCTCGACAGACGGCCGGGTGTATGATAGGAAGAGCCGCGTATCTATCTGGCCGAGCACATCGCGAATGGTCTTGGTCTCGTCTGTCAGCTTCACGGAGAAGGCATTTTCAAACTGGGTGTTGAGCCGGGGCACGACTTCGGCGCGAAGGCTCTGCAGGTTGCTCAGAGTAAGCAGCATGCGGACATTCTGTTATGTTAGCAGGGACTTGAAACATGGTTGTGCCTTTGCGACAAGAAAATTATATAGAGAGACTTACGCGATCACCGGCGTTGAAGGCACCGCTGTCCAGAATCGCCGAGGCTCGGCTATCGCTCAGCGAGCCCATGACGGCCGACGAGATGGACATTGCCGACGGCGCAGTGACAAAGCCTGCACCGTCGCTGTCCGCCGTGGTCCAGTCGTCGTCTGCCTTTTTTACAGGCCGCTCGGCGTTCTCCACCATGCCGCTGAGCGCCTTGTAGAGTGTCGTGACATACTGCGCGCGCACCATCTGCAGCAGTTTTGTTGGCGGCGGCAGCACGATATCGGCAGCACCGGGCTTGTTTACCGCATCGGACACATAGAGAATCTTTTGCATGCCGGAGAGGATGGCGCCCTCAAAGGCAGCAAAGGCCGTCGGCATCTTGGTGACATCGCGCCGGTCTGCAGAGCGGTGCCAGTCCTCCACATACTTGACGTTCTCGGCATCCTTGTTCCAGGCCGCGCAGAGGGCCGCCACACACCGCTCACGCACAGCACCGACAAGCGTCTTGAGCCGCTCCACCTCGGCCGCGTCGTTTCCGCGCCCGGCAACAGAGCCGATACCGGCCATCTCCGACGCGCCCGAGCCGACGAGCGTGAGCATCTTGGAGAGGTAGTGCACGCCACTGATCGAGTTGGACCAGGGCGGCCAGAAAGCGAACTTTTCCCATGCCTCTCCGCGTCGTGGCGATGGGGGTGGCGGGTTTTTGGGGTCGAGGTTGAAGCGAGGGTCGCGCATCGCGTTTGGAGACAGCGGGCTGTTGCCAAAGCCCGAGAGGGGTGTGCGAGGCGACATGGGGATGGGAGAGAAGAGGAGCGAGATGTCTTCGGGGGGCGGCCCCGTAAAGAAGCTGAAAACACTCTCGCGAATTAGGTCAACGAGTTCGACGGCGCCCTTTTGCAGGTCGACGGCACCCTGCTGGGACAGGCGGTGGTGGCCCTCCGACTCGCCGCGGTAGCCGGTTGGCAGCGCTTTTTGCGTCTTGCCCTGGACAAAGCCCTCGACAGTGTGCCAGAATTCGACAACCTCGCCGAGAATGCCCTGGGCCGACAAGAGGTTGTGCAAGAAGTAGTGCACCTTGTCCCAGAGCTCAATGACGTCGGGCGAGTCGAGCGAGTTGATCTTGCTCTCGATCGTCTGGCGGCCAATGGAGCGCATATGTGCTGCGATGATGTGCGGCGGCGTCTTCTCGAAGTTGGCGAGGCGGCGGCGCAGCACTTCAATCTCGACCTTTGTGCGGTCGCAGACGGTCTGGATCTTGCTCTTGAGGTGGTCGTAGCGGCTCAGGAGCCACACCCAGATAGGGTTGTCTTCGACGCCGAGTTCCAGCAGCAAGCCAATCAGCTCCATATGCTGATCGCGCGGCTGGCCGGGCAGGAGCACGTCCGACTTGGCCACGTTGTGCATCGAGATCAGCTTGCGCCACACGTCGCGCTTGTACGCCTGGATCTGCTCGTCGACGTCGTGCCACATGCGCGCCGCCAGCAGGACCTGGTGCATCTGCTCGTCGGTGGGCCGCGCGTCGGCGCCCTTTTGCTTCTGTTCCTGCACAATATTTCGCGCCTCGTCGGCGAAGCGGCGCGCCTTGTGGTACTCTTCAACGAGGCTCTCGTGGTCGTTGCGCTTGATGCTTTCTGTAATGGCACTGCTGGCCTCGATGTACTCCTGGTACCGGCTCAGCTCGGTCGACACGGTGCGCAGCGTCTCTTCCTTCTCGCGGCCGCCCAGGGCGGGGCCCCAGACGTCTTCTGCCTTTGTCGATACCTCGAGCAGCGGCACCTTGATGCCCATGACGCCGTATTCGCTCTCCTTGAGGAGCGCGTTGCGTTTGCGCGGGTCCGTGGGATTCGACATGCCGCCAAGACCAGGACTGATAGCACCTGGGGTTGGGCCGGCTGCGCCGACACCGCCGCCCATACTGGCGCGGAATCCGCTTCGGCTGGAGTGGCGTGAATGGGCGCGCGCACGTGGTGGCGGTGTGGGCTCGCTGCCGTGGTACTTCATCTCCTTGTAGACATTGTCGATGGTGGCCTTTGCACGCACGAAGCGTTCAAAGTTGGACTCGACCAGGACTTTGAGGGAGGCTGATTTCTGGTCGATGGAGCGTGAGAGGATGTCGAGGCCAGCAACGAGAGAGTCTGTGCTCGCGTTGGTGTGTACCTGCGACAGGAAGAGGGCGGGGGAGAAGGTTGTGGACGACAGGAGGAAGCGGTTTCCTGGTTGGTTAGTTTATATGAATCACAGGCACATAGACCCATTCAAAGTGTACGTACGTAGTTTGGGGTCGTCTTGGATGTCCTTGACGCCGTTGCGCTTGAGCGCGATGATGACGCTGTCGGTGGTGCCCAGCGGGTCGGGCTCGTCGCGCTGGACGCCCTTTTCAGCGCCGGGCACGCCGCTTGAGCGGTTTGTTGCCGCACGCTCGAGTGCCTGGTACCGCGACTTGCGGCGGTTCAGCTTCTCCTTGCGCTCCTTATCCTTGGCGGTGATGGCCTCGGAGTCAGAGGCATCGCTGTCGACGTTCTTGTCGGCGGGCCACGTCTCGGGGTAGGCTGTGTTGATCTGGTAGAAGTCGAGCACGGATCGCTCGAGGTCGGTCATCTCGACGGCATTTGCGGGTGTCGGGTGGTGTGTTTATGTACTGGATTCGGCAGAGTATACGGAAATATAGGAATCGGATTTTAGATGAGGTGGGATGGAGATGATGATGTAGCTGAGCACGATGGTGGAGGTTGGACCTTAGCTGTCGGATGTGGCAAGTACATAGTACGTACCCGTTTCAGCGGTGTCACGTGTAAGTGGGTCACAGCATATAAGTCTGCTAATAGTAGTCTGTTGTGCTAAAGAATGTCGTGGCTGGAGAGTGCAACAGATTTTCAAGGTTATACTCTTTTTTGTTACAATAAATAGCAGGCCAGCTCATATGAAGTTATTTTTGTACAGTCTATAAAAATGCATCTGTGGCTGAAAAGTGGTCATTTTGCTGTGCTGCGAGAGTAGCCCGGCAGTGTTGTTAACGTTGCACCTTCCCGCTCCTGGCATAGCAAACGATTATGTAATACACCATAGTAGACTCTGAATGTCTCGATTTCCGATTCGTGACTTGGATTTATATTATCAAAACTAAACTCCCAGAGTGTAGCCTATCTTGATGAAGCCTTCCGACTTTACTGTCGTTCTTGACGCCAGTCTTCTGGGTTTTAACACTCTATGTCATGCCATCTGCGAAAAGCGAAAAATCGAATCTTCCAAGACTATATTCAGTTCTTCAGTTCATGTTTGCTACTGTTTGGCCATTATTTGCATCCCCTAGTCAGAGCCCGTCACCTTGATACCGGCGAGATACTCGTCCGTTTTCTCGCTATCAAAGCCGAACGCCAGGTAGACCATGACTTTCACAAGGTGCTCGTCCATCTCGGGATTGCCTTCGAGATTTGTAAAGCAGACATATATCCGCGAAGGCGCGCCGTCCAGGGTGTCTGCAAAGGATCCCGTAAGGCCATGGCCGTCTGCTCCCAATGCCACAGCCGCCTCTGCCTCTCTAAACTTGCGAGCATACAACTTGCGGGTAAAGTCCTGGCGAGATACGGCTGCGTACGCAACATCCTCGGTGTCTTGAAGGATCTTATTGACTTGTGCATCCGTGTCAAACTGAGGGAAGGGGAAGGGGTAATAGTTGACAGCCCAGGGTGCCGTCTGGGCAAATTCCCAGTCAATAACTGCGACGAAGTTGAAGTCGTCGTCTACCAGGATGTTCTGGGGTCCCATGTCCATGTGGAAGAGAGAGAAGCGATCACACGAGTCGGAGTAGAGCTGTGTTGTTTGCACAATGTCCCGAAAGACGAGCTTGCCCAGGTCCTGCCAGGAGTACTCGGGGTGGTCCTCTTTGGATATGCCTTTGATGGCCGCTTCTGCAACGGCACAAAAGTATGTCTTGACTGTAGAGAATGGGCCTGAGTCGGCCAGTCCCTCGGATTTGGCAGTGCTCAGGCGGCCGGCGATTGGCTCGTCATTCTGGGTCACGCCACATATAGAACCAATACAAGGCAGCGTCAGTGATGCAATATCGACTTGCGCTTTGGTCCACTGCGATACGACGCGTTCCTGTGTTGCGGCCGGCAAGGCACACATGTCAAACTCGACGTCTTGCAGAGTGTTGCCGTAAAACCCCTCAATCAGCATGTACGCCGCGCCGGCCGCAACAGCACGCTGGGCCTCGGCAGGCTCATAGGCATAGATGCGTGGAAGCTTGACGCTAGGTAATTTGCGGCGGACATACTGCATCGTCGCGACTTCGCACTGGATCTGATAGCGTTCGTCGTCGGGAGTGCAGGATTCTGCCTGGGACGGATGCCGCGGTAAGCGGACGCGCGCAATCACCAAGCTGCTGTCGGCGGCTATCAGCTCGAAGCAGACCCAGTACTGCCCTGCAGAAAATGGCGTGCTGAGAGTGACGGTTTGGCCGAGCAGCTCTTCTGCGTGCTGCTTGAAAACGGCCATATCGAGACTCTGGATGTGCCTCTCGAGCCGCTCCTTCATTCCGTTGTAGTTCCATGGCTCGAGCGATTCCCACCGCGAGCTTGGGGGCGTCCTCACAGCGTTTCTTGTGGTTGCCATTTTGACTGGTGCATGATGTGATGCGAGAAACTTGATGGTGAGATTAAGGTGATGACATCCCTTTTATTTTTGTGTTTCGCATTCAACCCCGCAGCGTGTGAACCTGCCAACTTCCAATCATCTGCGCAGTAATACTTGTTGATACGATAAGAGGACGTTCAGCCCTGGAATGGCAGGACTAACGTGGTGACTATGCAGCATGCAGCTGGGTGTTCCAGAGTCCTTATGGCCTGGTCAAGGGCAGGGAAACTTTACATCGTCTCGGCTTTTTAAAAAAAAACATACACGAGAGTCTCGTGGCTCAGGGAAACCTACGGCAATAGATTACCGTTGTGTTTTTGAAGTGAGCATGCTTTTCATATGATTTCTTTTGTCTTTTTGTATATTGCTTAATATCCATTTGGATTTTGATAGTATTGATGCGTAGAACCGATACAGCGATTATATTTGATCGTTCTGGCAAATAAAAATCAGCGGAAGCAGAATACTTATATATTTTCTTACTTTTTAAACAATTTAAACGACTCTTGTTTCTAAATTCAAATAATAAAATAATTGTCGTCATAATCTGACTTACAAAGCATATCTTTTCAATCAAAAGTAATCTCGTAATGTCTGATCTATTTATCAAACAATGGCTTATTTGGTAGTTGTTTATAACTTGAGGGAAGAGAGGAGATTTTACACATTTCCACATCCCACAAGATTTTATTATTATAAAACAGAGTTGCTGACTAACCACTACTATGGGGACATCATGTGATTATATCCATGTGACTGATCACGGGGAATATAATAGCCTGGCACTACGTAGTATTCCTGTTTATGCATAGTGGCCCATCTGCTCCACATAGTCAGTATCAGCTTTCAGCCCAGCCGGCCGAGTCCACCCTTAGGCAGCCTCTGGCGCCTCTAAGGAGTGGATTCCTCTGCAGTATTTGAGTATTTCAAGCAGCGGATGGAGCTGCGTTCAGCTTGAGATCCATGTCGGTGTTTGGATAGACAAGAGTGTGGTTAATCTACTTGCTAACACGGATGCCACAAAGAAGAAAGGAAAAGAAAACGGAGAAAAAGAAACAGAAAACTCTTACCATGTACTCGTGAAGATTTCCACATCAGAACATCATCTATCGTCCTGCCTGACTCATCTTGCAAATCGCGTTGTTCTCTATTTCAAAATTGTCAGAGAATGTCTGTTGTTGTCTTGGGTCTTGCTGTCTCATGAGTGCCTTACGAAGCACGTTACGTCCATCCCATGTCTGCTCTTTGTCTGTCTTTTGTGCGTCCTTTGTCTGTTTTATGACGTCTTGCAACGTTCGCTCAGGGACCACTTCCGGCTTAGACGGGACTTTTGCAATTTTTTAAATTGAACCCTTGTCGGTCTGTCAAGATACTGCCAAGCACAAGCAATCACCTCACTAAGTAAATCAACCAGACCAGGGTTTTAATCCTGGAGCACATCATTAGCTCTGCTCATGGAGTCGGTCGGCAGCTAGCGGATGGAACTCTGGTCTGTGCTTCACGCCGAAAACAACAACCATAGACCGTGGGTAATATTTGATCCTGAAAACTGCTTCATTGCATCATTCAGGGTTTTCTTGGGCTTTCATCACAGTCCTTTGTGTCGGTGTTTGCACCAGCGATCGCCATCTAAGAAGATGGAAATAAAAAATAGAAAAGAAAATGAAAAAGAAAAAGAAAAAATCAAGAATCCTCAGCCGTGGCTGGCCTAGCTTCCGGTCTTTCTGGCCAGTGCAACCCAACATCTATTTGACTACACTACATCATATCATATCATATTGATATCGATATCGATATCGATATTGGCATCTCCCCGCATCCTCAACAGGTCCTCGTCAGCGGGCAGCCGACTATTGCCTGCTACTATCCCTTGCCTCGCGTAGAAATTTGGGTGTCTCTAGGAAATCCTGGATTTGCTGCGTCGTTCCGTGGTGTCAGACCAGAGAGAAGAGTGGTAAGTGGAGGCGACTATAGAATGGCGCTCGCTCTGGATGCAACGGCGTACCCAATATCCACGTCCGCTCCTTTCCCTCTCCTTTGTCTGCCACGCCAGCAGCGCTGCGCTGTGTCGTTATCTACCTGATGTCTCACCCGAGAGACTAGACTGTTTCTGTAGAATGTGGATGGACGCGACTTCATGATACCGCGTAGTCGGAAATGTCTTGTAACTTCTTCGCCGTTGTGCCCCTGACGATTGCATCACCGACGTGCGCTATGTCTGCTAGCATTTGTATAGTCTGGTTGGCATTCTTTGTTGTTTCTAGGAATTCTTCTTTTTCCACATTCGACGAGTTTCTCGTTCCCTCGGTCATCCTTTGCCAAGTAGTAGTCGGACATGTACATACTATGTACATACTCTGTATCATATCATGCCATGCAATGAGGATTCCGAATGGCGGCTGCCCATCATTCCATTCCATCCATGGCCGCAATGGTCGCAGCTGTCAGTGTCAAGACAAGGTCAAGACAAGCAAACCAGACAAACTGGGCACTACTATGTATGGAGTAGAAGAGAGTAGCCAAAAAAAAAAACGTGCTCGCCCTGGTTCCGTCGACTCCGAACTACACAGGACGACCAGGCTGCGGATGTGTGCGCTTTGTAGGCATACTAGCAGCTGGAGCTGAATCAACGCCATGTTATTACAAGGTGCTGGTAGCTTATGCCTGCTCACCCCTACGGATTCCCGGGCATCAAGATGCCGACATGCTGTCTGTTTTCTCTCTGAATACGTGACCGTACCTACGCAGCCGTCTTATACATTGGCGCTAGTCTGTATTCGACACCAGGGCCCGTCTGTTCCAAGGATGCGTACTACTCCGTACGTATGTACAAAGGAAGGGAGGGAGCACAAAGGGCAGAATAAATTGGGTATTATTGGGGCCAAGTAGAAGAATAACATAAAGAATTATTTTGCAGAGGGCGGGAGTATTACTATGTAAAGAGCAGAGGCCAGCAAACAATGGAGAGTGACGCACTTGAAAACCAGACGTACTACGTTAGAACATGGTGTGATTGCGAGACAAGAAAACGATAATGCTTTAGTCAAACAAAGTAGTAAGACAGCTAGATGAACCGAGACATCTAAACAGTCAATAAAGCAACGGTGATCGTCTGTCTGAGTCTACAACGGGCGGCTCTTTGAAGACGTTCTAGGTGTGTTGAGAATGAGTGAAAGCAAAAAAGAAAGCAGGGGAAAGGGGGATGGAATGGATGGGGAGCGTCAGGAATGCAATGCCAACGTTTTCGACTATATTCTGAATAGATAAGCCGAAGACGGGAGATGTCGCGAGAGAAGGGAAGAATAAAATGGCTAGAGCGAGGGAGAATGCATTGCTATCTCGAGTCCGAGCCCCCATTCTTGGGCATGTTGGTCGCCACCTATATAGTTACTATATAGTAACTGTCAAACGTCCCTTCAGTCTTAATGAAGAGTGATAAATACGGCCCTGAGGCAGGATGCTCCAATGCCTTGCATACAAGAGGGGGCGGGGAGTCTACTCTGTTGAGAATATAATATAATAGTGCGAGTGCATGCCAGCCCGAACGGCCCAGGCTCGTGAGGCATCCCTTGATATATCCGAACTAGCGCCTATACCCGAACTAGCGCCTAAAGTGACAGCTCCGGCAGAGTCTAGGCTCGTTGTGTGGCACGCCGGTAGGAAAGTAAGAAAAATGTGTGTTTGCCGCTGCAAGGCGAGGGATCGGGCTTGCCAGCTCAAAGAGTCAGACAAGACGCCCAACAGCCAACGCGAGAGAGCAGTTGCTGCCATCTCTATAGACGCCTATATGAAGGCATTCTATTTCCTTCTCGCTTTTTTATTTGTTTTCGCCTTTCTCTCTCTAACTTCTGCAAGGGGAGGCTAGCCTCAGAACTCGTTGCATGTCTCACCCCTAGACTGGTAGATAGACTGGCGAGACACCAGTCCATGTGTAAAAAGTCTGAAAAATAAGAAAGGGAAAAACCAGTCCACGTGTAAAAAGTTAGAAAAATAAGAATAAAGAAATGAAGAATAAAAACCGAGGAAGAGGCGAGACAGCGGAAGCAGACCGGCGAGGCCGGAAAAAGAAACGAAAGCATGGCCTTGCGTTCCAGGGAACCCCCAGACTAGGCTCAGACAGTCTCGGCCTGTAACCGTCCTTTTCTGTTTTTCTGTTTCTCTGTGTTTCTCTGTTTTCTGTTTTCTGTTCTCTGTTCCTTGATCTGTTCCTTTTCCTTCTGTCCCCTTTCATTTGCGTCTGTCCTTTTCTCATACTATTCTCTCTTCTCCGTATTTCATGCTATGTAGCCCCCATATTACGTTTGCCACTCTTTCTTTTCTTTTTCCTTCCTTTCTTTTTCGCGGCCATCCACAGCTCATCGCGGCTCCTATTCACAGGGCCTTTTACGACCCTGGGGTACGTCTTAGCACCCTTGAACTCCCCAATTCAACTGCGCCACCTTCTCTTTTCGGGCAATTAATTCAAAAGATCAGTATTGATGCTGCGTAATGATGTCGAGGGTGCATGGCGTCCCCGGGTATGCTGCACTGCTGTCGTGACTATATGCACACCAGAGCTGACCAATCGCGTCTTATATTCCGAACCTGTCCCGAACGGGAACAAGGAAAAGCCAAAGCCCGACGACAGTGTTTCTCTCTGTGAAAGTATGATTGTTATCCTCTTCAACCTCAATTTTGCCTCATTTGTCTCTATTGTCACTCTTGTCATTATTGTCACTCTTGACTCCCACTTTTCCTGCTTCATCCTCGTCACCGGAACGCCTGGAAGTAGCTGAAATAACGATAGCACTTTGACAGACAAAAGTACCGCGTACCTGCAGCTGTACCTTGCAGCCTGCAGGAGTAGAAGAAAAAGTCTGATCCCTCCGTCCAACATCTGCCCAGCATCCACATCCTCCATCTTTCAGCTATGAGGATCAATCAAGATGCAAAGTAGCAGGGCAGGGGTGGGTTAAGCAACCAAGGATAGAATAAAGAGAGTCAGAAGGGTAAAAAGCGTATCGGGGCTGCGAGCTCCGCCCTGGTCAGAGGCCGTGCCCATCGCTGTCTCTTTCGAGCCTTTCCTTTTCTTTTTTTCCTTTTCGTTTATTCCTTTCTTCGTGTCCTCTCTTTTACATAGTATGTATCTTTTATTCCATCTACCCCCGTCTCGCCTCCATCTGCAAACTTGCACCCTCTCCACCCAAAAGAATGAAAGGACATGGCCGCAGATGGAAAAAAGAAAAGAGGACATGTCCGAAAGGAGAGTAGTCTCCATTAACCTCACGTCTCCTTGGGAGGGCGTGCACTTCGTGTAAGTGAATTAGACTATTTCATCAGAGCTGCTATCAAGACTATCTGCAGACCATTCCCGCTGAGAGGTATTCCCTCATTGCAGTCGGCCTGATATATCTTGTCGTCCCGGCCTCCCATCTTTCCCTCCGATCTGTCTTCCATTCCTCTTCTCTCTCTTTTCATTCTCTTTTCATTCTCTCTTCCAGTTAACCATCTGCATGCGACCTCGGCAACCAACTGCTCTTCCGTGAGCTTTTACATTCGTTACGCCCCTTCAACTCATCATCACATCGCCAACCCCAAACACAACAAGCACTCTCGTAGATACATTTTCTCTTCTTCGCCTTTATTTATTTTATCAACATTGAAAAAAATCAACAAAACTTCCAACACAAACGCATCATGAAGGCGCAGGACCTCCTTGCCGTTGCCCTCGCCTGGGCCGAGCTCGTGGCTGCTTCCCCCTGCAAGCCGCGTGCTGCCGGCTCTGACACAGCCGCCGCCAACCCGGCCGACCCGTCAGGCAGACCCCTCACCACCACACCTCTCGCCTCCTACCTCTCCGGCTCTGCCTACACCACGGCTCCCGGCGTCAACGCATCGTCCTCCTACTACTTTCCCACCCTCCCCGGCTCGCGCAACCCGGCGTCGGCGCTGTCTTCCCTGATTCCCAAGAACAGCGGTGCTCCTACCAACGTCAACTCGGCCTCGACCGCCGCGGAGGGTGCTGGCTCTGTTGGTGCTGGCTCATCGACGGCCGCCGGCCCTGGTGGCTACACTACTACTACTGACACCAACACTGCTGCTGGCGGCTCCAACCCTACTAGGGGTACTGAGGGCACTGCCACTAGTACTGCCACCAACGGTGCTGGCGCCACTGGTACCACTGGCACTGACACCTCGCCCACAGAAACTGGCGCTGCTGCTGGCACTGGCACTTCGCCCGCGGGAACTGGCGCTGCTGCTGGCACTGACACTTCGCCTAGCGGAACTGGTGCTGCCGGCACTGGCACCTCGCCTACTGCAACTGGCGCTGCTGCTGGCACTGACACCTCGCCCGCGGGAACTGGCGCTGCTGCTGGTACTGGCACCTCGCCCAGTGGAACTGGCGCTGCTGCTGGCACTGGCACTTCGCCCGCGGGAACTGGCGCTGCTGCTGGCACTGACACTTCGCCTAGCGGAACTGGCGCTGCTGCTGGTACTGGCACCTCGCCCAGTGGAACTGATGCTGCTGCTAGCACTGGCACTTCGCCTACGGGAACTGGTGCTGCTGGCACTGGCACCTCGCCCAGTGCAACTGGCGCTGCTGCTGGCACTGGCACCTCGCCTAGCGGAACTGGTGCTGCTGGCACCGGCACCTCGCCTACTGCAACTGGCGCTGCTGCTGGCACTGGCACCTCGCCTAGCGGAACTGGTGCTGCTGGCACCGGCACCTCGCCTACTGCAACTGGCGCTGCTGCTGGTACTGGCACCTCGCCCAGCGGAACTGATGCTGCTGCTAGCACTAGCACCTCGCCCAGCGGAACTGGTGCTGCTGGCACTGACACTGACACCACCGTCACCAGTACTATCCTCACCACTGTGACCGGCTATATCACTCGCCCTCACACCAACTCCGAGTCCGCCGCTTCTTCGGCGGAGTCGACTCCCGCTACTGCTGCCACTGGTACCACTGCCGCTGGTACCACTGGCACTACTGGCACTGGCACCACTGGCACTACTGGCACTGGCACCACTGGCACTACTGGCACTGGCACCACTGGCACTACTGGCACTGGCACCTCGCCCGCGGGAACTGGTGCTGCTGCTGGCACTGACACCGACACCACCGTCACCGGCACTATCCTCACCACTGTGACCGGCTATGTCACTCGTCCTCACACTGCCACCATTGACTCTTACCACTCCGAGTCCTCCGCCGCTTCTTCGGCCGAGTCGACTCCCGGCACTGCTGCCACCGCTACCACTGCCACTACTCCCGGTGCTGCCACTGGCACTGCCAGCCCAGCCAACACCGCTACTACCGGCACTACTGGCACCACCGGTACTACCGGCACTACTGGCTCTACCGGCACTACTGGCACCACCGGTACTACCGGCACTACTGGCTCTACCGGCACTACTGGCTCTACCGGCACTACTGGCTCTACCGGCACTACTGGCTCTACCGGCACTACTGGCTCTACCTCTGGCTATGCTTCGGTTTCAGCCAGCATCGTGCCGTCGGGCTCCGTGGCCTCGTCGGGTAGCGAGTACACCTCGACGAGCTCGCACGGCCCCTACTACAACTCCACCTCGGTGGGCTCGGCATCGACTGCCGCTTCATCCGCAATCCTGTCGACCGGTGCCAGCAGCTCTGCTCCCGCCTCATCGGTGCCCCTGGGCACGGGCGTGTCTTCTGGCGTCTCTTCTGTTGCCACCGGTGTGTCGTCGGCTGCCAGCTCTAGCGCCGTCCACTACAGCTCGGCTCTGTACCCCAACTCGACGTCTGCCGTCAGCTCTACCGGTCCCAGCTCATCGGTCCCTCTGAGCACTGGCGTGTCGTCGGCTGCCAGCTCGGTTCTCTTGAGCACCGCTCCTGCGTCCTCGGTTGCTGCCAGCTCCTCTGCTCTATACCCCAACTCGACCTCCCTCCAGAGCTCGCTGCCAGCCTCTTCTACCCTGCTGAGCACCGGCGTTTCTTCCTCTGTCGGCCCTGTCTCTTCTATTCCCTTGAGCACCGGCGTGTCGTCGGTGGCTAGCTCTTCTGCGCTGTACCCTAACACCACCGCTATTGAGAGCTCCACCCCTGCCTCTTCCGTTCCCTTGAGCACCGGCGTGTCGTCGGCGGCCAGCTCGTCTGCGCTGTACCCTAACACTACCGCCGTTGAGAGCTCTACCCCTGCCTCTTCTTCGGTTCCCCTGAGCACCGGCGTGTCGTCGGTGGCTAGCTCTTCTGCGCTGTACCCTAACACTACCGCCGTTGAGAGCTCCACCCCTGCCTCTTCTGTTCTCCTGAGCACCGGCGTGTCGTCGGCGGCCAGCTCTTCTGCGCTGTACCCCAACACTACCGCCATTGAGAGCCCTACCCCTGCCTCTTCTTCGGTTCCCCTGAGCACCGGCGTGTCGTCGGTGGCTAGCTCGTCTGCGCTGTACCTTAACACTACCGCCATTGAGAGTGCATCTTCCGTTCCCCTAAGTACCGGCGTGTCGTCGGCGGCCAGCTCTTCTGCGCTGTACCCCAACACTACCGCTATTGAGAGCTCCGCCCCTGCCTCTTCTTCGGTTCCCCTGAGCACCGGCGTGTCGTCGGTGGCTAGCCTTTCCAGCGCCGCCAGCTCTGTTCCCCTGAGCACCGGCGTCTCTTCGTCAGTCGTCCCTAGCTCTTCCGGCCTGTACCCCAACTCGACTGTTGCCAGCTCGTCGGTGTACAGCTCCATTCCCTTGAGCACTGGTGTCTCTTCGTCAGTCGTCCCTAGCTCTTCCGGCCTGTACCCCAACTCGACTGTTGCCAGCTCGTCGGTGTACAGCTCCATTCCCTTGAGCACTGGTGTCTCTTCGTCAGTCGTCCCTAGCTCTTCCGGCCTGTACCCTAACTCGACTGTTGCCAGCTCGACTCCTGTCTCTTCCGTGATTCTGAGTACCGGAGTGTCTTCATCCGCCGTGCCTAGCTCTTCTGTCATCCTGAGCACTGCGGCCTCTTCCTCGGTCATCCCTAGCTCTTCGGGCCTGTACCCCAACTCGACTGTTGCTAGCTCATCGGTGTACACCTCTGTTCCCCTGAGCACCGGGGTCTCCTCTTCGGCAGTCTCGTCTATCCCCTTGAGCACAGGCGTGTCGTCGGTCATCCCGAGCTCTTCGGGCCTGTACCCCAACTCGACTGTTGCTAGCTCATCGGTGTACACCTCTGTTCCCCTGAGCACCGGGGTCTCCTCTTCGGCAGTCTCGTCTATCCCCTTGAGCACAGGCGTGTCGTCGGTCATCCCGAGCTCTTCGGGCCTGTACCCCAACTCGACTGTTGCTAGCTCTTCGGTGTACAGCTCTGTCCCTCTCAGCACTGGTGTCTCCTCTTCGGCACCGGTCTCATCTATCCCTCTGAGCACTGGCGTGTCGTCGGTGGCTAGCTCGTCTGCGCTATACCCTAACACCACCGCCATCGAGAGCTCCACCCCTGCCTCTTCTTCCGTTCCCTTGAGCACTGGCGTGTCGTCGGTTATCCCCAGTTCCTCGGGTCTTTACCCGAACTCTACAGTGGCTAGCTCGTCGGTGTATAGTTCTGTTCCCCTCAGCACTGGTGTCTCTTCTTCGGCACCTGTCTCGTCCATCCTTTTGAGCACCGGCGTGTCGTCGGTTATCCCTAGCTCCTCGGGCCTGTATCTCAACTCGAGCATTATTAGCAGCTCTGCTGCCTCTTCGGTCTACTCCTCTGCTCCTCTGAGCACGGGTGTCTCTTCTGTCACCCCGGTATCTTCTATTCCCCTGAGCACCGCCGCTTCATCTTCGGTCGCTCCTAGCTCCTCGGGCCTGTACCCCAACTCCACCGTCGCCAGCTCGTCGGTGTACAGCTCGATCCCTCTGAGCACGGGCGTTTCTTCGTCAGCTCCCATCTCGTCCGTTCCTTTGAGCACCGCCGCTTCATCTTCGGTCGTCCTTAGCTCCTCGGGCCTGTACCCCAACTCCACCGTCGCCAGCTCGTCGGTGTACAGCTCGATCCCTCTGAGCACGGGCGTTTCTTCGTCAGCTCCCGTCTCGTCCGTTCCTTTGAGCACCGCCGCCTCATCTTCGATTATTCTTAGCTCGTCTGGCCTGTACCCCAACTCGACTGTTGCCAGTTCTTCCGTCTATTCGTCGGTTCCCCTGAGCACCGGTGCCAGCTCGTCGGTACCCGGCTCATCCATTCCTTTGAGCACTGCCCCTGCTTCTTCGTCGGTAGTTCCCAGCTCGTCCGGCATCTACCCCAACTCGACCGTTGCTAGCTCGTCCGTCTATTCGTCGGTCCCCCTGAGCACCGGCGTCAGCTCGTCGGCACCTGTCTCGTCCATTCCTTTGAGCACTGCTCCGGCCTCGTCTTCAGTGGCTCCTAGCTCGTCTGTCCTGTACTCCAACTCGAGCTCGATTGCTAGCTCTGCCGCCTCGAGCATCTACTCCTCTGTTCCTCTGAGCACCGGCGTGTCTTCTTCTACTGCACCTATCTCGTCGGTGCCCCTGAGCACTGCCCCTGCTTCTTCGTCGGTGGCTCCCAGCTCGTCTGTCCTGTACTCCAACTCGAGCTCGATTGCTAGCTCTGCCGCCTCGAGCATCTACTCCTCCGTTCCTCTGAGCACTGGTGTGTCTTCCGCCGCCAGCTCTGCTGCGTCGAGCTCGATCCCTCTGAGCACTGGCGTTTCAGCCTCATCAGCGGCTCCTAGCTCGTCTGTCCTGTACTCCAACTCGAGCTCGATTGCTAACTCTGCCGCCTCGAGCATCTACTCCTCCGTTCCTCTAAGCACTGGTGTGTCTTCCGCCGCCAGCTCTGCTGCGTCGAGCTCGATCCCTCTGAGCACTGGCGTTTCAGCCTCATCAACGGCTCCTAGCTCGTCTGTCCTGTACTCCAACTCGAGCTCGATTGCTAGCTCTACCGCCTCGAGCATCTACTCCTCCGTTCCTCTAAACACTGGTGTGTCTTCCGCCGCCAGCTCTACTGCGTCGAGCTCGATCCCTCTGAGCACTGGCGTTTCAGCCTCATCCTCAGCGGCTCCTAGCTCGTCTGTTCTATACTCCAACTCGAGCTCGATTGCTAGCTCCGCGGCTTCCTCCGTGTACCCTTCGGTTCCCCTCAGCACCGGCGTCTCCTCCGCCTCTAGCTCTGCTGCGTCGAGCTCGATCCCTCTGAGCACTGGCGTTTCAGCCTCATCCTCGGCGGCTCCTAGCTCGTCTGTGATATACTCCAACTCGAGCACCATTGCCAGCTCTGCCTACTCCTCTGCATCGAGCGTCTACTCGGTTCCCCTCAGCACCGGCGTCTCCTCCGCCGCCAGCTCTGCTGCGTCGAGCTCGATCCCTCTGAGCACTGCCGCTTCGGCCTCATCTTCGGTCGCGCCTAGCTCGTCTGTGATGTACTCCAACTCGAGCACCATTGCCAGCTCTGCCTACTCCTCCGCGTCGAGCGCCTACTCGGTTCCCCTCAGCACGGGTGTCTCCTCCGCTGCTAGCTCGTCAGTCTACTCTAGCGCCTCGGTCCCTCTGAGCACCGGCGTGTCGTCGTCGGGTGCTTCTAGCGCTTCCAGCTCGGCTGCCAGCTCGAGCGGCTACTTCAACTCAACCGTTGCCAGCTCTGCCGCTAGCTCTGCCGCTCCCTCGTCGAGCATCTACCCTTCGGTTCCTCTGAGCACTGGCGTGTCATCGTCGGCCGCTCCTAGCTCGGTCGCTTCGTCGTCTGTCGTGTCCTCGGCTGCACCTGTCTCGGCGCCTAGCTCGAGCGTTGTGTCGTCGTCGGTGTACTCCAACTCGTCGTCGGTCGCGCCTAGCTCTGCTGCCAGCTCCATTGCCAGCTCTGTTTCCGTCTCCCCGTCGGTTCCCCTGAGCACCGGCGTGTCATCGTCGGCTGCTGCTAGCTCCGTCGTCAACTCGGCATCCTCATCGGCCCCCAGCTCCGTTGCTAGCTCCGTCGCTTCCTCTGTTCCTCTGAGCACTGGTGTTTCGTCGACTCCTAGCTCCGCACCGGCCTCTACCTCTTCTTCGGAGGGCAGCTCCAGCTCCATTGTCAGCTCGACTGCGTCGGCCAGCTCTGCGTCTTCGACCGCTCCGGTGACTTCGTCGGCAAGTTACCCCGGTAGCTCCGCGCAGCCGAGCATCATCTTGACGCGGTCGTGGGCCAACACGACGTTCTTGCGCTCCGTCTCAAGCTCGTACTCGTCGGGCCCCATCAGCTCGTCGGCATCTCTGTCTCTGGAGCCTAGCTCAGTGAGCTCGTCTGCAACGTCGAGCTCTCCGTCGGCTGGTTTCGTGACACCGAACAAGTTCCGTCGCCGTGAGCGCCGGGGCGATTCGCCGCGCCAGTGGCTGTAGATAGTTTTGTTACGTTCTTTTTTTTTGTTTGGCCATTGATACTGCTGTCATTTCTACTTTCTTTTGTCTCTTTTCATTTTTCTTTTTTTTGATAGTCAACGCTCTTGATTTGGACGGGTTCTTGTAATATTATAGATATTTCTTTTGTTAAATTTATTCAAAATTTCAGTATAACAGGGAGAGTGTTTAATGCATGACGTACCACGTGACTAACTCACGGCCGCCAACGACTCGTCTGAAACAAGCTGTGCCTGTGAATCCTGGAAGATCCGGGAACTGATGCCACGTTATCAACAGCGAGCAAGGAAAGCCAATCATTGTATCAGTTGGCTGTCGAACAAGTGAACAACACGAAACAGTGTTTGTTCAAGCGCTTCAGAGAACAGTGAGACGTTTCGCTGCTCTTGGCCGGCACAATATTCCGGGTGACATTATGACGATGTACCTATCAATACGAGGCAGCAAATTGTAGAAAAAGATTGGGAGCTGCCTGGACCCACGTAAGCTCCCTCTGTTCCGTCGAGCGCAACGTTAGTGTTGCCCCCTAGGCGTGGCACCATTCCAGACCCTCCGAGCTTACATAATATACAGATGTACGCTGTGAAAAAGAGGGGCTAACTGTCAACGTGCCAACCAGAACGGCAACTACAGGTACACATAGCCACCGGAGAGGAGACTAACAGGTACTGAGGCGCTGCCGACGCTGCCAAAAGAGGCTGGGGCGCGACACTCGTCAGCCCTCCACTTTTAAACTTGCAGTACGTAGACGCAGCAGCGTAATAGGAAACGGCAGGAGCAACCAGACAGCGACAGCAACACGAGGCAAACAGTGGTCCCTTGTTTCCACGTTTTGTCTTTATCGCAGATACTATCATCACCTCACATTTTGCAGACAACACAACCATCTCATTCACGCAGCGACTCGATTCAGCCAGACTACACTGCAACACCCGGCTCGAAGCAGCTCTATTCAGGTCTCCCTTGCTACGAACAATAACACAGCTCCACTCTCCCAACAAAAAGACAGCTTGCCTCGACAGCAGCAATCGACTGAGCATCAACGAAGCATCGCGACTTGACAACCACGTCGACTCTCGAATCCCGACCCTAAACACTTCTCACCCCTTTACTCTACATCAACCGCCAAAATGACGCTCAAGGAAGAGTTTGCGACCAGAAACTTTAGTAAGTCGGCGACACGGCGCAAGCCGGGGCGAAAAGCGGGAGGACGACAAGGGCGACGGCCGGAGACGAGGCCGGCGCAGGAAGCGTGGGAGCAGATATTGAATCGGTCCTATTGATGCGACTCTACTGAGTACATTACGAACATTGTGCTAACATCCCAGGCATCTACGGACAATGGCTCGGCATCCTGTCCATGATCCTGTGCTTTGCCCTCGGCATCGCCAACGTATTCACCGTGCACGTCCTCACCATTGTCTTCAGCGTCATCTGCCTCGTCAGCTCGTTTGTTATTCTGTTTGTCGAGGTGCCGCTGCTGCTGCGCATCTGCCCGACATCGTCGACGTTTGATGCGGCTATCCGGCGCGTGTCGACCAACTACATGCGCGCCGCGGCATATGGCGGCATGGCCCTGATCCAGTGGCTGAGCATGCTGGGCCCCAAGACCAGCCTGATTGCAGCGGCCGTGTTCCTGTCGCTGACGGCGATCTGCTACCTGCTGGCAGCGATCAAGGGCCAGGCGTTTGTGGGCAGCAAGACGCTGGGCGGTGCGGGTGTCGCGCAGATGATTGTCTAGACTGTGAATATGAGCAGCGAAAGCGAGCGGCAGCCTTCAACAAGCCAGCCAGCTGCGATGCGTGCGCAGTGCGAGCGGCAAATGACGGGAGGATACGGTGTGCGGCAGTTTGGCGAGGCGAGTGGTGCCAGCAGTGGTGCTACTGTCGAGATTCAGTAGCGAGCACACAAACAGGCCGCTCTGCAACCTCGTGCTGTACGGACCGACCGACCAACCGACCGATCGCCGATGCGGCAAAAGAAGTATGGATGGGCAGACTTGCCTCGGCTTGCCTGGCGTCTATTTTGTTTGTGTATCATGTTCTTCTCTTATTCTGTTATTCTGTGCTTTTGCTATTTTGTTTTTCTTGCGGTGCTCCTACTCTCCGGGAAGCGTACTGCTCCCTTGCTGTTCTATGGGATATTGGTATTGGCGTCCCGAGTTACTCTGTTGTCTTCTTTCAGTTGCGTTACCTTTTATCAATTGCTTTGCCTTGTTTGCATTTCGTTCATATTGCTCTTCTACATGAAGTGCAGTTCGCGTCTGCCTGGTTTTCCAGCCAGTACCAAAATGACAAAATGGCAGTATTTACTCTCGAATTCGATACCATTAGAGTAACTAGAGCTATGAGATGGACTGCCCGACCGAGGAAACCATAGACTAGAATGGATTTCTGCTCAGAACCTTCCAGCACGGCTCCCGACAGTCGGCATGTTTATATGTGTGCTTACGTAAGCTATACTGACATCATCGCAAGTCTGACAGTTGCAGCTCTTTACTGATGATAGCATCGAGAAGGCAAGCGTATGATTGCGACATTGCTGAATCACTCTATTAGTACCGTGGTCTATGGCACAGATGTCGAGTCACTTGACCATCCGCCATTGCGCTGTCGAGCTGCTGGGCTGCTGTATCCGCCGGCTTGGTTGCCTCCCTTTGCGAGCAAATATCAGTTCTGATAACTAGCAGATGGATTGCATTTCAATTGCAATTTTAGTAACATAATTTGACCGCATCACCAGGCTACTGGCTAATGGTCATCGGCAACCGTTGGGCTTTGATACGGAATGGCGCACCAAGGGAGGGAGATGAGGCAGACGAGGCAGACGGCAGATTCACGCTCTGATCTCGGACTTGTGAGACTTGACACTAAGCAGACGTCTGTCTACGCTGTATGTATGTATATATCTCATACTGCACTATCGACGCTCTACTCCGCGGGCAGACTGTCACGAGCTCGAATAGACGCCTCGTGATGATCTGCAGCAGCTGAAGCAGGCACTCAAAATCAGATGTTCCTCAATAAAGGCAGACGGACAAGACCACCGCCAAAGAGGAAGCTACGGCTAGCAATGGCAAAACTTTGCTGAGCCTGGCAGAGCTTTGATGCTGTTAACGGGGTGCCAATCGCTTGTCGACGGATCACGGCGCAGCCGGGGTTTCGAGTTAAATATTTGGTAAAATTAAATTAGTAAAAAAGAACCATTCACACAGTGTGAGATTCAGGGGTAATACCTTCCGTAAAGATACTTTTGCGGAGTACTATTCTCCTGTTCACTTAGTTCTGCAGTACAGTAATAGAAGAGGGGTCCTTCTAAAAGGGGAATTTGCGTGCTCGTGACGACTGAATTTTGATAACTCCTCTTTGCCAGACAATACGATGGAGGCATATGATGAGTTGACGACGGCATTGCAGATAAACGCCATTTCTCTGTATTGGTAATGTTGGGTGCTATCGCTTGAGGCCTCGTGAGCATGGGATTGGCGCTGCAGTCAATAGTGCAGTGCACTGGACAGCACTACGCAATACGCAACCGACCAAAGACAAGAAATCAGAAAATAATTTATTAAAAAATACAATAATTAATTCGATAACCAACAGCCATAAATACCATGCTTTATGAATCTCAACTACAGGGAGCATCTGCAAAAGCACAAGTACTCCTCTTGTCCGGGCTCTGACGCACAGCAATGTCGTCATGCATCAGGTTTGTTCCTGAACAGGTCCTTGTGGAAGCGTGCAGAGTTACTTTGCTTCATTCTGCAATTCTACTATGTATATTCCAGTCTGTGCTTTCATGTCTATCTGGCCTTGCTTGCCTTTCTAAACCACGCTTGGAATTTCCCTTTGCGTTTGTTATCAATGAACTGACTGCCTTTACTGGACTCCATTGAGTCCCTTTTCATCCTTTTCTTTATTTATTTCTTTTATTCTTTCGGTCTTGATTTTATCTTGCTTTTATCTTTCATTTTCTCATCGATAAATGAACAATACTCGCCTAGTCCCGAGTCTTGACCGATCTTTGATATCTGCATGCGGAGAACGTAGCACTGTCTTGACCGCCGTTCACGCCTTTAAGCAAAACAGATACTCTGTTTGATACTATCTGGTAGCTTGATATGCCTCCATCTCGATTAAGCTATGACCGAAGAGACTTCAAATCCATAGCTGCTGATTCGCCTGTTTCCTTGTGCCGATCACACACTCAACGCAAAGGCCTAGCAGCTATGACATTACTGAGTAGCTACATACTACGTACATCGTAGCCGTTCCACGCGACATATCTTGACTGGAATTGCCAAAATATCGATAGGCTCTATGCAGTCAGTCACACATCACATAGCCAAGCATGCAGGCGGAACAAGCAGCCAATGCACAACCAATACGAAGCAACCCGATATGCAGCAATAAGCAGTGCAGCAAGCAGCAAGCAGCAGCGACCAGCAACAAGCTATGTATGTGCAAAGCTCGTCACATCCCTTCAGCACGTTCTGGAATGCGTTTCCCGAGTCGACGAAAGCTCCCAAGCTATGGAGTCTCTGGCCCCGTAGTCACACGGTAATACTTACGGGGACTACGGGGTTGTCGAAGATGATCTTCAAGACTGTAAATGTATTTACCTGTTAACTTCAATAAAATATGCAATAAAGAAACTGATAAGGAAAACTCTTCTTCACAATCGTGCATCTGGGTGATCACGACAATGTTCTCAAATGTTCTGGAGTCTTGGAGGTGGATTTCCCGTGGAGAGGGCCCATTGGCGTTGGGCCGGGCCCATCAAGTCAGTCATAAGGTCCCAAAGGCCTTGACATGCCGCTGTGGAGCGACCCCCTCAAAGTACATATCTTACAAGCCTGCCTCTATGGCCTCTGATACCAGACATCGTCATCTTTCATCGTCGACTGAGCCGTGTCGAGGAGCAACGCTCTCCGCGTGATTATGCTCGTTGAAGAGCCCGTCTTCTGGGCATCCAGTCTAGATGTCAGCAATTCCCAACTCAAGCTCTCATTCTCGCCATAATCCCAACATTATCTACAATATCAAACTGCCGATGCCATCGATACTTGGCTACCTCTGCTACCTGTGACGCAAACGCACAGTTTTTCTCGCTCCTGCACTGTCCGCCCTGCGACCCACTTAGCACAGGTACAAATGAGTACATAATACTACATGTAGTAGTACGACCTTCAGATGTACCCCTCCGTACCCCTCCCAGCTAATGGCGAGCGAGGTATTTGTCCACTCCATCCAATCCACTGGTCAGCCGGCTCTCACTCGTCGCTTCCGCACCCCTCGCCGGGCACCCTTTCTCTGCTAAAATGCTATTTTCGTACTACCCTTATGCTATTCTCATACTATTCTGCACTATTACGCCCTGTCCACCTGCTATTTCTATCTATTACTGCCACTGCTCCACCTCCGCCTCAGATCGTTCAAAGAGAGTACATCGTACCGGAAAAGATACATGGTACTTGGCGTGTACTTACACCGTGCATGTCGCCAGGGTTGCTCCTTCCCAACATCGTCATCAATACAAAATAGGCTCCTTACGTTTGCCCCTGCCCTTTGTTCTTGCTCGTCTTCCTCGTTCCTTCTTCTTTTGTTTTACATCTCTCCTCCATTGCTCCTTCCTTGTTCTCTCTATCATCTTCATCTGCCTTTGTTTCTACATCGACGCATCCAACATCACGATAACCTCCGTCTCTACCTACCTCACCCTATACCTACCAATTTACCACCATATTTGCACCTCTGCATCTCGCATATCTGATTTATTTTGTTTTCTCGTTCTCTCAAGGTATGTAGGATTTATTGTTTCTGCTGTTTAACTTGTCTACTGTCATCCCTATCCGCCTATCATCACGACCCCTCGACAGCCTCAAATGCAACAGTCTCAGCATTCTAGTCAGGGCGGCACCCTCCAACAGCACGCACAACACACTCAGAGACAGTTCTCTTATCACTCTCGCCACTTCCCCGGAAGTGCTCCTATCTCTACCTTTTGCTTCTTCTCATGGACCTCCAATCTTTTCTTCTTATCACCTCTTCAGCTCTGCACTCAATCAGAAGCTAGGCCATCCCTACATTTAACCCGCATCTCTACGACACTTATCTGCCTCGCTTCCCGGCCTGTCGCTTCCCGTGTCCCCCTTCCTCCTCCCATTGCTTGCTCTCTCACCGTATTTTGATCCTTTATCTTTATCTCTGTCGACTTGCACGCTCTCTGCTTTCTAGTCTATATTCTATATCCGGTGTTCTATGTAGAATGGCTACACTATTCATCCCGTCTATCTTGCATATCCCTCTTATCACTTGACTCACCACACTCTTTGTTGACTGCATTCCTACGTCTTTATCTTGTTATCACTCAGCCTCAGCATTTTCTTGTGCTCTTTTGCCCTGTTCTTCTCTTGTCCTTTTCTTCGCCCATCCTCCTTTTTTGCCTGCTTCCTCTATCTACTCTCCTTTACCTAAACTAACCGCTCAGACTCACGTCTTCTAATATACTTTACCACACACACACACACACACATCACAATGGCGACAACACAAGCTCCCATCATTCCTGCGCGCCCCATCAAGGCCCAGGCCCAGGACACCCCCAAGATCCCGCCACGCCCCGCCCGCCGCGGTGTCGAGCGTGCCGACTCTCCCAGCCGCGACCGCTTTGCTCCCTCTCCATTAGACAGCATCCTCTCCAAGAGCCCCAACAAGGCCAACTTTTCCAATGGCCCCTCGCTGCTGTCCACCTCCAACTCGCCCGCTGGCGGTCTAGATATTGACCGCAACGGCTCTGTCGATCTGCCCTCGGTCGGCCAGGAGGGCAGCGAGTATGCTGCCGTTGCAGAATCCTTTTCTCAAGCCGGCAGCACCAGCAGCCGCTCCGCCTCGCCAGAACACACTCGCACCGTCGCCGATGACCTGAAGCTGCATGCCCCAAAACCCTCGCTGCCCGCCACCAGTGCCAAGGAGCGTGTTGCCGCTGTCACGCGCACCGACAGCGAAAGGGCTGCCTCGTTTGGCATTGGCCAGCCCAGCCAGATCAACAGCCAGATCACCAGCCAGGCTCCCAGCACAACAGCCGCTTCAGACGATGGCGAGGTCGACGAGCACGGCATCCCCGCCATCGGCCGCCAGGTGCCCATGTACCCCAACGCCGGCGACGTCCAGGCTCCCACCCCGGCCGAGATTGCTGCCGCCACCGCTTCAGAAAAGAACCGCCACCTCAAGAAGAGCACTCGCGGCTTCGATGAGCTGCCTCGTGACAGCTACGGTCTGCACGGCCACGGTGTCATACCCTCAGACAAGCTCGAGCGCGCCTACTACAGCAAGCACCCCGAGCTCGCCAAGAAGGAGCACACACCTCACCACCACGACCGTGCCCGGGACAACTCGCTGCCCTCTGCCGACCTCAACAAGATTGTCCGCGACACAGCCAGTCGCACCCGTGCCGGTAAGTTGCTTTAATTTCCAATTTGTTCCGTGTTTTGCCGTTGTGTCGTCAATCTCCTCTTGGCTGGCCACTGCGTCACAGGGGTTTGCCAGGGATTGGCTTGCATGAATAGCGCTAATGCTAATGTAATACAGACCACAGTGATACCACCCCCAGTGAACAGGTCGGCTGGCAGGCTATTGACGAATCCGCGTCGCGCCCCGCATCCACCGCACCCAAGGGCAAGTCAAGCAGTTTCGGCAGCCAATCCTCAACGTCACCGACCATTCTCAAGAGCACTATCAAGAAGAACCCCGATATCTCTTTTACTTCGCCTCCCGAGGATACCACCGCCGAAGCAGACGTCATCCACGTCGACGACCCCAACAGCACCCGTCGCAAGAGTGTTATGTTCAGTGACGACGAGACGCCCGACGTGGAACAATTCGACCAGTACGAAAACGAAGCGCCTATTCTTGCCCTTGACGAGCTCGCCAAGGACCCCTCGGCCTACGATCACGAACCCGCTGTTCGTCCTTCTCTTGAACGCAACGGCAGCTCGTTTGACGGCCAGGGCTCGTCCAGCCGCAACACCAGCCGACCCTCGAGCGTTTTCCGCGACTCCCATATTCCCGAGGAGACTGCCGCCGACGACAAGGACGAGTACGAGCCCCTCTTCAAGGACGACGAAAGCAGCAAGGCCGCTGGCGCCAGCGCTGCCAAGTCCAGCTCTTCCGAAGACGCCCACGCTCCCCGCTTCCCCAGTCGTGATATTTGGGAAGACGCTCCCAACAGTGCCCACTACACCGCCGAGGTCAACACGCCCGACATGCAGACCCAGCCCGCGGCTGACGCTGAGGGCATCGTCATCCGTCGCGCTAACAGCAGCGTCTCGGCACATGAGGACGAGACCCCTGCCCAGGCGTTTGCCCGCCACCAGGAAGAGCTTGCCGAGAAGGAGCTGCACGGTGCCGACACTTTTGCTGAAAACCGCAAGCCGCACAAGCCCACTTCTTGGACACCCGCTGGTTCGGGCGTCCAAGACGAGACTGCCGCAAGCGGTCTGCCAACTCCTGCTAGCCTGGCTACCAGCGCTGCCGCTCCTGCTGCTGCATCTGCCTCGGCTTCTGCAAGCTCGTCACGCCGTCCCGGCATGAACCGCTTCCCTAGTCGTGACGTCTGGGAAGATGTCCCCGAGTCCCTGCAGCTGCAGACAGAGGTGTCAAATCCTCAGGAGGAGGAGGTCTCATCGCCCGCGGACGCCATCAAGCCCGATTCACCCCAGGTTGCCCAGACTACCCTGCCTCCTCAGGTTCCGCAGCGCCCTGCGATGCCCAGCCGTCCCAAGCCTAAGAGCATCGATGGTGCCGCCACCAAGCCTCAGGTTCCGGGCCGACCTATCCGCCAGCACCTGCCCGTTGCTCGCGAGCAGCCTGAGGCGGAATCCGAGTCGTCCGCCCCCTCCTCTTCTTCTCCTCCCAAGTCAAAGCCGGCTGTGCCTGCTCGGCCGTTTGGCGGCAAGATCGCCGCTCTCCAGGCCAACTTCATGTCCGACCTGAACAAGAAGCTCAAGATTGGCCCTCAGGCTCCCAAGAAGGACGAGCCCGAGCCGTCGGCCGAGGCTGCCGAAGAGGCTGCCGAGAAGGAAAAGGCGCCTCTTGTCGATGCCCGCAAGGGCCGTGCCCGTGGCCCCCAGCGCCGCGCCCCGGCCGCACGCCCTGCCGCTGTCGAGTCTGCTCCTGCCAGTACGGCTCTTGGCTTCTCGATAACCACAACCGTGTTTTGCATTGACCCCGAGGAGGGGGTGGTGAGTGTGTCGTCTCTCGCTCCCAAGGCTGCTACGATTGTCGAGCCTGTTGCCGAGTCCACGGCTGTTGAGGTTCCTGCCGTCGAGGACAAGACTGAGGAGGTCGAAGACAAGACGCCCGAGGTTGAGGCCGAAGTCGAGGCCGAGGCAAAGACCGAGGCCCCCGCTGCCGCTGCATCAACAGAAGAGGAGGTTCCTGTCAAGTTAAGTACTGAAGCAGAAACCGCTGAGGCCACCGCCTAGATTTGATTTGGATTTTGAGATTTGACGTTTGTGTACTTTGTTGGTATTTTTTATAATTTCCTACGCTCTTTTTAGTCGTGCCGAGTTTGTCTGGTTACTGCTGTTGATAGTTGCTATCTTGGTTAGGCAAGAAACTACTATGGCTGTTCTACATTCACTATCAATTGTATTGGTATGTCGAAACTGCGGACTTTGCCACCTTTTATGATCTTACGACGATGATGATTCGCATGATGCGCTGCTTTGACGCATTACCGGCCAGGTTGATACTGGCTGATATTATACACATAGACCAATCCCTCATGAGAGCAATTTTATATAATGTTACTACTCTGGTTGACTTGATCCGGTTGTTTGGGGGGAAATAATATTTTATAATAAACCATGGAAATATTCCAAAAAATGAGTTTGAGATGAACCAAAAAGAAAAAGAAACCCTCTCCTAAAAGACAAACATAGATACATTTAATTGAACAGCATTTTAAGATATAATTAAGATTTTATATTGACTTAAATAGGCAAATGTAGAACATTGATACATGCCGAGAATGAACGATACTGTGGTGATAATCCCACATGCAAATTGACTGGTGGTGACGACATGTGGATCCTATCACGCTTAGTCATTATCAGCTCTTATCGATATGATCACAACTTATCAGGCCCCTTTCCATGCACGTGACACCCCACCGTCGCTATCTAGTATTGGTGGTGTTTCGAGAGCTATACCCGTTGTTCCAGAGCTATGTTTCTGCCTCAGGCACTAACAAGCACAGCTTACGCCCGCTGCCCCTAGGCCCCTAGCCCAAAGGACACAATTTCGTCAATAGCTCCCCCCTTGGGTAAGCCCCACCCACACGTAGGGGGACGACTCAAGAGGTGGCAAGCAACGTCCACAGTCGGTGTATGTGTCTGAATGCTGAACGCTGAACGCTGAATGCCGAATGCTGAATGCTGAATGCCTGCGATTTCGCACCTCGAATCCCGAATTGAACACAACCTCGAAATCTCGACCTCTCTACGACGGCGACACACCCAGACCTCTCTTCCTTTACTCGAACTACCCCCATCACGTCGTCGACCACACGCCGATTGAGCTGTCGACACCATGCGGTTAGATGTCAAGGTACGACGGCGTGCCACACATCACGACATCCATATCTGGATATATGGCTACTGCCTGACGACAGGCGATACACAGAAACGACCCCCAGGCTAACAAATACAGAGAAGCCTCTTCGCCCGCAGCGAGCGGGTCAAGGGCATCGACTTCCACCCGACAGAGCCATGGGTTCTGACGACGCTGTACTCGGGCCAGTGCCACATCTGGAACTTTGAGACCGGCTCGATTGTCAAGACCTTTGAGATGACCGATGTGCCTGTGCGTGCCGGCCGCTTTATTGCGCGCAAGAACTGGATCGTGTGCGGCAGCGACGATTTCCAGATGCGCGTCTACAACTACAACACGTCGGAGAAGGTGGCGTCCTTTGAGGCACACCCCGACTACATCCGCGCCATTGCCGTGCACCCGACGCAGCCTTTTGTGCTGTCGGCCAGTGACGACATGACGATCAAGTGCTGGGACTGGGAGAAGGGCTGGAAGTGCGTGCAGGTCTACGAGGGCCACAGCCACTACGTCATGGGCCTGGCCATCAACCCCAAGGACACCAGTCTGTTTGCGTCGGCGTGTCTGGACCGCACCGTCAAGGTCTGGTCGCTCGGCTCCAGCACTGCCAACTTCACGCTCGAGGCACACGAGACCAAGGGCGTCAACTATGTCGACTACTACCCGCACTCGGACCGGCCGTACATCCTGACGACGTCTGACGACCGCACCATCAAGGTCTGGGACCTGACGACCAAGTCGCTGCAGGCTACGCTCGAGGGCCACACTAACAATGTCTCCTTTGCCGTTTACCACCCTGAGCTGCCCATCATCGTCTCCGGTTCCGAGGACGGCACCATCAAGATCTGGCACAGCGGCACCTACCGCCTCGAGCAGTCGCTCAACTACGGCCTCGAGCGCGCATGGTGTGTGTCGTACCAAAAGGGAAAGCAGGGCGTTGGTGTCGGTTTCGACGACGGTGTTGTTGTCATCAAGATGGGGCGCGAGGAGCCTGCCATCTCTATGGACGCCTCCGGCAAGGTTATTGCCGCCAAGAACAACGACGTCGTGGCTGCTATCATCAAGCCCGACCCATCCACCAAGGACAGCGACCCCATTAACCTGCAGACCAAGGACCTCGGCCAGTGCGAAGTCTACCCCCAGACGCTGCAGCACTCGCCCAACGGCCGCTTCGTGGCCGTGTCGGGTGACGGCGAGTACATTATCTACACCGCCCTCGCGTGGCGGCAAAAGAGCTTTGGCAGTGCCCTCGACTTTGTCTGGGGCTCCAAGGACAACAGCAACGACTACGCTGTGCGCGAATCGCCGACTTCGGTCAAGCTGTACAAGAACTTTGTCGAGAAGACTGGCGGCCTTGATGTCGGCTTCCAGGCCGACGGCCTGCACGGCGGCGTCCTGCTGGGCGTGCGCGGTGCCGGCGGCGTCAGCTTCTTCGACTGGCAGACGGGCGCCCTGGTGCGCCGCATCGAGGTCGAGCCCCGCGAGGTGTACTGGTCCGACAGCGGCGAACTGGTGGCCCTGGCCTGCGAGGACTCCTTTTACGTCCTGCGCTTCTCGCGCGAGAACTACATTACCGCCGCCAACGCCGGCGAGATTGACGACGACGGTGTCGAGGCTGCCTTTGAGGTGATTACGGACATTGCCGAGAACGTGCGCACGGGTAAGTGGGTGGGTGACTGCTTTGTGTACACCAACAACACCAACCGCCTCAACTACCTCGTGGGTGACCAGACCTACACCATCTCGCACACCGACGCGCCCATGTACATTCTGGGCTACATTCAGCGCGACTCGCGCATCTACCTCGCCGACAAGGACCTGAATGTCACGTCGTTTGCACTGTCCGTCAGCCTGCTCGAGTACGAGACGTTTGTGTTGCGCGGCGACCTGGATACCGCTGCCGAGCTGCTGCCCACCATCGAGCAGAGCCAGCTCAACAAGGTCGCGCGCTTCCTCGAGGGCCAGGGCCTCAAGGACCTCGCGCTCGAGGTTGCCACCGACCCGGACCACAAGTTTGACCTGGCCCTGTCGCTGAGCCGGCTGGACATTGCGCTGGACCTGGCACGCACAGCCGATGTCGAGCACAAGTGGAAGTCGGTCGGTGACGCCGCGCTGTCGTCTTGGGACGTGCCGCTGGCCAGCGAGTGCTTCACACACAGCAAAGACTTGGGCTCGCTGATGCTGCTGCACAGCTCGACGGGCGACCGCGCGGGTCTCGAGACGCTCGACAAGCTGGCCGTCGAGGCCACGGCATACAACATTGCCTTCAACTGCCGCTGGCTGCTGGGCGACGTCGACGGCTGCATTGCCGCGCTCACGGCAACAGGCCGGCTGGCCGAGGCGGCGCTGTTTGCACAGACATACAAGCCGAGCGCGGCACCGGCGGTTGTGGCCGAGTGGAAGCAGAGCCTGGAAAAGGCCAAGAAGGGCCGCGTGGCCAAGCTGATTGGCGTGCCGGGCGAGGACGACGAGCTGTTCCCCGAGTGGGACGAGTGGCTGTCGCTGGAGAAGAGCGGCGGCAGTGCCGATCCTGCGACACTAGCAGCAGCGGCGGCGGCCACACCAGCAGCAACAAACGGCGATGCAATGGAGACTGAGGCTGGCGAGGCCGAGGCAGAAGAAGAGGACGACGACGACGACGACGACGACGAAGACGACGATGAGGAGGATGACGAGGAGTAAAGAGCAAGACGTTTTCTTTCTGATGTCTTAAAATTGGTCTTCTTGGTCTTCTTAATCTTCTGTGAATGCTGACGGCGCGCGACTCTGAAACAATGCATGGGTTTCTTGTTTCTTGTTTCTGTTTTTATTCTATGTTTTTATTTATGTTACTCTTTTACTACTTTATATTCTGTCTTTGATTCTATCTGACGTTTTGATGTTCTATATGTTGCTCTTCAATAGCATACTGTCCGTGTCACCTATGGTCGGGGGTCAAAATCAAGGTTTAAATATAAATGCACTCATTATTAAAAGCAAAACTTTGTTGATACACCAACAAGTCGCTGTCGATGATGCTTGTCGTCGCCGCTGGTGATATCGCGGCTTTCGATGCCGATGGCTCTTCAAGAGGTCTTGTCTCTGAGCATATAGGAAGTCGGATGTTTGCCTAAGTAAGCAGCACGAAGCAGCAATTGATACCTGTATGCACGTACGTAGTACGACGTACTCCATGTGCTCGCCATTCGTCCTAATGTTGAGGCCAGGCCAGGCTGTGCCCTGTGCATCGACGGCTATCCAGCGGCCCAAACGGGGCAATGCCAGCCGACTGCGGAGAACTGTGGGGAAGCGACTCCTCACTCACCGATCGCCATCGCCTGAACGGTCCTGAACCTGCTGCATTTCGCGTCTGTTTTTGCAAGGCTTTGACTTTGGTATGAGATATCTCAGCCTATGCTACTATTAAAAATACGAAATAAAATATGTAGCATACTTTGGCAGACTGTCCAATTTTTCCGGTACATATCATCTACAAAATATGGTTTTATCAACTCATAATCAAGCATCTACAAACTTGGCCCAAACCCACCTGGCGGAAGAATTAAGACGTGGGAGGACTCTGATGGGTCGCCTCCGCAGACGAACAAATGGATATATGGAGATACAGATGGAGTAAATGGGCAATACACCGTCATAAAGGGGACAGAGGACAGGTGAGCTCGATCGCGTGGCAGGCAGGCTGTGATTGACTACATGGTAAAAATAACGGCTCTTTCTGTCTCTGTCCCTGTAGCGGCTGGCTGGACGGAAAATATTACTTGTTTTGGGGCACAATGGGCGTGTCCTGCGAGTAGTTACTCTGTAGAAAGAGTCGAAGAAAAGGGAAAGCGCGACTGGACGTTAATGAAGTTTTTTGGTGATTCTTGCCATTTTTTGTTGCTGCCATTTCTGTCCTTAGCATGCGCCGCTCCTTCCTTTAATATATATATTACCATCTTCTCAACAAGACCCGGCGTCGGCTCGATCTACGCCGAAAATGCGGCATCTCCAGCAGCTCGCGGCACGTCTATGCCAGCCATCGTCGTCTTTTACATCTTTGCCGACATCACCTGACCCATCCTCCTCATAAAATCCGATCCTAATGTGATATCAATACAGCTCGAAAAACGTATTTCCATTTATCAATTCTTGGTTCCTGCCAATTTCCCCCAATGGCATCCCCCGCAATAACAGGAAAGCGCAAGCATGCCGCAGCATCGCCAATAAAGGCAGGAGCGACCCACTGCTGCCACTCTCCGGCCTTTTTGCTTTTTCAATCTCTCCAAATCGTTCAAAATCTCCGGCTGCAAGCTCGTGAAAATGCCATCAAAGCTAAAGGAATAAATCGAGCAGAATTGGGGAATACAGTAGATGGTATTATCACTCTCACAATCTATACTCCCACTGCAAGACGTAAACACTGAAAAGCCACCCCAAACCCGTCATCCACATTGTCGGCTCCATTGTTGGTAATTGCTCGCTCCAGCGGTCCTTGCCCATCGCTCCTTCCTCCACCCCCAGCTTTTTTCTAAGCTTATCAGACACTTTCCCCATCCAGTCTTTTTTGTATTCCTGCCCGTATCTTGTCTTACGACACCCGAGCATCACCCGTCTTATAGCGCCACCTCCCTTTTTGTTTCTTTTTTTCTCTCCTCTTCCCTCTTTCCTTCCTTTCCTCTCTTCTTGCTTTCCTTCTTCTTTTCTTATCTTCTTCTTCTCTCACCTTTCTCCTCTCCCTCTACACATGTTCCACCAAGCTTCCGAGTCTGTACACTCGGCACTCTGTCCGTCCGGCATGGCAAAGATTTTCGACGCCGAAGAAGGTCAGCTCTTTGTCAATGCCACACTGGTACTTTTGGTGCTTTCTTCCCGCAATAGCTAACGGCTTTAGTTGCACAGCACACTTCTTCCGAGAGCTGCTGGGTGATTCTCTACGGAAATGTGTATGACGTGACCGATTTCCTACCTGAACACCCCGGCGGATCACGCATTATTCTACAGCTAGCAGGCCGCGACTGCACGGAGGATTTCGACCCCATCCACCCGCCAGGGACTCTGGACGACCTGAAGCCCGAGTCGAATCTCGGCAAGGTCGACGAGGAGAGCTTGCGGCGGTTCGAGGAGAAGATGGCGGCAGCCAGTGGTGGCGGCGGCAGCGGTGGCGGCAGCAGCAGCGATAGTGGTTTCGGCGGTTCCGACTCCGGGATTTCTAATGGTGGCTCCGGCTCCGGCAACAACGGCGACGACGACGACAAGAAGGCTATTAAAAAGTACGAAGCACCACCAATGGAGTTCCTCCTTAACATGGACGAGATCGAAGAGGTGGCCACCAAGCTGGTACCGAAAAAGGCATGGTCGTACTACTACTCGGCCGGTGACGACATGGTGTCCAAGAAGCTCAACAACTCAGTATTTCGACAGATCCTGCTGCGGCCGCGCGTGTTTGTCGACTGCACATCCTGCGACACAACGACCAAGCTACTTGGCGGCGACATCACCGTGGGCACACCGCTCTATGTATCACCGGCAGCCATGGCTCGACTGGCACACCCCGACGGCGAGGCCGGCATTGCCAAAGGCATTTCGAGCTTTGGCGGCATGCAGATTGTGTCGCACAATGCCAGCATGACGGTGGAGCAGATTGTGGCCGACGTGCCGGCCGACAGCGGCCAGGTGTTTGGCTGGCAGATTTACGTGCAAAACGACCGCAAGAAGAGCGAGGCGATGCTGAAGCGCGTGGAGAAGCTCAAGCAGTACTACAAGTACATCGTGCTGACGCTGGATGCGCCAGTGCCCGGCAAGCGCGAGCACGACGAGCGGCAGCAGTTTGGGTCTGCGGCAAGCTTTGCGGCAGCCACGCAGGATACGGCCAAGCCCAAGCCGGGCGGTGGCGGTATTGGCCAGCAAATGTTTTATGGCACGGCCGCCGACCTCACATGGAAGACGACGATGCCGTGGCTGACGCAGCACACAAGCCTGCCGATTGTGCTCAAGGGCATCCAGACACACGAGGATGCATTTCTGGCGGCACAGTATGCAGCACAGCACCCGGGCACAATCAAGGCCATTATCCTGTCGAACCACGGCGGCCGGGCCCTGGACACGGCACCGCCGGCGATGCATACGCTGCTGGAGATCCGCAAGTACTGTCCCGAGGTGTTTGAGCACATTGAGGTGTGGATCGACGGTGGCGTGAAGCGCGGCACGGACGTGGTCAAGGCGCTGTGCCTGGGAGCCAAGGCGGTGGGTGTCGGGCGGGTGGCGCTCTGGGGACTGGGCGCTGGCGGGTGGCGCGGCGTGGAGCGGGCGTTCCAGATTCTAAGCGACGAGATGGCGACGTGCATGAAGCTGCTGGGGGCCAAGACGGTGGCGGACCTGAACCCACGGCTGGTGAATGCGCGGGCGCTGGAGCGGGATATTTTCGACGGCCCGTCTGGGCTGGGCGACATGATTATCAAGGCGAAGATTTAGGCCAAGAAGAGGTCTGTCGGCGCATAGCGTGTCGTTTTTGGATACTGTTTGGCCAGTCAGTCATACTCGTTGCATTCTTTTTTGTTGTTTTGTTTACATATGTTTGCTGTCTTCATCTACTCTAGCCCTAGATCAATAGAGTGTTAATGCATTTCATCACTTTATTGTTTTTCAGCTTTTCAAGAGTGGATGTCTGCTTTCTACAAACGCAACTGGTTGACCCTCGTTGACCAATCCTCCCAGCTTTACCGCCTCAGCCGGCCCGACTGTGCCAGGTATCTGCTGCATCTGCAGGCCGTCGACCAAGAACTGGCGATTGCAAATGATGTTGGTTCTATTTTCGTCTGGGCTGAGTCACTGGCGTATATATGTTCTTCTGTTCTTTTCTTCTGTCCCTTGCGAGGTTTGTCTGCATCCGCAATGAGTCAATCTTCCCGCCTTGCGCGATAATACGGTTGCTTTCGATGTGCTTACTCTGCTGACAGAACACTCAGATTCCAAAGACTTTCTGCACCCAGCAGCAGCAGCAGGTAGCATTGGCCCGTGAATGGATATGGGTAGTTACTTCCGCCTGCCTACTGTTGCAGCGATGCTACCCTCTTGTGTGCTTCCCTCCGTTCGGTGACTTGGCAGCTGGCATAGAATTTGGCGACAAGGAGATGACTGCCAATTGGACTCTAGGTTCATACAGAGTGCATGGTACGTTTATGCATCTATTTGTTTGATTTGTTCTTCGTCTGCTATCCTCATCAGTCGTGCTTCCATAGCATCGCCGCATCCTCTCTTGTTATTGACCTTGTCAATCCAAGTTTATCATTTTAGATACATCGGATTCCGATGCGACACGGGCAAGGTCGCCTCCCAGCCCCTAGGAGATGTTGCAACAGGCTCAACCAGCCAATCTGAACGATCCAGATAGCTCCAAGATGAGCCAATAGGCTGCGTTCCGCGCCAGCACCTGACACTGCGGTGCAGTACTTTTACGTGGCGACGAACGGAGCAGATGGGTAGATCTAGAGCGGTGAAGTAAAGGAACGGCGCAGAGATGGAGAGAGGTTCTTTTGCGTTTACATCTGCTGTTGGCCTGTGTGTTCTTCCGCTCTTCCCCAACACCCCAGCCGACAGGCCAACAGGCCAACAGGCCAACAGACCAATACTCCAGACTCTGCCATGCTAGAATGAGATCGCTGCCGCTGCTGTCTCTGGCTGACAGCTACAGCAGAGCATTAGAGTTGAGACTCCGAGGAAGATCATCTTCAACTGAGACTGAAAAACGGCCGCATGCGTGGTAGCACAAAGTGCCAGTGTTTTAGGTCCTCTGTTTGCATTCGGAGTGAACGTCTGTCTGGAATGGTCGAGGCCAGTCGTGCAAATCGTCATATGTCTCATTTCTTTTCTTCTGCTCATTTCTGCCCATGCCCGTCTCACACACAGCAGCTGTGACCTTCCGCATAGAGAAGAGGCAGCCAGTTTCAGAGTATCCAACTATTAAGAAAAATAAGAAAAATAATAAAAGGAATAGGCAATTAAAGAGAATGCAGTGAGAAACGCAAAACTAACACCGAGTAATGATTATGTAATCCGCGGTTATGCAACAACAAGAGCATATAGAAAAACTTATCAGCTAGGCAATATTCACCTAAACGGTCCCGACAGACCGCCCGCATCGCACTCTGGAGTCGAAATCCCTCGATAGTTTGCAACCCGACTCAACTCTCGCGACATCGATTGCCGCCCAACCCCGCGTGTAGGTTTTGATTTTCGACTTGCTAAAATGCAAATCCCAAGCGTCTAAAGCGAGCATCGCCGTTCTTCCATGTAATAACTCGTATTGTCGAATGGCTGTCGTCCGGTTGCAATCCGAACCCCTCCCTTTCCGCCCTCCGCATTTCCCTCGACATCCGCGAATCCTCGTGCTCTTTTACATTTGAAAGTCTTCATCTTATTCTACTTATTGATCCCGGGTTTCTATGAAATCGCCCAGTGTGCAGTGTCGACCAGAGAGACACAAAAGACGCCGGCGTTCTCCTCTGTGATCACATGTAAATCCATCCTCGGCATCAACAAAATTGGGACCACGCAGGAATACACAGTAGCCAAAGCAGAAAAAAGCCAACACCACGAGAATGTCATGCAATTGCCCGGTTTATGAATGGCTCTTTCTGCAGGTGAACTAAAGAACTGCTATGTAGGGAACTAAAAAGACTAGATCTACTCCCCCGGATTACAAGATTGCAATCTTCCAAATCCTCGGCATGCCGTTCGTTCTCCAGACCGATCATCCCCAGATGGATGGCAAACTATTTGCTATTTTTGTCTTACCCCGCGGGGATGTTAGTCTTTTAGTTTGTTAGTTGTTTTGGAAAAGGAAATAATCCAACGTCAAGTCAACAATCGGTGCTGGCGATGCTCGTCGAGATGTGTTGTGGTTGTCAGTGTTGTGTGTTGGCGATGCTGCGTGAGGGGCTGCGCGCCTGCCTGTGGAGGGCTGCCTGACATGTGCTTCTGCCGCTTCCCAAGCATGTGCTTCTGCCGGATCCCGCGTATTCGCATATGCACATAAGAGAAGGGGGAGAGTGGAGACTTTATAGTCACCGCCATCACCACCCCTTTTCGCTTTGGCTTTACATAGTCATCGTCAATCAACTCTACTATGTATATGGCCATACTTGGCTGTGTATCTCTAGCCGGTATTGTGTGTACATTGCAGTCGACGACCCTGCATGTAGTGTCGTTTGGTCTGCCTTTTGAGCCCAGCTCTCCATATTTTCCCCTCACTTCAGCCTTCTGATGCGTCTTGTTTTCTTGCTTTCCTAGTATTTGCTTGTCTTGTCATTTTTTTTTGTTTCGACTCCCGACCCTCCTCTCCAGCCATCTACAGAGTACAACAGTTCCCCTCTTCTCTTACCAGCTTGCTGTCCTCGGCAGCTTGTGAATGTTGGAGAAGAGGAGCAAAGGGAGGAGAAGCGAGAAGCGAGCCGCGAGAAGCAAGGCGCACGCTTGCTGATCTCGAGCACGTTGCACAGGATGGTTCCTAGTCTCTTGATTCAGCATCTCTGTCTGCCTCTATCGTCGTGGTTTGCTGCTATTCCTTGGACTGGGCCATGCACGCGGCGGTCTTGGCTCTCACGACATCAAGACCCCGAGCCGTTGCCTAACCTACAAAGTACTCCGTACAGATATTAATGTATATCCGCTCGTAATTATATTTACTCCAACTTCGGCCCTGCTTCTACTTTGGTATTTCTCTCATACGACGCTGCAAGGACATATCTATCGTGCGGTGAAAGTCTGTGCGGTTGCTTCGGGACACGGAAGCATTTTGTGCATACCCTGATTGATACCTTGAATATTCCCACTCCCTGCATACTCTTTTTTTCTCTGCTTCTTTTCTCTCTCGTCTACTACATGCGTCCTGCATTTCTCCGAGTCAAACCTGGTAACTCCCGCGGACCAGTTCCCGAATCGGTCGTGTGTTCCATCTCATTTCTGAATCAAGTTACCCTATTACGTATCTTGTGTTGTTGAATAGTAGTTTAGAGATTTTATCGATAATTTGGGGGTTGTAAGGATTGTCTGGCTTGGATACAGAGTAGATGTCCCCCCCCCCTTTTCTGTTTCTGTTTTGTCCCTCGTTGCCGTACTCCGTTTATTATTGTTTCTCTTTTTACTTTGATTTCTGCTAGCTTTCTCTCTAGCAGAGTTTTTCTATATTTAACCCTCTGTTGACTCGGACTACAGACGGACTGCGAGACCTCCTCTTTTTTTTCTTCTTTCTTCTCCTTCTCCTCTTCATTTTCCTTTTCCCTCTCCTTTTCTCGCCTTGTTGGAATTCTCCGTATCGTATCTCTTGTAAAATGTACTGCCATAGTCAATACCCCTGATCTTTTAGCCCTCTTTCCACTGCCTCGACTCTTTTCGCCTTCTCTTCCGTACCATGTACTATTCTGTATCATTTATCTTCTCTGATTTTCCTCTTCCTCGCGTTTCAGTCCCTGTCTCTAGCTTCTCTAGCACGTATTACTATGTCGGAGGCTGCCATTTGTTGCGGGGCAATATGCCGATCACTCGGTGTCTGACGAGTCACGGCGGGAGAATACAGTATTAGATTCTGAGTTCGTCCTGTCCATAATTCAAATGAAAGCCTTTAGCCCAGAAGCAGAAATTATAATAGTACAAACCAAAAGACGGAATGCACATTTCTTGATTATGTAAGCGGTCATGGGACGCGCGCAAGGGGCGAACAGCTGGTAGTTTCTTTTTTAGCTGAAAGTCAATTGAGTAAATTAGAGAAGAATGCGGATTCTCAAACTCAAACTCTAGCAAACTCTAAGAAGGACAAGCATATTGTAGGAATAGGAACAAGCATAGTCTAGACGTTAGTGGTGTACTTGGGTACATGGTCCCTGATACTAGGAGATTAAAAGATACATAAAATAAATAAAATAAAATAAAAAAGCAAATAAAAATAAACGCAAAAGAAGACGGAGAAAACTTGGCAGCTAGGCTTGAAATAAATCGGTGAAAACAATACCTATTAAATGTAAGCAGCGCAGTCACCAACCTATCACCGCCACTGAGTGTCCTTCAAGGTCATGCGCACCACTATCTGTAAGTTGGCTGGCTTAGTCATAATACTCCTCACAACACCGCACCAACGACGATCCTACTGCCCGCATCTATTTCTGTATTCTGTCTTACCTGCATTCCTTTGCCTTCTTTGCCGGCCTAGCTTATGTTTTATTCCATGCCCCCTCTTTTCCTCTTTCTTTTCATCCCATCATTTGAAATCGATGAATAATATACTAGGTACATTCTCTGTCGCCTACTCGCCCAGCAACAACATGTATCTTTCTCTTTCTTCGCCTCCCTTCTCCTACGGAGACAGTAATACATAGTACATTGCTAAGTATACGTGTGGTCATTTCATTGTCTCCTCCTATGGGGACCTGGACACCTCCTATTGGTCTCTAGCCTCCCCATCCTCTGAATTCTGTTACACTTTCCTTTCTTTTTCCCGTTTTTTTCTGTTCCTTTTTCTCTATCTCTTCTGTCGCGTGTACCTCTTCTATATGTGGAAATATGGCCGCAGAGAGCACTAGGACTGTAGGATTCTGGTAGACGCTGTCCCTATTTTGTAGTCTACTATGGCACTTGTAATAGTACCCATACTCTTGCAGCACCCAAATCAATATTGCTCCTCTTGTCAGCACTTTGAATCAGCCACCTTTTTTTGAATCCGATCTGGAATCGAGCATCGTATTCTTATTTTATTGTCTACATAGTAGCTACATCTGCATCTGATATTGCAATTGCATGTGCTTGCATAGCACATATATTTTTTTAATCTCATCGTCACTCTCTTCCAATCCTATGGCAATCCTCCTCTCGTCTTTGCCTCCTCCTCATGTTTTGAGTCTCCCTCTCTTCCCCATACCAAACGACACCCAAACGGACAGCCAAGCCGATGGTCTAGCAATACCAATCCTACACAATAGACAACAAGCAATATAGCACGCAAGCAAAAGAAGGGAAGAAAGACACCCCAAAGATATTGGAGAGCTTGGCCGGTCCATCTCGTGTCCTCGTCCTTTTGCGTCTTTGCCTCGTTCCCCTCATCTGCGCCGATCTCCTTTGTTCGTTATTCTTTCTTGTTGTCTTGTCTTTCGGCCTGTCACCTCTTGTTCGCACCTCTTCCCAGCGGTACTTTTTTACTCTTGGGCTTGGTCGTCTGTACTTTCCCCTCACCCCATACTCCCAAGCCCGTGTCGTGTCTGTTGGTCCTTCCTCTTTCCTCATGCGCCTGCCATATGTTGCTCTTTGCTCTGCGCCGTCCTTCCTAGTCAAGACACTTACCCCGGCTTTTGCTCTCCTTCCCTCTTGGCTAGGACTGCCTCGTGCGTGTCGTGTGGCCGCCGTATTATTTCGTGTGGCATCCCATTCGCGCCTTCCTCGTGTAATTCGTATAAGCGGCTGCCACCGCGCTCTCTCTTGACGACTCGTGATGCTTGGCCAGCTTCATCGACTTCGGCGACTTCATAGCGACTTCATCGACTTCATACCAGCTTCATGTCGAATTTGACTGCGGTACACTCTGTAATAATCCCAAAACACTGTCACTATCCCGTTTGGGTGCTTACACCGGGCCCTTAACTGCCCTCCAATCTCCCCCCCAGCTCGTTCTGGTCTGTTCTCTGGCTGGCCTGTACTTTTCAAAAGAATACTTCTGTTAATGCTATGAATCCCCACCGTTCAAGTCCTTTCTAGCCTCTTCCTAGTTGCATCGTAGCTTCTCCTCCTCCTCCTCCGTGTACATCGTACTCCGTACTCTGTCGATCTCTCCCTCCTGGTGCTGGTAACGTCCGCAGTCGTCTTTACTCTACAGAGCATTGCATACTGTGATAACTCATCTGCAGGCTGTTGGCTGTTGTATCAACCTCTACATAGTACATCGACCCCTTTGCACTCTCTCGGAGATATTTCTTCTCCCCATCTCTGATTCTTTTAATCTTTTAATCTAATCCTTATTCTTTTATTCTCAACTCACTATTCGTTTTTTCTCCCTATTTATTCTTGGAGCCCTTCCTTTTATATCTACCCTGCTATATTCCTTTTTCCTCTTCCTCTCTTCTTCCCCTCCTCTCTTCTCTTCTCTCTCTTTTCCTTCTTTTATCTCCTTTTATCTCTTTTATCTCCTTACCCTTGTTTTTCTCATCCTTGTCTTGTCTTCTCTTCATTCCTTGTCATAATATTTCATAATCCTATATCATCTTCTAGTCCCCTTCTTCTTTACATATTACTCTTGTTTTCCTCTTACTGTCTTCTACCTCCTCCTCTTCTTCCACCTCTTTCTCTCTCCACCTCACCTCACCTCAGCTCTCCTCACAGCATCCGTCATCTCACCTCGTATCAACATGACTGATCGTGACTCCAACAGCAGCGCCGCTGGCCCTAACAACAAGAGCTACGAGGCCGGCGTCGACACCACTCGTGCCTCACAGATCGAGTCCAATGGCGCCGTGGGCGGCAATGTCGCCGCTGCCGAAGCCGGCACCGCCGCCAAGCCCACCACATTTATGGGCAAGTTCAAGGCCAGCCTGAAGCGCTTCTGGTGGGCGTACCTGCTGTTCTTCCTGTGCTCCGTTGTCCTCGCCGTCATGCTCCTCATCTTTATCGGCGTCAAGAACATTGCACAGGGCAAGATTGACGGCGCCACCCTCGAGGTTCTCGGCATCTCGTGCACAGACACCACCGAGTCCTCCTTCACCCTCGGCATCAACACCACCCTCAAGTCCGGCACCACCAAGGCCACCGTCTCCAAGTTCCAGGGTGTCATGTACCTCGAGGACGAGCCCAGCCACGCCCCCTTTGCCACCATCGAGTTCCCCCAGGTTGAGAACAAGAAGTTCCAGACCGTCAACATCAGCCAGAACATCCAGATCTCTGATACTGCTGCCCTGGCCCGCTTCAACACCTGGCTGCTGGCCAACGACTCGCTGCGCGTCACCGTCCTGGGCCACCCCACCGTCAAGGTCCCCGGCATCAGCAAGAAGTACGGCGTCACCTTCAAGAAGACTCTCACCCTGACCGGCCTCAGCGGCTTCGCCGGCATCAACTCGTACAACGGCTCCATCTCGCTGACCAACTTCACCGACGGCACCAACTTCCACACCACTGCCGAGATCCCCAACAACTCGCTGGTCACCTTTGAGATTGTAAGTTTTGTTCTGACGTTCTGTCTTGTTTTCGCTCGTAAAACAAAAACAAAAAACAAAAACACATACTAACTACCCAGGGCAACATCACTTTTGTCAACTACCTGAACGGCAGCGAGGTCGGCTCCAGCTACATGGACAACGTCGTGCTGTACCCTGGCAAGAACATCTACGCCTTCCGCTCCAGCATTTCTCAGTCGCCCGTCCTCAAAGCCGTCCAGACTCAGCCCTACTGCGAGTCCGGCATCGTGCCTTTTGAACTCAGCGGCCGCAGCGTCCTGAACAACGGCCAGAACCTGACCTACTTCACCGATGCCCTGGCTGCCCACAACACCACCATTGACATCGACATTGACACTCCCCTCGAGGCCCTGGGTCTCAGCCCCAAGTGCTCTTCGTAAATGTTGACCGTCAAGAAGGAGTGGCTTAGGTCTCGTCACTTTTTTGTCTCCTTTTTCAATCTCTCTCAAACTTAAACCCAACAGGAAACCATGGGATAAAAACACTGGGTTGTTTTTGTATTTTTGATATCTCTTTTTTATTACTATATTCCCATTTGCGTCTTTTTTGTTCTTCTTTTTGTTCTTCTTGTTTTCTTCTTTCTTCTTATCCTATCATCATCTCGGCACCCTCACTATCAACTTCGGTTCCGATCTCTGGTCTTGGTTTCTGGTCTGGTTTGGTCTCCTTCGTTCACTCGTTTTCTTCACCCAGTTATCCCATACTCGGCATCTACCGCTTCACAAAGTATAATCTCTCCTAGGCTCGAGGAGAGCACGGCTCTATCTCTCTCTTATGACTCTTTCTACTGTCTACTTATTCTACCTTTTTCTTCTAATTTCTATCATACTGTGGTTTCCTGTATATATTTCTACGTGTTTACGTCTTTTCAGCTCGTCATGATGTCCAAGATACCAAGGGTCACTGGAGATCAGTAAAATGCTCGAACAAATTGAATCTACCAACTTATCTAATGTACAAATGCGCCTCTTGGACATGTTGTAAATACGCCGACAAGTCCCCGAAACGACTGCTGCACGATGTCGATCCTTATCCCGTCTTGCTTCTTACTCAGCCTCCCCTGACGAGTGTCGTCTGGACGCTTCCGCATACGGCTGACGGTCGTTGTAATTTTGCACTTTCGCACAAACACAATGCAAAGTGCAGATTTATCTGGGCCGCCAGAACTTGTGCAAAAACTGCCGCAATCATAGTCCGAAAGTTGGCCGTCATATAGGGCGATCTTGTAAACGCAATGCCTGATGACGGCCATGTCGAGTCCAAGTCTGGTTCCAGCAATTCAAGCAGAAAAGACATTGCAAGTGTTTGGCCTCCGACAAGATATGTTGACAGCACGTCTCCTTATATGAGCTTCGCTAGAAACATAACGAGAGATGTCGCATGAGACAGCCGTCAACAGGGGGGGCTACTCTGGGATGGCTCGTGGGGATGCTGTTGTACGAGTTGATGCCCTTATGTCATGGCCTACACGCGATAGTTTTCCCGCAGGAACTCTCTGCCATCATGCATATCATGTCCGCTGTCGTATGGATGGCATTTCAATAATTCCCTTTCAACTTGTAGGAGGTGAGATTAGAGGATACTTGCAGACTATGTCGGGCGGCCACGAAGGCGTGTCAGCGTGTTCGGGGGTAAACTCGTGTCAGCCTCACCCTGTCCCTTACAGATCACTTCTCCTGCTTTCTCGAAACTAGAAACTTGCCGCTTGTACTTGTTTTGGTGCATTGATTCATGATGACGATTAAATAAAACGCGCTCTTGTGTTTGTTTGTAAACCCTCCTCGCAACCTAAACCTAAACAGTCTGTGTACCGTAGCCCCGGATCCGGTCTGCAAAGGCCCAGCTCTGCTTCTCCAGCTCCTCCGTCGTCGAGATCGTCACGCCGCCGTCCTTGGTGATCACAGCCAGGCTGTACTTGTCCAAGCTGCGCGCGTCGCGGTAGTACAGGACCTTCATGCACTCGCGGATAATCTCAGTCGCCTGCTCCTGCGAGAGCGCCGCCACCTGCTCCTCCGTCTCGGCATACCGCCGCATAATGGGCTGCGCCATGGCCGCGCCGTAGCCAGTGGCCAGGCTGGGTGCCGAGAACGTCGTGCCGCGCAGATCCGCCGCCGCCAGGAACGGCATGTCGTCGCCGTCGAAACCGGCCACCAGCACCTGGTTCCAGAGCGGGTTGAACTTGTTGCGGCGATTGTAGAAGACCTTGCCCAGGTAGTTGTGCAGGTTGGCCGCGTTCAGCGACGAGTCGCCGCCGTACGACTGCTCGATCTCGAGCTCGTTGAGCTGCCGGTCGATGTACTGCATGTCCGAGACGTCGCCGCTGAAGCCGATGACGGCAGCGTTGCCAAACTGGCGCAGACGCTTGGTGTCCGTGAAGCGAGCCAGCGAGCCGTACGAGGCCAGGTTGTCGGCGGCCATGACGACGCCTCCCTTGAACTTGATGGCGAGGACCGAGGTGCCGGTTACAATGGGGGCGTTGGTGGCCTGCTTGGGACCGGAGTTGTGCAGGAAAGACGGGTCGTAAGCACCGTAAGTGTCATCGCGGGGCTAAAAAAGTCAGTATGGTAATCATAGCATACATGAACAGCACAAAGAGGCATGCGAGGCTCAACGTACACGACCCCATGCCTGCGGGCGGTGATCCATGGTTGTGTGGTGTGTTGTGGTGGAGGGGAGGGAGGTGTTGAGGTAGTTGGATCTTCAATTTGTCGTCCTGTTTATATTGCTGGTCAACAGTTTCTCGTAGGTTTCGTGGTGGTGTTCGTTGCTTGTCGCCGTCGTCGTCACTCGTCGATTGCCAATGTAGTGATATCACAGACACAGCAGCAAGCAAGGCGGCAGCTCCCTCGTTAGCATAGCTTCGCGGCCCAGCTGTTGCCTTTGTATGGGCCAGACCCATTTATCCAGTCACGTGTGGTATTCAGCTCCCGTATCTGTATTGATGACTAAGCATAGTTACCCATCATCACGTGTAGCGCAACTGCCATCATCGTGAGCTTCAGGCGTGTTTAATTCTTTTCATAATTTCACGGTGTTGTTCAATTGTTTTTGATTTGTTTTAAACCCATCTCAAAATAATTCCCCTGCCGGTATCATAATCGCCACCAAGGCCACCTGAACAACATGGCCGGCTTGGTGGGATACGCGAGCAGCGACGAAGAGAGTGACCAGGAAGAGGTCCAGCAGGTGAGCAGATGGAGCCAACAAGGTTGGTATTTATGGTCAACTTTTATTGTAACGTTATCTAACTCTGAACTAGTCACCGCCGGCCACAAGCGAAGCAAACAGTCAGGTGTCAGAATCAAAAGTCTCTCAGTCCTCTGAAGCACCAAAGGTAGACGCAAACGGGTCAAATAAGGCAGACGAGGCACAGGAGGCAGAGGCAAAGCCAGCACAGCCAGCACAGGCTGTAGGCTGTGGACCAGCCAGACCGCCAGCAGGGCCGTCTCTGCCACCGCCAGAGGCTGTAGTCTATGGCCCAGCTAGACCACCAGCCGCAGGCGCGGCCACCCTACCATCGCTAGACGATGACGAAGATACAGCCATGGCTGGCGCTTTTGAAATCGACGACGATGAATATAGGGAACCTTCATTGTCGCCCTCCTCGGACGAACGCGCCGCGATCCGCGAGCTGACGATGCCGCGCGTCCCCGACTTTGACATCCCCGGCGGCGACGACGACGACGGAGGCCAGGACGATGGTGATGACGAGTCGAAGGCGGCCTTGGTGAAGAAGTTTGCCACATTCCTCAAGCTTAGGGAACACGGGAAGACATACTTCAACGAGCGGCTGGCAGGGTCGGACGCCATGAAGAACCCGGCGCTCATGGACAAGCTGATGGCGTACATCGGCTTGATAGGCGTGGGTGTTGTCGACGAGGAGCCCAAGGGCGCAGTCGACACAAAGGTTGCAGCGGCGCCCTACGGCACAACCTTGCCCGCAGAGATCTGGGACCCGGCAGCATTGCCGGCAGAAGCATACCGGCGATCGCTGCAGCGACTGCAAGAGGACGCAGCCAAGCAGCGGGCGCGAGCGCCAGGCGAGCCGGTGAGCTTTGTGTCGGCAACCGCAGAAGCCCCATCAGAATCATCATCAACGGCCGCGACGGCGGCCGCAGGGCCAGGAAAGCGCAAGTCACGTTTCGACCAAAACTGATTACAAATACGACAGTAATGATTATTATTAAAGATATAAAGTTATCCCAGTTCAGTGCAGTATGGATAGTCATTGCTGGGTCACCAACGATATGAATAGTTGAAAAAAAGACAGTATATTTTGTGTCCAAAGACAGGTATCAAAGGAGGCTATTAAATTGTGGTGCCTCCGCTAAACATGAAATGCTAAAAGAAAAAGATTAAAAAGAGGAAGCATTCTTTAGAAAGCAAAATCTTATGAGCAGCTGGACTCCAATATGCAAGGTGGAAATAAGTGAGATATATATACAAAAGAGAGAAAGCACATTAGAACGAGAGGCCACGAGGCCGGTTTAAGACGACGAGGACGGGGCACCGTCATCCTTCTCGTTACCGCCGGGCGGCAGGACCATGTCCTCGAGCACGCCGTTGTTGGCCTTGCCGTTGCCGGCGTTCAGGCCCTGCATAAAGGGGCTGTTGGGGCTGGTGTGCATGAAGAAACGGTGGGCATCGTCGGTGAGACCGGCGTCCTCGTGCGAGGCGAGCTCCTCGGTCTCGCGGTTGCCGCTGACCTCGGCCTCACGCTTCAAGTTCTCACGGGCCTCCCAGTCGGCGCGCATATCGGCAATCTTGGCCTTGGAGTCGAGCTCGGGGTTGTAGTACTTGCCAACGCCGCGGATGCGCTCCCACAGCGACAAGTGGGTAGGGTGGACAGCGATGCCGTGGTACTCGGAATCGCGACCGTCCTTGATATAGACCCAGCGGCGCTCCTGCTCCTTGAGGTCCAGGCCGGTGGTGTCGGGCAAAAAGACAAAGGTCAGGACCATGCCGGCCAGACCGAACCAGGGGACGACGTAGAACTTGGTCTGGGTGTCAATGTAGTTGTAGAGGACCGAGGCCAGCAGAGCACCGGACTTGCCGATACAGGCGGACAGACCGTGGGCGGTGGCACGGACGGGGGTGGGGAAGACCTCGCCGGCAACGAGGAAGGTCACCGAGTTGGGACCGAACTGGTTAAAGAAGGAAGACAAAAAGTACATGGCCTGGAAGGCGTGGACGCCGCTGGCGCTGGTGTAGTACTTGTAGTGGAAGGCGGGGACGACGAAGAAGACGAAGCACATTAAGAAGCCGACCTGCATCATCATCTTGCGGCCGTACAGCTTGTGGTCGATGAGGAAGCAGGCAAGGTAGTAGCCGGCGAGGGAGACGATGCAGTTGCAGATGTTCCAGACCCAGGTGACCATGACGGACGACGGGTTGTCGGAGATGACGGAGATGAACTGCGACTGGAACAGCTTGTTGCCGTAGAAGAAGACGTCGTTACAGAACCAGGCACCGGTGGTGGCCAGGATGCGGCCGCCAAAGTGCTTGAAGATGGAGCTGAGGGAGCCGACGTCATAGCCGGTGACGTTGCCGCGCTTCTTGGCGATCTGCAGCTGGCGCGAGGCGTTGGGCATCTTGTAGGTACGGTAGTAGACGAGCCACAGGGTGCCGACGGCGGGGAAAGCAAAGGACAGACGGAAAGTCCACTGGACGGTAGACAGGCCGTACGGCGGGTCGCCATCGCCGTGGTGGAAGATGAGCAGCAGGACGATCAGCAGGCCCTGGTTGAGCAGCTGGCCCCAGCCCTGCATGAGGAAGGCCATGGTGACCTTGCGGCCACGGTGCAGACGGTCGTCGCGGGTGGACAGCTTGCCAGCGCCGACAGCGCTCTCCATGGAGGAGGTGGCAGTCATGGGGTACTCACCACCGACACCGTAGGAGTAGAAAAACAAAGACCAAGCGTAGCAGATGACCCAGCCCTGCAGGGTCAGGCCCCACGAGGCAGTGATCATGATGAGGCCGACAAACATGATGAGGGCGTCCTGGATAAGACCCCAGCGGCGGCCAATCCAATCACCGATAATCTGTACTGTTAGTTACTGCACGTTGCCGAATGGAATTCTCGCTGAGAAAAGGGGAAACTTACACCAACGGAGACCTGACCGAACATAATACCAATGACCTCGAGGTAGGTCACGGCAGCGATCCAGTTAGTGCTGCACTCGGTGGGCGAGGAGCCCCAGCACTCGGGCCAGGCGGCCTTGAAGAGGGGCGACAGGTTGCCGATGGAGAACAGCACGTAGCCCTCGAGACCGAGACCGGCACCGGGCAGGACGGCGTTGCGGAAGTACCAGCTGACGGGGCCCAGAGGGTCGCGCTTGAACAGGGCCCAGGTGGCCTTGAGCTCGCTGAGGGCCTCGGCGTTGTTGACCTTGTTGACGAAGGAGACGCGCTTCATGAGCGGCAGGTCGGCCCAGTAGGTGCCGCTGTCGTCAAAGCTGTCGTCGGGGTGTGTGATGTACTTGAAGATCTCGCGCTCCTGCTCCTCGGTGTAGAGGCCCTCGGGACCCATGGGGTAGGTCTCGGTCTCGGCACCGGTCTCTGGGCCATGAGGCACGGGGATCTGGCCGATGACGGCCGAGTGCACCTCCTGGTGCTGGATGTAGTTGGACATGGTTGTCCTGTGTGTCTGGTGCTGTCTAAGGATGAAGAAAGACTGGTGATCAGACGCAGAGCATCATGGGGATGAAGACAATGGAAGAGGAGGAGAGGAGAGGAGAGACAAGAGGGACAAGAGGGAGGAATGAAAGAAGCTTGCGGGAAGCTCGAGTTTATACGTTTTCCAAAGCGGAGAGCGCTGCGTGTTGAGCAAAGAAACGAGCAGAGAAGCGAGCAAAGAAAAAGAGAAAAAAAGCGAAGAAAAATATTGAAGAAAAAAAGATAAAAGGCGAATGATTAAAAGAAAGATCCGTTAGTACCGTGTTAGTATGGGGCAGGTACGACGTATTACAGACTATAAGACGAAGAAAAGACTAAAAATAATTTATCGAATTTATTGATCTGTAGTGATGTATTACTACATAGCGTGTAGTACGGTTGCTCTTTCCCTTTCGACTCTGCTGCTTTCGCTGGTTTCTGCGTGCTCTTTCCTGCAGATCGCCCTCGTACCTTGTACTACGTAGTGTGTCTCAATCGCTTGTGGCGACCAGGCGTGGGGCGTGGCATGGGCAGGCCGAGCTCTTTCTCTTTCTGTCTTTGGCAAGGCACTTTTGAGTCGCTCTTGCCTGTTGTATCTGCAGAAGCACGAGTAGCAAGCAGTCTTTTACTGAGCACGATGCACAAGAGCCGTTTATTCGCGCTTACAGTAAGAGTTGATGTTTGTTGGCCTGTTCTTTTGATTTTCATGACAAGACATTCAATGTTGGCTGCTCGAAGAGCCGTCCGTCTGTCACACATCTCGATGCCTAGACCTGGAATGCTTGACGGTGCTTGGCTTGTCACGTGTTTGCCAATCTTGTCGCCTTGTCATCTCTTGTCATCTCTTGTCGTCTCTAGTCAACTCTTGTCAATGCTTGATACCGACTGCCGTGTTGGCATTTAATATCAACATAATAACTTCGACTCTGTGGGTAATTATCCATGTTTATGCGATGGCGCTGCAGGACAGCCTATCTGCTCACGCTGTGTACTACTATGCAATGAGAGTGAGAGGGCGTCTATCGCGCCTTCCTCTCGAGTTTTGCTCCATACCGTGCTCCTTCCACACGTCTCGTTACCTAATCGGGTCCGTCAGCTCGGTGACGGATTGATCAAATGGCACGACGCAGCACTGCAGCGTGGCCGATCAGCGTGGAAAGTATGGCGGCCGGTATTGAAACGGTTGAAACATATGAATATAATACGAATTGGGCTGTACTTACCGAGCCCATTTGTGCATAAAGCACACTGCAAATAGCAGTACTATGTAGAGGATGGGTAATTATGTACTATGTATACTATGTATGTACAAGGGAACCAGTGAGCAAACAACAAGAAAGAAGAAAACAGAAAATCGGAAATCGAATTGGAACAATGGAATAGAGCAGCAGATAAGAATGGCCCCTTTAGGCTAGACCGAGGACATGCCGGGGTCCGCCAAGCGGGTGAGACTCGTCGAGGTCTGTTTTCTAAGAGAGAATCTAGAATAAGAATAGAAATCATCAAGTAATAGTATCAAGGTAACACTGTATGGTAAGAGCAAACAAGTCTGGAATGCGGATAGAGTGTGTGGTGTTAATCCTGAACATTCCAGTATCAAGGCCTGGATCCGGCTTCTGCAAACGGCTGCTTATGTAATTTCCATCGACGATTTGGCACAAAAGGAAAGAGCTTGCAACAGTGTATTTACCCCGGTAGGCGGTAGATATACCCGAAATACGCCACGGTTTGGCTGCATCTGCGTTGGATGGAACCACTCACGGCTCGATGCGAAGAAAATTTAATGCTGTCTACATCCATCCGTTGCTACCAGGTATGGCTACCCTGTACTGGCGAGACGTCGGTGTACAGTCAGTCCTCTTACGTATCGATCAACACTCGGTCGGCTCCTTCCTTGCACTCGCTATTCGCTCACCTATTCTGGACATACGGATCTCCCCAGACAATTACTGTCGCGTGCTCTTTTCGACGTTCAAACTCGCTGATGGGGCAAAAGATGAAAAACAAGAAGAAAAAACGACAGAAAGTGACGGAAAAGTAACATAATCCAGCGCCAAGAATGCCTAGGACAATATGTAGCTTGGTGTAGAATAACTGGTCGTCTCGTCGTACGAGGGCGGCATTGAAAAAGTGAAGTTTGCCAGAGACAAGAGGCAGACAGACAGAAAGCAGCTAATAGTACATAGTACGGAGTACGGAGATGATTAAAATAAGTGGGTCCGGGCGAATCTACAAATCTGCAAACTCTGGACTTGCATGCATTGAATTTCTGACCAATCACCGCCATCCAAACCTACACGTGTGTCGACAATAGGGCCACAGCACGTCCCCGCGCCTGCCTCTCTCCGCCCCTCCATCCCCGAGAGGGTGTGTGCATAGGCGGTGATTTTAGTGGGGTTTTATTCTCTTTTGGCTCCTAGACAGAGCACGGACCATAGCCAGCTGCGTCAAACCAGATCATGAATCTAGCCCACGTGCTCGTTCTGTATCGTTTTGGCCTTGAGCAATGGTCGGTACTTGCAACGCCGCCTTAATTTGGTGAATGAAGATGTACTCCCGCAACTTCCCTTTTCGGATGCCCCATCAACGTCGTTGCACTATTGATTCTGTCAAATGCTGCAAGTCGACGACGTATTACGGAGTAGGAATATTCTTTTCACTACTACTCCGTACTATTATGTATTGGCTTTGCCTCTCGTTTCGAGTTGTGATGTGCGTATGCTGCATTGCAGATGTAGATAACAAGTGTGTTAAAGGTGGTGGCTATAATTCATGAAATGTTTTATTATTTGTTTTGTTTTAAAATCTATTTATTTTCTTTCTCTTTTTAATAAAAAGAAACCCTATTTTTATTTACTGCCTTTTGCTCATTATGCAATAATTAAATCAGTATTTTTTTTTCACTCGGATCGAAGCATAAAAAAGGTACAATACTTTTAAAAAATAGAACAAACAAACCTCGGGTACAAATCAGCTAACATGCTGTCTCTCCCGTGCCGCTGCACGTCTATCCGCAAACTCTCTCACAAAAAAACCCTAATAAAAGCAACCTCAGCCTCGCCGCAACCCGAGAAACTTTTGAGCAATAAAGAAACAGCCTCGCCGAATCAACAACATAAAGGCTCTCCATTCGTGCAGTCCATCCACTGTCTCTACATAGTATTATGCCGTCGACTCTCCATCGCCTGGATGAGCAAGCAGTCAGAATAAATATGGACCCGTCTTCCAGCCGCTCCACGTGTAAGAGCTCGGGGTAGAAGCACGCCGTCGAAGCCTGCATTTTCATTGGCCAGCATGGCAATCACAACGACATGATATCAAAGTCTGGGCAACAGGGAGGGCACGACATTGCCTTTCCCTCACCCTTTCCCTACCTTTACCTTTTCTCTGCACCATCTGCATCTCGCTTTATTCTGCATATTGATTGCTTTCTTTTTCGTACTTTTGGATCATACATCAACTAGTCGCTAATAAACCACTCGCTCGTACTGCAGCCACCACACGTGAACAGGAACAAACAGACTTGCACAACAGCACCTGATGCTTGAATGATTCGATGTCAATGATTGTCAAAGGTACTGGCTGCTCCAGTTATCTACACAAATACGCATAACAACATCTACGCCGACATCCGTCATATGATACTCTTGTCCTCTCGCCTACTCCCGTAGCTACTGTGAGCTCATACTACATAGTATGAATATCTCCCGGCTTGGCAGTTCACAGATCTCATCGCCTGTAGCAACTCTCATTTGGATACAAACGAGTCTCACGCCCTGCTTTCTTCCCAAGACTTCCACTGACTGCTATGTATGTACGCATATATGCCATCTTACACCCCCTCCCCACTGGACTAGACAAGCTTCGACCGTGCTTCATACTACCGTAGTAGACTTGCTTGGCTGCTCCTGATACCATTGATATTCTACTCTTACATCGTAGCTGCTGTCTGCCGTTCGCCATCGGTCTTGGCTTCGCGGCCAAGCAGCCAAGACCCGGGGAAGCTGTCCCAGGCAAAAAGCAGCCCAATATACTACGTATACAAAAGGATGATGGTGCAAGGGGGTGTCTCTTGTCATTCATGTCAGCCACACCTCACGCCCCTCCCGTAGCAATACCCCTTTCCCTCTCCCACCTTGCTCTCTTGCTCGCTCTAGTCTTTGTAGTCTTTTGCAACCCTTTCCCTCCCTCGCCATCCCCGTATTGTCTTTGGACTGCCCGCTCACGTCTGCAGGATCTTTTTATCTCTTTTATCTCTTACCTCTTTTATCTCATATTAGCTCCATCCTATCATCCTGTCAATACCGATCCCCTTCCACTACCGACCCATCAGGTGCAAGCCTGATGCACGTTTGTTTTTCGATTTCGATCACTGGTGTTTGCCAATGTTCTATGCAGCTCGGGCGGCTGCTCCTTTGCTCTATTTATCTATTTTATGTCTTCTTTTATTTAATTTTTCTGGAATCAAATAATGCAACGTCATACACGACTCGGCTTTTCAAAGCTTGTTCACACGAATGCAATCTTGGCTGTGGATCAGGCCTTTTGTTCTCGTATATTATTATGAATGCAATATGCTTTTTGTATGGTTTTATTGTTTTGGGTATGCTTTTTATTAGCCTTATTTCAAGTGCAAACTTTTCCAATGTGGTTTCTGCAAAAGAAAACAAAATTACCTCAATATTGACTGTCGGCACCGCGTATGCATCACCAACTTCATCCCAGGCGGATGCATGTGCCACCCGCCTGCCACCAGCCAATACATGCTGTCAAATACCACCCACGTTTTGAAACTTTTGGGCTTTGTGTGTCGTCGTCTAGCGTGTTCTCGTTGTGTCTCACTGTGCCGTTTTCAGCCCTGAAATATAGTTTATTATATTTGCAAAAAGGAAAAAAACGAAAACAAAAATACATAATGGCCTTATCCTTGACCGATCTTCACGGCCATGCCCGACGGATTTACCGCCTTACTGAGGCATAAACCACCCACATATGCACCCTTAATCTGCTTGAACGTACATCTGTGCCGTCCATGTTCTCGCCTATTCCGAGCTACATGCGTTACCGAGTAAGTTCGGAGGCATGCATTACACATTGTAGTGGAGGCAAAAGGCTGGGTGTACTCTGACACGACTGTCCAGAGCGAGGCATGGAAAACAAAAGTCACAAATCTAGTACAGATACTTTCCCCACAACTCCAGGGCCTACATCTAGAAGACGAACTTTGTGAATATGAAGTCTCCAATAGCTGCCAGCTGTGCCGGCGTTCAGCGTTCTAACAAGGATAAGCTGGCAATCCAGTACGGATAGAAACAGTAGAATAGAAGGTGCGAAAGCTTTGTTCCATGATGAATTGGTCGGCTTCCAAAGGGATATATTTTGAAGCACCCTTTATATATACTACTACAGACCGGTACGCACTATAGTACCCGGATTGCAATTCTATTATCGGGTTGGAAGTCCTACTTATAAAACCTGCAGTAGTTATGAAAATTACCTGCCACGAAAGAGAGCAGTCATCAACGTCAAAGCCTCTGACATGGCAGTCTTGGGATCTCTGATAACGGCATGACTATGCACGCTTCATCAGTGTCGAGGATTATTCGGTGCAGAGTAGACTCGCAAATATATTCATTATGTAACTTAGCAGGGAGCCACAACCTTGATACCTAAGCAAGCGTCTGATCCCTCAGCGAACTGCCAAGCAGTTGATCCATCAGTTATCTCATGTCCGATAGAGATAGAAAATGCGTATATCTGCACCATCTCGAGGCTCGACCTCCGGCTGTTGAACTGGCCTGGGGATGTGATATCTCTAGGAGATGCAAATAGTAAAAAGTAATGATACTGACAGTAATGTGAGTGACATTTGCGTAACAGTTTGTAGAACAGACCAATATGTCGTGAGAGAAAATGTTTATATTAATCAAGAGACAAAAACAAATTAGAGTCAAAACGATAAATGTGTGCAAAAGAGATAACGCTTGCCAGTTCTCGTATACCAACGTATTGTCCAAGTCATTAAGTCGTTGGCATTCAGCTGCCCAAAAGTACAATCTAAAATAATATTAAACAGACTGACCGGCGCCCCCGAAAACAAGTAAAAAATAAAGAAATACAACATGAAAGCCAGATGGTCCAAGACAGATTGAGTTCAGGTCAGCGTTGCCAACATGGCTCTCATAAGAGCTGGTGGTGGGCCTGCATCAAGCACGAGTTAGTATATATACCAAAAGTATTCGTACAAATGTTAAGGTAATCGCACCTCGCACCTTTAGTAGCGATACTTGGGTACGCTGATGGCCATCCTACCTTTCTTGTCCTTCTCAATGCGCACACCGTGGCGGGGAATCTCAACCTGAATATCTTCTTCATAGAGGATGACATCGCCGTTGCTCAGACGTTCCGTTCGAACCAACTCGCGGCTAGGGCGCTCGTAATAGTCCCGGTGCTCCTCATAGTAGTAGCGGTGATCGTGGTGGTCACGGTGGTCGTGGATACGGGCATAGAGTGCGCCATCGCCATGGGAGTGGGACCGGGAGTGCCGGCTTCTGTGCCGGCGATGACGGTCGTTGATAGCAACGACGGCAAGAGGGCCAACGGATCTTTCTTCACGGTAGTCGACGACCGGGCCACCAGCATCAACAATCACGGCAGGTGGGCGTGAGCGAGACCGAGCACGGACCAGCTCCGTCGAAGTGACAGGAACCGTGGAAAAGGCCGTTGTGGTATAGCTCTTTGCCGGCGACACGTCCCGGATCTGCACCGAGGTATAATCTGTATAGGGGGCCATTGCAGCGGCTTCAGTGTGTGCAGGCTCGTACGTGGGTGCAGGAGCGTAGACTGGGGCGGCTGGGGCAGGTGGAGGTGGAGGTGATGCTGGCTGGTGAACCACAGGTGCCGTGTAATACTCTTCACGCCGACTTTTCTCTTTGATGATTTCACCACCAGACGACGTCCTGATCTTTGTCTTTGTGGACTCGACAACGCCTGCTTCGTCTGTAGAAATAAGAGTAAGCAGGTGATAAAGGAAGCAGAAAGTGCAAATGAGAAGAGAAAATGCTGTGAACTGTTGACACGAAAATACTCGATAATGAAGGCATGACTTACTCTTTTTGTAGTCGCGACTGAGGCGCAAGACGTCATCAATGTTGCCCTGGCCAAGCGCAACTTGAACGACAATGGTGTTTCCCTAAATCAAGAAATGGGGCAGTGTCAGCCAAGCTAAAGCTATAATAGAACATCCGGGTTTTTGATATAGCCCCCGCGTTGCATCCCGTCTTCGATTCCTGTTCTACTTGTCATTTTTCGTCACTCACCTCCTTGATAAAGGGATAGCGCAAGTCGATGAGCGCTCTCTCCGAAACCAGGTGAGCTGGAATACGAGTCTTTCCTTTCTTGGGGTATTCGTTGCGTCCAGCATTTAGGACTTCGCTCTCCTCTGACGACACAGAAGATGCACGACCGCGTGCTGCGCGGCTGCGGCTGCGGCCGGGCCTTTCGTCTTCATGACGAGTGCGCACAACCTCTGTTTCGCGGAAATAATCGCGCTCGTGGTCGTCTGCTCTGCGCGGCAGATTGTGCAAATCTGATGGGGGTGGTCTGTAGTGGCCAGGCTCGATCCGCAGTTCGTCAAATTCAGACGTGAACGTACTCTCCCGGTCGCGACCCCCATCTCGTTCAGCATAGCGCTCACTCTTGCGCTCTGCAGAACTCTCGCGGGCATATTTGCGAGGGAGTGGAATTGGGACGCCTGCCCGAGGTCCCCGGCGATCGCGGGAGTCTTCAAGCCGTTCGTAGTCATAAGCACGGCGAGCTGGACGTCTGTCGAATGTGTCCAGACTAGACTGCCGCCGGATCAGCTGACCGGGGCGAGGGGGTGGCGGTCGCTGAGGTGAGCGATCGTCCTCTCGCAGTCTGATTCTCTCGCGCTCAATATCCACCTGCCGGTCAAAGTCGTTCGGAATAACGGGTGGCGGATGCTGCCGGCGTCGAGCAGATGACGGCAAAATGACACTGTCAATATCTTCATCCTCTTCAAAGTAGCGCCTTTCGCGGAGGAAGCGCTCCTCGTCTTCAAAAGTACGCTCGCTGGTACGGCCTCGAGCTAGTGGGGAGGGAGACCGCTCTCGAGGGCGGCTTGGTGGCGGGGCGGGCCGACGGCTTTCATTAGTGTAAGCTAGGTCGTCATCCTCGTAGCGGACACGGTCATTGCCGCGCCGGTCACGGTCGCGCTCGTATGCTACGCGGTCGTATTCACGGCGTTCTTCGACTCTAGACATGGCTGCCTATTGCGGTCTCTTGATCTTTGTGGTTGTAACGTGAGCTGAATGATACCCAAGGTGTGGTGCTGGAAAACAAGCACGACAGTAACGCAGTAGGCAGGTAAAATGCCCTACTGTCTAAAAAAAGAAACCGGGAGCTCAAAGATCGACAAAGAGAGGCGAAGACTGTTGTTGAGCTTGATTTGACGGAGGGAAGCTTGAGCAGGAAAGTCGAGAGACGGTGACCAAAAAAGAAACGTCGTAGAAACTCGAGATGATCAAGGTGTGTGTATCCAAGATTTGAATAGTATTGTCCAAGATAGAATCAAGGTCAGAGGGCGTGGTGGGATGGTGACGGAGAGATGTAATGGTGGAGAGTAGAATAGTCGAGAAGAAGAAGCGATAGGGCGACTCTTCAGCGTCACGGCCGAGCTGGGTCCTATGACGACACTGCAGAAGCAAGGTTGACAAACTACATACGGCAATTACTCGTACATAGTGCTGCATACAGTGGGAGTGTGGTGGGAGGGGCAGCATGCCGCCCACTTTTTGGCAGGTGGGGAGAAACGAGGCAGGAAGGTGCGTTGGGCAAATGGTAGGCCGCAGGCCTCGATACAGGCGGAATTAGAGCAAATGTGCAACTCTGGCGACATAGGTCAAGGATCAGTAATAGAGGTGTGGGTGGGGTTATGGTCATCATCAGCAGGCAATAAAAGGCGATGCGAGGAAGCTGCAGCCTGTTGTGCTTTGAGACTAAAACTTTTTTTTTGGTACATATCCGGAAGTGACGACCCTGTAAATCAAATTTAGTTACTCGCAAAAGGAAGGGACGACCCCGAAGAAAGGAACCGGATTTGAACAGAAAGGAAATAAAATTATCTGACAACAAAGGGAAGGTGTGACGGGTAGGCACTGTCACAACTTCTGTCTTTGGTCGAGTAAGAGTGGCGGGGCTGCCTCTCCTGCGCCTCACACGCCTAGCACCGCATCTGGCGCTGCATGCATGGCGATGCCGGATGCCCTCTGGTTGACGTCGATCGCGTAGTGCAGCGGAAATGCCACCGCCTGATCAATCTGTATGCCAGCTAATCTCGAGGTCATATCAAAGTAGTGATCACTGAGTATTTAAGCTTGTTTCCTTTGTATTTTAATGTCGTGGCTGTGAGACCCGAGGCGGTGCTCACTTGGCTGCTTATGTAATTGGGCACGTCGAATCACGACATCACGACACGATAGTGTTTTGCTTATGAAACCGGCCAGTCCATGGCGGCCGAGTGATGCATAATTATTGGTATATTTGCAAAGCAATAACGAAAACTTCAAGTCATTGCACAGGCTGTCTAGCCACCTCTATAGCTCTATGCAGACGCGCCGATACAAATATGCAAAAATCCCAAAGCGACGACTATAATAAAAGATGAAGGACGTAAAGATATGCCAACCTCAACGAATACTAGATGCTGTAAGGCTTTGATGGGTAAACGTTGTGTTTAAGCAAAGTAGCTCTTCCAAAGCACACCCTCAAGGTCCTCCAGCTGCTCGGGTGTGAAGTACTGTGGTATTGTTAGCAAATGTGGCGAAAAAGAAAAAGAAAGAAAACAAATCCGACAATAATAAAAACATACTTTTTGATCAACTGTCCATGTGTCTTGTCTTGTCTTCTTGAACTCGGCCAAGATCGACTTGGTTGCATTTCCGACAACACCAGGATCGTTGGCCGTGCGCGTGGCCAGGTGTGTCAGGACATCAGGCATCCAGGCAGGCGGCGGTGTAGCATAGGGGAACGCTTCGATCAGAGCGCCCAGGCCCAGCACAGCAGCGTGGCGACGGATGATCTGGTTGTGCATGTCTACAGGCGTGTCACGGCCAGCGTCGGTCGCAGCTACCAGCCGCTTCCGCTTGGGCATCGGGTTGGCCTTGAGCTGGTCCTTGAACCGCTTCTTAAGCGATTCGATGATAGGATTGCGAATGTTGGCCGGCGAGCACCGGATCATGCCGGCTAGAGTGACAGCGGCCGAGTCGCGCACCTCGAGCTGCGAGTCTGCCAGCATGTCGCCGACTGCGTCAAACAAAACCTTACGCTGAGCCGGACCGGAAAGGAAGAGCCGACGGAAGTAGACCACCTGCAGGTTGACCAGAGCACGCAGGCGCTGGTGCCAGCTTGTTGCCGACCGACCCACATCAATCAGCTTCATGATAAAGGTGTTGTCTTCACCTTCGCGCAGGGGGATGTTCGGCAGGTGGCGGTAGACGTGGTAGGCGAGGCGCATGAGCTCCGGATCTTCCTTGACGTCCATCATGTGAAGCAGCTGGTCGATAAAGGGGTCCGAAAAATACTTGACCAGCTCGGTGCACTCTTGCGACGACAGCATCCAATCCAGCCAGATCAAAACTGTCTTCGAGCCTGATGTGTAGCTGCTCTGCTCTTGCTGGCCTGGCTGACGTTCGTGGCGCCACTTCTCCAGGCGTCCAAACACCTCCTTGATCGTGGCCGAGAACTCTTCCGAAGGCCGGTATGGCTGGATGCCGACAGACGACTCGGCCTTGTTTGCCTCAATCAAGGCCGCGACATTGGGGAACGACTCGTGGTACCGTGTGCGGTAGGTGGTGGCAAGAACACGTCCGATCGACTCCCGCACAGCTTTATATGGGTGGTCAACGTGTGCCAAAATGTCCTCCACAATTGGCTTGTCACCACGGAAATGCCAGCCGGCATCGCTGACCAGAAACTCGAGAAGTGACACCTGCGACGAGTCCTTGAACGCAGCATTGGACGACATGTCCAGCCGGAAGGAAGCCAAGCCTGTCACAAGCTCGTGTGCGCGCCGGGGGTCACGGAGGCCTGTCAGCATGTGGACGCACGTCATCCAGTATTGCAGATTGTCGGGTGTGAGCTTTTCGTTGATAATGTTGAGGAGCAGCGGGCCAGCAAACGCCCAGGCACGGTCACGGTACTCTTTGGGTTCGTCGGGGCCGACGGACAGAAGGGCGGCAACGATCTCGGCCGTCGCGCGATGTTGATGCCGGTCAGATCCATCGTCGTACACCGCCAGGATGAGCTCCTTGATCTCGTCAAAAGTGACGGCAGCTACTCCGCTGTGAATGAGCTCCAAGATGTGAACCAGCAGCGAGACATTTTGCACCTTGAAACGATCTGCCTTTGCGTCGCGCGGTTCCTGCTTCATAAAGTCAAAGTACTGCTTGCACCAGTCCTTGGTCAGGATCTGGCCAATCTGCTTGCGCACCTTGGTCTCGAGCTCGTCGTAGCGATCAGCAACTTCTGGGTTCATCCGGTAGCCGAAGAAAGACTTGCCCCAGACCAGCCAGCCAGGATAGTCATAATCGACAAAGATGGAGCTGCAGTCGCCGTTTTCGCCGTTGGACAGATTGTTCTGCTGCTCGTTGGGGACAGAGTTAAAAGACTCCAGGTAGCGGCGCGTGTACTCGGCATCGCCACCGCCAGGAGGCACAATGATCTCGACTCGGTTCACATTTTCTTCTTTGTCGAGAAGAAACTCGCGCAGGTCATGGTTGTATCCCGAGCGTGACGCAATCAGCATGAACAACGCCGAGAACACGTTTTGGAACGATGCGCGCAAGGTCGGGTGCTGGCTGACGGTGCCTTCAACAACAAGATTGACCAGCTCGGGAGGAGCAATGGTTTGGAAGCGGAGGCAGAGGTTCATGGAAAATACCGAACAACGCCCGGCAATCTTCCAGTGCGAGTTTTTGGCAATTTCAATCAGCTCAAGACCCAGCTCGGCCTTCTTCTCCTCGACCTTGGAGCGACGCTCCTGGATGAAAGCATGCCGCTTTGCAATCTTGCGCATACTGTCCTCCAAGCTTTCCTTGTCTGTCGGAGCAATTGTCGCGACAACATCCTTGTCGACAACAACCATAATCTCAAAAGCCTTGCCAAAATCGAGGACCGTGTAAAGTGCACTAGCGCCCAGCTGCTGGATGGATGTCTTGTCCACAGACGCAGTCTTGATGAAGAGCCTCATCAGTGTCGGCGCGAAACGCCAGTCACGCATCATGGTCTTTGTGAGGGACGTGAAGAGAAGTGTGTACATGGCACCCTTTATGCGATCGTGGTCGTTGGTTTCCAGTGACTTTTCAAGCCGGTCGAGCAATGGCGGGATCACAAGGGGGCGGCTGCCGACAAGAACTCGCAGAGAAGCATCTTGGGCGCCTTGGGCGACTCTGCGCACATCCGCGTACAGGGATGTGCACGACTGAGCCAGGTTCTGGAGCAGCTGCTTGTCGAGCGCGCTCATGAGCCTGAACTGGATATTGTACTTTGTGCGGTGCAGTTGGTAGATATCGGCACGCTTGATCAGCAGAGGGCGTGCATAGGCTTTGCGCAGGCCGCTGAGTTTGAAAGAGGCAATGTCAGTCCGGTACAGACGGATGAGTCGTTCCAGAGGACGGGCTGTGCGTTCGAATCCGACATCGGTGATCCATGTGCGGAAGGTGGAATAGAGAGCTGTGAAGCAGGTGACATCATCCTCTTGTAACTCGTCCAAAAAGGTGTGGGTTCGTGCCAGCAGGTAGCCAATGGTCTCGCGCATGTCATGGATACGCTCAAACAGCTCGCTCTTCGACTCCAGCAGGTAGCCGTAGGGGTAAAAGACCTCTCTCTGTAGCTGGTCATCAGATGCAATCTCTGCCAGAGGATCGACGTCCTCGTCAATGGCCGTATCAATGTCAACCCCCTTGGCACCGACCTCGCCGGCCTGCAGTTCGGTGTCGGAGTCAACCTCCATAGCATCACCACTAGGGCTGCTTGCAAGCGGTCCCGTCATGGTCTTTGACGCTCTGGCGGTGTTAAACAGTGCAGATGCTCCGGAAATCACAAGGCGAATCTGCGATAGAGACCGAGAGAACTCGTCACTCCACTCCTTGTTCTTGCCCTTTCTGCTGACGGGGGGGTCGCTGCTCATGAGGGCCTCCAGCTTAGCCATAGCACCGTTGAGCTGAGACTCGAATAGCTCAGTGGCAAACTGAATCTCTGGCTCGGCAGGACGGTACCAGTTGATGGTCAGCTCGGATGGGAGAGTGAGCTTGCCCCAGTGTTCAAGAGTGATGCCCGCAGCCATGACATCGGGCTCAAACATGGCGCTGTCGACGGGATACGTGTTTGTCAAGTTGAGCAGCAGGTGGTGGACAAAGTTGGAGACGTGAATAGTGGGCAGGCCACGGCATCTTTCTTGCATAAACTTGGCAATGTCGAGAAGGTCATCCTTGTACTTGAGGACTTCGCCTCCAACATGCACCACGCACATGCTCAGGATACTAACGTTCCAGACAAGTGCGCGGTCACGCGGAAGGACATCGGCACCGCTGCTGCGGTCTGAAGCTGCACCGTTGGACTCGATTTCATTGCGAATGTTGACAATGAGCATGGGCACAAAGGCCTTGAGCGCCTTCTCCGGGTTCGCCTTGCACATGGCACTGCAAATCCAGGCCACGGCGTCACGCGCCTGGTATACAACGTGTGAAGCAACAAACGAGGACAGCTTCTCGAGGGCGGCGTCGAACAGCTCTGGCGACAGAGCGGCAAAGAGGGGTGTGAATGCAGCCGGCAGCGAGTTCATGACATTGTCTTCGGGAGAGCCCACACGCACGTGCGACGAGTAGGGCAGATTCTCGACTAGTGTAAAGACCTTGCCAAGAAGGGCGATGATGAACTCGCCAAATCCAGCGGTTGACGAGCGCGCAATGCGCGCTTCCTCTTCGTCCGTGAGCTCAGCGTTGTAGTCAATCTGGATATCTTGGCCCTCCCGTTCAAAACGTTCCATTTCGCCCTGCACCCACTGCATGGCAAGGCTCGTGTCGTTTACATCGTCTGAAGCTTTGCTGACAATAGACGCAAATGGAATGCTGTAGGCGACGCTCTGGATGAAGCTTAGCGTGTGCTGTGTCTTGCCCAAGTCATTGGCATCAATGCCGGGCAGTGCGAGTGCCAGAAGGGCCGTAATGTGGCATCTGAAGCCCTTCTCGCGTGACAAGATGAGCGCAATCATCTGCAAGCCACAGAGACTGGCAGTGGTGCGGTGCACTTCGACCAGTCCCTGAAGACTGGGGTAGAACCGCTGCAGAGCGCCGGGGAGGATCAAGCTGGGCTCGAGGTATGAGAGACACTGCAATGCGACGTAGTAGTAGTTTGAGATCTTTTGGCTCTTGCCGAACAGGCCCATAAATGTGACATCGCGGAGGGCCAGGACGAAGCGGCGCTTCAGCTCGGGCGTGATACGGCGGTCTGCTGGAAGGTCCAGTTCACCGCTTTGCTCACGATTGTACCGCTTAACGAAAACGTCAGCCAAGTGGTGAATAAACTGTGCAAGGAAGGCTGTCCAGGCGCCCTGGTTGGAAGGGTGGAAGAAGGTGTCGATGGACTCGAGGAAGCCCTCGAGGCCCGTCAAGATGTTGCTGGCCACCGACGAGTTGCCATCGCTGGGTGTCTCAAGACAATAGGGCGACAGAGAGTAGACAATCCACCGAGCGGCCATGTAAGGGACTGGGTACTTTTTCCGGTCCTTATCAAGGAACACGGCAAGGCCCGATGAATAGTCCAGAGACGAGATATAGGGGGAGTTGGCCTGGCCAACGGGAATCTCGGTGATGCGCAGCATGGCAGTGAAAATAAGATCCGACTGCTCTCTCGTGAAGATGCCGTGGGCAGTGAATGGGACATGCTGGCAGGTGAGGTAATCGCGGGCCGTGCGCGAAAAGATGTCGAGGAAAGAAATGTCAAAGGCCTTGGACCGGTTCACGAGGGACCAGAGGTGAAAGTAGGTGGGGAAGAAGTCTGAGGGCTGGGACTGGTAGGCAGTGGGCGGCGCAGGCGATGTGGGCACCATGATGGTCAACAGGCCGACTACAATAAAGGCATTGGAAACATCAACGGTGCTGAAGAAGGGGAGGATCTCGTCGAGCATCTCGCGGCGGTCGCTCGGATCGAGGTAGGCCTGAATATGCAGGCAGAGGCGCAACACTTGCTTATAGACACGTGTGTGCACAGTCTGGTGCACGGCAGTCTCGCTGGGCAGGGCAATGCTCTTGAGCTGCTTCCACAGCGGCCGCCAATCGAGTATGAGCTCCTCGACGGGCTTGATGTATTCACTTTTCTTGGTAAGGATAATGACCATGCGCGAGAAGCGGTCGGTCATGCTCTGCTCCATGCCGGGCGCAAGAGAGAGGTGGTAGAAGAGCTTCGTCAACTGAGCACGCTGCTCGACGGGCATCTCAAACTTGAGGCTGAGCCATCCTTGCAGCTCACGCGACCAGTGCAGGGCGCCGGGAGAGAAGTCTTCGGCGTCGATTGCAATGTGAAGGTTCTTGATGATGAGGGCAAGGGTCCTGTCACGGTCGGCCTCGTCCTCGACTTTGTATGGCAGCTGGGTGAAGTAGCTAAATGTACGGGGTCTGTGGCGTTTCTTACCGAGGCCGTCGGTCTGGCCAGCGACGGGAAGGCCTGGCGACGAGGCTCGGGATATTGTGTCAGAGGTGTGTCGGGGAGAGAGATAGTTGCGGGATGCTACGGCGGCCAAAAGGGAGCCGGCCGAGGGCGTATGAGGCAAGGACATGTCGTCCATGTTGGATAGGCCTGGGTTGGAATGGAATGGGCTCGGCGCACACAGGGGTCGCCGTCCGGCGAGATGACAAGGGATGTTGGTTTGCAGATGAATGAACAAGCTATACAAGCTGTATTATACTCGGGAACTCGCTGTTATGGTATTAGGGTCTGAAGGTTAGCTGGGAAGCAGAAACAGGGCGGTGGAAGAGATCGTCAAGGAGGACGTCAAGGTCGAGGATGAGGAGGACGACGAAGACGAGGAGGACAAGGCGAAGGGGGAACAGTAGCGGCACGGCTACACACGACTGGGTAAGTAATTCACGCAGGGCATCCCGACTGACGTACAAACACTGATGCCTTCGGATGCCTTCGGGTAGAAGGCGTTGATGGTGTCGAGGAGGTGAGAGTTCGCGATAGAGAGAGCGAGGTTGAGGATGCTCGTTGCGGTTACAAGTAAGCCCCGTTTTGGGGCGAGTGGTGTATGTGTACTGTAGCTACTACTTAAAGTGGGTCCCCAAGGATACGCTTCAAGGTTGCCAGACAAAGAGACGAATAGTGCATTCTAGCTTCGCATGGCAAGCTCACAGGCGACGTAAGAAGATCTGCCTATTACCAAAGTGTGCTTGGTGCCCGGATGCACATTCATAGGGCAGCACATAATCGCTTCCGGGCGACGAGGTTACAGAATTACGGGAAGGTGACTAGGTGGTGATGTGTAGACGTACTTCGCTCCTGCCTGTTCGGTACATGGCTGGCTTGGATTACTAATACCACTATATTGGCACATAGCAGCTGATGAAGTTGAAATAAAAAAATAAAAAAATAAAAGAACAGAACAGAAAAGAAGAATAAAAATAATAATATAAAATATAAATAATAATAAGGTGACGTCAAACCAACTAACAACTTATCCCCTAAACTGCCAAGCCAAACACTGTGGCCGACCGTTGCAGACAATATCCAGGCTTGATCTGTCATGGAAGAGCCAATATACACCGCAGAGGCGTCCAACAGCTCGCTCATGCAGTGAGAGGACGAGTGCATATGCGTATGCAGGGAGACCTTAGCTGTGGACATGGTTGTGATGATATTGTATTGGCAGCAGGGGAACATTGCAGTCCGGTTTGCGGAGCGCACAGCGAAGGAAGAGTGGGATGCACACAGAAGACGGAAGAAAGGACTGGCGAAATTGAGACGGTCTAGACCAGCTGGAAGAGGTGCTGGTGATCCGGACGACACGAATCAAAAGCCGTTGAGCGTCGTTCAGCAGGCATGCACGGCCGGGCGCTTCAGGAGTTTGTAGGTGTGGGACTTGACATGTCTTTAAGGAAAAGGGGACAAGGGACTGAAATAAAACAATAATAAATGTAGGAAAATACACAGCAAAAATATAAGAGAAGCATGGGGGAAAAGAAGATTCAAATCTACCACACGGGTACAATGGCAATGGACTTCTGTGCCGATGTGAGACCTAGTCTCTATCTTTGATATTCATTTGGATGTCGACAACAAACGCGGCTGTGATGATAAAGAGAATCACCATGGCCCCGATAATGACCCCCGAGGACGGCCGGTCACCATACTCATCGACGACAAGCGGGCGGCTGCTGGAGTTGTCCGAGCTGTTGCTGCTACTCGAGACCACTGCAACCTGCCTCTGTACTTGTTCAGCAAACTGCCCAATGACGTTTCCCCGGGGCCAGAACTCGCACACGAGAAACCACCCCGTACTCTCCTCGCCCTGTGCCTTGCCGCCACACAGCCTGCGGCCGCACCCGACAGTGACACTCGTCTTCCACACGAGCTGCGAGAAATGGCCTGTTTCTTCAGTAAAGTCTGGGTTCTTGAAATTGTATTCGTTGCGCTCGTTCCCCCAGCCGTCGATGGCGCCGTGCACAGACTTGTAGCCGACGGCCAGGTTCTCGCCGTAGGGCCCGCCCGAGTGCGCAAACGTGCAGTTCTTGTCGCTGACGAGGTAGTCGTCGGCAAATTTAGCCAATGTTGTGTTCCATGTGGCAACAGTGGCGTTATGTTCACGCCGGAAAAAGTTGGTGCTGTTGAGGACGGCCGATGTAAAAAGGCCGTATGAGCTGTACTCGGGCGCGGTGCTGGGGAGAACAGCTGCCGCCGTCACAGTCGTGACGATTCGAGTGCTGGCTGTGGTTCCTCTCCTTTCCAGCACTGTGACACCAGGGACACTGGAAAGATACGAGTCTTGCGTAATCGTGGGTGCAGCTGATGCCGTCCGTGCAGATGCGACTTGGGAGGCAGAATCGGAGATGGCTCTGTATGACGGTGAGGGCATTGATGCTGCGCGTGCAATATGTGCTTCCGCTACAGCCGCAATAGTCGCTATGAGTCGTAGTAATCGCATGGCGATGTGTTTGATTGTTTCGGGTTGTAATTGGCGTCAAAAGAAGAGAAGAAGAGAAGAAGAAAATAAAAGCAGCTTCGCTCGACTATATCAGCCAAGATGGCATCGCCGCACCCGAAAGCATTTTTTGTTCGTCTTTGAGTTTGTCTTTGAGCAGCTCTACCAGTCAGAGTTTAACAACTATGATTACAAAGGAATCTGTGATGTTTCGTTGTTATTGTTCGTTGTTCTTTGTCGTCGTGTATGTGATGCAGTGTTCACGAACAGCTTGCGCACAAAGATAGGAATCTCCCGTCAAACTGTGGGAACAAGGGTAGTTATCTCGAGAGAACCCTTTTAAAATATATGGACTCGACAATGTTATAAACATAACGAGCTACTTCTGATGCTTTGTCCGTTGGTTGGTGACCAGCTCTTGAAGCTGGAGGCGGCGCGTAATAACAGGCGATCGGGCCACGATGAAGACGGCCACGATGGCGGCCGTGAAACAAACCTGGCGGCAATTTGTCTTCTAAAACATTTTCAGCTCCAAGCAATAATTCGATTCAGCTTCCTGGGATATCCAGCTTAAAATAATATAAACATTTTTCTATCAAATGCGACTGATGTTTCCAGCCACATCCCCGCCTGCAGGCGTTCAAAGTGGTCAATGCCGGCGTGTACAAGAAGGGCTACCTCATGAGCATGGCATTCTCCGGGCTGGCTATTGGACCATTGTTCATCGTGCCGAACACGAAAAAGCGTGTGACGGACAACACAATAGCGATTCTTTACAAGGCGGACAATACATTTACATGGCGGTAATGTTTAGCTACTTGCCTATTCCTGATCTCCACCGGTGACGATGATACTATCTAAGATAGGTTGCCCTGTTAGACTGCTTTTGAAAACGGCATGTTTTCGACCTCATTTTTCATAATGACAGCCCGGTCATTGTTCTTCTTTGCACGGTCTGTGCTCACAGTGCATAGAGCAGCGATGGCGGCAAGCACGCCAAATGCAATGGCCACGAGGTAGACAAGACGGAAGCCCGTGACGAAGGACTGCTTTGTGGCTGAAATTGCCAGCTCGGCGAGTTCGGGCGTGACGCCGGCAACCTTTTCGTAGGCAGCAAGCGTGTTTGTAGCGGCTGCCTTGACGAGACTGCTCAGCAGGCTATCCGAGTAGGCGACGCCAGCGTCTGCAATCGCATCTCTCATAAAGCCCGGGAGGACCTGTGCTTGCCGGTTGGAATATATGGCTGTGTAGATAGCAGTCGCCACAGCGCCACCAAAGAGACGGAACGTGCCTGCAAGACCGACAGCGACGCCGAGGTCGGCCTGGTCAGATAGGCCGAAAGAAAGCATCGTGAAAGACAGCAATTGCGGTGGAGTGATTGTGGCAGCCGTGATGACGACAGTGACGATGGCTTGGGTCTCGTCATCGGAGCCGACGGATGCCATGGAGCCGATGAGAGCAGTCTGGACTACGGTAAAGGCCACCAGCTGCCACTTTTCATGGTGCAGGCGAGAGCAGACAAAGACCGTGAGGAGGCCAGCAATCCATGTGCCGCATGAAAAGATGATGGCCCAAACGCCTTTCATGACGACGGGGGTGGACGAGGTGATGAAGAGGGCCTGCGACTGGCGCGGCCACAGGACGTTCATGCTGTAATAGAGCATGCCGCCCACAAAGCACACAACAATGACCATGTCGAATCTACTTGTCAGAAGGGAACGGGGGGGTCAGTGGGGAGAAGGAAATATGAGAAAACGCACTCTCTGACGCGCTTAAAGAGCTTTGGTGGGAAGAGCGGATGCTTGAGGTCGGCATAGGCGCACCAGAAACCAACAGCAATGAAGCAGCACACACCGAGAATAACAGGTGCTATAGTGCCAGCTGATCTCCATGGATAGGTGCGGCCGCCGAAATTGATTCCTAGGAGGAAGAGCACGCCACCCGAAAGAAACAGCAGGACGCCGATATAGTCGAGCTCGCCGAGCATCTGCCAGCGCGTCTTGCCGTCGCTGCGGTGCTTCATGGCATAGTCGGGTGGGCGGTAAAAGAGAAACAGCACGGCAAAGGCAAACGTGTGGAAGGCAAAGAGATACCAGTAGGCACCGCGCCATCCGATCCCGGGGTGGTTGGCGACAATGGCATAGGCGACAACGGGCGACGAAAAAGCAAGGGCGAGCGAGACATCAAGACCGCCGACGGCCATGACACGGTAGCGGTTGGGGACAATCTCCTGAGCACATGCATAGCATAGTTCCTGGAAGCCGCTTCCAATCCCGAAGAGGGCGCCGGACACGATCATCATGCCGATGCTTTTCCCGTTGGCGCCGACGAGGGTGCCGGCGATGGAAATGAGAGCACCGACAATCATAAAGTAGCGGCGGCCGAAAATATCAGAGAGGCGGCCGCCAATGGACACGAGCACGGAGGCACCGAGGGGCCAGCTCAGAGTGATCCAGACGTAGTTGTTGCTGGGCCCGAGCTCTGCGTTGATGGAGGTGAGCATGGCGCCGGGCACGAGGAGTGTCATTATATAAGCATTGATCTGGCAGCAGAGAGCGAAATAGGCAAGAACGACCTCTTTGGTGAGCTTGCCATCGCTGGGCTCTGGTGATGACTGCTCTTCAGTCTGTGCGTGCTCGATCTCGTTCGTTTCCAGGTCTGTCTTTTCGATGGAGGTTGATGACACCTCGTAAGGTGCCGACGAGAGAGCCATTGTGTTAGTGGAGGTTAATTTCAACACATCGACGTAGTTTGAAAAAAAAAAAAGAAAACACGAAGCTACGAGAAGAAAAAAACTAGCAAAGAAATAGCAAAGCATTTATGCCTCCCATGGCTGTTGATATCCAGCTTACCGTATGGGTGACGGATGATAAGGTCATGGTGCAGGGGATGACACAGCTCTCGGTCAGCATCACAAACAACAGCCTTCCAAATATGTCTCACACCTTGGATCTTTGATGCTCCAAAAATGGATAGCACAAGACACTCGCGAAACCTTTTCCTTTGATTCCCCTCACCTGTAGCAATACTAGTCTGGGGGTTGGTGTAAGTGTTGGTTCTCGAGGCTAGGGCTGGCAAGGGGGCATGCAACGGCGACTGTTGACGTTGGAAAGAGGAACCAGTGGTCAGGCCATTGTTTATGTATCTCGTCATTGAATCTAGATGTCTTTCATGCCAGTAGGCAACAGACTTCTTGATTCTGATGCCTCATCCTGTAGTGGTCCATGGAGTGCTTTTGCTGCTGGCCGCGGCAAGGTTCCGTCAGCTGTGGCGGCAATAGTTACCCGCGGAAGACGAGAGAGGCCGACATTGAATCACAAGCAACCTAGAGAATGTATTGTCTTTTTTCTGCGGAATCTACTAGCCGATATAAACTTGATCACTTGAGTAGATCTGGCGTAGATGCAGTACATTGATAAGGTTTATATATCAACCCTATACATCGCATGATGAAAGTCGCCATTCAGCCGGAACCCGCAGCCACTCGATTGCCGGAACCCCGGCCCTACGTGCATCATGAACTAGCCACATCGACCTTGCTTAGATTATGGTGTCGGCCATGGACTGTCCCAATATAGTCGGCCGCAATTCCCGGGTCGGTGGCGGACTTTTACGAGGCCATGGGTGCGGCCATGCGGCAGCGGTCATCGGTCGAAGCGGACCAGGTAGTTTCGCAAATGTTCAAGGCCTATACGTGGTGTCATGAGGACCCGTCCGAGCCGTTTGTGGTGGACAGATACCGTGTAGGCGGAGCCTCCTATCAGCAGGCCGCTGCTATTGAATAATGGGCTTGACTGAAGCCGTTGCCTTGATAGCCATGATTGCAGCACATCGTAAAGAGGCTGAGAGGCGAAACGGAGCATGGATGCGTTTTTTTTTGTCTGTACGCCTTTAAGAGATTATCCACTTCCATGCTGAAAACGGTGTCTGCATTCTTGAGGGGGGGGGTGTAGGATGTGGTGATGACGGTCGGCAGTTGGGGACAGTCAAGTGTCCACTGCATTCTTCACGCATTCCCGTCTACAGGTCTACACGCGGTTCGAGTTTCGCCTGCCCGCATCTTCGTCTTTACTCTGCTTTGTCCTTATGCATTCTTTGCATTGGAAACATCAAACATAGACCAACGTGGCGGGGTGACGATACGACGGGCGCAGCCACGGACCGGAATGCTGTTGATAGCATTTTTCCATTTGCTTTTCCAGAACTCAGCCATAAGGACGCGTTCACGGCAGTCGTGCTGTGAAATACGGTGCCTGCCTACAGAGTACAGTACAGTACCAGCCTGTGCCGGCCCCTGCGAATATCTGCTACAGGGGACCCGTGTTTCACAGGACCGACAAAAGTCAGGCAGCATATTGTTAGAATAGGGATACCCCATGATCTGGTTTCGATTAAATTTAGAAAATTTAGACATTTTTAGAGATGGAAGGGGAGAATGACGAATCTGCACAAGAAGCTTAAAAATGTTGCGGTTAGGCAGCCTATTCTTTGCATTCTGATAGGCTTTTCTAGAATGTCTCTGTAGGCCTAGTTACAGACACTGCCACAGGCGACGAATCCGCAAGCCAGCCATACTGTACCACCAGGTCGATGCAGGGCACACTGGTGAGATATCTCCGCCGTAGGCACTCGGGCACTCGGGGCACTCGGGCATTTTTTCCTTTAGTTCTATGGTGATTCTTATTTCTTACTGTCGGGCACTATCCGCACGTGGCTGGTCTGTCCAAGTCAGAGGGCGCTCTCACAGGCAGATTTGTAGTCGGTGAGCCTTTCACACTATGCCATATCTTCTGATGCATTCTTCTCTATAGGTGGTCAGACATAAGTGAGCGATTACGAGATCCTTTATGCGGGGAGAGCGACTACCACCGGGCTGTGGAAAGGCTGCGATGACCTTTGCAGACCGATGACAGATGCAGACGGTCTGATGTATATACATGAACGACGATCCGGAGGGAACGAGAAATAGGCATAAAGGAATAAGAAGAAGGGACGAAACGAAACGAGCTGTTCGGTCCCCGACTTGGTGAAGTGTCGCGCGATGCAAAGGGGGCGCGAGAGGAAAGGGAAGGAGGATGTGAGAATGCCGCATCGACCAGCTCTTTTACCCCCCCTTGTACAAGTAGAGAGCTGCGCTCGGGTTTCGCCTTGTGATGGTGTGCATGAAGCATTGGAAGATGGTGCACGAACAGGTGCGCTCACGGACAGGGCCCGTAGCTGGTTGGCTGGCATTGGACGAAACAAACCGGATAGAGCAAACTCTGAGACGGTGGCGGAGTGTGCATGACACCCGCAGCCGACCAATCGGTGAACGAGCGAGGTAAAAGGACCAGAGCCGAGAGAACAAGTGTCCGTCTGTCCGCCCGACCGTGCTACTGGGCCAGAGCCATTGGAAAGCAAAGAGAAGAAGAAATCAACTGCCGTTGGGGCTCAACAGTTTTGTGCCGTAGCCACCAGCAGATACTGTAGATGCACATGCGGAATACAGACTGCGAGATGGGGGGCGGTGACTGGCTGTGTGCCGTAACGTCGCAGCACAAAATCTTGCTAGAAAGTAGTTGTCAAAAATGGTCAAGGAGCGCAATCAGGTTATACGCAGGCGTGCATCATCCAGCATCATAGCCGTCGTCATCGCCACCATGGTAACGATCATGGCTGTGGTTGCAAAACGGGCACCGATCGCGAATCCTTTATTATACCCTGATACCGTCTGCTATCGGGGTGTGCGACTATAACCCGATACGATCCCTAATCACGATACCCTGTGATACATCTCCGTCAATGAAGGATCTTATCTAAGCTCAATACTGTGCCGGCCTCACATTGATGATGGATCATGGCAGACAGTAGAGGACTGCGGATAGAGGTTCAGCCTAGGGCATGTCTGCCTTTTGCTATGCCCACTCTATCTGACGCCGGCCCTCCCCTGTGGTCGATATAGGGCACGGCCGTCGCCACTCTTTAATATCTTTAATCTTCAATATAGAGTGTGATGCCGTCTTTCCAATACGCTCATAACAAGTAAATAATTGAACCACGAGAAATAAAAATGCACAAAATGCACAAACAAGGGCTGGCCCCTCCGGCCTCTATTGGTCTATTGGCTTCTATTGGCCACAAACAACGACGCATCGTTGGCTGTTGTCGGCTGTTGCTGACGTTGCTGGCTGTTACAGAACGAGGAGCGGTGTAGTCTTGCAAGACGGGGCCTGGCCAGGCCACAAGCCGCAAATACCGTCGCATTGCCATCTACATACGTAGATCGCCAGGCGATGCCCGTTATGCCTTGGGCGAGATCCTTGTCATACTGCCCATAGCCAGTAGTCAGGGGAGCCTTGTAAAGTTTATTTATTTTTGTCAACAGATCATAGTCACTGGTATTGGTTGATTCTGAGTGTAGTTTAAATTGTTTGATTGATATTATTGGCGATATCGCCTGGATACTGATACTAATTAAAAAAGTGTAGAATAAAATGGGTGTATGAGAAGTGGACAGAAGTGCAGTGCAGTCGAGTGTAGAGTGCATGTGAAATGTGAAATGTGCAATTGTTTGTATCAAGTGAAAGTGGTGCTTAGGACCTGCTATTGTGCTAACTCGAACGATAACGAGTGTATGAGAATAAGGAAAGAAAAAAGAAAGAAAAAAAAGGAAAGATAGGGTGTGCTGCTTTTTTTAAAGATTGTTAAAAGGCTTTCTCCTGAAGGGCCTTTGTGAGTATGTTCCGTTCCGTTCATCCACCGAGCCGTCATCCAACCAGAAAATCAAAGTCGCCATGTGAATGCATCGGTCCCGCGTAGTATCGTGTAAAATGATGTGCATTGATTGGGTTATACCAGAAATGATGCAAGATAAAGGGAAAATGAGAGTAGAGAAAAGGAAAGAAAGAGAAAAAAGAAAGAAAGCTCTGAACGCCACGCTTTTCCCAAAGGTAATCAAAAAAAGGGGGGGGATATAAGAAGTGAAAAGTGAAAAGAAATGAAAAAGAGAATAAAAGAATGATAGAAAATAATAAACAGATTACCGGACGAGACCACCAGAGCTAAAGACACGGCCCAGGATGCCGCGCACACGCTTGACACGGTTGCCGCCCTCCTGGATGTCGCGCAGCTCCTCGAGGCTGATCTCATAGGGCAGGAACGAGGACTTGCTGTTGTTCTCCTTGGACAGCGACCGCTTCGAGCCGGCAAGGCTGTTGGGGGTGCCAATGACCTGGTCGTCGTAGACGCTGGTCGAGTCCAGCTCCACCGACTGGGGAGTGGTGGCGCGCGAGTGCGAGCGCGAGCTCGGCGAGGAAGCATAGCTGTTGGCAGAGCTCGAGCTCGAGCTGTAGGTGAGGCTGGGCATTGTGAGGATGCCAGCACCGTCCTCGGGGGTCTTGATGGAAGACGAGACTGAGACGGGCGAGTGTGTGGACAGGCCGCAGGGCGGGCTGAGGTAGCCCGAGGCAGAGATGGCAGCCGCCCAGGCAGCGTGCTCCTCGTCCTCCTGGCGCTGCTTGCGCAGCATCTCCTCCTCCTGCTCCTGCTGCAGACGGCGCTGGCGCTCCTCCTCCTCCTGCTGCTGCTGCTGCATCTTCTGGCGCAGGCGGCGCTGCTGGCGGCGGGCGTAGCGGGCGTTGACATCCTCGCGGATGGGAGCCAGGAACACGTCCAGCTCGCGGTACAGGTCCTCCTCGGTGATGCGCAGGTCCCAGTCCAGCAGAAACAGCAGCTGCTTCTCCATGAGGTTGACCTCGGTCCGGCTGAAGCCAAAGTTGTAGACGTCGTTGGTGATGACGCTGTAGTTGGCCCAGTGCTTGTTCTTGGGCGAACTGTCATTGAGGTACTTGGCAGACAGGATCAGGGCAGCCAGGAAAATGCGGTGCGTTGTGCAGCGGAGACCCTTGGCCATGGGCTGCAGACGGGACTTGAGGCGCTGCAGGTAGACAAGTGTGCTCATCAGAGTGGGCACCTGGACATTGGAAGAAACAACCAGCTGGCTGATGAACTCTTCCAGCGAAGGAAGACCGCCATCCTCGTGACGAACAGCACGGGGAGCAGGCGAGTGAGAAGGAGAGCCAGGCGGGGTTGGTAGTGACCGGCGCTGGACCTCGGAAGCGGTGGGCGGCATCATGGTGGGATCGCACTGGATGACGTTGTAGGCGGCGTCAGCCAGGTACTGAATCATGTTGCGGTCGACGGGTGTGTACACAAAATGCTCCAGAGCTGCGGCGTTGAGCTCGGACATGCTGAGTTGTGTCGAATCCATTATGTTGATGTGTGTTGATGTTGTCGTTATTATTGCTGTCGATGTTGTCGTAAGATGATGATGATGAGATGGATTTGAAGTAGACGGATTGCAAGTCGACTTCTTCTTATATGAAAACGGGTGGGATGCGTGAGTGTATGAACCCGGGGTATTGAGATGAAGTCTTAACAAGGTTGGGACTCCCAAAAGAATGCAGGTGCAAGGACAAAGAAGGCAAAGAAGGCAAAGAAGAAGACGGAAAGGCAAGAATGCAAGATGGCGAGGATGTCAAGAATGCAAAGAACAAGAGATCTACTCTGATCAGGAATGAGAGCAGTTATATCCCAAGGGAGTTAATGTGTTGTTGACAGTAGCCCACTTGATGTCTTAGAAAAGACTGTACCAAGGGAGTGCAAGGTGTGGGTATGGGTGTGTGGTTAAGAAAGTTCCCAAGGGGGTCCAAGTTTATGGAGTATGGGTATGCAGGTCGCTGTCGTAGGCCTGTGAGGGAGAAATGGTGCTTTACGCTTTATGCACGAGGCTGAGCGAACCGATTATGGGAGAGGAAGGGTAGGGGGTGTCAAAGCTGAGGGGGGTGGCTGATCGAAAAGGATGTGCGTGAGGGATACAGCTGGATGGAGCAAGCTGTGAAAGGGCAGGGGTGGTGGAGACGGTGGGCTCCGTTTTGTCGTTCTTTATACGGTGATCGTTTCCGAGACAGGCTGTCCGGGGAAGGGCTTTAGGCGCAGGGACACGGCCGTTCAGGGCGTACTGGGCGTACTGGGTAGTCGCTGGAATGCAACTAGACGTGTAAAGTGGCGAGAGCGAAAAACGAGGGGCGTAGAGTTGCCCGACTGAGGAATGCAAGAAGAGCACGAAAGCGACGGGTCTGTGATGCGGAGGAATGCAGAATGATTCTACTCAGAAAGAGAGATAGAGAAATAAGGGACTGCAAGGTTGAAACGGTGCTAGTGGCGGTGTCCGAGACAGGCACTGTAGAGCAGAGACCGAGTGGTTGGTGAGAGCAAATGGCAAAGCGAGGCTTTTGAGGAGAAGAAATCAAGATCACCAAGTGATGTTGAGATTCCCAAAGGAGGTGGTTGAGAAAAGTAAGAGAAAGGGGAAAGAGCGACGGGTGGTAATTAATGAATAGGTGATGAATAGTAAGAATAAGAAATAGCAACTGAATGAGGCAGTTGCGGGTGCTAGGATAGCTTGTGAAACGGAAGGAGCAGGTGCACAATAAGAAACGTCAGGTGACAATGGCCTTGTGTGCGTTTATGATTTATGAGTGAGTGTGGCGATAACTGGGTAGTGATGCACAGAAAATAAGGAATGGTAAAAAAGAAAGTAGTGGTGGGTGATTGATGCTTAATGATTGACGGTTGATGTTTGATGTTTAATAAACCTAAAGAATGACTAGGTGAGGTGGTTTGAGAATTAGCTGGAATTCCGAGATCGTGAAGAGCCTGAAGAATGAAAAGAGAAATATCAGACTGCGGCTGGGTGAAGAGGCAGTCTTATATTGAAAGGCGATGCGCAGACGGAGTGACACAGAAGCATACAAAAAGGAAAAGAAGCAGTTTGTCATCTGCAAGAGGAGCAAGGGCGGGTGGTGAAGAAAGGGCTGCAGGATGGGGGCAGGGAGAGCGAAGAATGTTGCTGAGAAGAGGGACGAGAAGAGGGACGGGAGGGATGACTTCAGAGGGTTTGAAGAAGAGGCCGACGAGAGATGAGACAGCTGGGACAGATGAGACCGAGTAGATTCGGTGAAGAGTGCCACATACAGAAGAGGAGGAGTGTAGTGACCAGCAGCTACACAGGATGGGTTTGATTGATAGTCCCGTTTAGGTCGGAAGGGAGGACAGGCACAGGGCACAGGTACAGGTACAGGATGGGATGAGAGGATGCACCGATACAGAGACTGAGGAGACGTGAAAGGCGGGATCCAGGCACAGCCAGGAAAGGACGACGATCCGAAGACAGGGAGCGATGCAAGGGCGTAATGCGTGAAGCGGCGTAGAGCGTAGAGTGTATAGCGTGCGTAATGCGTAATGCGTAAAGACGTGAAAGCGTGATCGAGGCGTCAAGCCGATGAAGGACTAGAGGATGGATTGAAACTGAAAGACTAAAAGATATTGATCAAGGGATGGACTGGATGTGAAGAATGAAAGCAGATGGGCCGGCCAGGAGTCTTAAATGAGGGTGGTGAGTAGGAGTAGAGACGTGAGAGAGATGCACAAGACAACAGAGAGTAGAGAGAGTAGAGAGTAGAGAGTAGAGAGTAGAGAGTAGAGAGTAGAGAACAGAGGATAGAAAAGAACAATCAATAGCCAGCTGTTGACGAGAAACGAAACAATGCCCCCTGCTTTTCCATCTACCAGCTACGAGCGCATCGCTTTCGAGATGCGTGTTTCGAATGATATGAATGGCTATGGGCTGCTGGATTAGAGGGCACACAACGGCAGCGGTCGGGCCAGGCCTTGCCAACGTCTATTCATGGCCATTATCTCTACAGAATAGAGTTATGTACATGTATACAAACTTACTGCTGCAAATAATACGGGGCATTCTCTTCTAGCGGTCAAATGATTGGCTGGCAGCAGACGATGGCTTTGCAGGCTGCCACCAGGTCAGGGCACATGAAACAAGCGACGAGCCAGTGAGGTGAGGGGAGCATGAGAATGCAGCAAGAAGATCTAATTATATCTGTCGAGGTGGGAGGAGTTGGGATGGTTTGGATATGGATTTAATGATTTGACATGATGGTCAACTCGAGATGGTGAGGCTGTGTCTTAATAAGCAGAGTACAGGCGTCAAGCAGCTGTAACGACAGCGTTTAGAAAGTGCAAGGAAGGAGCATATGGGCAACTGGAATGACTAATAATCCGCTCTGCGCATCAAGGGCAGGACAACCGCAATATCACTAGCGGTAGGAGACTGGTAGACAGGGCGGCAGGGTTGATGATAAGATAGCACTAATATAACGTGTGTTGCGTCTGGAATGTAGCCATAGGTAGGGATCAATGGAGGAAGAGCATTGTCGTGAATAGCAGAATCGTATGCTAGCAGACAATAGCAGGGCTCTTTCAATAACAAGATCGCCATGCTAACAGTCCCAATTTGAAGATAATTTTCATTCATAAAGACAATACAGTATGCAAAGCGTAAAATATCAAAATGGTATCAAAATATCACGGCTTCGCCCCTTCCAGACGATGAAACAGCCTCTGCTGTTCACGCAAACTATTGGCTGCGCCAGTCTGCCGGCGTCCCCTGCCCCCTTCTGGGCATCTGCTGTCCGTTTCATGTCGCTGTAGGATTGGGTTAGCACTCGACATTGAGGGCCCGATCTGCGCTGTGGTTGGCTGGCTGCCCTGTATTCTCCTGCATCCCGCTATGCACCGCTGAGGGCCTACTACGTAGCAGTCGACGATGATAGTTCTGACGAGCTGTACGAGAGAAATTTCAAAACGCAGCGCTCAGCCGCTGCAACCACATCGAACAAGGAAGCCGTGATGGAATCTATTCTCCGTGTTTTGTTTGGCGGTTTGACAAAGGTGATGTAGTGACGATAGTGCACCGTTTTCGACGTTTTTCTGTTCCTGACCAGAGCGTGTATCAAAACGGTGGGTGCACGTGATTAACTGTGCACAACATCAAACCGGTCGACTTACAACCTAATACGGCAGGTGCATCGCCCGTTTTCTCTCTTATCTCAATAACTTGGTGCATCGCACTATCGAAGACTGTACCAACTGACAAAGGGGCACAGGGGTAGCGGGGAGTAGCGCGAGGGGTCTTTTACATAGTACTGTATTGAAAGATGGAAATTGAAAATTCAAACCCAAAAATCAAGCCACATTTTGCTCAAGGGGCGACGCATACGAGTAGAGTGCTGCATTCTTCACGTTCGGCACGTCAAACGGAGCTAGGGAGCGCTGCTATGCTAAAAATACAAACTAGGAAAGACCGTTGGCAATAGGGTCGAGAGACGGTGCGCAGGGCTAGGCCAGGACAATACATAGTCTGGTGCGCCTGGCCAGCACAACTGCAGTCCTTCCAAGGGAGAGAAACGATAGCAGCAATTTAGTATTGGGTTGAGTATTGAAAATACCCAATAGGAAACAAATGGCGTAGAACTAGGAACAACAAAGTGCAGCAAGGCTTGGGTCGGAGGAGACGATCATGAGGGGAAGAGGAATACAAATCACGAAAATAAAGAAAATAAAGCGCAAGAAAGGAGAAAAGGGAGAGAGCGGGTCCGTTTTGTGTGAGGGCCGCTCTGGTAAGCATTCGGGGAGAGGGAGCCGTAGTAGAAAAGATTTCGGAGGAGACAAGAGGCAAGCAGCGCCGCACATCGACCCAGAATAGAGGGAGTGGTGGACTATGCAAACCCACCTGCAGTAGCGGACGGAGTCTGTCTCTTTTTTTCTCGCCCTCTCCTTGCTGCTGCTTTGACTTGATGCCCGTGCTAGTGTCAGGGGTAACGACTTTGGACTGTGGACGGTCCAGTCCGGGTCCAAGAAACAGTCAAAAGAAAGCACTGAACCCAGTCGCCCTAGAGCCGTAGCTTGCGGTACTTTTACAAAGTAGGTCGCCGTTGTTGTGGGAGCGTCTTTTCCCTCGGGTTTATTTGTATTTCTAGCAGATAGTCTCTCCCCAGCTGTCTAGTTTCTCAATAAGGAAACATGGTCGCTTAGTACCTAGCTGGCTGTGGACTCGATACGCCGGTACCTAGTAAAATACCGTCACACAGCTTCCTAGTCTGTCTCTGTGTGTCTTTGAGGTCTTGGTTACGCACAGGTAGGATACGGGCGGAGTCACAGATCTGTTCAAGATCGTTGTCAGGATCATCGTCCAGGGGGGTTAGACAGGGGGTCGAGGGATCAAGAGGCAACCGTAGCTCGGTTTAGCGGCCTAGTGATCGACCACGACAGCGATAAGATTTGATTGTCTCTGTGATTGTTTGTGTACTATGTATGTCCTACAGTATCTTACATGTATGTGCAAGAATATGCCATATGATGCCCTGGTGTCCTAGTCTGTCGATCGGGGATCGCTCGGCAATAGCACTCAAGTCGTAGACGATTCCTTGTCCTCCTGATAAGTGCTGTGTGATTGTTGGCTGTGGTCTCTGTTGGTTGCTGTCTCGGAATCTCACTATCACTATCACTCTCAGCTGCCATTGGTCTTGCTCAGTATGGCCAGCTATGCCGTGCCGTATGTACCGTGTCAAGGATCTACTGCAAGCACTTTACAGAAAGGATGCCCCTTGCTTGGTGCCAGTCTTTACTGTACGATGCAAGTATTGTTCAGTGCTATCAGTGCAAGCCGCTGTTTTGTGAATATGGAGCACATGCACCCCCCTTGACTGTGTGTCTGGCTTGACCCTTTGACCTGCTTCTACGTCGTACATCTATTGCTTGCTTGGCACATGACCGCCAAACTCTCCCTGTATTGTCGATGCTTAGTGGTGTAGAGGGAATATGGTCAGTTGATAGTAAGATATTTAGATTACACCCTATATAGCTTGACTGTTGGGAACTGGTCTGCCATTACCGCTTCAGGCTCTATGTAGTCTGCGATGTGTTTTAAAGCATGTTTATACGGGTGTGTTGGTATTCACGTCGATTTTATATCGTTCCTTTTTTACTTATAGATTTTGATTTCCATGTTCGAAATAGCATTAAATTTTGTCCGATTTATAACCATGACTGGCCTTGCGATTGCCTTGAAAATGTTCACAAACAATCAACCGAAACCCGAATGCATATTACTGAGTACATCATCTCGCAATAGCGATGGGGTAACTATTTCTACTTGCACTTGGGTTCCTAGAGGGGTGCGGCACCAGACGGACAAGAGTGAGACAGTTTCGCAAGCTTTTCCCAGCGGGTCCATCTCCTCTCAACACCACTATCCCGTCACCAGATACCGTCATCAGATCACTGTCATCCGATCCTAGGTTGCATCTACTAGTTGTCAAGTCTTTGAGTATTTGAATTTGAATATCTAAAGCTGTACAATGGTGGAATGTATACCGTGATCAAAACGGTGAGAATACGGCCTCGACAAGATGAGCCCGAACGAGGTTGACTCCGGCCGATCTGGCGGACCCGAAACAAAGACCGTAAGAACAGCGTTGGAATCAGAGAGCCAATAGTATGGCGACACAGACATTAGAGGCAGAGGCAGCCAGAATAGGAGGCACCCTGGGCAGATCCCAGCAGCCAACTACAGGCTACCAGCAGACCACCAACGGGCAGCTAGCAAACAGCTAGCGGACAACTAGCAGACGGCGTCGGCGATTGGCCAGCGTGGCTGGACTAGGCTGGCCTGGCCTGGCTTTGTTGTGCATGCTTTGTGCATCCATGGATTAACAGCTGTTATCATCTAATCCGAATGGATGCTGGAGGGCGGGCGACTGGGTCCGGCGAAGCCAGAGCTAATGCACAACATGCGTGTTTACGGTTTACTACTGTATGTATGCATGTACAATACAGTAGCTGTGAGGAGAAACCCGGTACGCACGAGAGGGAGTTAGCACTGCCGCAAAGATTTGGCAGAGTCAAGCATCCGAGGTATTGGCAAGTCGGAATATTAGTCATTCTCGCTCCTACAAACCAGTGATCACGGAACGAGTGACAGATGCAGAAGGAGCCCTCCCATCGATTGTCGATTATTATTTACTTATGAATGCTTTGCGTGGGCTGATTACATCACAGGATAACCCAGAAAGGGGAGAAAGTCCAGTCTGTCCTGCCACTCTGACCTTGCTCACGTGGCGGATGCGGCACAGCCAGCAGACACGAATGTGCCGGGGTAGATCTCGAGTGAAATAAGGTTGCCTGGACATGCCAAGTTGCTCGTTCCTCTTTTTCGCCATATTTTGTCTTCTTTTTTTGCCGTAGAGGCAGATTTATACAGCGCAACAGTTCAATTGGCAGACACTGCATTGCCTCGTCGTAATACTAGGATGCCTCGCTGCGTGTTGACCCTGCCGCGGTCCCCCGGCCTCTTCGGTCGGCCGAGCTCAACCCACTGTCTGGCCTCTGCGACAACGCGGCAATAAGCTCACAACATGCAAAGTGTCATGCACAGCCTAGCATGGGAGAGCATCCCCCCATGGCGAACGAGTGGCACGGGTTGCGAATCTCCATATGACCAGGGTGAAGCAATAAATGCGATCCATTATCATAGCAGAGTTTTCTTTTTCTTTTTCTCCCATCCTCGTGCTGGCTACTGTGTTCGCAATCAAAAGCTGCAGCTGACGATCATACTAAGATTATGCTTAGGATTAGAGATCAGCATGCTCCAATGGCATATGCATGGCCTACGGGAAGCTGTAATTAGATCCTGAGTTGTGGTAGTATTTGAATTTCAATATTGGCGATTCGTTTGTTTACTTTTTGGGCTTCTATTCAGCCCTTCGGCTACAGTGCAACATAATCCCTTAGCCTTCATGGGACGCCATGCACTATGGTCAAGACACGCCCAAGGTGTACACGATGCGATCTACGAGTGCAAGGATGAAAAGGAAAGTGAAAACAAAAAGGGAAAACAAAAACAAACAGAATACGAACAACAAAACCACTTCGTGCCCAAATCAAACAACCCCCATGTCGATTAGCCGAGCTCGCCAGGTCAGGCCTCGATCAAGGTGTGTAGGGTGTTTGCCGTGGCGCTGGCCGTCGCCAGTTCGCACGAGCTGTCGATACTGCTCGTGTCCGGTGTAATGACTGGGGTATGCCGTGAACCTCAAATTGACTCTCTGTTTTTGTCTCCGTTTTGCTGGATGCCATAGCTTTGATGCTTGTCCGAGTGCGTGCAGGCTGGCCTCGTCTGGCCAGGCCTGTAGGCGCCTCGCGAAACCACACGTCCATCCAACACGCCTAACACGCCCAACATATTTGCACATCAACAAACAAACAAACAAACAGACACACACACACACAAGCAGTCAGCGACATCGACCGTAACTGGCGGCCCTAGGCAGTACTGCCTCTCTGGAGTGCATATCATCTTGTAGCGCGTCTGTTGTGTCGCCCTCCTGTCTTGTGTTATCCAAGATATGTAATACTATTGTAAGGCAGACGGCGCCTACAGCAGGCGAAACGCCAGGCCCCTTCCAGGCCCGTACCAGTATGAAGTCGACAGCATACATCATACTATACATGTTGTCTCTTGATTACCAAAATATGTGCCTGAAATAGCATATACTGCATCCTCCTACGGGCCTTTGATTCTCGAGTCGTAGCCGCGATCCTCCGCGAGCCGCCAGGCCAGCAAGCGGCTATATTTACGTAGACAAGAATAGAGCAGGAGCTATGCAGAGCAGCATCAACAATAGAACGGATGGCTCCTCTCCGGTGTACTGTGTGTATATGTAATACCAGCGTGTCGGGACCTCAAACAGTAGACCCCATACTCAAACTCCAGACTCCAACGTGGACGCGCGCTCTCCATTGGCAGATGGCCCGCCACCCCCAATGCTAATCCTAGCTGCCAGCGGAGTGTCTATTCTCTATTTTTGGACGCTGTGTACTTGCGTGGTATCGCACGGGCTCGTAGCATGTATTGTCGTCATCATGGTTTGGTTGCCGACGTGAGCGCAGACTGTCTTTATGTCGTTTTTTTTTTTCGTGTTTATAATATAATATTTGCTATTACGGGTCTGTCTGGCATTGAGCAGGTGGCTCCTTAAAGCAACATTGCCATCGTTTTTGATATATTTGAAATGCAATGTTTTGAAACAAACTGCTAGAATCCTAGAAAATGAATAATGATTTAAAGTAAACTACAAAATAGAACTCAACATGAAATATAACATAAAAAAAAAACTATAGCAAGGCTTTCAATAATAGATTGATGGCATTGCAGAAAATAATTATGAAAAGGAAAGAAAACAAACAAAACAGATAAGCCAACCCACGATATATCGTACCGCAGGACATCTGATTCCGAAACACCAGACAATATTCTGTCTGCTGCTTGCTCATCTGGGATTCAGAATCCGAGTCTCGGTATCCAGCATAACAAAAGACAAATGACAGAGAAGATAGAATACAACGTAGAAAGGCAATGCGTACTCGACATCAAGGCCATGGTCAAGCCAAAACCAGCCCTGTGTCGCCCAAAATACAGCAACCCCATGACAGGCCCTGCCGAGCGACGAGGATGATGCCTGCACTTGCGGCCGATAGACGTGGCAAAGGCCTCGAGACAGGAAGCATGAGAACCTCGCGGCCCCAAGACCTCTCTATCTGGATGATCTGCCAGGAAGACCATCCATTGTGTCTGTCCTCCCTACAGCCATACTCCACGGCTGTGTCTTGTTGTCTTGGTGTCTAGGTGTCTGGGGTGTCTTGGTCTCATCACCTCGCTGTACGACCTACGGCCACCTATGATAGAGACTCAGTCCGTGCGACGCTTTGAATTCTGAAATCCGACAATACGCCTGCAAACACTTGCTCTTTTGATAAATCACATATCATGTAGGACAACAGAGGAAACACTCGGTATTGCCAGGGCAGACCGACAAGGAGCGCCATTGCCCTCATCTCCTTTCTCGAGTTTATTCACCAGACGGATGTGCTGATGAGAAGTGACGATAATGGCCTTTACGACAAAAAGAGTCTACCACTACTGCCACGGGATTGCTGCCACGGGCCGTTGCCGACGGCCAGGCAGTCGCACGGCGTAAAAGTTTCATGATTTTCACTTGTCTTTGATTTCTTCATACATTGGCTTTGTCGCATCCGTCATGCCCGCCCGTAAAAGAGTGACACATAAATAAGGGGCCAAAGGAAACAAGAAACAAGTGAGGAACACAAACACAAACATAAATGAACATAAATAAACAAAAGAAACATAAGAAACATGAAAAGCATCAAAACCGGTAGGCCCTACTCCTGTCAGTGCAAAGTGAAAAGCAGTAAAAAGCAATAGGGTAAACATGGTGGAAGTGGAAGAACGCCCTCATGTCCTGACAGTCAAAACAGTATAAGATATAACAAGTCCAAGTAGGAGACGAAAAGAAGGAACGAGAAGCAAAAAAGACAAGGAAATAAAGGAAAGGACAATGAAAAGAAAACAGAAAACAGCACGGGTAGAGTGGCAAAGGGCGGGCAAAGAAGAGTGAGTGCAAAATCATCTCAGCGTCTCAACATCTCATCATCCCACCATCTCAGCACAATCCGACATCCAATCTCCTAGCAGAGAACCCGCTGCTAGTGGTATCCGCTGCCGTACGATGCGGCTGCCGTGTGTTGCCGGGTGCCAGGCACTGGCCGTGCGAGGTCGTCAAAGTATGGGTGGTTGCAGGCCTGCTTTGCCGAAATACGGCTGGCAGGGTCGTACACAAGCATCAACTCCAGAAGCTCCTGGCCGACGGGGTCCAGGTTTGCGCACACCGGTGTATCGGGATCCTGCACCCAGCGGGGGAACGACGACTTGAAGTCGGGGTACGTTGTGACGCCGGGCCACACATCCTCGGTGGGGGTTCCGAGGATACTATACAAATATTAGCCATTGCAAATTCGAGAACAACACTAGAAAACAAAGGACTGGAGACAACTCACCGGAAGATCTTGAAGATCTCGTCAATCTCGGAATCACCGGGGAAGAGCGGCTTCCGTGTGGCCATCTCCGCGAAAATGCAGCCGACAGACCACATATCCACGCCGGTAGAGTACTGGTGGCCACCGAGCAGGATCTCGGGCGCGCGGTACCACAGCGTCACAACCTCGTGTGTGTAGGTTCGCAGCGGCACACCAAAGGCACGCGCCAGGCCGAAATCAGCCAGCTTCAGGTTGCCGTCCTTGTCGATCAGCAGGTTCTGCGGCTTCAGATCGCGGTGAAGAATACGGTGGCTGTGGCAGTAGCGGATGCCGGAGCACAGCTGGCTCATAAACTTCTTGATAATGTCGTCGCCGAGGCCGAGGTGCTGCAGGCGGGGACCGGTGCCCTCGGGCAGGGCCTTGCCGCGGCCGCCGTCAGACACGGGCAGAGACTCCATGTACTTCTTGAGATCGAGGTCGAGGAACTCAAAGACGAGGTAGAGCTTGTGGCCCTCGGCGTGCACAATGTTGAACAGACGCACAATGTTGGGATCCCGCATCTCCTTGAGCAGACTGATTTCGCGGATGGCGGTCGATGGCACGCCCTCGTCCTCGGCCTCAAGCCGGATCTTCTTGAGCGCCACAATGCGGCCGCCAGCAGTCAGATCGCGCGCCTTGTAGACGACACCGTAGGTGCCTGCACAGTTAGCCTGAGTATAGGCGTTGCAAAAAGGGAGCAATGCCGCGCAATGCCGTGACTGGTGCTGAGCTTGAACTTACCCTCGCCAACCTTTTCGAGTTTTTGGTAGTTGTCCATGGTGATGTATGTGTGTGATAGAGGAGGATGTGCGATATCAGGGAGATCAAGAGAGTCCTATCTGTAGCTACTGGAAGAGTCGCCGAGATCGTATACTGTCTTGATGTCGTGATAGCAATAGCAACGCAGAGCTGAAGTCGACTCGATAGAGAGGGAGATCAGAAGTCGGATATGAGAGGAAGAGAGTGGTCGCAGTATGTGGCAGCTGCAGCAGAAACACCCCACACGGAAACGGCAGAAATTAAAGAGCGTGGAGCGTGGAGCGGTATCGTGATAGTGGTCGTAAGTCGTGTCGTGCGGCGTCGTGGTCGTGAAGTGGCTTGGTGGCTGGTCGTCAAGTCAGGTCGAGGTCAGTCAAAGTTAAGCTGAGAGTGAGGCCCGAAGCAAGGGAAGCAAAAGGAAAAAAAAGAAACGAAAGAGGAAGGAGGCAAGGGAGGAATAAAGAATGGAGAATGGAGAATGGAGAACGGAGCAGGGGTCGGCCAGAGACTGTCGGTGAGGCTGTGGTGTATTAGAAGCAGAGCCAAAAAGGAAGGCAGTGGAATAGAATCAAAGGGTCGCTCTTGCTGTTTGGATTGAGCTGTTGTCGCAGGGTGGGAAGGCACGAAGATGCTGGAAACTTTTCAGCACTCGTAGGGAAGGAGCGACAGGGTGTTCTTGCTCTTATGTTTATTTACTTTTTTTACGTATTTATTTACATTGAGCTCTGGAGGCGGTACAAATAGCGGGGAGCCGGTTGGTGCGCGGTAAAATTAGACGGTGCCTCCCTCTTGTTGCTAATGCCCGACGCGTCTCAACGTCCCAAGCGCGTTTTTGGTGGGAGCGATAAGATAAGGAACTAGGCGAGCAGTCCTGTATGTTCTAATATGGCGGGGCAACTCATAAAACCGGCAGAAAAAGCGAGGCCGCTCCAAGAGGGAAAATGAGGCAAAATACGGCAATAATGATGCTGCAAGACGTCGCCACGTTGGCGACGCTCGACATACTCTCCGAATTCCACCCACAATGACAGCCGACATCAAAACGCTAGACGCACACCAGCAGCCGTCAGAGTATTTGCGAGCACAATGGAAGTCGTACGCGAAGACGGCGGCATACAACATTATTCACAGCGGCGAGGTCGACGAGGTTGACGGCGTGGACAAAACGGCAGAATCACAGAAAAGCGAGGACAGCACGAAGAGGAAACGCACAGGGTTCTGCAAGGCGGGCACAATACCAGGTGACAGGGTGGCGGCTGTTTTTGCCGAGTTTCTCGCCGCCAAGAGCATGGTCGACGGCGACATCGAGGACGACGACAAGGCGAAGACCACAACATCACCAGGCACGGAAGCAGGAGAGACGGTTAAAGACCACCAGATATACTACCACCCTCTGCTGCCCGGCCTATTAATCATTCCCAACCTCGTGCCGCCGACCGTTCAGAAACGTCTGCTTGACCGCATGGTCCATCGCGACCTCAGCAAACCCTACCACCAGACAAACATGCACCTGCACTATGACCTGCCCTACCCCGACGACAGCGCATCCTTCTTTACATACCCGCCCCCGGCCAATGCGCATAGTGTAGACATCCACTCCACGCCGGGCACGTTCACGCCAAAGGACCCTTCCGTGCATCGTCCGCTCTCCATCCGGCAGGTCCTGGACAAGCGTCTGCACTGGGTCACCCTCGGTGGCCAGTACGATTGGACAAACAGAGTCTACCCGGGTGGTGTTGGTGCTGACGAGGACGAGGACGAGGACGAAGAAGCACCCAAGAACCCAAATCTGCCGCGGTTCCCACGAGACTTGACGCGGCTGCTGTCCGGCCTGTTTCCCGATACCGTGGCCCAAGCGGCCATTGTCAACTTTTACACACCCGGCGACACAATGATGATCCACCGGGATGTGTCGGAGGAGACAGACAAGGGATTGATCAGCTTGAGCCTCGGCTGTGATGCACTATTTATGGCTGCCCCAACGGGAGAGTTTGATAAGGGCGACAGTGAAAAGGACGAAGACGGCAAAGAGCCATATGTCCTCCTGCGGATACGCTCGGGAGATGCCATCTACATGTCGGGCCATGACCGGTTTGCATGGCACGGCGTGCCCAAGGTGATCAAGGGCACGTGTCCTGATTTCCTGGCCGACTGGCCTGCTGGCGAGCACCAGGACGGTCGGTACGAGGCATGGCGAGGATGGATGCAAAACAAGCGCGTCAATTTCAATGTGCGGCAGATGCGAGACTGAGTAGAAAGTAACGAGAACATATATTGAATATTTAACAAACAAGATAGAAGCGATTGAAGCAGAGATGGAGCAACAAACTTTTGACCGATACCCAAGACCGATGATAGAACAATTTAGCAGAAGCAATGAAGGCAAAAGAAAAAAGAAAACAGAACAACTAAAGGAAACAAAGACAGAAAACAAAACATGAGCGAGACCAAGAGATAGAAACGATGAAAATAACACTAAACAGCAAAGTAATCCCAAGAAAACGCCGGACGCTGCATGTACAGATCAAAGAACAAGATAAATACGACAGAAAAACAGAAAATTAAGGGGAAAAGGAGCCTACACAGCAATCACTTCACCAAGAGCTGCTGCGAGACGGACCACGAGGTCCTGTGCACCCTGGTCGTTGACAAGCTTGTTGGCAGAGCCAAACACACCAACATCGAGGCGGTTGTTCCGGACAGCGACCTCAACATCGACGGCATCCTGAGATGTTGTTAGTATTTTGCAATAAAAAGGGGAAGTGAAGGATAGAAATCTTACAGTGTATGCAGCTTGAACGCGGTTGTCATGGAGAGCAGGGTACATGCTCGGGTGCACCAGGGGCGACGTGGCGGCCTCGCCGACACTGCTTGCATCATCAATGGCAATAGTGACGGCCGAGTCCGAAGCAGTCTCGGCCTCGGGAACAACATCCGGCAGGAGGAAGTTGACAAAGGAGTCGACCGAGATGCCAGTCCACTCGCGGATCTCCCAGAGCGCAGCAGTCAGGGGCGCTGCTGCACCGTTGGAGCCCGGCGACGAGATGGCGTTGATATCGCGCTGGACCTGGGCGGCAATGTCGACCAGGCTGGTCTGCGCAGGCGAGCGCACAATCAGCGGCACCAGGCAGAGAGTGGGGAAGCCAGTGAGAGAAGTGCTGTTGTCGCTGTCGCTCTCCTCACGGTTGGCCAAGTAGATGCCGAATACAACATCGTCAGTAGCAGAGGATGCACGCATCTTCGCATACACGGCAAACACCAGGCTCTGGAGCGAGACGCCGTACTTGGTGGCTGCCTCCTTCAGGTGTGCGACATCAGGCAGTGCACCAGGGCGGTAGTAAGAAGCACGGCCATCCTTGGGAGAAGATGCAGCAGCTGGCTCTGTAATGTTGGCATTCGAAAAGTAGGCAGACCAGAACGACTTGTTGTGCTGCTTAGTTGCCTCGGAGGTCTGGTTCGACAGGTAGTCCACCCACGCAGGCGAGATGCCGGAATAGGTGTCGGCCAGCTGTGCTGCTGGCGGCTGGCACAGCTCCTGGAGTCGGGCGAGAATCACCTGCAGGCTCACTGCATCGTACAGCGCGTGATGAATCTTGAGAGACAGAGAGAATGCCTGTCCGTTCTCGTCGGCGACAGCGTTGAGGACGGCGAACGACATGGCAGAGCTGCCGAAAGACGACCAGGTGTCACGGTCGGCGGATCGCTTGATGATTACCTGTGCAATGGGCACCGACTCGGAAGTGGTGGCTACAAAGGTTGTGCGCAGGATAGGGAACTCGTCGACAAGCTGGGACCAGGCGGCAAAGATGGTGCGGCGGCCTTGAGCCAGCTCGCCCTTGAGACGGTAGCGGAACTCGGGGAAGAAGACCTGGCCGTTGGTGTTCTGCCAGACACTGATCAGATGGGTCTGCATGGCGTTGGCAGGCAGGATGTGCTCGATATCTGCAGGGCTGACACCAGCGGCACTGGCAATAGCAGCATGATCGAGGGAAGACAGGGCAGACGGAGCAGAAGTGACAGCGACAGCGGCAGCGGTATTGGCAAGTGCGCGCTTCTCCTTCTTCGAGGCGGCAACGGCTGCCATCTCCTCGATGGAGCTGGCAGAGAGCATGTCACGCACACCCAGAGAGAGGCCCTTTGTCTTTTTGAGCAGCGAGCTGACCTTGATGGTGCTGATGGAGTCGAGGCCCAGGTGGTACAGGGTTTGGCCGGTCCTAAAGATGGCATCCTCAGAGAGACCAGACACTGATGCAAGCACCGAGCGGATGGCAAGCTCGTCCTCAGACCAGCTAGCACCGCTGTCTGCATTAGCAGGAACAGCAGCTGCAGCAGCAGATGAAGATGGAACACCGGCAATATTTGGCGAGAAAGGCGGCAGACCGCAGACAGAGACGCCATCATCCTCAAACTTGAGAACACTGCCATCGTCTGCAACAGAGGCTGACGACGCCTGGATCAGGAAGCGCAGAGCCACATCAAGCTGGTGTAGCATCCGCGAGGCGCCGTGGGCCGACACATAGGACCGGTCACAGGCTGTGCGCCACACGATCGTGTCGCCACCCTGGGATGCGCCGCTGACAATCTCCATCTCGATGCAAATCGGGAACTCGACGTCTGAGGCGCCGCCAACCGACTTCATCAGTGGAACCAACTCGCTGTTGTTTGCATCGCCCTGCACTCTCTTCTGCAGGATAAAGAGAGTGTTAAAGATGCCGGACTCGCCTGCACTGGACTCGGCAGTTCTGGGGACGAACTTCTGAGCCTTGCGCAGCGGGTAGTGCTGGTACTCGCCAATCGTGCCCATGTTGGTCTGCATGTACTGTAGCAGATCGGGTGTCGAACCGTGCAGCACAACACGCACCGGCACCGTATTCATTGTCGGGAACATCATCTGATCGGCGCCCTCATGGTCGCGTCCAGACAGGACGACACCAAAAAGAACATCAAGCGAGCTGGTCAGCGAAGACAGCACGGCTGCCCAACAAGCCTGGCCGACAACCTGAACGCTGGTCGACTGGCGCTTGCAGAACTGCACCAGCTCGTCGGCAGACACGGAGGAGGTCGACTCGATGCGCACGACAGACTTCTCAGAGACATCGTCAGAACCAATGGCAGGGGACTGGCGCTGCACGTATGTGGGCTGGGCACCGTTGAGGAAGCTCTTCCAGAAGCTATCGGCCTGGGGACCGGATGACTGGAAGATACGGCCCAGCTGGCCAGCATAGGCTGGCACCGATGCGACTGCAGACTCAGCTGAGACATCAGCGAGGCCGTTGCGGTATGTGCTCTCGACTGCGGTGTGGATGAGGTCGAGAGACCAGCCGTCGTAGAGAGCGTGCGAAATAGACAGCACAAGGTACCGGCGCTTCTCGTCGGCCGTGTGCACAAAGTCAAGCTGGAATAGGCTGGACTCGCCCTCGCCTGCAATGGCCTTTTGGCGCGCTTCATCGGCAATGGTGGCAATAGCGTCCTTGGACTCGACCTCGTGCTCAGTGATCACCTGGTCGTTCACGGCAGAGACAGTATGCACAGCCTGGCAGTATGAGACATCAAAGTTGGGACTGTCGACAGTGTAGAAGACTGTGCGCAGGATGGGGTTCTGCACAATGACTTGTGTCCATGACTTCTTCAGCAGATCAAAGTCTACATCCTCAGAAAGCTCCAGAACATCGTTGTTGAAGTAGACGGCAAAGTTGGACTGGATCATGTCGGCAACCATGGCTTCCTGGAGAGGAGTAGGTGGCAGGATGGATGTGGTAGACGATAAATCGCGGCCACTGGCAATGAGATACTCCTTGAGGGCAGCAGAAGTGGCTGCAACAATCTCCTCGGGGGTCTGCGTCTTGACACCGTCGGCCTGCTGGGCACTGGAGTTTGCAGCATCAGACTCGGCGATGGTGTTGACAAAGGAGACGATGGTCTGGCCACGAACAAGCTGGCTGTTGCTCAAGCGAACACCGGCCTTGCGCAGACGGGCAGACAGCTTGATGGTGTCAACACTGTCAAGGCCAAGCTCGAGAAGTGTTGTCGTCGCGTTGATCGAGTCCACCGGAACAGATGCGAGACCGGCCATCTCGCGTCTAATGCTGAGAGCAATGTCGGACCACTCAAAGGACGAGGCACCAGTGCTGGGAGTAGCCACACCACGAACGGTGCTGGGAGCGACAACATTGTCAGTCTGGTCGGCAACGATATCATCAGTACCAAAGACAGGCTGCAGGGGGTTGGCAGTGAAAGCCTGCAGAGCGGCCTCAAAGTCGTCCAGAACCTGGCCAAGAGCGGCCTCATCAGCGACATCTGCCTTGGCAACAAGCAGGAGCTCAAGAGAAGGAGCACCATCTGCGCCGGCATTGTCAAGAGTGACCTCCAGTGCCATGGGGTAGTCGGCATGGGCCTCAGGCTCGGACTGCGCCCAGAGGCTCTTGGCAGTGGTGGATTGTTCACCATCAGCAAACTGGAATGAGAACAAAACGTCAAACAGTGGCTGGCCGGCAGAGCACCACTTCTGAATGTCGCGCAGAGGAACCTGCTGGAAGGGGAGAGTGGTTGTGCTGAAAGTGTAGCAGGCCTGAGCAAGTGCTGCCCACGACTGGCCGGGGACTCTGGTGGCATGGAAGGGCAGAGTGTTGAACAGAGGGCCAACAACACCGTCCACATTGTCGAGATCATCAATGGTCCGACCAGATAGGACAAGGCCAAGAGTGGCACTGCCACCATAAATCTTCTGCAAAACAGACACCCACAAAGCCTGGATGAGAGTGGCGTGGGTGATGCCCAGGGATACTCTGAGTTGCTCAAGAGCGGCAAAGGAAACAGTGCGACCGGCGGTAACTGCACTCTGGCTCGAGGACTCCTGCTTGGCAAGGACAGGGAACTGCTTGGAAGATCTGCTCTTCATGTGGTCCTCCCAGAACTGGCGGCTGTTGCTGTAGTTGCGCAGAGGGCCGTAGGTCAGAGCCTCGAGGAAGCTCGGGTGTTCTACAGAAGAAGGAGAGGAAGCAGAGACACCAGTGATAGATGCAGCAACCTGGCTCAGGATGAGGTCAAGACTGGCGGCATCGTACAAAGCATGGAAGATGTGCACGACAACAATTGTCTGGTCTTGTGCGGACACCGAGTAAATGTCCAGCGGCTCCGAGATGATGTCGTCTTGGTTGGCCTCGACCCAGGCGGCATGGCGCTGGTGGAGAGTCGAAGCAAGGTCATCTTCAGGAGACAGGTGGACCTTGGCCCAGGACAGAGTGGCAGTTTTGAGCGCGACCTGCACAAATCCATCACTGGTGGCCACAAACTGAGTGCGCAGGACAGCATTGTTGCTGATGACCTCCTCCCAGGCAGCCTGCACCTGATCAACAGTGACACCCTCCTTGAGAGTGAACTCAAAGGCGTTAAAGTAGGTGTCCTTGTGCTCGGGACCAGAGCGGGAGCGCGAGATCATGCCCTGCTGAAGAGCCGAGCAAGGTGCAATGTACTCAATCTGCTCAGAATCAACACCCAGGATCTGGCAGACAGCACTGCGGTTGCGGTGTTGGCAGGCATCCACAAGCAGGCGTGCCTCGACCACAGGACCAGCAACAGAGCTTGTGCGTTGGCTGTCAAGCGCAGCCACCAGGTCACCAACAAGAGGGTGAGTGAGGACGAGTGACGGCGTGGCAGCAGCTAGGCCGGCGTTCTTCAGAGCACGAGCAAGACGCAGGACGGAGATGGAGTCTACGCCGAGCTCAAAGATGCTCGTGTCAGGCGACAGAGTGGCATCCTGGCTGACGAGAGAAAGCTTCTTGAAGACATCAAGAACTGTCTTTCCACTTAGGCTCTGCGACAGCTCGGCCTTGCGGTCGGACGAGTTGTCGGATCCAGTGGTGCGCATGCGCTCCTCGGGGGTGAGGCTGTTGAAGAGACGCTTGAGCTCCTTGGCCTCGGCCTTGTTGTTGGGCGACAGGGGGATGAAAGGAAGCTGCACAACATATGTGGGAACCATGTATCCAGGGAGGCGCTCACGGCAAGCAGTCTGAACCTGGCGGGACAGAGCCGCGCTGTTCTTCTCGCCAGACACAACCTTGAGAGCCGGAATGTCTCTGCGGTCAGTCGGAGCAGTCTCGTCGGCAACAACAACAAAGGAGACCAAAAAGTCCTTCTTGTTCTCCTCGTCACGGATCACAAGGGTGGCTACATCACCGATGCTTGAGCCAACACCAAGACGGATGGCGTGGTTGATCTCGCCAATCTCGAGACGCTGACCGCGCAGCTTGACCTGGTCATCGGCACGGCCGAGGAAGTCGAAGCAGCCGTCGTGCAGGAGACGGACAAGATCACCAGTGCGGTAGATGCGCTCACCGCAGCCGGGGTAGGACTTCTCGGTCAGGGTGGGGAAACGGTCATTGGTAAGCTCCTCGCGGTTGAGGTAGCCCTTGCCGACTAGCTTTCCAGAAACGCACAGCTCACCGACGGCACCGCGCAGGACAGGGGTCTGGGTGTTGGGACGGAAGACAAACGAGCCCACGTTGGGGAACTGTCTGCCAATGTTGGACGCTCTTCCGTTCTGGGGAACCTGCGGGTAGGAAGTCACACCGATGGTGGCCTCCGTAGGGCCGTAAAAGTTGTGCACGGCTCCGGTCGGGCCCCAGGGGTCCAGCATCTCCTGCTTCAGGGGCTCGCCACCAGTAATGAAGACACCACGGCAAAGGCTGGGAACGTCCTTGGGGTTCAGCATGCGACCGAGACTAGGCGTCAGGTCGATGTGGGTGATCTCCAAGCGTGCAATTGTGCCAGCAAGATCTTCGAGAATCAGGTCACGAGGAGCACCGACAAGGGTAATACCAACGGACCACGTCCAGTACTGCTCTACAACAGCAACGTCAAAGTGGAACGACGCGAACTGCAGCCACTTGGAGTTGGCATCATAGTGGTCGTTGAAGAGCTCCTGGAAGGCCAGCATGCACTGCACACCGTTCTCGTGGGTGAGCGCGCAGCCCTTTGGTGTGCCCGTGGTTCCCGACGTGTACAGGCAGTAGCTGATGTCGCTGGAGAGTGTCTCACGGCGGCCCGCAAGGACAGAGGCCATGTCGGGACTAGGCTCGGACTTGAGCACCGACTCATCGATGCCAAGAACCTGGACACCAGCCTTGACATCCTGGATACCACCCTCGGCGACAGTGGCCTGGGCACGGAATGCCTCGGTCAAGAGGAGAGTTGAGCCGGAGTCTTCCATGATGAATTCCTTGCGGGCAGCAGGGGCACTGGGGTCGAGGGCAAGGTATGCGCAGCCGGCCTTGAAGATACCAAGCATGGTGAAGAAAGCCTCAGGGCACTTGTCGAAGCAGATGGCGACAATGGAACCGGGCTGGACATGCTGCGCAACCAGACGCGCCACCTTGTTACCGCGGTCGTTCAGCTCCTGGTAGGACCACTCGGTGCTGATTGGCCGATCGTTGTCATCAAAAGCCGTGACAAACTGGAGAGCAGTCTTGTTGGGCTGCTTTGCGGCCTGAACCTCGACAAACTGGTGCATCAGTTTGATCTCAGATGGCAGCTCGGCATCTCTGGGAGGAAGCACACTGTAAAGGCCGGAGTCAATGGGGACAAGATCATCCTCGCTGGCATCGGGGCTGAAAGCTAGGTGAGCCACAACAGCATCAAACTGTGCCAGGAGTGTCTTTGCATGCTCCTCCGGCAGGAAGCTCGTGTCAAAGGTGATCTGGTACTCAAACTTGTTGTCAGCGTGTGGGATGGCTTCAATCGACACAGGGTAGTCAACAACAGCCTTCTCGTCCGTAATCGTCCATGGGTGAGTTGGACGGCTGCCAGACACAGCAGTAGGGAGCTGGTTCTCAATAGCCTGGTAGACAACAAGTGTGTCGAATAGGCGTGCATCAGGCTGGCTCAGCCAGCGCTGGATCTGGCTCAGAGGCACATGTTGGGACTTATGCAGGAGGATGTTTGTGTCCATTAGCTGCTCGACGAGGTCCCGGTTGCGCGTCTTGTTGGTGGCAATGACAGGCAGAGTTGAGATGCAGGGGAACAGGGCATTCTCAGTAGCCTCAGTGTTGCGACCAGAAAGAACAGCGCCGAAAACGACAGAAACATCTCCAATGTACGAGGACAGGATGCGGGCCCATGCGGCTTGAAGAACAGCGTTGAGGGTGAAACCTGCTGATCTGACGGCAGCCTGGAGATCCGAAAGCGGCTGTGCAGAGATCTTGGACAAGACCTGGAACTCGGCCGGCGACACCTTGAGGGGCGTCAGGATGGGGAAGCTGTTGACGACAGCCTGGGGTGCGCGGTCCTTCCACAGCGAGGAAATGGCAGACGAGGGACCTGTTAAAGAGGTGACCTTGTGCAGGATGTCGGCAACGGCAGCCTCGGTAGAGGCGAGATCTTGCTGCTTGGTTTGCTCGCCAGAAATGATATAGTCGGAAACAGTGTCAAAGATGATTTGAAGGCTGGCAGCGTCGTAGAGAGCGTGATGAATGGCAAGGTGGCATGTGAGACTGGAATCGCTCTCAACGATGGCAACCTGCCACGGCGGAAGTTGGGTGTTAGATAGTGCCTTACGGGCCGCATCAGCACGCCACTGAGCAAGGTCAAACTTAGCCTCCAAGGTCTCCTTGACAATGTGAACCTGGACGTGGTTCTCAAGCATCGACGCCGACGAGATCTGGATCATCGCGTAGGGAGACAGGGAGCTGGCCTCCTCGGCACTGTCAATGTTGATGAAGCCTGTCCGAAGCATCGGGATGGACGAAGCAGCGTGTCTCCACGCGTCTTTCCATGCCTGGCTGGTAAGCTCCAGAGAGCCAACGCCCGACTCCTTGTTGAAGCTGATATAGTTGAAGTAGTTCTGGCCGCTGGACTTGAAGAACTCGGTGAGAAGACCAGCCTGCAGAGGGGTGCAAGGGAGAACAGCCTCAATCTCGCTGGCGAGGAACACACCGTGCTTGTCGAGAATGGGCTGGGCCGACTGCTTGAATTCGGTAAGATCAAGGACGGGAGCAGCAGGAGGGAAGGACGAAGCAATCGAGGGCGAGCTCAGCGGGGTATAGACGCCTGACGTTGGAGTCATGGGCTCAGACTCGTTTGAAGCAGAGGATGCCTTCGACAAGAAGTTGGCCATGGCCATGCAGCTGGGGTGCTCCATGACATCGATTACAGTCACCTGCAGACCACTCTTACGGAGGACTGCGGCCACCTGGACAGCGCGGATACTGTCGAGGCCCAGACGGTAGATAGTGGTTTCGCGTCTAATGGAGTCTTCGGGGATGCCAGACAGCTGGGAGAGGACAACCCGGATCTTCGACTCGGTTGGGGTCCACATCTCAACAACCTTGGTGTCCTGAACAGCGGCAGCGGTCTCGTCAACGGGGAGCGGCGCACGCTCAAACTCAAGCTTCAGGCCTTGGAGGCCGTCCTGGAGGGACTGGGGGAGATCATGGCTAGCAGGGATCTGCGACGATGAGAACTTGAGGAGCATCTTGGCGATGGCAGAAAACAGCTCAAGGACCAGAGCAGAGCCTCCTTCAGGAAGGACGTGACTGTTAAGTTAGTAAGTTTAATCGTGATGGCGGAAGACGTAGAAGTCCCAGGATTCATACCTCTCTGAGTGAAGAGTGACCTCGATTTCATCCTTGGCTTGGTTGGGTACCAGCTCGCACACAAGGGGAATCTGCCATGTTAGCATAGTTCGTAGAGACTATATTCCGAATATCAGATTTATAACTTACATCCATCTCGCCGTCATCGTTAAGCAGGGTCCAGACGGAGCTGTCAAGGGGCTGCGAGGGCTGCTGAAGCAGGAGCAAGCTGTCAAAGAGACGCATACCACCCAAGTGCTGTCTCTGGATCTTGCGGAGAGGAGTGAACTGGTACTGCATAAGCTCAGGGTTGAGGGCCTGGAAGTAGGCGAGCAGATCCTTGGACGAGCCCAGAGACGACAGTGCGGCACGGACGGGCAGAGTGTTAAAGCAAGGAGCCACAAGGCGGTCAACACCATCGACAGGGATGGACCGGCCGTTGTAGACATTGCCAAAGCACACATCATCCGTCTCCGAAAGCACGGCGAGTACACAGGCCCAGGCACTCTGGCATGTGGTCAACAGCGAGACTCCAAGCTCCTTTGCCTGGCCCTGGATAATAGACAGTGGGACATCTAGTGTCTGCTTGACAACGACAGCGGGCTTTCCAGCGTTTTCAGGGTTGGCAGGCTTGTCGGCTGAGAGAAGGGCAGGGCGGAAGCCGTCCAGATGGGTCTTCCAGAAGCTGTCGGTCGACTCAGGGAGCGCAAGTGCCTGGTTAAGGAATGGCTCAAACGAGGGGACGGTCTCAGTGGCCAGAGGCTGGCCGGCAATGAGAGTCTCGACTTCAGACAGGAGAAGACCCATCGCCTCACCATCGTAGACAGCGTGGTGGCAAACAAAGGACAGGAACGACTCGGCGCCCTGCTTGATGACAGCGAAGGAGACAGGGGGCTGGAAAGCGTCAACAGGGCTGGCGAGAGTCTGTACGTGCTTTTCGACTAAGCCCTCAACGGTCTCGACGTCGCTTGCCACCATATCAATCCAGGGGGTCTGGTAGCTCTGGAGAACAACCTGGGCAATAGGGTGCGAGGCATGGTCAGTAGTGGCAAAACAGGTGCGCAGGATCTCATGGCGCAAGCACATTGCCAGCCAGGCCTCCTTGACAAGAGCCAGGTCGGATGTCTTCAGCTTGAACAGCATGCGGTTGACATATGAGCGGCCGCGGACGGGGGACACCAGCATGGCTTCCTGAAGAGGCATGCAGGGAAGGACCTTGGTTGCGTTAAGAGAATGCGAGTCCAGGCTAGCCTTGAGCTCGGCCAGGTACGTCTCGGAGAAGACAGCGACGGGCTTTTGGACAGTTGGCTCGGTGGTCTTGACGACACTCTTCTCGATCACCTGGGCCAGCTGGGCTACAGACATGTTCTTGAGGATATCCGAAATGGCGATACGCTTCTCGAGGGTGCGGGACAGAACCTTGGAAACGCGAATAGCCGATAGAGAGTCCAGGCCGAAGCTGGCAAGGGGCGTCCAGCGGCCAATAGCATGGACATCAGCACTAAGGGCGTCAGCCAGAACCTGAGCAAGCTGCTTCTCGAGGTCGGACCATTGGCCAGAAGAAACGTCATCGACATCAGCATCAGTCGTCTCCGAGACGTAGCTTGTTGCAGTCAGAGCATCCTTGGTCAAATCGCTGAACAGCGCAGAGAGGGAGCGCTTGTTGATCTTGCCGGAGGGCATGAGAGGCACACCCGAAATGGGAAGCAAGAACGAGGGGACCATGTAGCTGGGCAGGCGCAGAGAAAGCTGGGTGAAAAGCTGTGCAACCGTGTCGAGAAGAGTCTTGTCGCTGACATCGAGCAGCTGAGGAAGAGCTGTGGTTGTAGCCGACAGACCGCGTTCGGAGGGAACAAAGAACGATGCAAGCTGGTCCGAGCCAGAGTCTTCCTGGCGCACGGGGACAGTGACGACCTGCAGCAGGAGACCAGAGTCGCGGAGAACGCTGTTGATCTCGTTGAGCTCGATTCTCTGACCGCGCAGCTTCACTTGGTCATCGATGCGGCCCGTGAACATGATGGAGCCGTCGGAAAGCATTCGGCCGATATCACCAGTGCGGTAGATGCGGCCAAACGAAGGATGCTGGATAAACTTTTGGGCGGTCAACTCTGGCTGGCCGAGGTAGCCGCTCACAACCTGGTCACCACCGAAGCACATCTCACCGGCAGAACCGATGGGCACAGGATCGAGACCATCGACCTCAAGGATGAAAGAGGACGTGTTCTCGAGGCCAGGACCGATGTTGCAACCCAGGACGCCATCCATGCATCTCGCAGTGCACACGTTAGTGAGCTCCGAGGGACCGTATCCCTGGTATAGGTGCTTCGACCAGGCCTTGGACACACGCTCGGTAAGAGGTTCACCAGCAGCAACAAGGAACTCGACAGAGGGAGTGTTCTTGGGGTCAATCAAAGACGCCACTGTTGGAGTCATACTGAGGTGGGTGGCGCCGAGCAGGTTCACAACACGCTCAATATCCTCGAAGAGCACGTCGTTGGGAGCCGAGCACAAGCACATTCCGTAGATCCACGTGAAGAAGATCTCAAAGACAGATACATCGAACACGAGCGAGCACGACTGCAGGAGGCGGCCATTCTCTGGAATGGGGTAGATGCGTGAGAGAGCGTCCAAGTTGCTGCAAATGTTGGACTGGGGCACGCAGACACCCTTGGGAACACCGGTACTGCCCGAGGTGTAGATGACATATGCGAAGCGCGAGCCATCGACGGCCACGTTGGGATTGGCAACCGAAAATGCTTGGAGGTCGGCTGCCTGGAGGTCAAGGGCAGTCAGAGGAAGGCCAGAGACGACGGCAGAGTACGCGGCACTATCAGTCAGGCAGTGCTGGACTTTGGCCTGCTCAACAATGAGCTTGGCTCTGGCCGCGGGGATGCTAGGCAGCAGGGGGAGGTAGGCGCCACCAGCCTTGAGGATACCGAGGATACCAGCATACAGGTTGACCGACTTCTCCATGACAATGGCCACAGCGTCGCCAGGCTGGACACCGACAGACTGGAGGTAGCTAGCAATGCGGTTGGCCAGGGCGTTAAGCTCGGCAAAGGTCAGTGTCTGGGTCTCACCGGCACCGGCCAGAGATGTCGCGACGCACAGAGCAGGACTGTTAGGGGTCTTCTCGGCGGCTTTCTGGACGAGCTGGGCCAGGTCTGCCGTGCCGTTGAACGACTTGTAGTCGATGTTGCGAGCTGACAGAAGCTCCTGGGGAAGGCTGCTGGAGATTGTGGACAGGTTTGCTTCGACATTGCCGACCATGTGTACAAGCACTGAAGAATACTGCTCGATAAACATGGACACCTGGGCCTCTGGGAAGGCATCGGTGTGGAAGGTGGAGCGGATCTGGAAGCCATCCTGGACCGGCTCAACCTCCCAGAGCAGCTTTGTCTCGAGGTAGTCCTGGTGAGCAACCTCGACCACGATGTCACCTTCTGACTTTTGGCTGTAGAGCGACTCCTGGTAAACAAACAGGGCATCGTACAGCGGCTGGCCGGGTCGGAAACCCGCAGTCTTCTTGATGTCGGAGAAGGGGAGGAAGCCGTGGGCAAGGAGAGAGCGGCTGGCCGAGTGGGTGCTGGCCAAAAGATCACGGATGGTTCTCATTCTCGACAGATCAGTGCGGACTGGCACAGTCTGGAGGCAAGGGCCGACGACTGACTCAATTCCGTCCAGCGGAAGAGTGCGTCCCGACGTGACAGTGCCAAGAACCACATCCGAGGAGCCGAGCAGTGAGCTCCAGAGCCAGGCAAGAGCTGCTTGGAAGATAGCCTGGGGGCTGCTTCCGATGGACTTGGCAACTGCATCGATCTGGTCCTTGTCAAAGCCGGTCAGCTTGGCCGTCTTGGAGAGGACGGGTGCATTCTCGATTGGGCGCTCGTTGATGCGAGGCAGCTGTGTCGGCTGGAAGCCGTTGAGCGACTCAGCCCAGTACTTCTCAGCCTCGTTCTTGCGAGAGGCAGGAATCTCGCGGTAGTGCTGGACAACAGAAGAGTACTGGAGCTGCTGCTGAATCACACCACCCTGAAGCAGCGTGCTCAGATGCTGACGCATCAGATCCATGGACCAGCCGTCATAGACAGCGTGGTGGATTTGAAGGACAGCGCGGATGACATTGCTCTTGTCGCTTGCTGTATCCTCAATCTGAACGGTAAAGGGTGAAAGCAGAGACGCGTCAGAGTCAAACTCGAAGTCGCGGGTAAGCTGAGCAACGACTTGGACCTGTTTCTCCGCCAGCTGCTTGCGGACGACCTGGACGAAGCGGCCATCATGCTGAACGAAACCGGACCGCAGCGACTCGTTGTTCTGGATCAATTTCTCGAAAGCAGAGGCAACATCGGAGGTGGCAAAAGTGTTGGCAAACTCGAGCTCTACCCAGTTGCAGTAGGCCTTGGGGTTGGACATGGTCTCTGCGAGCATGGCTGTTTGGATGGGGTTGCACTCGGAAACAAGCTGGATATCGCCAACCGAGAGAAGATCCGAAGCGACCACCTGAGCCTCGAGAATGTGGCTCGAGACCGAGTCATCCTGCTTTTCATGTGACGACGCAATCAAAGCTTGGATACGTGTGTGCAGAGCAGCCAGCGTTCTTGACTCGAGGACATCGACGGCACTGGCATTTGGTGCAACGGACGACCGGATGGCGGCGGCAAACTGAATGGCCTTGAGCGAGTCCAGGCCAGAAGCGGCCAGCACCGAAGTGCTGTCAAGAACAGTTCCCAGGATATCCTTGGAAATCTCGTGCAGCTTGCGGTCGAGGTCGTCCTTGTAGGAAGCAACCGCGGGCGCTGAGGACAGAGCGGCGGTCTTGGAAGCTGCCTGTGCCTCGGCGTACTCGGAAGCAATGCGCTTGCGGTCGACCTTGCCAGACGCCAGACGGGGAAAGTCTGCCATCTGAACAATATCGTTGGGAATCATAAAACGCGGGAGCCAGGCACGGCTTGACTCGAGAATGCGCTCCTCCATGACGTCAGGAGTCGAGTCTGGTCTTGGGCCGACATCGCAAAATGCAACGAGCATGCCGTTGATGACAGAAGCAGCACAGCCCAGACAGCCCTCTGCGCGCAAGACGGCCTGCTCGACTTCGCCCAGCTCAATGCGCTGACCGCGGAGCTTAACCTGGCCACCGGATATGCGACCAGAGCACTCGAGGAGGCCCTTTTCGGTGATTCTTGCCTTGTCGCCCGTACGGTAAAGACGGCCGTACTTGACAGTGTCGATGAAAGCTGCTGCCGTCTGCTCGGGGCGGTTGATGTAGCCACAGGCCAGCTGGTAGCCACCGACAGCCAGTTCACCAACCTCGCCCATAGCGGCCACCTCGGGGTCGCCGGTGGGGGGAGGGGCATTTTCTTCGTCTTCTGCGATCTTGAGGATGTATGCAGACACGGTGTCCAGCGGGAAACCAATATTTCTCACCGATGCCGAGCCGTCCAAAGAAGGCTCCAGGGTACTAGATTGTTAGAGACTGGAGCAATAGTACAATCACAATTTCTCAGCGGATTGGTGTTTATGGAACATACCAGTGAATTGCAGCCTCTGTAGGACCGTACATGGCCCAAAGGATGCTTGTTTTGTCGGGGCCGGCACCGAACTCGCGAATGACGGGCTCAGTCATCATCTCACCGATTGTGAGGAGCAGGCGCAAGTTTGGCGCATTTGCGCGGGTACGCAGAAGACTGCCGGCGACTGTGGGTGTAAGCTCGCACGCGTCAATGTTCATGGAGTTGATGACGTGCGGCAGATCGTTGAGCATTTCGCCACGGTTGGCGCAAACGAGCGTGGAGCCGCGGTAGAAGGGGAAGAAGATTTCAAAGACAGACACATCAAAGGTGGGCGCGGCAAACTGTAGGAAGCGCTGGAACTCTGGCATGTGGCGGTCGTGGGCAAGGAGACTCTGGGTGGCCGCATTGTGCGGGACACCGACACCCTTGGGCGTGCCTGTTGAGCCGGACGTGTACATGACGTAGGCAAGGTCTTCTGGGGAGGGGATCTTGGCGGGCGTGTAATCGGCCACGGCGTCTATCCGGTCAAACAGGCCCATTTCGTCGACAATAATGGCCTGGATGGGCCGGTCCGCTGGCAATCTGGCAGCCATGTCCTTTGTGGTGATGATGATGTCGGCCTTGACATCGTCGAGGATGAAGCGAATGCGCTCGACAGGCGCATCCAGCTGGATGGGGCAGAAGGCGCCGCCGGCCTTGAGAATGGCAAGCTGTGATACATAGAGCTCTGGAGCTTGGGGGATGAGAACTGGGACGACAAACTGCTTGTCTTGTGACGGCTCTGCACTGTTGTCTTCTGGTGAAGATGGAGAGGGAGCTGGTTGGCCAGCTCCAGACGCGTCAAGAGCCTTCAGCTGGCTGCAGATTTCGGCAGCAATCACCGTGGCGAGGCCGTGCAGCTGCGGGTAGGACAGTGTCACCTGTCTCCCGGTCTGGTCCAGGTAGTCCAGGGCCGGCTGTGTAACCGTAGACGGGCTGCCGTCCTCGGCGGGCGCGCCAGTGGCGAGCAGCTCGTGAAGCAGCTCAGGGCCCGGAAGCTTGAGAGGCTCTCCATTGAGGATAGAGAGCTGTATTTCGGCCATTGTAAAATCGCAAAATAAATGCAGAGATTATTATAAAAGTGTAAAGAGTAAAAGAATGTGGAGGTTGGCCCAAGAATCTAGATGTCGTGTCTAGAATGTCTTGCAAGGGATTGTGTAGATGTCTTGATCGTGACTGAATCTCGCGATGAAGCTGTAGATGCGTATAAGACGGCCAATGAGGATGGGAATAAGGTCAGGGCACAAGTGCAGTCGTATTGAAAGACGAGCAGAGCAGTGTGCGTGTGGAGGCTGCGAGCGTGTGTAAGTAGGTATGATGTAAAAGCTGCATGGAAGCTCTCTTGTGTTGGAGAATGGAGAGCAAATGGCAGGTAGGGTTGAGGGAATGAGTGGTAGAGCGGTGTTCAAATGGGTCCTGCCTCTAATAATGGATCTTGGGGACATGCAAGGATGTCATAACTCATAAGAATCCAAACAGGAAGGCGCCGAGTTGGCGATGCTCTTTCGTTCTTTCCTCCGAGCTGCTCCTCCTGCTTCTCCAGCCCAGGGTAGCTCCTAATTACACTATCTGCACCCTGTTGAGCCGACTGCGGACGGTGGCCGCTTGTGTCTGTGGAGGTGGGCAGGTTCCATCGCAGTTAGTGCTGGGTACTGGCAGGCAGACTGGGTCGCTCTTGCTCCGTCGGTCGAGCTATTCTAGCTTCCTTCTTGGTCCATTATTCCATTATTACTACCGTGAAACTACTAACTAATAAAGACTAAAACTACTAAACAATGCATCACTCCTTCCCGTCAGAGTAATTTTCCAGGTACGGAGCACGAACAAAGGTCGCATCTTGGGAAGGAGCCCACCGACCTCCATCTGATAATTCTTAGGGGTGGACTACTCCGTATATGGGTGATCTGCCTATACAATGCGAAAGGGCACAGGTCTCAAAGGCACATGCTTGTTGGAGACAAGTGTGTAATGGAAACTCCAGGCACTTTCCTATTCGGGCCTGCCTTGCACTAGCCATCAGATGTACCTGTACAGGCGGGTGCAGGTGCAGGTACAGGTACATGCCGCAGTGTCGTCAGCGGTGCCCTGTTTTTCTATTTAATTTCGGAATTCATTTTATTTATTTATTTTTCTTCTTTTCTTGTTCTTTTTCTTTCTCTGTGGCCTTCTTTTTCCACGATTGACAGTTCGCCCCAGGATCCCGGCGAGCTATTTTACATTTAATTATATTTTGCAGTCCGGAGAAAGGCGGCATATTCATACTATAGTATGCGTCGGTTGCGCACTCTATTTTTCTCAAGTAATAAAACTGCTCACTGCTGCAAGCAAGTGGTGTGTCTGATGTGTCCGATGCCAAGTCAAGAAGCACCGTGGAGGGGCACATCGTGATGTTCGGAGACTCAACGGAACAGAGACAAAGGAGGAGTACATAGTATAATAATGGAGGATGGACGATGTACGGAGAACTATGTGCAGAAGCAACCCCGCCGGCAATTGGAAATAGAATTATAGCATTAAACAAACTGCCGAGGAAGAAGAAGAATATTGTCAAAAAAAAAGTTAAGCCGAAAAAAAAAGCACAAGGATGTGGGAAGAAAGGAAAAATCAGACAAGAGACAAGAGGCAAGAGGGGGGCAAGATTGATAAACAAGGATCAGTGATAGATATGTAATAATAAAACCAAAAATATCAGCAGGGATTTTGGGAGACGGCGTCTGCCATGCAATGTACGGAGTATGTCTTGTTCTCTAGTAGGTTGCATTCTTCCAGGTATAGCATGACGAGCTCCGGTCGGAGGCAGTGCCAGAGGTGTATGGACGGCACCGAGTAGGGGCAAGGGTGGAGGAGTAGAGCAGAAAACAAAAGCATGTGTAAACCGAGAAAGCAAGGCAAGCATTACAGAGAAAATAATACGAGAATGAAAGTGAGAGAGGCACCGGCGTGGGGTCCCTGTCGCCGAGCCTGCGTGGTACCTCGTCGTCACATCCGAATGCCGAGACTCGAGCATCGCCCTGGGCTTGGGCTTGGGCTGCAGCATGAGAGAAGACGCTCGGTATAGATGAAATAGGAAGCTGGCGGATGCCCGGCAAAGAGGCACAAGCGGAGATATCTATGCACAGAGTAGATGCACACATGAATAGATTCCAGAGACAAGGAGTCGAAGAGGTGGCGGAAGATGCACGCATGCAGTGTGGTGGCAGTGTCGTTTTTTGAGAGTAAGCGAGGGAAGCGATAGAATACGAGACGGGGATAGATGCAAAAAAAAAAAAAAAAAAAAAAAAAAAAAAAAAAGGATGATCAAGGCAACAAAGTCCAGAGAAGCAGCAATTAAAGTTAAAGTATGCTTGGGTGCCATTGGCCTACTGCCGTGCTACCGCCGTGAAAACTCTGAGGATCATGCCATCGACAGACAGATCAGTGGCGATGATCGTCGATGATGATATCGGGCAGAGGCATTACGGAAGAACAATAATATTGTAGCGAGGGTAACGAGGTGTGAGCTAACGGACCGACGTTGACGAGATGGCGAGAGCGAGGGAGTGGCAGATGGCATGGCCGTTGGATGGCCGTTAATGGAGTGAGACATTGTTGATGTTCAGATGTTTTTTTTTTTTTTTTTTTTTTTCAGGATTTACTTTTTCTTTTTTTATGTTTTTGTCTCATTTTCTTCTTTATTCTTCGTTATTCTTCTTCCCGTTTCATCACTGAATTTTCACATTGTTCTACATCCACGCATGCGGGTGAGAAACATCCACAATACTTCGCAACAAGGAGGGGGGTGAGCCAAGTGATGGATATTACTTCGTTTATATACATATGCCGCATCCTTGATGCCTCTTGATCTGCTCCGTAGCGCATTTGTAGGCCCATCTTGACCCGCTACTGCCATTTTATTGATAATAGGATATGCAAGGTCGTCTTGTATTCTGTCAGATATTATAATAAGAGATATTTTCTTTGTTTTTCTTTTTATAATTCACAAAATACTCTGCATTTACCAGCAGTGATATGTATACTTAGTACACTGTTTCCTCTACTTGATCGAGCCCTTACATCAGTCGGTCCCTTTTTATGCAGCAGCGTCATACATACATCGTAAAGAAGCCAAAAGCGTACTATGTAGAGGGAAACAAGATTTAATAAAAAAATACATAGTAGTAACTAATCAAAAATACAGACTAAAAAAAGAACAACGGGAAAAACAACCACAAAAGACCAGCCGCCGGCTCCGACCCTTACTCCGTGCAAAACAAGACTGTCGTCATTTTGAATTTCGAATTTTGAGTTTTCGCAGTGCTGCCGCTCACGCTCATTGGCAAAGAGGTGACGAGAAATGGCCGACGACACACTTCGGCGACGACTCCTAAACGGGCGTCGTCATGTGCAGAGTGCTGCGAGGAACGGAGTTTGTTGTGCACTGATTATTTCTTCTCTTTTTAATGACGTCTTTGTATTTTTATTTATTTATTTTCCTTCTTTTTTTTTCTAACTTTTAATTCCGCATCGCGTGGAGCGGCTATTGGCTGTGAGTGAAGATCAGAAAAGTTGGACGGGCCATCGACGTGAGCAGCAGGAGACGGATGAACAGATCCTCGATCAGCACGATGCGAAATGTACGATGTACTCTGTATTGACTCGGCATAATGTCCCTGATTCGATTATATTATTCTTTTTTTTTTAAAGAAAGAAATCAAATACAGTTCTCCCATCTTCTTTATCAATCAGTCTGTCGTATATCTTACGGAGTCGATTCTAAATATCGCCTTCGACGTCCTCGCTTGCCTCGCTCTCCTGCTCTTCTCTCGTTCTCTCGTTCTCCCGTTCTCCCGTTCTCCCGTTCTCCCGCTCTTTCGTTCTTGTGATCTTCGTGCCGTCCTTGCCACGAAGCTGCACCCATCGCGGCTTTGCCTGCTCCCGATACACGTATCCCACGCTCGCAGCCATTGCCTGTTATGATGCTTGCTCCTGTACTCTCCACGTCACTAATACTCGACGCCATCACCTCCCAGCTAGCCCCATGCACGCGTGTTTCGCCGCCTGTTATCTTTGACAGCGTCTGCCACCCATCACCTCACCACACATAACCACCACGCTTGTCTTGTCCCAGCCACCAACCACCCACTATTCCCTCTCATATCACTCTTCGTCGCTCTCTACCTCGCACATTGTCTTCCTTCTTCAACTAGGTGTCTTACTCATTCCCTGTACACCATATCTGCATCCTCAGGAACTCTTCTTCTACCCTGCCTGCACCCACGTCTTTTTCCATTTGCTTTGCTGCCCACACTTGGCTTGCATGCTGTGGCTTCTACTATGTATCCTCCATCCATCCATCCTCAAGCCAACCCTCCCTATTCGTTGCTCCTCCTCCTTACATGATCACTTCCCATGCCCACCCACACTGCCTGTTCTCATCGGTTCGTTTTCTTTTTGGGGATGTCGTTTTTACTACTATTCATTTTTAGTAGCACAGTTGCACGACTGTTCCATATATATTGGCCCGGCCGACGAATGAACTTGCTCGCAGACCCCCAATGCTGACATTCTCTCGTCTCTGACTGGCCCGATCATTGTCGTGGAGTCGTGATGCATCCCCGACAATCGTGCGGCTGTCATCATCCAATTTTATGTTTTTGTGACATCCAATATTCATCCCGCATCCCTCGCTGGGACTGCTTGACAGACAGCCATTGCATTTGATTGTATTTCATTGCCCGTTCCCTGATTTGCCCGGTTCGAATATGCTATCACCGAGCTTCGATCTCCGACCGAATTATATCCTCTGCAATCCTGCTGATGTGCTTCCCTGCTGCCTCTGTGCATCTTGTGCTGATGCCTAGCCGCCCTCGAATTGTCAGATGATCAGAGACATGTGCACTCCATATTGGACGATGCAGATGATTACGGTGTGTTCCGAGTATTCCTCCCAAACACCCAACAAAAGGATGCCAGGCTCGGTCCGACACCTGGGCCGTGTTAGTCGTGTGGCTGGTGAGCAGGGGCCTCTATGAATTGCCCGTTTAGGTAATTATCACTGTGTAGCCCGTCGTTGTAAGGATTACTGTACACTGTGATACTGTGATACTATGACACGGACAGCAATCGGAGTATTCAAGTAATTGACATTGCACGAAAGCATTCATTTCAAGAGGTAACAATATAAAAGCGAAAAAGGCAGAGGCAGAAACACAAACGGACAATGACATGAGTAATGAAATTATAAGAAATGAACATAACAAATGCGTGTAGTGCAGTATTAAAGAAAAGAGTAAACCAAAAAGAAAAGACAAGAAAACACACAAAAAAAAAACCACTACAATTTTTAGACCGCCCTCGTGATACTGGCGGCAATACCTCTTTTACACAGAGGATTGCCCATCGTGCCTACAACCACCAACCTACTGAGCACCTAGGCGCTAGCTCCGAAAATCGACTCGACGATTTCTCCCGAACGCGTAGCCAGGACCGACAGCAGGGTGTCGCTCAGCTATTTTTTGTTGTTAGTATGGGTTTCCATGGGGTTGCTTTTCATTTCGGTATTTTTTTTTGTAGTGGGGGGGAGGGGGGTGGACAAATGGGAGAGGAGAGGGTAGAGGGAGCAAGGATAAAACAGGGCAAATGAACCACAGTGAGAGAAGAATAAGAGAAATAGGAAGAAAAAGGAAGAGGGAAAAAAAAGAACTTACACCATGGGTGCCCTCGCAGCAGCCTTGCAGGTAGACTCCAGAACCATTGGCCACCTGGCCGGGCGCAAACCCAACGTGGTAGTCCCGAGACACGCTCAGAACCTTGGGCGACTTCTCGTCCACTGTCCAGCTGCCAATGCCCACCTGTGCATCATCGGCCGCCTTGCCCACTGGCGTCTCGGGCAGCAGGGGCCACAGGCCCTTGAGCATCGTAAGGTGTGCGTTTCTCTGGTAGCCGGTAGCGCAGATGATCAGGTCCACATCAAGCTCCTGCACCTTGCTCGGGTCCTGGAGCTCAGGCTCGACAACGAGGCGCAGGCGGTCCTCCGCATCGGGAGTCACGCTCACGACGTGGTGGCCGCCCAGGATCCGGTGAGGCCACTGGCTCTCGTCCGTGCCCAGAACACGGCGCTGATGGTACATGCGCTCGTAGAGGGCCTCGATCAGCTCGAGGCGGACAACACCGTAGTTGGTCGGGCGGGCCTCGTCCAGAATGTTCTTACGGTAGCTGGCGGGCTTGGGGTACAGGTTGTCGACATACTCGGGGTTGAAAATGGAGTTGACGCTTTTAATTAGTAAAAGCTTTTTTTTTAAAAAAATAAAATAAAAGAAACGAAAGAGAAAAATAGAAATGAGGAAACTTACAAAGGAGAGTCGTCACTAGGGCGCAGGAACTCGGAGCGCATAATCAGAGAGGTCTTGGAGTTGGGGTACAGGACCTGGATGTTGTTGAAAATCTCAGCTGCACTCTGGCCAGCACCAACAACAGCAACACGGTAGGCGGCGTTGCGGTTGGTCAGAATGGTAGGCACAAGGTGGGCGTACTGTGAAGAGTGAATGACGCGAGGGTGTGCGGCAGGCATGCTAGGGGGCAGACGCGGCTTGCCGCCCGTGGCCATCAGCACATTGCGTGCACGGTACGTCTGCTGGACGCCAGTCTTTGCGTTCTGGACAGTCACGCGGAAAGTGGTGAGGGGAGAGCCGGCCTCCTGAGCCTCCTTGTCGGCCTCGACCAAGACGACCTCGCTGCCGTAGACAACCGACTCGTCAAACGTGCTGGCACACCACCGCAGGTAATCCTCGTACTCGGTACGTGCAGGCAGGAAAGTGCCCAGGTTGGTGAACTCAACCAGACGGCCGTTTCTGTGCAGGTAGTTGATGAAGGTGAAGGCAGAGCGCGGGTTGCGCAGAGTAGCAAGATCCTTGACAAACGAGATCTGCATCTTGGCTCCGGGCAGCAGCATACCGGCGTGCCATGCAAACCGCTGCTGCTTCTCCAGGAACAGAACCTTGGGGGGAGTCTGCAGAGCACCAGACTCGAGAGCGTCGTGCAGAGCCACGGCCACCGACAAGCTGGCGGGGCCGAAGCCGACGCAGATCAGGTCCTGGACGGCCTCGGGGTCGGCAGGGCTCAGACGGGATTTGTTAGAGGTAGAAACCTTGATGGGAGTGGCAACGCCGTTGCCGTTGGTGTGGCCGTTTGTGACGCCGTTGACGCCGTTGCCGTTGACATGGCCGTTGGCATGGCCATTGGCGTGGCCGTTGGTGTGGCCGTTGGTGTATCCGTTGACAGTCATGGTGTAGAAGTGGTGTACTGTTCAATGCAGTTTGGAGATGACTGGGACTGAGTACAGAGTGGTCTGAAAGAGTTGCGTGTTAATGGCAAAACAAGAAACTGGGCCGACCACGGTAGAAGTTAAGAAGTAAGAAGTTATTAAGTCAAGAATCTGGCAAGAAAGTCAAGCCACACTTTCATCTGGCACCGATATGCCCGAGTTCTGTAATAAGGAATAAGCTCAGAGAGGCAGGTCGGAGTCTTCCTGATGTGTTCCACCCCGCGCTACTTTGATTTTATCTAATTTGATTTTATCTAATTTGATTATTTGATTATTTGATTATTCTGGGTTTCTGTTTATGTTGATTTTTTTTCTTGGTGTGTTGATCGCCGCTGTATGAGGCGTTGCTTCGTTTATCCTGTTGCTAATAAGTTTCTCACTATTACAAGTCTGTGCCGGTCCTCGTCTTCATGCACATCTCGTACTATGTCATTTCTTTACTTCCCTTTCCGACACCCCCCCCCCTCCGTATGACGCTAGTGACGTTGTTGCGATGGAGCTCCTAGAGGAAAGGCCCGCTCTACTATTTCATACATAGGTACATACTGTTCGTACGAATAGTCGCATAGTTGCCAGGCAAAGGGTGCGGTGTCTTCCGGCTGTGGTGAGGTGAGTATTCTTGGCTTTTGCGCTTTGCCGTGCTGAAGAAATGATGAATGAAGAATAACACAAGGCAGCGTGGCTTATGCATTGTCTCTTTTCCCGGGCCAAGGGTAGCACCAAGCAATGCGCATGCATCCTAATGTAAGACACAAGACACAACTGCTGCCACCATCCCACTCTGCCACCACTCTGCCACCACTCTGCCACCACTATGCCACCTGTCAGGCGAGAACGCTGTTTCATGCAATGCTCAACAATGCTCTCGCGTTATTCCATCATGTAACTCTGACCAAACATATGCAAGAGGGTGTGGGAGTGTAGGATACAGATCGCTCAAATGGAGCAATGTATCTGAAAATCACGACAGAGCCTAGACAAAACAGCCCACCCGCGCGTGAAATGCGTGAAAGTAGAGGTGACAAAAGGGCAAGTAGCGAGGTAGCAGGACAATAGCCCGAAAATGTGGACAGATACCATGTAGATGCTTGCAACTTGAACTTGGTGAGTGAAAGGCCCGTCGACTTTGACTACTTGCACTTCCTCGGTAGTGAAACTTTGGCAAGAAAAGTCTGAATTAAAAAAAAGTTTCAAAGCAAGGATCTGATAAAAACCTTGAAAATTGCCGTGAAAGGAAAGATTTTAGCAGAAGCGAGCAGGGGTAAAAGTTGCGTAATTTGGACAAAGTACTATACGGAGTATATACTTTGTAGAATGAGAGAGCGAACGACGCTAAGATGGTGTACATCAGATAAAAACTCTGATAAAAGTCGGATAAAAATCAGATAAACCAGAAACGAGATGGGTTCGAGATGGATAAAATCAGATAAAACCTCAAACCCTCGAAAGATAAATCACATCAATTCGGAGCGGAATTGAGAATCATCAGATAAAATCAAACGAGAAGAGAAAAGAGAAAAAAAAAATAAGAAAAACAAAGCCAAAGCAGAATCTGATAAATCGGCCAAAGCAGATAAAGCATATCAACCCATCGCTGCATGGCGGTGCGTTGCATGGCGGTGCAGCATGCAAGACAGAGTTTTTCTGGTGATGCACGGTCATATGCAAACACCAGCCAGCTTACCTGGCTTGACGCAGGCTCCAAAAGGGATGCACCGGCACCCACAAAAGCACATAAACGGCACCGAGTGAACCATCTGATTAGGAAGGCGCAGGAGTAGATGTCTGCCGGTCCCGTTTGAGGAATTCATGCCACGATGCAGGGCGTCGAGATGGATGAAAGATGGCTGGAAGATGGCCTGATAGCTCAGTCTCAATGGCTCAGTAGATGGAAAACGGAGGATGGGTCCCGCACATTACGCCGCACAAGTACGGAGTGCGTCGGACAATCTGGAGAGGCGTTGTCGACTGCCGGCCCTTATTTGGCTCCAACGCCTCCATCTTCATCTCCATCTCCAACTCACTCCATATCCACAGCCAGCTCCCCCGGCCTTCTCGCCGCCTTTGCAAGTGTGAAAAGGTCTGTGGGCTCACGCATAGCCAGTCCAATCCGCCTTCGTCTACCGTGCCCGTTGCAGGGGTGTAGCCTGCTAGAGGATAGCTGGCCTGAGGACTTTGCACAAGGTACAGTGCATCTCCGCTGGCCCTAATGGGAAGAATCTTTCGGCCCTGCAACTGGGAATCTGGCCTGCATGCTCAAGTTTTCGGGGGCCATATGCCAATGAAGCGGCAATGCTAGACAGAAAGTCAACTTGTGTGGATAGACAGGAGCCGTGTGGGTGTCGACCGGCGTAGAACGAGACCGTGTTTGGCAAAGCTAAGGTATTAGCTCCGGCATACAATAGTCAAAGTCGAGGTACTCCGTGGTACCGAGTGCTGAGGTTTTCTTTTTCCTCTGTGTTGCCCCTCGTCATCATACTATGTACAGGCCCCATCCTGTTTTACCCTCCTGTACCTGTACATAGTATTGTTATTCTTTCCCTTTTTCTTCTTCTTCTCTGGCGTGCCATTTTGTCGGTTTTCTGACGATCGTTCTCCATCATATGGGCCGTGACAACCGTGGAACAATGAGCCCGTCTCGCCCAGGTCTTCCATGGGAGCCGACAGACGTTCCGAGAGATTCCTCAGAGTGGAGCACTACACAAGAGGCACAAGAAAAAAGCAACAGGCGATGTCGGCATTATCTCTAGATCTGATAAGATGTCCGGGGCTTGGGGCTCCATCAGTGCCAACGTGGCCCGCGTCGAGAAGGATTGGCAACCCTAGTGTCGTATTCGTCCTCAATCCGCCATCCCTGTACAAACTCTTGCGCCCATTTACCATTAAATCCTTTTTAAGTACCGGTACTTATCTTCTGGCTTGGAAGCTTGCTTCAAAGAGAGTTAACAGGAAAGCTTGGAAAACTGCCGTGGTCCAGGTTCGGTGCGCGTGTCTTGGCACGAATGCCCAGACACTAGAGAGATTGATTAGCACAGTCCAGCAATAAAGTTGAACGATAAACTCCAACAATTGAACTCCAGCCGGCAATAAGTAAAAGTTTGTTTCCAACACAAGTAGTGGAATAGAAGTAGTTCCCGCAACTACCCTCCATTGACTCTATTGTCGTCGAGTTCCATCCTCTTATGCTCAGGGGGCGGCATTTTGTCGTTTGTATATTTGGCCTGCTGGATCAGCTTCCTTGTTTGGCAATGAACGTCGTCGATGATTCGAGGTACTTTCCCGCAAGGAGCCATGGCACCATGGCACCATGAACAGGATGCTTGAAGACTTTTCATGCTCCCCTCTTCGTCCCTCTAGCCCGGCAAGATGCCACACAGAGATTATGCTGGGGCACTGACGTTGCATGGGAGATGAGCGCGAGGATGGCGAAAAAAAAAAGAAAAAAAACAACACGAGGCCAATCCCACCCGTGTCATAATACATAATCCATCACGATCGATTAATTAAACACTTCGACAAGGCAAGCGACTTCGGCACGTCGCAGTAGGAGCAGCATGAACACTATATTCGTTAGCAGAAATAGCAAGAAGGCTTACCCGAGGAAAACTCTGATGTCAAACGACCGGCCCCATTGCGGCGCATGTGGAAAGCAGAGAGGCACACTCGTTCCGATTTCAGGCGCAGTATATGCGATACTTGTCCGATGCAATCATGAGGGCTCACTTGACGATGCTTGGCTTGCCGGTGAGTTGCATGTAGCAAGGGCCTGCCATGAAAGACGTGCCACGCGGTGTAAAAATTGCAAGCCAAAAAGACACGATGACACGCAAACGTGCATTGAACTGGGTCCCTTTGTTGACAAACGTCATGAAGCACTTGTCAGTCGAATGTTTTATCTCCTCGCGTCAGATATTGATGTCTGTAATGGGTCGATGGAGCACATCGGCATAAAGTGCCGTGCCGGCGGGCAAGGCGATTTAGTAGATTGAAGATGCAATATTTAAATGCGTACGAGGTCAAAGAGTGGGATAATTGGAGAGTATGGTAGAAAAGATAGACAGGAACAAAAAGAGGCTTGTTTGTTGGGGGCTGGAAGATGAGATCAGATTAGATGTTCTAGAGTACGTCGAGGGGCCACTTATTTCATAACTCCGTTAAAACACTTTTACACAACAGGAAAGACCTGCCGACGGTTCCAGCCGCCCAATAGTCAACGGCAGTTGAGAAGCCCGAGTGTGGGTTATATTATATGCCGAGCTTATTGCCGCACCTTCCGTTCCGGAGGACTGTACTGCCCGTAACGGGAAGTGTCATCACTCTGGTGAACCAGTATGATCATGGAAACAGAAGGAGCAGAGGCCCATACCTGCCGATTTGGTATGAATGCCATCGAACCAGTTCAGGAAGGCCCATCGAGTAGCAGTGTTGCAATAATACACGTGAATATGTGATTATGTCATCTCTTTTAAATGTCCACAGAGTCGATGCTTTGAGCATCGCTGGAGGAACCTCGTACGTCAGTTTGCAGTGCGACAGTCACACGTATTGATGACCATCCGCCCGATGCTGACAACCATCTCAGTGGCAGCACGCCAGGTGGAAATACCAATATATCGAGTAGGAGGCGTAAAAGATTTAACGTTAATATATATGGTCGCAAATACCCCAGTAATGCATCATGGACTCATGGACGATCTGATAAGCATCTTTCAGTCCAACGGTGGTGTTGCGATAGCAAGTATCGTGCATGTACAGCCATGTAGAGGTACATCCTCGATATACTCAAAACCTTATCTACAAGATCATCCAGTCTTCTGGGCCTGCTCTTCATCGGGCGGTGCCGTAGCTTCGTCTGCAGCTTCAGCCTTGTGATCATCCTTGAGCGACGAGTACATCCCCCAGCCGGCACGGTAGCCGGCCCAGCGCGTTTCGTGCGGGCCGCGGGCAAAGCTCATGACGAGCGCGGCCACGACAAAAGCAATGCCTGCGTAGCCGCTATAGTGCCAGCCGCCAGCGGCATATAGCTTATTACATACGGACGTGCCCAGTAGCATGCCGCTGAAGCTGGAGACCATAAAGATAGTATTGACGCGATTGCGCGCCTTGGGCTCGATGGTGACCAGCCGTGTGCGGCAGCCGGTCTGGCTCAAGATCAGGCCCATGTCGATCAGGATGCCCATTATGATGGGGCCAGCAAGGGAAAAGGTACCGACAAAGGTGCCAATGATAATGCCCGTCATGGCGATCGTCAAGCCAATGATGTATGCATACGCCGTATGCAGGTACTTGGTCAAGTGGTGGATCAGGTGCGGGCTGACGAAGAAGGGCGGCATGCCGATAAGGGCAAACAGGCCAATGTCGAGCGTGTCGAGGTTGAATGGGGGCGAAGATAGCAAAAAGGTAAGCGTGGTCCAGTAGCCGACATAAGCGGCGTTCATGAAAAAGCCGATCAGACTCATCTGGACCAGCAGCGGCTGGCGCATGGCGATGCGGACCATGCTAAAGAGCATGCGGAAGTACGAGATACCTTCGGGGTTGGCGGACGGATAGTCGGGCAGCATGAAGAACAAGAGCACAAAAACAAGGCACTGGATGCCAAAAGCTACAAAGTAGATGGTTCGGTAGCTGGTGTACTCGGTTGCAATTCCGGAGATGATGCGGGCAAACAATAATCCCATAAAGATGCCGCCAAATATGACAGAGATCATCATGGCCCGGCGCTTCGGGGGCGCCAGTTCCGCAACTAGCGGCAACATGAGCTGTGGTGTCACAGTGGTAATGGCAGCAAGAAAAGATAAAATGCGGAAGACCGTAAACGACCTCGTCACGCACAAGCCGAGCCAGACGCTTGCCGTGATAAAGACCAGAGCCAGCGTCAGTGGCCGACGACGCACGATATCGGCAAGAGGGGCAAGGCCCAACAAGCCCAGAGCATAGCCGGCCTGCATCAGTGTCGGGATCTGGCTAGCAGTTTCGTAGGAGACGCCAAATTCTTTGGCCAGGACCTGTGATGTTAGATGTGGTTTCCGCAGGGTCTGCAGAGCCGGGCGTATCATACATTGAGAATGGGATGGTTGTAGTACAAGTTGCTGACGGTGAACATGCCGGCCTGGTTGTCAGTCACTGTTCTTCAGCATTAATCGGAACAGCGCATGGTTTACGCAGACATACAAACGAGAACAGTAGGCAGAGACCCCAACCAAATGCCGGCGGTGACTCCGGATCCCACCGGCAGCGAGGCGGCACGTAGTCAAGGTTTATGAGGCATTTTGTAAAGATGTTTTTTGAGTCTGTCGGGCATTTTGCTGGAGACTGGCTCGGCGATACATTTTCAACAGGTCCAACCCCGTCCGGTGATGTCGTCGTTGGAGCTGTCGCAGTCGGCGTAGATGTCTCAGGGGCCGCGACATCGGCACGGCCCGCTTCGTCACCCTTTCCCGTAGTCATTACCAATGACTCAAATCAAAATGACCCGGCTCCGGCTATTCGATACTTGTTAAATGGTATTCGCTGCGGAAAATATGACAGCTTAATTCAAGAGAGCCCGTCGTCGCCTACCAGCAGATGACCGGATTTTACCAGAATTCAATCGCCGGGCGGAAGGATAGCGATAGTGCTTACAAATCCCGGAAGGCGCTGAAACAGGCAGTACAGCTTGGCCCGCGCTCGTTTGGCACCCATCTCGTGCCGTTCCGGTGGTCTAGCTTAGACTTGGGCGTCGTCTTGCGGGGTCGGCTGCAAGGAAATGCTGTAAGGTGCAGTGCCGGGGTACTGTTCCAAGAGTGCTATCTCTCGTTTATTAACTGACTGCTAGGGTAGCAACTGCTCTGCTACGATTGCATGAACTAGCAGGGCGGCTATTCGTCAGTTGGTATATGTTTTTTCAACATTGCTATCAAGGTGCGCTTGCATCGGACGATTGTGACGATGATGAGATACACGTTTATTTTTGTTGGGTTTATAAGGCACTCTCGCGAGGCTACAGTTGATATTATTAATTAATGGTTTATACGGATAATGATGTGATTTTGTTTTTGAATTCTTCTTCTTTGCAAGGTTTTATTTGCAGTTTAAATGAGTTTTATTACCACTATTTAATTTAATTTACAATGAAAACAACAAACTTAGGACCTCATGAATATTTCAACAAGATCTATTGCAATCCAAAATAAAGAGTGATAATCTACGCGCTCCATGATAAATATAAGATAATCAATAAAATCATCAATAAACTAGGCATCGCCATTTGAGAGTGTAAATATAAAGCATGCGGCTCCTTCCTATGTTGTCGTTCTGTCGATATTACTAAGCAGCGATTCCCAGTATCGCAAAATGTCCCTGTCAATGGAAGTGAGATTCATATGCGCCAGCCAATACGGTAGCTCGATTGCGTCCGAAGGCTAAACGCTGGCCTTGCCGTTATGCAGGTGCTTGATTATTGCTGCACGATAGCACCGTAGGACGGCTGACAGCTTGCCGACCCAGATCTAGTGAGGGGTGTCGAGTCTCGGATCTCCAACCTCATCGTTCTGAACAGAGCAGCAACCACACAACAAGCCGACCCTAATCCATCACCTGTATCAGAGAACAACACATGCAGAGATGTGGCCGTTTTCCTATGCCTACCCGGAGAGCCATGCGGCCGACATTGAGGGCCAGGCATACGACTATATCGTCGTCGGCGGTGAGCCAAATTCCCTGCTATGTATCGAGGTTCGCTGCACAACATCTAACTTGTATTTCATAGGCGGCACGGCCGGATGCGCAGTGGCTGCGCGCCTCACAGAAGACCCCGATGTTTCTGTGCTGCTAATTGAGCGCGGCGCCACCAGGGACCACTTGCTGTCACGCATTCCGCTGCTGTCCCAGAACTTTATGTTCAAGTGGACAACCGGAGTCACGGACCGCTTTTCGGAGCCAATTGAAGCGTACAATGGCCGTCGCCTGGTTCTCGTGAGCGCCGACGGACTGGGCGGCACGTCGCGGGTCAACGGCATGCTGTTGACACGCGGTATCCCGGGCGGCTACGAGGAATGGGCCGAGACAGGCACGCCGAATGGGCTTGGTCTGGACGGCTGGGGATGGAAGGATGTTGAGCCGTACTTTCAAAAGATGGAAACGACAGTATCGTACGGAGACAAGGACTACCGCGGACACAAGGGACCAATGTCTGTACGCCAAGCGTCTCTGAACTACAAGTTCTTCCCATACATTGCAAAGGCCTGTGAAGCCGTGGGGCTGCCTGTCGAGGACGACTTCAATGCACCCCGGGCCAGCGCACAGGGCTTCTTCCGCCTCGACGTTGCCGTCAATGCGGACGGCACGCGACTCTCGACAAACCGCGCCTACCTCAGCAGCCAGACTGTCCTCGAACGCCGCGGCCGTCTCACCATCTGCACCGAGGCCATCGCTGCCAAATTGCAGCTGTCCGAAGACAGCACCAAAGTGACTGGAGTCTATATCCAAGATCTATCCGCTTCGTCTGCGAAGGCCAAGAAGCCGGCCGTCTTTGCAAGTGCCCGCCGTGAGGTTATCATATGTGCAGGTGCCTTCCGTTCGCCGCAGCTGCTCATGCTCAGCGGGATCGGGCCCCGCAGTCACCTGGAATCGATGGGAATACCCTGTCTGCATGATCTGCCCGCTGTTGGCCAGAACCTTGCCGACCACATGGCCATCCCCATCATGATTGACATGCCTGTACGCGAGACCGCGCAGCGGCTCATAGAGGAGCCCTTGTTTGGCCTGCGCACGTTTCTGCAGCACCTGTTCTTTGGCAGCGGCTTCATGGCACAGCCGACAACCGAGGCCAGCATATTTGCACGCACATCGTCGTTTGACACGGAGTCGTTCAATGTCAGAAAGGGAGAGGACTCCATGGACGCGTCGCTGCCAGCCAACATTCCCGACGTCGAGATCATGCTTAACCCTTGCAACTGCATCAACCTGACATCGCCGCCGGAAGAGTACGCAAAGTCACCGACAAGCGGCCGCTCATATTTGTCGCTCTACACGACCCTCATCCAGGCGTGCGTCGATGGCCACATGGAGCTGGCTTCGGCAACAGACCCAACAGCCCATACCCGCATATACTATCCCACTCTCGGTGCAGACAATGGACCTGGCTGGCAGGCTATGCGTCGGTCCGTCCGGCTAGCGATGCGTCTTGCCAAGGAGTTTATCGAGACCTCTGGCTACCCCTACCCGACTGCCCTCACGTTTGCCCCCGGCATGGACATGGACCTGCTATCCAGGACCACAAGGGGTCGTGTAGGCGAGCGACCAGCTGCACCTGCACCTGCACCCGTGCCAGCACCGGCTGCTGACCCGAGCACAGTCACCCAAGAAGCCATCGCGGCAGCAGCGTCACCAAAGACTAAAGAAGGACCGCCGCCGGTTCCCAAGACATGGAAGACAGTGACAGACGCAGAGATTGACGCATACGTGCGCGAGACGTGCCAGTCCAGCTTGCACTTCACGAGCTCATGCCGCATGGCCAGCAAGTCTGCCGAGGGCGTCGTTGACACGCACCTCCGAGTCTTTGGCATCACGAACCTGCGCATCGCCGACGCAAGTGTGTTGCCAAAGATCCCCAGCGCGCATACAATGGCACCCACGCTCATGGTTGCTGAGCGGTGCGCTGATTTCATCAAGGATGAATGGAAGTAGAAAGTAGGAAGTAGGAAGTAGGAAGTAGATGCAGAGGCTGAGCTCACTGTATTTTGTGTGATGGCCTGTTAATGTATCAAGTTTTAAATCTAAATGGGTATTGGGCTCGTCCGTATCGTACATATATACACCGCGAAGGCTTTTTGGGGGGGCTACTTTTGCCGTGACGCCTTTGACTTTCGCTTCTTGAAGACAATTGCATGCTCTTCAGGTTTGGAGCCTTGCTGTGCCGCCGGTAGATTGAGACCGCCCATATCTTCCTGTTTTACTTTAGTCTCGGCCTGAAAGGGCTCGATGATCTGGACTTTGGCTTCATCGTCAGCTTCAGCCTTGACCTCTGAATTGGCCGCTGACTCAACCTTCTGCTTATCCTCCTGCTTGATCTCTGCTTCCTCCTCTTGGGCTTCTTTTTTGACCTCTTCCTTGACCTCTGTCTTCGGCTTGAGAGCGCTGTTCAAAAGACTGTCGAGGTCGCCATCTGCTGCGCCCGAAATTGTGCGCGAGTCGCGTCCCCATGTCCGCGGCTTTTTAAACAGGCCCTGAACGGCTGCGTCAACGTCAAGCTTATCAAACTCGGAGTGCCCGCCAGGCCGCGTGTCGTCGTCGCCGTCACCCAAAGCCCGTTTCCGCACTCCGACTGCGCGTGTTGATCCGTTCTTCTTGGCCGTTTCTGGGTCTTCAATGATTCGTGTCTCCGTGACAGACCAATCTCCTGCCATCGCTAGGCCGCCACGGAGTTCATCGGGTATACTGACGCCGAGGTCGACGAGTTGCTCGAGTTGTGTCTGCTCTACTGCTGGAGCGCCCTGCGCTTGTGCTTGTGGTTGTTGTGCAGGTATCCTTGAGAAGTTTGATGCCGGCTTCGACGACTCGCCTCCGACAATGCCATTTAGCCGGTCAATCTCGCGCTTCGCTCTCTCCTTATCGCGCTCCTGGCGCTCATGGTCGCGGTGCAGGTCGCGCAGTGCTCGTTTGACAGCTGACTGGTGCTTTCCGGTGGCATCGTGATTGGTGCGCGAAACCTTGGTGTCGACAACGTACATGGAGCAGTGCTTGCACCAGTACTTGGGTGTCGACTTCCAGTAGTCCGCCATGTTGATTTTGTCGTGATTAGTTGGTGTATCGTTCAGGTTGCCTTACTGCTTTTAGTGGGATGACGAAGAAATGGTGACCAAAAAGATGACATAATGGGAAATCACGAGATCACGTGACATAAAAACCTTTATGTTCGGCATCATCGTCACCCTCGTTCGCAGAGTTTACAATCGCGGCTTCATCAAGGTCTAATAATATACAATTTTAATTTAGCAACTTATTTAGTCGCCTTACCAATGCAAATCTAACAAAAAAAGCGTGTTTTCGACCTCGATGCCTGTCGCCAGCCGGTCGTGTCCTACCTCGCCATTAAAAACCGGGAACACAAGACATCGGACGCGAAAGATCAAAACCGCGCAATAGCAATACATCATTTTACCGAGGTCCCAAAAATGCAGAAAAAAGCACAAACAGATATAGAGGGATCCAGTACCTAATCCAATAGTGCATACCCCAAGCCATCTCCCCGGCTGCAAGTTGCCTCGCAGCTGAAATTAGAATATAGAAGAGAAAGTCATGCGTGTGATTTGGTCTCTTTACAGAGCCATGTAGGCAGCGAAAAGGCTGGCGGCCACAGCGGCCACGGAGCCTGCAGAGATACGCAGACCCTCGCTGGTGCTAATGGCGGTGCTCGATGCGCTAGATCCAGCGGCGGTGGTAGTGTCAGAGCCCGTCACAATGGCGGAACTGGTGCCAGTGCCGGTCGATGCCACGGTAGAGTTACCACCCTTAGAGGTCGTCGTATTAAACGAACCGGAAGTGACAAGGGTAGTAGCATTACCGACAGCGGCGGTGACACCGGGCGTGGTAGCCACCTCCGTGGTGCCAGGCGTAGCGGTGGCCGCCTCAGTAGTGGCAGGCGTAGCGGTAGCGGCCTCAGTAGTGGCAGGTGTCGCGGTGGCCGCCTCAGTAGTGGCAGGCGTAGCGGTAGCGGCCTCAGTAGTGCCAGGCGTCGCGGTGGCTGCCTCAGTAGTGCCAGGCGTAGCGGTAGCGGCCTCAGTAGTGACAGGCGTAGTGGTGGCGGCCTCAGTAGCGGCAGGCTCAGTGGTAGTAGGAGCAGGAGTGGTCACCTGGATCTGGCCATCCGAGTACTGGCTGACGGGAACGCCGGTGTTAGGAGTGACCGTAGCCGAAGAAGTGGAAGTAATGGAAGCGCAAGGGGTGGTCTGGCCCTGGATCTGGCCATCGCCAATCTGGCAGATGGGGATAGCAGTGGTGGTAGTGATGACCTGGGGCTGGCCGTCAGAGAGGGACTCCACAACGGTGGTGGTGATGACCTGGGTAGCGACAACCTGTCCATCGCTAGACTCATCCACAACACCAGAGGAAGAATTGCCACACGGCATGGCAATGATCTGAATGGGATCGCACTGGGCAGCCCAGTTTCGGTCGTAGAGGTTGTAAAAGTCGCCCGACTTGCACTGGTACCAGGTGGTAGTGTCACCGAGGGCCAGCGAGTCGTTACTACAGACGGAGAAGCCAGCGGTGTAGATGGCACCAGACTGGGGAGGGTTGTCGAACTGGAACTGGTAGTTGGATGCAATGTAACCAGTGCGGTTCTTGGAATCAGTTAGGACACCATCATCGAGGGTAAGCAGCAGAGTGCCGTCAGAGCTGCAAGAGTCACGCTTCATGTGCTGGGCAGTTAGTATTTTGTTCTTCTTGATTTGTCTTTGTTCAATGATATAATGTATCAAGATGACTTACCTGGTGGACGTCACGCTTTGCAGCTTCCGCAACGGTGACAACGGTGACCTGGAAGTTTCCGGAGAAATCCTTGCTGCAGCCCTCGGGGTACGAGTCGTCGGGAGCAATCTCCTCAGTGACGCCGCCGGCGAGGGCGACGGTGCCAAAGAAAGAGAGAAGGGCAAAGGTCGACTTCATATTGATGAATGCTGATGTTGTGGGAGTATCGGGTGATGGGAGTATATGGAGCTGTAACTAGATGGATACCAATATGATGGATGGTTGATGTGATGTATGAAGAGTAAACGATGGTGAATCCTAACGAGCGAGAAATGTAATTAAACGAGAGGATAGAAAAGAAGTAAACAAGATGAATACTAGCAGATCTTCGGAGAAGGTAGCAAGGCAACTTATGTAGAACAACGAGTGGCAGGACCTTGTTGTTGTGCTTGAAGAGGAAGGAGGTAAGAGAGGGCAGGAAGGAGGAGAAACAGAGAAAATCCAGGGCAACGGGTTCAAGGGAGAAGGGGTTGATATAGGAGTTCACAGGACGGTAGAAGGACATGAAAGGAGCAACATTGTAGAGCATTTATTTATATATTTAAATTCTGTGGAAAGTAAAAAACAACAAAAGAAAAGCGGGAGCCTGTCTTTCACTTGTTTGCCTGTCTAACTGAATACATCGCCGCTGCTTTACAAACTGTGCTGAGATAGACTAACGTCACAAAGCAGACCGAGATCCTGCGTTTCAACCATGTATTTTGCTTTCTTATTTTCACATCTCTCTGTCGACTGCTGGATGTTGGATGTTGACGCACGAGGTGGAGTGTAAGTGAGGTCGGTTACCAAGAAAAAACCTATGGGGCATGGGTGGGGCCGCGGGAGGGCGTGTAAGTATGAAAAGGGAAAGAGCGATGCAGGCAGGGACGGCGCAGGGCGAGGAAAGTACAGCACAAACGAGGGATACAAGCACCCCTGGGGTAGCTGCATGTTTGTGTAATACATAGCAGTACCGAGTGAATAGCTGAGGAGGAGGAGACTCAGCAAGGAAGGAGGCAAGAGGCAGGCAAGAATGAGGGGAAGGTAAGTGGTAGAGTGAGTGAGCATTCTGCAGTGAGTGACATTATCGACGAGGAAGGAGCGATCGAGCTTTTTTCCTTCTCCATAATCCCACAAAAACAAAATCCGTGGAATAAAAATGGCAGGAGCAACTATGTAGAACAACGGAAAGCCGGCAGGAGCAATGGGCACGTCACTTCTCGTCATACTAAGAAAATGCAAAGATATACCGACGTGCATCTCGTGAGGGACAGCATCCAAGGCATAGCAACGTAATGGGTGCCAAAAATGTAGCAGCCGAGGCGGTGATCAGCTCTGTGCGCCTACGAGAACGCATGCGGGTATAGTTGATCCAAGTCACATACTAACGGTCCAAAATGAGTTTTTGTGTGCTGACGCAGTATTATTTTTGGGTTGACTTGAATATTTTGAATATTTCTCGTGTTTGTCTTGACACAACCATAAAAAAAAAGTGAATGGGATACAAGAGGCGTCATAGACTGGCACACAATTATCATACAGCTCTTTATCATAATTATGAAATAAATGCTCATTTTCATTTGCTCAGTACTTATTTCTGCTGACATATTTTCTTTTCCCATCTCTCCTAGTCTTTGCTGCAAAGAACTTCCTCTAGATCTAGACCACTACAGCAAAAGTACCTCTTGACATCCAGCCTCTGCCCGCACCTCCCTGCACCCCTGCGTCTCCCTACATAGTACCTCGCTCCCTCCCTCGGCCTATTCGCTCGGCCATACGCACCACTAGCCACTACTTGCTTTCTTAACAGAACAGTTCTTTGTACTGACAACACACTCTGGCACTTTCTCGGGCTTTCGCCTCCTGCCTCCTGACTTATCTGAAGTGCACATCACACATTCACTCTGCATTGGCGAGCATGCAGTTCCGGTCCCCGAGCCATTAAGCACTCCTACTGGACGGCCATGCCACAGTCGACTTTACGCACCCTCTTTCATTTCAAATTGTACAATGTTTACTCAATAGACTTTGTTCTGGTCTGCTCACTTGAATGTTTCAAACTCTATTCCTCCCTGCCAGAATCTGTAAGACTTCTCACCTCCCTGTTTATTCTACATGTTTATCTGGGTGTTCCATTTTGCACAGGCTCCGTTTATAGGGCTCGCATATTTCTTCTGTTTTCGTTTCTGTTCTTACAAAGTTTTATCATGTTTGTTTCTTTGCTTTCTCTGGGGAAGCCCCTTGATTGGCGTTTCAGAACCACTGCCACTAGTGGCTAGTGTGCACTTCAGGAACGCCGTTTGCCAAGTTTGCAACTTTCCCTTCACCACTTCGCTTTGTCCCTGTTGCCAGTTTGCCACCGTACCCGAGGAATACACCAAAAACAGCGTAGTCAGGGTCTGGCGAGTGTGTATTCCACGGGTACTGGCCACGGCGTAGTTAGGGTCCATTGTTATTGACGAATCGACGCTATTGCTCGGCAAGTGTATACGTACTTCTTTGACGGCGTCTGCCATATGCTTCAGGTGGGAATACGTATCATGCGAATATAAATTTAAAGAAGCTTAGTCACATATTCCTTGGGCTCCTTCCTCTTACGCAAAACCTAAAGGAAAATAAAAACTACAGTCGCTCTTTCTGTTTGCGTTTTGTCGTCGTCAATGCACTGTCCCACAGTTGCCAAGTGGAGAAGATCGTCCCGATCGAGCAGGGAATGCACATCCTAGTTGCCAGCAGGGCCGGGGGAGAGGGCGGCCGACCACTAACCACCGCCAATCTCCATACGGAGACAAAGAATTAAAGAGGAGAGGAGAGAGGCCGGCGAGATCGAAGAGAAAGCAGGAGCCTAAACTAGCTTAATATTCGTGTCATATTGCTTGGGTAGTTTGCGGGAGGTGCTCCTTCCCAATGTGGTTCCACCGGTGACGTCGTTGGCTGGCTGGTCTCGGTGGACGGGCATACTGGGTGCAAGAGACAAGGAAGGAACGGAGTGTCTGACTTGCGTGTTGATACATTACAACAAAGTATAAACATGGCCATGATTGCACGTGTATTGGTATTGTTTTTTATCATTGCTATTTAGGAAGGAACGCTGACCCAACCCTACTTATTCGCTTGCTCTTGGAGATGACACTTAAGATGCACCGATTTCATCGGTGATCGGTGTGCGGATATACTGGAGAAACGCCAATATTGGCACCGCGAAAAGAGGAGCACGCTGCGTACTATGCCTGCTTGGGTTGCTAGCTGAGAATATGCTCCGGGATTTGGATACGCCGATATGCACTACAGCGTTGTCGAGCCACTGACTGAGCTGTCTTGCCTCTTCCCGCCTGTATGCTTTAGACGGATGTGGAGCTATGAAAAGGCCTCGAAGCTGGCCAGGCCTCGAGAATGCGGGAAATACTGGAATGAAAAGCGGGAGGCGGAGAGATGTCTCCCGGTATTTTACTGTGCTAATATCTGTGGTCCGGTGACTTGATGACCGGACTGCACCCATTTTACCTGGCTTATGTATCAGAGTATCTACCTCTAGGAATCTATCAAATAGATGTTGGCAAGGCAAATATATTGTAACATTGGAGAATCACCACGCTCACTCTAATTAGCCATGTCTTGTTTCGTTTCACCTCACCTATGCCCAGGCGACATAGTGTTTTTGTTATCCTATTTATCATCACTCTTTGTTTACGCGTGGCTTTGAAGCAAGGGGTAACGTATGGTCTCGGGGTCGAAGGGGCGAGGGGCCAAATTGCAAAGTTGAAAGACTCTAAAACTGAAAACCGCCATTTAAAGAGGCAGCGAACGACCCGGAGTCGCCCAAATACGAAAATTGGTTGCCTCATGTGGAACTGGACCAGGCAACAAGGCAGCTATCATCAGCTTCAGAGAGTCGAATCCGGAATACACAAAGGAGGCGAGCCAACGGCGGTCAGTTTTTTTTTTGCCGCTGTGAGTTGTGCTCCGTGGTGATATAAATAGAAAAGATAAAGTCCCCCCAAGTGATTATACATAGTTTCATCGCATATCCGACAGTGAGCGCTGCTCATCGCGGTCGCGCTACACATACAGTACATACACCGAAAGACAAATGCGCGCTTACGAAAGCAATATTTTCGTACTCAACCAACAGCCACCAACTGATGACAAAGGGGTAGCTTAGAAGAATTCTATTTTGCCCTTTAGTGAGAAAGTACGCCTGCCAGCCACCTAGTTTGATTCTACCTGTACCAGGGCCTATGTGGCTGGCTGTATGCAGTAACGAAATAATCGAATAGTGAGACTTTTTACCAAGGGCAGAGCCGAAAAAGCACTTCGACATCACGGGGCCAACAGTCCTGAATCGGACTACAATAGTTGTTAAAGGTCCCATTCGGGCAATTCTTGGTTTGCCGATGAATTCGGCCGCTTTTGCTTGTCTGTGCTGTCCGCGTTGCCGGATACAAGCATTATCATAATCATAAAGCGCATATATCCATGACGGTAATTAACGGTGGCCATTGGCCGCTTTTTGCCCTCTCGCCTTGGCTAGGATCGTCTCGAAAAAGGCCGCCTCAGCGTCATGCTCGTTGAGCCACACGGGGTCAGTGCGGCCAACGAATCGTTGCAGAAACTCTCCGTCCGTCTCGGGAGTGTCTGTACTGTGTACCTTTTCGGACTGTGCAGTAGCCTTGGCCCGGTCGCCGTGCACCCTCTGAAGTATCTTGGCCGCATGGGGCCGGCGAGTTGACTCATACAAGTCAAGGTCACGCAAAATATAGTTCACGGATACAGGCTCACTGACGGGGTTGGCTTCTGTGAATACTGCGTATAGGCGTCGTCGATAGCGAGCGAAACACCGGCGGCAAAGGCACCTCCGTGGGTGTGTGCGGCATCACCGAGCATCACGACACGATCCTTGAAAGTTCACACCCAGGGCAGCACCGGATACGTTGGCATACCGATTAAGCGTACCCTCGGGGATGCACTCAACAATTTCGGGGAAGGGCGAGTAAAATTTACTAAAAGCCGATCGATCGTCAACGGCAGCCGGACGTTCCAGGCAATGTCCTTGTACCTGGCCTCTGGGTCATACTGGTCGACATGGTAACTGCACATCACGCCGAATTCACTGGATCCTGCCTATGAGTCGTGTATTCCACACCCGTGCGATATACGGTACATACCGATTCGGGTTCCAAAGAATCATGCCTGGGGACTTTGCTGCTATTGTTAGTCGTCGTGACCGTTCGCCATATGCCATAAAAAAAACAAAGCGAGCCTTACGTAGTGAGTAGAGTCCTGGGGGATGTTGCGAATATCGGTAACAAGCTCGTAGGGAAAAACTGTCCGAAATATGGCATCACCGGACCACGATACCTCGTGCATTGGCTTGAATGCTGCTTGTACTCAGCTGATTTTGCTCCTAATTTTGCTCGACTTACTGACTTGATGCCTCGGCACCGACGATTAGAGGCGCCCTGATCATCAACCTGGACATCAGATAGTCTCTTGCCGAGGTGGAGAAGAATTTCAGATGGCAAGTGGTCAAGTAGAGTTGTCTACAGCTTTGCGCGGTGCATATGAGCGAACTGGTGACGGCGGTCGGGCACATTGTGATTGAGATCGCGACTTAACACCTCGTTGCTTTGGTGATGTTTGAAGCACATTGCCGTTGGGACTGTGCCAGCCAATACCATCGCCCAGGGCCTCTGTCACGCCGAGCTTCTCCAGGGTGTGCAGACCATTCGGGACAGGGCCGGCGGGTGCGCCAAGCTCGCGAAACTCGGTGGCCTGCTCATAGACATGGACAGAGACGCCAGGGTGACGGCGCAGAGCAATAGCAGCCGTGAGTCCACCCATGCCGCCTCCAATAACTGTTGGTTGATAATGTTCAGAAAGAGTACGTTGAATACTGTAGTGAAGATTACAAACTTTAACGGGAACTGGATATCACAAAACGTCAACATACGAGCACGATCGTTATGAGCTCATCATTGTAGACGTGCGCACGTTATCGATATGTGAGGTCAGCAATCGATCTGCTTGATGGGGAATTATGCTATTGGCTGACTTTGGGCGGACGCTGCTGACCTGGTAGGATTCCAGAGAATCAGCACAGGCAGCGGGCGAGGATACGTAAAGAGAACACGGAGATAAAATGACATGAGAGCACAGATGCAACAACAAAAGAAAGGCCTTCGTAGGCGGGAGGACCTTTGACAGACGCTGACTAGTGATGTAAGTCGGGGCCGCGTATCCGTCTACACTGGCATCAACACAGCTATGTATATATGTGAGATGGTCTACCAGAGTAGTGCATATGACTGCATCTTAGCCGTACTGCAAAATCACAGTGCTTGTATATTTGTGTGTGAGCTGATCGGGAGATAGTGTCAGGGTGGCAGATAGCCGGCGAGCTTGCCCGGGTATAGCATTATGCAGAGACCAAGCTGAAGATACTAAAATAATGGCATTATATTTGATACATTCATTGAATCATAGAGACGGAGAAGATAGGTGACAAAACATAATTAACCGTAGACGGAAGACCGCACGACTAGGAAAACATAGCATAAAATCTCCGACATAAAATATATTCTTTCGAAAATTCATATCTCCATCACATCTTGTTCCCTCCCTTCGTAACTGCGTGCAAACTATTACCGACCAGCAGTGATCCTCGCAATCCATTTTTGTTTTCTTTGTGCGGTGAGAATGTCGAATAGTCGATCGTGAAGGGCGGTTGTATGCACTTCGTAAATATGGTTATAAGAAACCTAGGAACCGTTTTGGGTCGCGGCGGCGTAGAAAAAGGCCGTTGATCATTCTGTCTGCCTCTTCTAGGCGCCTCGTCGTGTCTCCTTGTTTACTGGAAGTGTTTAATTATTGTGTTGAGTCGACCCGAAAAGAGCAAAATAAATAAAAATAAAAAAATAAAAATAAACGTACAGCAGAGGGTATTCGCTGGTCGTCACCGACCCAACTACTAATCCGCCGATCACTGGTTTAACTAGGGGAGAGCGGACGGGATCCCGTGCTTTCCAGTATCTATGGCCGTACGTGGAAGGTTGACATCTGCACCGGTATATAATTGGCAACGCATGTGGCATAGCATCGCTCCTTCTTCGAGCGAATTACTTTGCCCTTTGCCAATGTTTACACTGCTCCCATGTGGCTTCACGAATACAGCAGGGTGTGTCCTCTTCTGGAAAGTTCGGTTCATGATTGTTGCCGTAGTAAAACATTCATTATCATATCTAAAAGAAGTAACACAAAAAAAGGAAAGAATCAGCTGCCAGCTAGTCCTACTGGTGCGGAGCATAGGTGTGCGGCGTCTGGCCTGGGTAGGCGGTTGAGCTCGAGTAGTATGGCTCCGGAGTGCCGACAGGTCCCATCGCGGTGGCATAGCTAGGCTGGTTTGCTGGTGCAGGCCCGGCTCCTGGAGCGGGCGTCTGGCTGGGAGTCACCTGTGGCTGGTATGCATAGGGGTTGTAGGGTGCCTGGGCAGGCGCGACAGGAACCGAACCGGCGTAGCCGTATGACTGTGCCGGCTGCGGCTGGTAGTAGGCCTGTGCACTGTATGGAGCCGCAGCTGGGCTGGCGCCTGGGGGAGGAGCGTTGTAGGCAGTGTTGCTGTAGGCCGGGGCCGGCGTGTTGGAGACCGACGGAGCAGACGGTGCAGGCTGGAGCTGGCCCTTCATCTCGACAACACCGGCATCGTTGCTAGCAACACCGCCCTTGACAGCCTGGCGGTGCAGGCGCAACTGGTGGGCCAGGTAGGCAAACGTCGCAACAAAGAGGAGCATGTTGAGCGCAGAGAGGCCAGCAATGGCGCTGATTTCAGCAAGGGCAACCTTGCTAGCGACGGCGGCACGCTTGGCAAGACTCCGCTTGTAGGTGACGCAGTAGTTGGAGTTGAAGGTGTCGCCATTGCTGTAGCAGTCGGCATTGGTATTGTACTTGAAGGTGCCGCGCAGGTAGGCGTTTGCAGCCATGGATGACAGCCAAAAGATGATCATTAGGAGGTCGAGGGACAGCACAGCCCAGTAGTTGTAGCCGCCACGGCACGCCTTGACCTTTTCAGAGAGCACTGCATAAAGTGAAATGACGAGTGTGAAGAAGCCCTGCTATGTTAGTCGTTGAGTCCGACATGGAGGAGGCGGCAATACTGGTTTAACACGAAGAGGGGAAAATGTGTGACAAAAAGAGGACAGAGAAACGTACGCAGACAAAGCCAAAGGCATAAGGGCCCATGACAAGGCCGTGCATCAAAAGACCGCCCATGATCATGACGAGGAGAGAGATGAAGATCTGGAAACCGCGAGCAACAGAGACGGCCACGGGCGTGGAGAAAACGGGGTATGCGCCGGGCGTGCCTCCAGAGCCGCCGACCGGGGCAGAGTATGCGGTAGACATGGTGGGGTGTCTGTGTTGTTGTTGTATTGGTGCTGTCTTATATAGCTTGAGCGAGTGCTGGTCGGTTTCCTTATATGTGGTCGTTTACGGCGTGTCGTAATATAGTTGATATGAAGTCGGATTCCGAAGCAAGCTTCTGTGAGGAAAATACAGGTCCAGATTCTAGGAATAAAAACAAGGCGTATCGCATCTTTTAAAGAGTTGTCCTCCCAGTGCGTTGAGATAGGGCATGGTCGACATCCGCCTCTGACTATGTGCATCGTATTCAGCTCGTTGGCCACAGGTGCAAAAAGGCGGCACAAGTGCGCGCGAAGGATGAGTCCTAAACGAGTCAAGTCTGTCGGCCAAGACACCAAGGCAGCTTTAAAGCTACTGGAGTGCCGTTGGGCTGTTTTGCTTTTCTTTTTCTTGCCTTCTTTTTGTCCTTTATTTGGGCTGTGGCTTGATTTCGTGCAGCCAAGAGATTGTGATACAGCCCTTGCAAGGCTGTTTTCTATTTCTTTACTCTGTAATACTCCGTACATCCCTGTTTCTTTTTCTTTTTTCTTTCCTTTCTTTGCTTTCCTCGTGTTCATATCTACGAAACTACAACAGTGAGCTTAGTTATCCGTGTAGCTACTGCTCGATACTTCCGATCTAGCAAATACCCGACAGCTAAGGGCAAGCTTACAATACGTTGTCGTTATTAATCACAGTACATACCTTATTCTCGCCCCTTGGTAGGCCCCGAGTCTCAACTGCTCGGGGAGAATACTCTAATGGTCAGCCTGTCTCGCCTGCCAGGCTGTCGACAACAGATCTCGTACTACTATGTATGCACTGATTGATGATCGTCCAATATATTCCCAAATCTTGCCAATTATTGGGTTGCATTTTATTGTCACACTCACTTCCAGCCGCACGCTGGTGTGGGCCATCCTTTGCTCGTCGTCCATACGAGACGTCGACTTTCGGGATATCACTGTCTACATAGTATTATGCAGATTATGTTTCTCTTCTTTGCATCTGATTGACTCACTACATTTACTATATAGAAACTTGTCGTCTTTATTTATATGTCCTTCTCTTTACGTTTTCTTATCCACTCATCCGATGGCGATGCTATTGCGGAATAAGACATAGTACTTGTTGCATGCCGTCGAATTCAATAAAACAAGGTTCAGTCCACTAAATAACATATTCGAAAGGCTTGGCCCTGTAAGCGCCAATTAGACTATTTTAGCTGGTGTTGGCAAAGGTAAAATCTACTTTAACCGACATCATTGGCTCTGTCAGGCTTTCTCCAGCCACCCGACATGCACGCACTGGGGCTGTGTACAAGATGGCCTGGTCCTAATAAAAGCAATATCTCGATAAATCTAGCCAGTCAACGGCCGGGAAGAAAGCCGTCCGGCATTACACTGCCATGATAATTTGACTTTGGTTACCTGGTATTATCTGTCAGCAGAGCCGCATAGACCGCATGTTGGATCTCAAGCCGTTGCAGCATGCGAGATCCTAGTTCTGGGTTGATGGGAATAGGGAATAACAACGTTAAACTAGGCCGCTGCACAAAGCTTTGTTCAAATTTGATAATTTTATTTTTTACTTCTTAAAACAATAAACAAGGGACATCTCGAGGGGGGGCAGAGATTAAACACTTTTAGACACCAGCCAGAACGCACACCCCGAAACGACAAAATAACAGCAACAGATACAATATAAAGTCAAAACACCATACTACCACGAGCTGTCGTCGTATCCAACATAGTTGCAGCTACCAGAAGCGCATGCATCACACTCGGTAGCCTTTGCGACGGCATCGTTGTACGAACAAGGCAGGTAGGCCGGGTTCGCATCTTCAAAGTCGTAAACATGGTTTAGGTACTTTCTGGTCGCAAACCATGCAAGCTTGAAGCCGAGCAGCTGGACTTTCCGGTGCACACACGCAAACAGTCGATGGAAAGGCTCAGTAAGGTGGTGGTGGTGACTGTATTCGTCGTCTTCCTAGTTCGCCGAGTTTGAGGTGGGCAGGTCGCCATCCAGCTGGATGACGAGAGCCTCGGCAGCGTCGACGATGGGCTTGACGAGAGCCAGGACAGGCTCCAGGCCGACCTTGCCGGCAAGGTAGTTGGAGAAGGTGTTGACCTCGGTGATGATCTTGTTGGCCTTGAGCAGCAGGCAGATACCGTCACAGGTAGGGTCCGAGGCGGTCTGCTTGAGGTTGGAGGGTGTCTTGATTTTCAAACCAAGGTGCTTCACGACGTGGGTGGCAGCCAGAATAGCCTCGTGGGCCAGAGTGGCGGGGCCGGACACGCGCTCAACAATATGCTGCACATGCTCAGGAGTGAACTGGGGCAGGGCGTGGTTGCCAATGATGGTTCCTGTAGATACGTGGGTTAGTTTAAACTTGATTTGGAATACCGCAGGAAAACTTGGGCTGTAACTAACCGACGAGTTGCCCGAGGGTGGTAATCTCGGTCTGGACCATGTCAAGGATCTTGGAAGCGTTGTTCAGGTACTTGTTGGGGATGGTGATGATGATGTGGCCGTCGACATAGGCAATGTCGTGGCTAGTGGCCAGCAGGGTAAGGCCGTCGTTGGCAATCAAAAGATCAGCAGCATCGCCAGAGATGACAAGGCTCGAGTCGGCAGACACAGCAGCAGAAGTGATGTTAGCGACTGGGATGCCGGAGGTCGAGATGACGCTGGCGGCGGCCACCTGGGGAGCAGCGACAACAGCAGGGACAGCCTGGACAGTGCCGGCAAGAGCAGCAACAGCTGCGAATCCGATAGCGTAAGACATATTGGTAGGTTATAGGGTTGAGGGTGAGTGATGAAGATTGTGCAAGGGGATGAAGAGAAACGGGAGGATGAAGAGATGAATGGCGAGAAGGGGATTTGTGGGAGATATATACTGCAGCGAGAGAGAAGAGGGAAGGAGAAGGGAAGGAGGAGGGAAGCAGAGGAGGGCCAGGATGGCAAGAGCGACTGACTGTTTTATAGCCACAGAAGGAGGGCTTCAACGCACATTCGCCTTCATCCTTTGCTGCGTTCAGTCTTCGTCTGGCTAGATGACGATACTACCACTTCTCAGCAGTGCTTGTTGCTTGCATGTAGTTCGGTTATGGCTTTCGGTGCTGAGCATCCTAGAATAGATATCACGAGGCTCCAAAATGAAGGTCTACGAGGCCATTCTCTCCATGTCATATGATGAATAGTCCGTTGGCTCACACTTTTTCGTGTCAGTCGCAAGGTATTCTATTCAAAAGGACGCAATTTTCTTTGAATCTCGGGAAAGCAACAAAAGTTGTCGAGGCAAACATGGAGTGCCACATTAATATCTTCTTTGATAGCCTTGCCACGAGGTCGACTTGTCTTTTGTGCGTGTACTTACTTGCCTAGTCAGGCATGTGGGCACGGTCCTTCCCGCTGTCGTAGCTAGAGTAACACAGCAAGACGGCGTCACTTACACAAGATGCGCTAAAGATAGCGCTCAATACCTTAATCGCACCGCTACTCAAACTAAACACACCATAACTACACACTACCAACAGAGGAGGCGAAGGATATATTATGATTATTACTAAAGACGGATCAGATGGCTTCTTCTTTGATAGACGATCCATAAAGTTCTGCCGGTGGAGACCGGCCGTACTCATAAGGCTTCTCGCCGCCGTGCATTTCGTAGATCTCGGACTGGCGACGCGATGACGATATTGAGTACCTCGACAACCTCGACGACCCTGACGAAGAGGAGGAGTGCTTTCTGTAATGTTTTCTTGGGCTAGTTGATCTCACAGGCGGCATGGCTCCTGCATAGTATGCCTTGGTTGGTGCTGGCAAACCAAAGGCGTTGTCGCTGTGTGGATAGGGCGGTAATCGCTCGGCCATGGAGGTGCCCTGCTCATCGTCGCCGTCGGGGCGGCTCTGGCCAAAGTAATTGCTCATCTGCGCCTGCTTGGTATTTGTCCGCTGTAATTTCCTCTCTCTGTGACGCCGCAGCCAGAACCAGGCGAGGATACCCATACCGGCAACACAAACGCTGATGCCCGTCGCCACACCAGCTGTCGCCGCCGCACTCAGGTGGGGTGTTGGCAGGCTGGTGCTGTTGGACGCTGCTGTCGCTGCGATATTCAAGAAGTTTGGGTCGCAGTCGCCAAAGCCAGACTGGCAGCCGGCTTCGCAGTATGCAGATGATGCGCCGCAGAAGCTGAACTGCGAACAGCAGTTGCCAAAGGACGAGCCGAGACAGGTCAGACTGCCACCGCAGGTAGCACTGGCCGATATCTGGAGGTCGCTGGCCGTTTCTTTTTCTTCGTCGCCGTCGCTGCTCTCGCCATCATCTCCACTGTCACTCTCGTCGTCGCTCTCGCTCTCTGCATCGGCGTGCTCGTGGTCCGTTTCATTATGGACCGGGTTGGTGGCATTGTTCAAGCCAACTCCAGGAGGCAGAATGACCAACCCCGGACTCGGAAATCCTGGATCGCTGCTGTTGTACTGGAAATCAGAGCGCGCCGTCTTGAACGCCAGCGTGTACTGCGGTGTGGCTTCGAGCTGTGCTTGCGGCACGTGAACCGTCCAGTTGAACTCGCCGTCGGCTGAAAGATTGATCTGCTCTTTTCTGGTTAGACGCCTGATATTTCGTTTGTCAGAAAACATATACACTGAACATACTGGTGATGAGCTGTGAAAAATGGAAACTGGCAAAGTCCGAGGAGGCAAGCCAGAGGTCCACTGTGTCGTTGGTGGTGCCGCCCTCCCATTCCAGATTCACCCAGTCGCCTTCTCGCAGTGTTGTCGTGAATGGCTTCTGCGTGGCGTTCGGGACTGTCCACACAGGAGATACAGCCACTTCCGATTCTTGCGAAGCATCTCTATCGGACAATGATATTGACCGGGCTGCCGGCGCCGCGGTTGAGAACTTCATTGTGTATACGGATGTGAGGTGGGTAAGACACTGATGTTGGCCAGAAGGCGAGGATCTCCCACGCGAAAGTAAAAAGACGCGAAAATAAAAGGAGGCAGTGCCAATTTTATATACATAGTAGAGGAGGAAGTCAGTGGATTTGCCAACAGTGGTATATCCTATCAGTCTTCTCACGAAACAACAGCGACGATCCTTCCCAGTGCTTTTAATTGTTTTGATGCTCAACACGACTGTTTGGCAGGCTCGACAAGGACGTTGAAACATATCACAACAGCGAATAGACGATATAAAGCTAATACGGGGTGGGATTCGCAAAGTCGCTTGCGGGACTGGGTAGAAGTGCCAGGTCGAAATGTTTCAACAAACTCGTATGGGGGAAGGATCGCAATAGGGGCCATTGATGTTGGGGTGTGGTTTGGGGCATTCTTACTCCATGGTGGCAGTCAGTTGTGCTCTTTTATCAAAGCGCCTTTGGTGAAACGACGGAGCGGCTGCCCCTACAGCAGTGTGTCACAGGTCACTTGGCATACAGGATGGAGTCTGCTCGCGAGAAGAGCGAGAAGACTTCGTTTGTGTAGGTCAAAGGTGATCGCAAGCAGTGTTAAAAGAACAAATAACAATAAACTGAATCAAACACTGCCGATTTCTGCTCAAATTAACAAAGAGATCCTCAGATCGTCAGCTTAAGGCCGCTCATTGCCAGAGGCCTTGGCCTGGCTGTTTGGATTGACTGAATGCACCCCGGAAGCTTGGCGTCAAACTGATGTTTGATATCTCATCCGTGCTTTCATTGTCTGCAACTTTGCATCGCCTGCATCCACCAGCAAGCTGACCCATTCGTCGCTTGACTCGAAATCGGCACTCTGCTTCACAAATGCATTCCCAAGCAGAATCGGCGCCGTGTTGATATACAGGCTCTCGAAGCAGCCGGCAGGGACACAAAAGGTCTCGTGAAAGGCCGACAGGTGCGGATAGCGACGGCGGTGTCCGTCCAGCCAGCGGTATGCCTGCTCGTGGACAGGGCTGCGTGCGAATCTCTGCAGCCCGTCGACGTCCCGGAAATACAGCGCGAGGAAGATGGTGTTGTTGGATGCGCGCTCGCTGCCTCGAAACAAGTTTGCACCCAGCAATCCAAAGTTGACGCCGCCCCTGAGGCGGTCATCCTCAAGAGCTTCTATTGTGGCCCGGAACAGCATCGTCATGTCTCGTCCGCCGGGCGCCAGCAGTCCTAGTGGGTGGTTGAAGCGTGCTCCGAAGTGGAAAACAACAACACCGCCACCTCTCTCTGCGTCCTGGGTTCCCGCTTTCCCCCCCTTCCCTGATGCTTTCCCCAAGATGGCGGTCGACCGGCCAAGTATGGCTCCGTCTATGTATGTATCTTTGCGAAACACCATCGGCAGTAGCGGCGCGGTGCTCTGGCACGCCGTCGTCGCCAAAGAGAAGCCCAACAGCGATATGACAGGTAAGTAGCACCACGGCAGCGGCACTACCAAGCAGAGGGCGACCTGCATAGCCGCTCCGATAGCAAGCAGTGTGTGCAGCCGAAAGACGTCCTTGATTATATACTATCACTGTTAGATGTTGCCCATGGTCAGGAGCTTAGGCTTGCTTACACTCGCTGTGATGGTCGTCCACGTGCTGGATAGTCGCGTTGTCGGTGGAAAGATGCGCAACAATCCGTCGCCGTCGACCCGGTGTCTGCCGTTTGGCATGCGCTGTCTTTGCTGATTTGGGGCTTGCTTCCGCTTCTGTTTCTGCTTCTGCTTCTTCTGTCGGGTCGACATCTTCGTTCTTCCCCTCGCTTCGCTTCTTTATATTTATTGCCCTCCTATTTGCCCTCCTCGCTTATCCTTTCTCTTGACACGGTACAACGCGGCCAGGATGCACATGCACAGACGGTGATATATATCTCGAATCCGTGCCATTGGGAATACATAAGAGCTTGCGTCAGACGACATCCATCCTTCACTCTGCCACTGTCTGTCGTTTGATGATTCATTCTCCGACTGTGACGACCCAGGCGAATGGCGTCGCACTGCCATCCGCGGATACATCAAGCGGCTAGCTTGTGTAAAGATGCATGATCCAGCCCCCAAATAATAGTAGCTGCCAGTTGTCAATCACAGTGTCTTTGTCACTGCTCATCTTCCTTATTTGTTGTCTTTTCTTTTGGTCTATTTTTGTCTCTACTTTTTGTCTTTTGTCTTAATCTGACACAAACCAAACGGCAGTTGGCTGCGACACCATTCGATACACATTGACTTTGACAGGTCTTATCATGTTACCCGTTTTTGTTTTTATCAAAATGAGTTCATTTTTATAAAAGACAATGATAAATAAAATTGACTACGCAGACTTTTGCCTAGCCACCCAGTCGTCGACATCCTTCTTAAAGTCAGGCTTATACAGCCACGCCAAGTCAAAAGGCTCGCGCAATGCCCCCGTCGCAAACGCAGAGTCGCCGGCAGGCATCCGCCGCAGATCAATATGGTGATTGAGTGCAAACACGCGGTCGACGCGCGCCTGGCGGTACTGCTGCCAGAAATCCAGAGAGGACGGGGGATCGCCAATCTCGCCCGCGCGGCCAAGCAGCAGTGCCAGAATATAGACGTCTTCGAGGGCCTGGTTGATGCCCTGGCCTGCCGACGGTGGAATCGCATGCGCCGCATCACCCAGGATAATCACACGTCGCGACGGCGATGTCCAGCGGTCAAGCTTGGGCACCATGTAGAACGGCCACACATTGATCTTGGCCGGCTCAATCTGCGACACGGCGTTTTGCACAATCTCCGGGAAGTGCTCGGAGGCATCTTTCTGCAGAAACGCCACTGCGGCTTCCTTGTCGACGGCCGCACGGTCCCACTGGCCGCGCTCACTCTCAAGCACGCGCCGCTGCTTGCCTATCAGTACCTCGGACCCGTCGGACTCTTGCGGGGCAATCACGAATGCGCCATGCTCCGGGGTGGGGTTACGATGGTCACCGGGATGTGGTAGGTGCCGTCCGTTGGGAGCTTGAGCTGGGCAGTGGGCACGGCTGCAGTAATGCCTGCCATGCCGAGGAACTTAGTCTCGAGGTCGGGGTATATGTGCTTGCGCACAGTCGAGTGAATGCCGTCGGCACCCACGACGAGACTCGCCGTCTCGGTTGAGCCATCCACGAGTGCAAAAGTGACGCCGTCGTCACCCTCCTCGCTCACGATGTGCGAGAACTTGCGGCCAAACTTAATGGGGATGCCCCTGTCTTTGAGTGCCGCCAGCAGAGCATTGATAAGCTCGTAGCGGTAGATGCGCAAGCCACTGTAGCCATACTTCTCCTCGCTACCAAACTCGTACGTCTCGGTAACGTGCCCCTCACCATTACGGAAATCGAGCCGGTCGAAGCTATAACCGCGGGGCTCCACTATGCGGTACATGTGCAGGGCATCCAAGACATGCAGAGCATTGGGCGAAAGCATCACGGCGCCGCCAATGTCTAGGGGTGCAGGCCGTGATTCGCAAACGGTCGATGCGATGCCCTGCTGGTGGAGGGCCAGAGCCAGGGTCAGACCAGACAGGCCTGCTCCGATAATTGCAACATGGGAGGTGGACATGATGTGAAGGTAAAATGACAGTACTGATGGATATGGAAGTATAGTATGCAGGAATATGTGTTGAGAGGATTGTGTTGATGAAGCTGAGGCCTCTCTCTCTTCCTCGTCGGCGCCGGCTGGCCTCCTCTTATACTCTTTGCTCTCTCGTATTCCCCGATGCTTGCTTTCGCTCTTGGCCACAACTTGGCGCCATCAGCATCACGAAATTACAATACTTCTTCCCGACCGCCGTTGCATCTTGCTTCATAAGATGCCGTCAGACGGGGATAAGTGCCTGTCCCCCGAATCGCCGCCAGCTTCCACCAGGATGTCAATCTGCTCCACTTTTCGGTGTTAAAGCCATAAGCTGGCCAATCGGAGACCGCAAATCAACTACACCTCCTAAGCCCGCTTACAACCCCCCGTGCTCCCGTCATTACCAACATTCAAATTGCTAAAGCATATCTCGCTAGGTTTACAAGTGATATTATGACAAGATCTTTGTAATTCGACAGAAAAAATGGCTAGTAGTCGGTTCGTTCATTCATGACAAGCAGTCCCGTAGCAGGGACATCGTTTGGACTGTTGTCGTGATGCAAGTTGCTGGACTAGAGCTCGAGGAAAGTGACGAGTTGGCTTGTACTACAGGCCTTGTCGAGCTCTCCTACTGATAAGAAGCTCTAGCAGCAAAGTTCCCAGTGACGAGGTGCCCTGTGTTTGTATATAAAGAAGGGGTAAGTGCTACATTTCCATATCAACAACAACGAAGCCAGCAACCTCTGCGTCAACCAAACCTCCAAATTTATAACAGATATCTCCAACCTGAAAACCCAAAGACAACATGGGCCGCATTGAAGTCTTCGTCGTCGGGTTTCCCCCGAAGGATGACAAGGAGAAGGCCAAGAAGAAGTGATCCGGCAGGATTCCGATTTGCCCGCTGTGGCAGCCCCTCTTAGATAGGTAAATAGGCCGGCCAGTTGCCTACAATTTAGCGAAGATTTCTCTGCTCAGTTATTTTTTGGAATATTTCCACTCAAGAACTACTTTTAAACGTTTTGTGCCTTTTGTGGCGTTTGTTGCCGTCGTCATCACTTCTCGCGTCTGTCTCGGCCGTACTACGTTTGTCGGCTCACAATGTTGCACTGATCTACATGTTGATCTCTGGTACCGTTTGTGGACTTTACTTGTTTGATAAATATGTGTTGTTTCTCCATTGCTTAGGTTAAAATAAGAAAACTCGTCTGAAATCTCGCTTACATGAGGTCTTTCCCCGTGATGCAAAGTCGTGCGGTTGCTCCTTCCGCCACCGGTCTTAGAAGTCCCATCACGAGCAGCGTTCTTCAACGATTAGTAATAGGTCTGTTGGTCTAGTGGTATGATTCTCGCTTAGGGAACACCCTGAGTTGTTAAGCTTGCGAGAGGTCCCGTGTTCGATCCACGGACAGACCCCAATTTTTTGTCTTTGGCATATTTTGTTTTAATTTTTGCCTGCGTTTGGTTGTTCTTGATTTCATAGAACTTTTTTTTTCAGAGTACGGTTTGATTTTTTCTTATAATATTTATTTTCTTAGCGCTATATTGACAATAAAAACAAGAGAATAACTGCAAAGCTAAATACAATATTAAAAAGTAATAATCACCAAAAATAAATGTAATATAGGCAAGAATATATTGTGCCCAATGGCTGATCAGTCTATCTAGTAAAAACTTTTGAATTTCCACGCTCTTATGCAAATACACATTTATCGTCAACATCAACATAGAATCTAGTACACCTCGAGGACGTAGCGGCCATCCTCCTTGAGGCGGTCAATCTCCTTGTGAGGGTCAACCTTGCGGCCGCTGTCCTTGGCCTCCTTGGCAATAGCCTCCATCAGCACATCCGTCAGGTCGGGCACGGGCCACGTGGGGCCGCACAGGAAGAAGGCACCCTCCTCCTTGATGTACGCCTTGATGACGGCGTCCATGCTCTGCCGCATGCGGTCCTGGATGTAAATCTTTTCGGGCTGATCACGCGAGAACGCAGCACCCAGAAGAGTAACCACACCGGCATCCACATAGGCCTCCCACTCCTCACCGTACAGGTACTCCTCACGCTGGTGGCGAGAGCCCATGAACAACAGGATGGAACCAATCTCCTCGCCGCGGGCCTTTTGCATGGCGCGGTACTGCACAAAGGCACGGAACGGTGCCAGACCGGTGCCGAGACCAGCCATGATCAGGGGCGTGGTCGACTTCACGGGCAGCTTCATCACCGACGGCTTGACCGACACGGTGACCTTGGAGCCGACAGGCAGCAGCGACAGGTAGCGCGACGCGTTACCCCAGCGCTTGCGGCCCTTGGAGTCGACCCAGTCGACAACGACAATCATCAGCGACACGTGGCTGGGAGTAACGGCCTGCGCAGACGCAATACTGTACTCACGGCGCTTGCTGGGCGCAACAATGCGCACCAGATCCTCGATCGAGGGGTGGGCCGACCTAAACTGCTCCAGCACATCGACGTACGACACAGTGTCGACCTCGGACAGCTTCTTGAATTCATCAGCCCCTTCCTTGCCGCCCAGGGCAGTAAGCTTGGCACGCTCGGCATCGTCTGTGGCAAACTCGGCCAGGAGCTCGTAGAAGCGCTTGGGGGGCTTGCCCAGGATGTCCAGGTTCTGGACAAGGGCCTGGTAGGCAGTGCGCGTCTCGAAGACGTTGTTGTTGTCGCGCGTGGGGGCCTGCACCAGGGTGTTGGGCTCAATGCCGTAGAACTGGATAAACTCCTCGACCTGAGCCTTGTCGTTGTCGGCGTGCACACCCAGGGCCTCGCCGATCTCGTAGGTGACGCCCGAAGTGCCCAGGTCGAACTCAATGTGGAAAATGTTACGCTCGTAGTTCGGGGGCGTCAGGCGGCGGTTCTCGGCCACAGTGACGACGGCGGTCCTGACGGTCAGGTCAGGACGCAGGACGGCCTGGGTGCCGTAGGCCTCCTTGAAGGCGAAGCCCTTGGCGGCAGCCTGCCAGTCACGGACCTGGGTAAGAGGCTCAACCTCGGACTTGTCAAAGGCGGCAAAGCTGGAAGCCTTGAGAGACTTGGCCAGGATGGGAGCGACAAAGTCGGCGGGCACCTCGGCCCACGACTCGGGGATCTCAACAGCCACAAGGGACTGGGCAAGAGCCTCCGCAGCCTCCTCGGCAGACTTGGCGTCGTTGATGGCCGAGCCCAGGCGGGTCAGATCCTCAACGGTAAGCTCGGGGTGCGAGACCTGCAGGAACGCCAGCTCCAGCAGGATCTTGACGTGCTCCTCGACAGCAGCAACAGCGGCTGTGTCGAGAGCGTACAGCTTGGCCTGCTTCTTGAACAGGGCCTGGCGAACGCCGGCCGGGATGCGCTTCTCAACCTCGTCGGCCTTGAAGTTGGGCAAGCGGACAATCAGAGACGCACCGGCCTTGACACCAGCAACAATGTCAATGGACTTGAGCAGCTTCTCCTCGCCGACGACAGTGACGTCGGCAGCCTCAACGGCAAAGGGGACGGTCAGCGACTTCTTGGCCTGGCGAATGTCGGTGCGCACAACACCGCCCTCGATCAGGTTGTCGTGGGTGCTGTGGGTCGAGACGTTGACGCCGGGCTGCTCAGCAATGACGCGCGACAGGGCAGCGGGCGACGTGATGGCAACCGAGTTATCGACATCGTAGAAGGTGTACTGCTGGGCCTGCTCGGGGACGAGAGCGACAGCGTACAGAGACTCGTCAGTGTCGGAGCCAGCCTTGCCAGCAAGCTTCTGCAGAACCGAAGTGATAAAGGCAGGGGTGACGGCCTCGGAGGCGGCGTACTTGACGTCAGCAACGGCAGGGGTCTCGGACCACTTGCTCGAGAAGGTGGCGGCAGCCAGGACGTCAGAGTACAGGACAGACTGGGTGGCAGTCTCCTGAACAGCAATGTCGTTCTGGACCTGGCCCAGAACAGCAATGCGGCGCACGGTGGCGGGCAGGACGCTCAAAAAGGCCTCCTCGATAAAGGGGCGGTAGATGCGGACGTTGACAGCGCCCACCTTGTGGCCCTGGACAGCAAGGCGGGCGACGGTCTGGGCAGCCAGCTGGGCCTCGACACTGCCAAAGGCGACAATGACGGACTCGGCCTCGTCGTGGCCGTGGTACTCGAACGGCTGGTAGGCAGTGCCGAGCTCGGCGTTGAAAGCCTGCAGCAGCTCGAGGATCTGGCCGGCGTGGTCGAGACGCTTGCTGATGGCACGCTCGCGCGAAGCCAGGTTGCTGAAAGCCTCGGCAATGTGGGCCTCGCTGAGAGCGTCGGTCACACGGACAGTCTCGCGCGACGTGCGCAGACCATCGTAGACGTGCAGGGTAGGCAGAATCTGGGCGGCAAGGGTAGCAAACAGAGCAACGTGCTGGGCCTCGGAGGCAGAGGTGCTGGCAACCAGGCCAAGGCCGAGCTCCTCGGCGGTCTGCAGGGCGGCGCTGTAGTCGCTGACAAGGCCATCCTGGGCGGCGTAGTCGAGAGCGGCAACATGGGCGACAAAGGGGCTGGCGACACCGTAGAGCAGCGACAGCTGGTCAAGCGAGGCGCGCAGCTGGCGCAGACTGGCCGTGGGGGCGATCAGGGTCTGGGGGAAAGTGCGCTTGGACTTGTCAAAGTCCTCGGAAAACAGGTAGCCGAGAGCAAAGGCACCGGCACCGGCACGGGTCTGCAGCGGCACGACCGTGGTGGTGTAGCCGTGGACGTTCTTCTCGTCCTGGGCCTGCCAGTGACGGGCAGCAACGTCCAGATCAAAGGTCTCGGGGGAGTAGGCGAAGATCTTGTCGGACAGCTTGTAGGCGACCTGCTGGACGAGCAGCTGGGCGGTGGCGTAGGTCGGGCCGTTGATGGAGGCCAGGGGGGCCGTGACGGGGACATCCTTGAGGTTGAGCGAGGCCTCGGGGGCGTCGACAGCCGGGCTGCCGGTAGACTCCTCGTGCTTGAGCTGCATTGTGATGGTTGCAGGGGGGCTGATGAGGATGAGGGAGGGATAAAGATGGTAGGAATAAGAGAAGAAGAGCACAAGAGGACAAGACAAGAGGAAATCAAAAACACAAGTAGAGGAACAGCAAGACACAGCCTAGCCTAGCCGTCTGGTCTCTGGTCGGCTACTCTGTAGTCTGTCGAAGTGGTCCAATCCCGAGAAGGCAAAAGCCAATAAAGACGAATTTTCTGCAGCGTATCCCGGCAGAACACTAACGCATTGGTGTCATCCGCCCGGCGGCCATCGCGAGCCGGGGTCGCCATTAGACAATTTAGATTTAGACCCAAATCCTGGGGCAAGACTGCGCGCGTTGGCCTTGTCGCCATACCAGAGACGGCTTTGTCGCAAATTTGCAATTAGAGTTGCGATCACGCAATGCATCTAGTCTGTATTAGGTTAGCGGACAGGCACAAGTCCCGGCGGTTCGGCAATCGGTATGTTGTAGCATCTCAGCCGGGTCACGTGCACACGCCAATTGACCTTCAACCCGATGTACTTGGTATGGAGATGCTGAATGGAGAAATATACTACATGGTTGGACATAAATTCAAAAGTGAAAACATCACGCTTCCTTTGACGGAACAGCCTTGGCCTCCCCCACAACGCCAGCCTTCTTGGGCTTCTTGCGCAGCGTGTGCAGGTTGGGCGGCTTCTCGAGACCCAGACGTTCACGCAGCTCGACGGCGTCCGTCATCAGCTCCTTCTCCCAGTACACGTTGATGATGGGCTTGGCATTGCGCGCACTGCGCAGGGCCCACGGCAGAAATATGGTGAAGAAACGGTGGCGCTCCTCGGGCTTGAGGCGCGCGACGGCGACGAGGCTGAGACCCGTCATCGGCAGGCCCGTGTTGACAAACTCAAACGCCTTGAGCGCAATCTCGCCCTCGACATACTGCGGCGGCAGGCCGAGCACGGCATGGTACAGGTCATGGCACTCGCGGTAGCGCTGCACGACGTAGGCGCACTCGGGGTCGTCGACGTAGCGGACGGCATCGCGCACATCGGGTGACATGTGGTAGCGTTTGCGGAAGTGGCCGTAGACATAGCCCACGGTATTTTGGGGCATGGCTAGCAGCTCGTCGAGGGGGAGAGTCTCCGAGTTGATGCGTGGCTTGTCACGCAGGATCTGACGGCCGACCGGGTCGCCGAGCATCGTGTCGCGCAGGCGCTGGGCTACCGGGCCAGCCGACACCTCGCCGAGTGTTGCAATAAGATCTCTACCGGTTAGTGTGCGTTTTTAACCATGCTGGATATTCTAGACACTCCAGATGCCATACCAGCTCTGCGGGGATTGAGAAAGGCTCCAAAGGCAGAGCCCAGGGTCAGCGCGCCCTTCTCCAGCAGCGTCAGTGGCACATGGCCCTCGTAGTTTGGAGGAGGCCGGTTGAGCACAGAGAATGCGCGGATGTGCTGCGGCGGCAATGCACCTGTGTGTGGGGATGCTGCCAGTACTGGGCGAACAAAACGGCAGCTTCGGCTTGATATTGGGCGTATTGAGGCCATTGCGGATGGCTTTGTGCGTGTCGACGATGACTGGGGCAGATCGGAGCATGGCGTGAGATCGGACTAGAGCTGATAAAAGCTCATGCAGTGGGGCCTCGATTGTTCTTCCTTATCGCACGTGACCTATCACGCGCTACTTACACGGTTTACTATAACGGCATACCTGCGTTGATTCATCGGCGTATTCACCATTGCTAAATTCTATATTTGTCTTTCCAAAGGAAAAAAAAATTATCATTCTGCGATAAACAGCTTAAACTAGTACCACATCGCCTGCAGCATCGACGTGGCCTTTATGCATAGGCAAGATGATATGCAACGACGATTCTTGCCACACATCACGAGAAGGTCCGGCAAGTGGATAAGTCGCAACAGTCTTTCCATCCGGATTGAGAGGAAGCCAGGTTTGTGACAGTAGATAGCTATGGTGTGCCATGGTGGCACTGCGCAGCTGAATGGGGGCCGAAACTCCAGTCAACAGGGCTGTCTAGTGGGTGGGGAGGGTCGCCTTGCGTTGTCTGTACCACACGCCTTGGGAAAAGACAACCACCGGAAGGCTATCGCAGGCCATTTCTACACAGTTTAGTGGGATTAAAGGTGTATATGAAATTCTTTTTCTTGTCGCAAGATGCATCCAGGTGCCCCCAGGTGCATATTGGTGCACATGACATGCATGGTACGGCATTGACTAATGCAGATCGCAGCCAGGCATCGCGTCGACAACGGCATGGGCTGTACACTGTGTACTAGGCTGTACAATGTAGTACTATGTAGGTAGAGTTTCTTCTGGTGGTGCTGTACACAAAACAAGATATGTGTGCATTGTTAGTTGTGACGACGGGTTCCGGCAGACGCCTTCTTGACAACGTAGATGACTGAGGGCATGGCCATTTATCAATAATCAAAATGCATGGCCTATAGCCCGCTAAATCGACATTTCTGATGAAATTGAGGGATGACCATTATATAGATGTAATGATGAGAGGACTTCATTTGATGATGAGTAAACAAAGCAATACCGTACCACGTGGCAACAGCGATTTTTAACTGTTTTTAGTCGTCGCTAGAACGTGGCCTGGTAGTTGCTACGGAAAGTGCGACAAACGCTGCTCCTTCCGTTTGTGCATTTTGCAACGGGTGCCAAGTGCCGCTCCGTTGCAAGGGAAGGAGCAATTACTCGTGACTTCAATTGGCCGGCCGGCACTTGGGCAAGGCTTGGTTTCCATTTAACACACAGTAAGTACAGGGCGTAATCATCGGTTCTATTGTCGGCGTTTAAGCTTCACATAGTCAGACAATTCTATCGCAAGGCTTCATTATTTCGTGTCTGCAATGGCGCTGGAGACCAGAAGTCGGGCCAACAAAACGCGCCCTACTGCAGAAAATGAATCCTGACTGAATGGTCTGTGATCCTATAAAAAATTGCATAGATGTCGAATTATATCAGTGCCAGCTGATTTCAAGTACACTCAATAATGCATTGCGTAGTGTCTCGTGATAGCTGTCGTGGATGGGCGCACACTTCCACATGCAAAGTAAATCTAGATTTTGAGCAAATCAAGCTTGGCTCTCTTTATTTTCGTCCACGAATGAATGCATGTCTTACTTTGCTACTGACGGATACAATCCGAGAGGCTGCTTGGAGAGATACATGGACAACCCGGGGCGAGTGTTGTTGAAACAAAACAAATGGAACAAAACAAACGACCCCAAGACAAACTGGCACGCGATCAGACAGTCGAAACACGCAGCACAAGTAGAAGTACAAGCACAAACATAGACATAGACCCGAGACTACATCGTATTTTGCGTACTTTGATCTCCAGGGACACGGTCCATGTCGGCATTTTCAGTATTTCGCCATCAGCGCAGCGTGAGCACATCCCTGAGAATGCTATGTTACAAGGTTAATCAAGGTTTAAGCCTGTTTGTTGGCCATGGGCGGGTGTGGTGCTCAAGGGCAAAGCCAAATTTCCAGGCCCGTGTCCTTTCTGCTACACCCCATTCCTGTCCTGTTTCCTCTTCTGCCAGACCATCTCCCTGTCCTGTCTCCCTATGTCTAGCAGTCGTATCCTGAAGATCGTCCCTGGCTTTGGCATCGCAATTTGCGAGAGACGAGAACAGCTAGCACCAATCAAACATGTGTGCTTGCTTTAGAATTGCGATTTGATCAGAACTATTTGTGAATCCCGAAATAAAGTGTCGAGCAATGCTGCGTGTTTTGTGCGTCCAGTCGGCTTTGGCCTGGCCACGGGGCGTCTGGGCGCATGACCGCGATGACTAATGGTCGCCCGTGCGCACTTGGCATAAGTGGCATTCGCCTCCGTAAAACGCAGGCGCGATTTGTGCGGCGACTGCCTAGCATTTGAAATTTAAGCCTGTTTCGGCAAGAACGACGCAACCACCCGCCATAGCTCCTTCCCCGTTGACGTCGTCGCTCCTGCCGCCCCACCGCTCGACTGGCTCACATACACGCACAAAACGCTCACAAGCTACTGTTTCGGAACCTCACTTTTTCGTCCTTATCGCCTTTCCGCGCGCTTTTTGCCATTCACTCTGTCGCAGCGCCCACGTCTAGGCCGGTCTCTGGCTCTTTTCGTCTTTCTTTTAGTTTCTTTTTTCTTCTAATGATACCCTAGATTTCAAATCAAATACTACTTCTACGCCTTTACGCTGCTGGCGATTCCATTTTCTTTCTTCTGCTTCATCTTTTCTCTCTCTTTTTCTCTTCCACTCTCAACTCGTATCTTCTTATATTCACGGCATCTCTCCAGCGGACAACATTCGTGCCGGTCTTCCATTGCCAGTCAACTGACTGTCTACCATCTGACGCCCTGCAGCATCGCAATCTCGCTCCGACATTACCTCATTTGGTATCTCGGAAACCAACATCAAAGCATCATCTGCACAATTCAACAAAGCTTGACTCGCGTTGCCTAATCTATTCTATCGCCGCTACACCCTTGGCATATTCAGCCTGAATTCCTCGGGTCCTACAGATTAGAGTACCGCCGCCCTCGGCCCGCTGTAGCTGCAACATTTGTGATTGTCGTCGCAATTCTTTTTTTCTTTTCTTTTCTTTATTCTTTGAAAAGTACACCCTCTCGGCGCGCATCTCGGGCATTCCTTGCACAACCTCTTCCGCCGCGCAATCTATCTGCCGTCCCCGATAACGACTACCTGTCCTCTCGTCCTCACTTTTCCGCGATTGTTTCATCTATTCGGCAATCCGTACCATGAGCGAGTGACAAGAGTTTCTCTCAGCAGGACAGCGCAAGCTTGCCACATCCGCCCTCGGCTGGCACAGATTGCGATTTCAAACCCCGAAAAAGGCACCGCAGAAGGAAAAACAAGTATTGCAAAGTAGCGGGACGCACACGAGCACAACGAAAACTATCAGACGCCGTGCTATCCGGTCTCTTGCTGCTGTGCTGGGTTGGTTGTGTGTATGGTGCTGTACATCTCACTGCCCGACACGCCTCAAATCCAATCGGCCGATATTGCCATCCAAAGAAGAAACGATAAACGGCGGGCATTGAGACACTCCCAGATTGACAAGGCAACGCTTCTTTATTGGCCCAGCTGCGTCTCCTCCAGGCGATCTGCCTCTTTGATTACCTTATTTCACAGTCATCAACCCAACACACACCCCCCCTTCTGACAGACCACTCTCCCTTCCACACCCCGTGTCTCGTCCACATTCTTCATACCCCTCCCCTTGTTTACACTCGGTCTGCATATATTTATATCAACATGGCGCCGTCACTCAACAGGGCTGCTCGCCCTCTTGCCCAACATGCCGTCACCACCTCTATTCTCGTCGGCAATCTACACTGCCCCTCCTGCGTCGCCACCATCCGCGAAGCCCTGCAAGAGGCCTGCCCCGACCACATCCGTTGGGTATCTCCCAATATTGTCACCTCCGTCGTTACTGTGGAACACGACCCCGAAGCTTCCCATCGTGACATGGTCAATGCTCTTGTTGACGCTGGCTTCGATATCTGCAGTGTCACGTCATCTACTGGAGACGTCATCTTTGACTCCGACCTGGCCTCTCCCACCATTGGCGAGCCCACATCCAGCTCGCAAGCACGCCACCTTGGCGACATCAACGAAGACGACGACGCGGGCGAAGACGACCAGCACTCACTGGCCGGCAGCCACAAGGACAAGGGAAAGGCTACAGATATAGATACTCCTGACATGGCATCTCCGTCAAAGTCCACCCCGGGCTCCTCTTGGGGTTTCTCTCCTCTTGTTCGCTGGATGAGCGGCCCGCGCAGTGTCCGGGACCGGTCTTCTTCTCATGCAGACCGCCTTGCGCAAGCACATCTCAGCAACTGTGAACAGTGTCGCCAGCTGCGGGACGACGGAAAGCCTACGCCATCCACAATACACCACCAGGCCATCGATGAGCAATCTAGCGACATTGCCGACGAGGCCACCCTTCACGAAGAAGATATTGGCAGCAGACGAGGCAGCAGTGACACCAACAATACCAAAGTACGAAAAACATCCACCGCTGGCTCCTCCAAGACAGCCCTGAACTCGCCCGCCATGGCCAGCAAGTCATTTGTGATGGTTGAGGACGAAGACGCGCCTGCCAACCGGCCCATCTGGCGCGCCAACCTTGCTATTGGAGGCATGACCTGCGCAGTTTGCGTCAATGCTATTGTCGATGGTCTGAAGAACAAGGACTGGGTCGTCAAGACCACTGTCAATCTCATTTCCAACAGCGCTACCGTTGAATTCGACGACAAGTCAAAGGAAGCCGAAATTGTCGAGGCCATTGAAGATTTGGGCTACGACGCCACCATTGACACGGTCGTGTGTCTCAACCCGCCCAAGCCCAGTGTTGCACAGCATCCTGGCGCGAGCAATGGTGCACACAACGAGGAGGCTCTGTTGCACGAGAGAACGGTCGAGATCCACATCGACGGCCTCTACTGCGGTCATTGCCCCGACCGCATCGCGCGCAGTCTCGAGGGCTTCCGCCGCCCTTCGCTCGAGATTATCACCAAACCAACGCCACAGCGGCCCATTATCAAGCTCCAATATGTCCCGGAAGCGCCCGCCTTCACAATCCGCCACATCCTGGCCGCTATCGAGGCTAGCGACAATGCGCTCTCGGCCACCATCCACCACCCTCCTACACTGGAGCAGCGCTCCAAGATGATTCAGATCAAGCACCAGCGCCAGATCATGTACCGCGTTATTGGTACCGGTATCATTTCCATCCCAACCTTTATTATTGGCATTGTCATCATGTCGCTGCTACCGTCGAGCAACCACGTCCGCATGTTTATGATGATGCCTTGGACCTCTGGAATCAGCCGTGCCCAGATGGCCCTCTTCATCATGGCCACGCCCGTCTACTTCTTCGCCGCCGACATTTTCCATGTCCGTGCAGTCAAGGAAATCCGCGCACTCTGGAGACGCAGCAGTCGCACTCCCTTTTTGCAACGCTTCTACCGCTTTGGCAGTATGAACACGCTTATGAGCCTGGGCACTACCATTGCATTTGTAAGCAGTGTCAGCCAAATGATTGCGGCCGCAGTACACGATGCCACAGAAGTCAGCGACGCCAACTTCTACTTTGATTCTGTCGTCTTTTTGACCTTTTTCCTGCTGTGCGGCCGCCTCATCGAGTCTTACAGCAAGTCCCGCACAGGCGATGCCGTCGAGATGCTCGGCAAGCTGCGCCCAACCACTGCCATTCTGATCGAGGATGTACCTACCCCTCGCAAGGAGAAAGAGGTCCTGGAGACTGTCGAGTCTGTCAACTCGGTCGTCCAAGCGAACGGCAATGGAAATTCCACCGGCCGTGAGATCCAGGCTGACCTGTTGGACTTTGGCGATGTTGTGCGGGTGCTGCATGGTGCATCCCCGCCCGCCGATGGTGTCATTGTCCTGGGTAGCACCAACTTTGACGAGTCAAGCTTGACAGGCGAGTCTCGCCTCGTGTCCAAAGTCGTGGGCGACGACGTGTTTTCGGGCACTGTCAACAAGGACGCGCCAGTGCTTGTGCGTGTCACGGGCACATCGGGCACCTCTATGCTAGACCAGATTGTAGCTGTTGTGCGCGAGGGACAGACCAAGCGTGCACCCATGGAGCAGATTGCCGATCTGTTGACTACATACTTTGTCCCTGTCGTTACACTGGTGGCCATCTCGACTTGGGTCATCTGGCTCTCTCTCGGCCTGGGTGGGAGAATCCCGGGACACTACCTCGACGTCAGCTCTGGTGGCTGGGTCGCATTTTCTCTCCAGTTTGCCATTTCCGTCTTTGTCGTTGCTTGCCCCTGCGGTCTCGGCCTTGCAGCTCCAACAGCCATTTTTGTCGCTGGCGGCATGGCTGCCAAGTACGGCATTCTTGCCAAGGGCGGTGGCGAAGCTTTTGAAAAGGCCAGCCGCATCGACTGCGTTGTCTTTGACAAGACCGGCACCCTCACCATGGGTGGCGAGCCGACCGTCACCGACTCTGCCGTATTTGACAGTGCAGGCAATGAGATTGTCAGCTCCGACACTGCTTCGGCCAACAAGAAGTCTGATCTGCTCGCCGGTCTCAAGGCCGTTGAAGAAAACAGCGGGCATCCTATTGCCAAGGCTATTGTCAACTTCTGTTCAGCCGATGATGGAGCCTCCAGCCGCCGCGGCCAGGCAGATGATCTCAAGGAAATCGCCGGCCGTGGAATGCGCGCTACTTACAACAACCAGGCTGGCCGTGACCGGTCATTTGAGATTATTGTTGGCAACGAGGCGCTGATGAAGGACTATGCCGTCTCGGTCTCAGACCACGCTGCTGCCTTGCTGCAAAAGTGGAAGACGGAGGCCAAGTCAGTAGCCCTAGCTGCCACGCGCCCACTTGATACTGGCGCTGCCGAAATCCAGGGCTGGGTCCTGTCAGCGGCCATGTCCATTGCCGATCCTGTGCGCCCAGAGGCTGCCTCTATTCTTGCTGCACTGCAGGCTCGCGGCGTCACTGTTTACATGCTGAGCGGAGACAATGCGGTAACTGCGGCAGCTGTGGCCCGGCAGCTGGGCATCCCGGCCGACCAGGTGATTGCGGAAGTGCTCCCCACCGAAAAGGCCGCCAAGATCCAGTATCTGCAGTCCTCGCTCCAGGCGCACACGACCATGTTTGGCCGGCCGGTCAAGGCCAAGGCCGATGCTGCGAAGCCGCAGTCGACATCCAATGGCCGTCGTGCTGTCGTGGCCATGGTGGGTGATGGCATCAACGACTCTCCTGCTCTCACACAGGCCGACGTTGGTATTGCTGTTGGCTCGGGCTCGGATGTGGCCATTTCCAGTGCCGACTTTGTGCTCGTGCAGTCCAATTTGCAGTCCGTCGTCACTCTCCTCGAGCTCAGCCGCACCGTGTTCCGGCGGATCGCCTTCAACTTTGGCTGGGCTCTCGTGTACAACGTGGTCGCCGTGCCCATTGCTGCCGGTGCGCTGTACCCTATCCGGACATCCTCCACAGGCCACGTGCGCCTCGACCCGGTCTGGGCGTCGCTGGCCATGGCACTCAGTTCCATTTCGGTGGTGCTATCGTCGCTAGCACTGCGCAGCCGCATTCCCGGCATCGGTTTCCGCCCAACAGTAGTCACTGTGCCTGGCGCCCAGGTCTCGAAATGATTGAGGCTTTTATTACGATATATTTTCTTTTTAGTTTCGGCAAATCTATTTCTATCCAATTAACGTTTAATGTGTTTGTATTTCTTCGCTTGTTTCTTGATGTCCCTTAGTCATTGCATAACATAGTTGTATGGTATACCCATTCTTGCCATCAGGTTGAATGCTCGTATAAATTGAATACCTTAAAGGATAATACCAGAGCACACGCGATGTTGGAAACGGGAGGAAAACCGAATGATTCAATCCCAATGACGGCAGCGACATAGAGCGTTTAACCGCCAGATTCAAGCGTATCAGATACGCCAGGAAACTCGGTATTTCAGAATTAACTATTTTTTATATATTTTCTTGGCATTTATTTCATCGGTACAAGTCTCTCGATTGCCATTTTGATAGACTTAGAAGGTCGGGTCCACTTATATCCTAGACCAGCCTCGACCCGAAAAAATTTCCCCAAATCCTTTCATTCTTTTTTTTCTGCCAGGGCGGTGAATAAAATTTTACCCTGCAGCGTCCGTTCCGTCACAATTCTGCCACATGTTGGAACCATCTTTTTTTCTGCTCTTTCCTTTGCGACCAGTCAGTGTAAGAGGAAGGAGCGACCGAGTAAAAAGTGCCCAATATACCCAACTTTCCCCAGCCTGGTCCCTCGACTTTCTCTTTTTAGCCGCTATTTTGTTAATTCCTTCCTTTACTTGTTTCTAATTTCCTTTCCGGCTCCCTCTTTCCAAATCCAACCGTGACAACTCGTCTTCATGTCCGGCGCCCCCCCTGCCTGGCTATTCTCGAAACCTGCCGTCGCATTGACATCGACATCGACATTGACACCGACACCGACACCGACATCTATAAACGCCACATCGGCATCGAACACAGCCCCCAAAACAGACAAGATGGGCAAGAGCGACAAGGTCTCCAAGAAGGAGTCCAAGAAGGTCTCCAAGAAGGACAGCAAGAGCACCCCCAAGAAGGCGACCGCCGCCGAGGTTGCGTCGCCTGCACCCGAGCTGCTGGGCCTGGTTGAAACGTTCCTGTCCAAGAACGACTTCCCCGACGCCCACAACGCCTTCAAGCAGCAGCGCGAGGCCAAGGGCTGGCCCAAGTCGCCTGCTGCCGGCCAGTCCCTGGAGGGTGTCTTTGACAAGGCCAAGGCTGAGCCAAAGGGCAAGGCCAAGGCTGACGATAGCTCTTCTAGCGATAGCGACAGCTCTAGCTCTAGCGACAGCTCCAGCAGCAGCGAAAGCGGCAGTGAAAGCGATGATGAGAAGGAGGACAGCAGCGACAGCGACAGCAGCGACGATGAGGAGAAGCCCAAGGCCAAGAAGGATGCCAAGAAGGATACCAAGAAGGATGCTAAGAAGGCAAAGAAGGACGAGTCTGGTGACGTCGACATGAAGGATGCCGAATCTGACAGTGACTCGTCCAGCAGCAGCAGCTCTTCGTCGTCGTCTTCGTCGTCTTCCGACAGCGACAGCGATTCAGAGGCTGAGGCTGCCAAGCCTGAGGCCAAGAAGGCTTCTTCTGCCCCCGTTGCTGCCGCCACCCCCAACCCGCGCAAGCGCAAGGCATCCGTGTCGTCGAGCAGCTCTTCGTCCGACTCCGGCTCTTCGTCGTCTGACTCCTCGAGCTCCGACAGCGACTCGTCGGATGACGACAAGCGCAAGCAGAAGAAGGCCAAGCTGACCAAGAAGGAGGACTCTTCGTCGTCGTCTTCCGAGGCGTCCTCGTCGGAGTCGTCTTCTGACAGCAGCTCCGATGAGAGCTCTTCTGATGAGTCTTCGTCTGACTCTTCTTCTGACAGCGACTCCTCGTCTGCTTCCTCGTCTGATTCCTCGTCCGACTCCTCGTCCGACTCCTCGTCTGACTCCTCGGACAGCGACTCTTCTTCCGACAGCGACAGCGACTCTGATAGCGACGCTGCGTCCGAGGTTGCAGCGGCCGCCAACGTTCCCCTGCCCGAGTCTGGCAGCAGCAGCAGCGACAGCTCGTCGTCTTCGTCCGACTCTTCGGATAGCGACTCTGACGCCAAGACGTCAACCAAGAAGGAGAAGAAGGAGAAGAAGCGCCTTGCTTCGCCCGAGAAGAACGGCTCCGAGACCTCGGCCACTGTTGTCGGTCAGGCCTCGCCCAACCTGGTGGCCGCCAACGAGCCCAAGTTCCCTCCCTTCCCTCCCGACCCGGCCCTGAAGCTCAACAACCGTGGCAAGAAGAACGAGCCCCAGCAGCCCGGCGAGCGGTTTTCGCGCATCAGCAAGGACACGTGGGTCGACCCGCGCTTCTCATCCAACGAGTTCAACACACACGACTGGGGCCGCAAGGCGCACGAGGACCTGATTGTGACTCGCGGCAAGGGCTTCACCAAGGAGAAGAACAAGAAGAAGAAGGGCAGCTACCGCGGTGGCTTCATCGACACCAACGCCCGCAACGGCATCAAGTTTGATGACTAGAGGAAGCTTGTCTGCTAGTTGATATGTGTGCGTATCTGGATCCGGGTGAATCTGTTGATTCTATTTGTTTTCTATATGTCCTCTGTTTGCCTTTTTGTGTCTTGATTCGATGTCACAAGCCTCTTGTGTCTTTGTTTTTATTTTCTTCATTTTATTCTTGTTTTTTTTTCTATTACGTCTCCTCTATTTTTTAGTATTTTTACTGCATTTACAGCCACGGCGTTTGATCCTGGAAATAAAAGTATACATCTCAGGGAAGCCAGAGCATCGGCAGCGACAGCAAAGACGGCGGGAAGTCGAGTTTTGAGTTGAGCACAGCTTTATATTTTGATGTAATAGACTCTTCAAAACGCGTAACAGTTGTCAATTTTCGGTTGATATGATTATGTAATCGTGCCTTGGATCGCGACTTTCACGCCAGCTCTTTATATAGTGGTGCTTCAGCGCTTCCTCTGTCGTATTTGCAATAGAGGCTCTTTGTGCCGGCCGCTGTGCCGGCATTCAAATACTCTGTATCCGGCCCGGAGCGTCATCAACAACGACGACGGGTTCCGTGGTGCAGTTGGTTAGCGCATCGTACTAATATTTCTTCTACGAGAAATAAATGCGAAAGTCGAGAGTTCGAGCCTCTCCGGGACCATTCTTTTTGCTGTTTGGGGGTACATGTGATGGTCAGATATACTTTTAGTTTTTTTTGTTGGCCTTGTTTTTATTTTTATGATTTTGCTTGACTTTTGGGTTTTTTTTTTTAAAAAAAAAACAAGGGATCTAGAAACGAATTAACTCGACTTTCAACGGCCAGTATTGTTCTTTTGATACCACCACGACATCTTCGATATTGACCAATTATTATAAATTCAAAATAGTATGAACGGCATACACGCCGATGTCTATGGATACAGTAAAATGTGATAAAACGACAGTTTAGAAATAAGAGAGAAGAACAGAAAGAAGAGAAGAGAAACCCCAATAAAAAAGACAATAAAAGAAACAACCCATAAATGCCCAAAATTACCACTGTCACCCGGTACCGCTCCCTTCTAGTCCTCTGCAGGCTCGGCCTCGACTGTGGTACTCAGCTTGCCGGCCTCCTCCTTATCGTCTGGTGCCGCAGGGTTGTCGTCGCTGGTGGACTTGTCCTCGGTGGCTGCGTCGTCAGAAGTGCCTGTCTCTGCAGAGGCCTCTGCCTCTGCCTCCGCCGCTGCTTCCTCTGTCTTCTCAGTCTCCTCCCCCGTCTCTGCTGAGGTAGCCTCGGCAGACTCATCGGAGCTTGGCTCGGCTGCCTCGGCTTCGGCTTCGTCGTCCTTGTCAGCAGTTTCCGACACAGGCTCCTCCTTGGTAGTAGCCGGCGTGTCTTCTGCTTTTGTCATTTCCTCGGCCATGCTCCCAGTCGCTACTTCTGCTTTTACATCTTCCTCTGCCGCTGGTGCCTCTGGCACATCTTCCTTTGGTGTCTCTTCTGTAGCAGCCTCGATAACAATAGCAGGCTTCTCGACAGCCTCTGCCTCATCGGCTTCCTTCTCCTCGACCTCAGTAATCGACGCCTTGGGCTCAGATGCATCGCTGGCTTCTTGGGAAGCGGGTGGTGTGGGAGCCGGCGGCGGCACGACTGCTGCCCCTCTCGATACTGGTGTGGACATCCGGTCTGCGTGCTGGAGGATGGTCAGTGGCCGGGATGGCGCAAAGGGTGATGATGATGAGTTGCTGTCCTCATCCTGCTCCAAAACAGTCGTCACAGCACTGCCTGTTGACGGGCTGCTGCGGATGTGGCGCCGCGTGTTGGTGCGGCCAATCGAGTTCTCGCCGGTGAGCAGCTCGGTGCCCAGGCCGCCGCCACTGCCGCCGCCGCCGCTAGTGCCGGACCCCGGCCGGTGGTTGAGCACACCAGCAGTGAAGCCCATGCCCTTTCTCTCGGTAATCGCAGCCATTGGTATCAGGCCTGGCGTGCTCTCCGCACTGGCACCTGTCTTGCTGCCAATGTCTGGAGCGCCGCTGCCGGTAAAAGACCCTGACGCGTCGAGACCCTCGGCCTCAGGGGGTAGTTTGTAGTTCTCGGCCGGGAGAAGGTCGTACATGTCACAGACGGTCTTGAAGAAGACGTAGAGACCCGTCTGGCCCTCGACGGACCAGAAGACGCCGCGGTGCTGGAACCAGGCGTGGGCAAAGATGCGGTGCAAGCGGCGGAAGACGTTGACGAGGTTCTTCATGGCGGCGTTTTTGTCGTGCTGGTCTGCAAAGGCGAACCGGCTAGGGAAGATCTTTGGGTTGGTGACGACATTGGCGGCCCAGTCGAGCGTGTGGCAGCAGTAGTCGATGGCACAGCAGGACCGCGGCTGCTCGTGCACGGCGCAAAGGAACTGCCACTCGGAGGCGCGCATCTCGGGGCATGTGGCGGCGCTGCAGGGGGGCGTGTCGAAGAGGAAGCCAATGATGAGGCTGTTGCACTGGGCAATCAGGAAACGGCACAGCTCGTAGAGCCAGAGAGTACGGTCGGTGCCGACAGGCGCCTTGGCCAGGATGAGGGCAGTGTCGCGGGTGATGGCTTGTGTGTTGCTTGCCGTGTGATGGTAGTGGAGGGCAGAGAGGTGTTCCTGGAGCTGGAAAGCAGAGTCAAGCTGGTATTTTCAGATGGTTAGCATTGTTTCACAAAGATGCATCATGTAATAGTCAGGACGCACCTCGCTGAGCGGGACAAGTGGCGGTCCTGCCGCAAAGTCGGAGGCACGCGTGCCCGGGTGGATGCGGCGCTTGGAGTTGGCATCGAGTATCGTCTGCTCCATCTGTTGCTCCATCTGCTGCTGCGCGAGCGTGGCGCCCGACATGGCCGGCGACTTGGGTCCAATCTGGATCTCGGCCGCTGGTGGCGGGCTGGGCAGCCGAGGCGAGGTCGGCGGGAGCGCCATTGCAGACGGTGGGCTGCTGGAAGAAAAATAAGGCTGTGCTGCTGTGTTGTTGTCTCGTCGATGCCTCTCGCGATGCCGGCTCTCGTTGGGCTTGTTGTAGGTCGCCCCGTGACAGTTGGGTGCTATTTTGTTGTGCGATTTGCTGTGTTTTATAAATAGCAACAAGCCCAGTAGCTTCTGATCAAATGTATTTGTTTGTAGGAATGGTGTTGGCTGCAGTGCGTGGTCGCGTGTCGTGCTATGCAGCGAGAAAAGACCGAAAAAAAAAAGAGATGAAAAAAGGGTCGATGCCTCGTTGTCCGCAAGCGCTGGCGATGCTGCCTCTTTCCCTAACTCGCAATCAGGTTGGCTCGTTCCTTCCCGCCCTGTCCTGCCAGCTTGCCAGGGGGTTTGCGATGCGTGTAGCTGCTGGCTGGACCCTGTCCCTCGCCCTGTGATTGGCCTACTCTAGAGCTCTCTCAGACGCAAACAAATGACTAATCGTGCTAGCGCGGCCCGCCCAGCCAACAACGGTTGCCTACTCAGTAAGGCGCTAATGCGGGGGCACGTATTATATAATCGTGCATGACAGGCTTTACACAGGGGAGCTTCTCAGTCAGCAGTCGGATGTCGCACACATCAACAATGCGATATAGCTTTTTATAAATGTTATAAAATTTTCTGCAAGTCTTTTTGATAGAGTCTTACTGTTTAAGCACTTTCAGTGAGCTACCCGACTTTCTAAAAAGAACAATCACAGAAATGGACCAAGACGACGACGATCTGCCGCCCGTCCTCATCGACACCAAGACGGAGGCCGATGATGTGCAAAGCGATGGCGACGAAGTTGAGAGCGGTCCCAAAGTGCCGTTGACGATTGTCACTGGTGAGTGCTGGTATTCCTAATTATAAAAGAGCAGGGGTTTGGAGGATATCTAACAACGCGGACAGGCTATCTCGGAGCCGGCAAGACGACACTGTTGAACTACATCCTGACAGCCGAGCATGGCAAGAAGATTGCTGTGATTATGAACGGTGGGTCTCATCTATTGTAGTGTGTCTACGGTAGCGTGTTGTTTCGAGTATAGAACAATACAATTTACTGACATCTGCCGGGCAGAGTTTGGTGATTGTAAGTTTGTCACCCCCTCTTCCTCTTCCTCTTCCTCTTTCGCTTCCTCCCACCTCACTTGATCAGCACAGCTGACTCGACAGCCCTGGACATTGAAAAGTCCTTGACAATAAACCGAAATGGAGAGGCGGTTGAGGAGTGGCTGGACGTCGGCAACGGCTGCATCTGCTGCTCAGTAAAGTGAGTCCCTCTTCAGTGTCAAGAAGTGCCTCGAAACGTGCGGCAATGTGCTGACGGTATCCCAGGGACACCGGCGTCAACGCGATCGAGTCTCTGATGGCAAAAAAGGGAAAGTTTGACTATATCCTGCTGGAGACGACTGGCCTGGCCGACCCTGGAAACATTGCGCCCTTGTTCTGGATGGACGACGGCCTCGGCAGCTCCATCTTCCTCGACGGCGTCGTGACGCTCGTGGACGCCAAGAACATCCTGCGCAGCCTGGACGAGCCCGAGGGCGCCGACCACACCAGTGAGCACAACCATGCCGACGAGCATGGGCCACTCATGACGACAGCGCATGTGCAGATCTCGCACGCCGACGTCGTCGTCATCAACAAGGCCGACCTGGTCACTGACGACGAGCTGGCGCGTGTACGGGAGCGCATCCAGTCCATCAACGGCCTGGCCAAGATCCACGTCACCACCCAGAGCACCGTGCCGCAGCTGGAGGGAGTCCTGCTCGACCTGCACGCCTACGAAACGGCCGAGGCTGTCGAGCGGGCCGCCAACCAGACATACCACAGCCACTTGGACCCAGTACGTGCCACCGTTTTTTCTTCTTTTGGGTTTTCTTTGTATTTTTATCTTTTTGTTTTATGTTTTTGTCTTCTCTTTTTGTATTCTCTCCCTTTTATCTTTGCTCGCCTCCCCGTGTTGCACACACCCGTCCAGTGTCATACCACGTTATCTGTCCGACTGTCCATTGCCAGTTCATATAACCCAGCCGTCTAACATCACAGTCCATATCAACACAAGCCATCGACCTTGGCGTTCTCGCGCCGGCCCAGGTGGTCAAGGTCGACGAGTGGCTACGGTCTGTGCTCTGGGAGAGCCAGCTGCCCAACCCCGTGCAAGACAGTCCCAAGCTGGGCGGCCGCAACGACCCGGCGACTTTTGAAATTCACCGCACAAAAGGCCGACTTGTGCTCTCCGACGGCAACGTCAAGGTGGTCCAGGGCGTGCGGGAGCTCTTTGAGATATTTGCAGCCCCGGCCTCGTCGCCTGCCGAAGAAGCGGCAGCAGCAACAGAGGGCCAGACTGCGGACGCCGCGGCGCCAGAGTCGAGCAAACTGATTCTGATTGGAAGAAGGCTTGGGGACTTTGACTTTGAAGGCAGCATCAAGGCAGCCCTGGGGTAGTTAGGTGCTTGTTATTCAAAAGAAGAGACAAAGAAAAGAAAATCAAAACCGAAAATGAAAATGAAAATGAAAATGAAAATGAAGATGAAAATGAAAAAGAAAAAAAAAAACGACAAAACAATTTCAAAAAAGGCATAGAGTCAGCCAGTTGCTATGAATACGCTTCATAAAGTGTAGCCATTAGGATACCACACATGATTGTAGATGCAGTAATTTTCTAAAAAAAAACATATGACAAACAAGAAAATAAAAACAAATGACGAGAAGAAACACCACGTCCGCTTACATTGCCGTATGACTAAGCATGCCTTACATACAGTGTGCTGTACAGTGCCGCTGCGGCTGACTAGTCGCGCCTACCAGCGATGTGATGACGTGCACGGGCCAATCCCGTTTCCCCTCGCAGCGAAGGGCGCTAACTGACGGCATGCACCTGCCCTACACCTACAGTACTCAGCAATAGTAAACATAGTAGGCACAGTGTGAGCACTCACGCGGGCAGGCGTTTTTTATGGATCCTAGGTCATCGGCCTTTGTTGGCTGCTTTTCCATGGCGATGGACCTCAAATCGTATCAAGACGGACGCCCTGCTGCACGTCCACTCCCCACGAACCATTCACAGTCTGCTTGCGACCTTGAGCTGCCCGACTGCCCTGGAACGTTTCCAATACATATTGATTTCTTTTTTGGTACCAGCTTCAATCGATCTCTTGCTCTCGAGCACGCACGGCCCTCGATTCGCATCCTGCCTCCCCCCCCCCCCCCCCCTTGCCTCGACACCCGGCACTTCATCGAGCACGGCCTACTTAGCTGCAACTTGCCCGGCCTTGCGCAACGACTATCTAACGATACGCATATATTTTGCTGCCCGCCAGATCACTACACCCCAGTCTCGCGCGACGCCAATCGAGACGGCATTTCGACCTGTCAGCTTCGACCTCACCTCAACCTCCCCCCTCTTTGAGCAACAGCAGCAGCACCACCCTGCCCATTATGAATCGAACAGGTACGGAACAAGCTCTGCTTAAACATTCACTTTCAAAGACGATTGCGGCTGCATCAGTTCTAAGGCCGAGCACGATGCGCGATGCGCGATGCGCGATGACTTAGATGCAGCTTGCCCGGCTGCTCAAGCTCCAAGCTCCAAGCTCCCATGCCCACAACCAGCTACCGTCGCCGGCATTCTCTGTGGCACACATCAACTGACACTCGCACCATTAGGAGGTGTTCCTCAACAGCTTCGCAACCTCCAGAACGGGTTCCCCGGCCAGCAGCCGCCGCCGCCACAACAGGTCCGCGCCGTGTCCAACCGCCTACCCAACGGCAAGATGGGTAAGAACGCTCAAGACCAGGCCACCCACTCGGATCTCCCAATCAGTGCTAACATGGCAGCAAATAACGGCTCAAACTGGGCGTTTGGCTCTGGCATGCCTGCAGGCTCCGCCGCCGGTCTCCCCCAGCCCGGCCGCCAGCAGCAGATGGGGGGCAACCTCAGCTTTGCCCAGAGCGTCGGCGGTTCACAGCCGGCCACGCCCTTGGATCCCTCGTACGTATGACAAATCGATCGAGCTCAAGGCAAATTAAGCTTAATTTGACAGCTCAAGCTGTTGGACCTCGGTCCACCCTGGCTTACTCTCTTACCTCGTCCTCACCTGACCGTCACCTTTCATTCACTCTGCTCTCACCTGCCCCCCCCCAAGATTTCCTCTCCCTCACATCTGGTATTCACTGCCACCCACCTCACTCCATCCGTATCGTCTTTCCACCCAGGAATAAGATACCCGTCTTCTCCTCTGTTCCCTTGCTTCACACCTCACACTACCCTCATGCCCACCACTAAAGCCGTCGACCATGTCGACGTTTGAGCCTGGGTCTTACTCTGGTCCTCTACGACTACGGCGTCCCTGCAGAGAACCAGCTCTGCAGAGGCTTGCCTCTGCCTCCTTGATCAAGAAGATGGCCTACGCCGCTGCTGTCAAGGGGAACATCCAGCAGCCACAATCTTCTATACAAACGTCTATATCCCCCCCCCTCTTACCCGGCTAGCTTGCTATTGCTATTTGTGTTGTCTTCTTATAAGCCTTGTTACCAACAATCCCTTACCCATGAATCATTCTAACTGATATCTAGTGAGTTCCCGTCACTATCGAGCGGTCCCCAACTAGCCAACCCTGGCCAGGCATCTATGTGGTCCAGCGCAGGGGCCCGGAACATTGGCGCACAAGCGATACAACGGGGCGCCACCACTCCCCTGTCCTCACAGCAAGGACAGGGCCAGCAAGACGACATGTTCAACTCTGCAGGCCGCTTGCCGCCGTCTGCCCAGCCTTCATTCCGTTTTGGTAACCAGTCCACCATTGGCCAGCCCGCGCCGCCATCACAGCCTGGCACCATCGACGACTTCCCACCACTGAACCGGAGCGGTGCCAACTCTAGCGATCTCGGACAGGACCGTGCAGCTTCTGCCAATCTCATGTCCAGCATTGGCTACGGTTCCCAAGGCCCCGCGGCATCTGCTGCGCAACCAGGCACGGGCGGCCGTGTCGGCAATGGTCTCCTCAACGCATTGTCGGCCAACAACCGTGCAGGCAGCGAGGTGCGCTCCCCAGTCGGCACACGGCCACAAGAGGCGGCCAGCCTGTCTGCAGATGATCTGCAGCAGGGCTCACCCCTGCAAAAAGCCGACGGCGAGAGTTTCATGCAGTCGCCAATAGGTGAGGCGCCCGGCCCGGCAACCATAACCGCAACCGCAACCGCAACACAACTGCAGCAGTCAACAAACGGTGCCGGCCTAGAGCAGCGCGGTTCTGTCGGTACGATTGGGACAATTGGCAGTGACGCTGCCGCCGCCGCCGCCGCAGCAACCGATGCCAAGCCACAGGAGGACAACGCGGCCTTGTCAGGCTCAGCACTAGACCCGCTAACCGGCATGGCCGCTGGCGATCGCTGGGGCATGAAGGGCTTGCGGGCGATGATGAACATTCCCGAGTACCGGGAAACGGTATCTGGGCATGGCCTGGAACTCGGCAACCTTGGACTCGATCTTGCATCAAGCGAGTAGGTGCAGCACTTTTGTTACAAAGACGATATGATGCGACACACATACTAATTACCGCAGACCCCTGAGCGCCCAGGCGTACTCCCTGTCGGACGGCAACGCCACCCGCCCGGTAGTACCCAAATTCCGTGTGCCCGAGTGCTACAAGGTATCGAATGTTGGTCCTATTCGAGAAAAGATCTCAAGCTTTAACGAGGAGACGCTCATGTGGATTTTCTATTCCTGCCCCGGGGATGTCAAACAGCAATACGCTGCTGCCGAACTGTAGGTTCTTCTATATCTACTCCATAACGCACAAAACGCCAAACATATACTGACAGACAGGAACAACCGCAACTGGAGATGGCATAAGAGGCAACAGTTGTGGCTGACCAAGGACGACATGCTGCTGCCGCAGGTGCTGAGTATGAGCCATGAACGGGGTTATTATATCGTCTGGGATACCAACACCTGGCGCAGAGAGCGGACTGTACGTGAACTCCAGCTTAACTATGCGGATCTGGAGAACATCCCAGCAGTCGGCAACATCTAGCGGCCGCGGTGTCAAAGGGGGGAGGGGGTACCATGGAGTCCATGGAACTGCTCCTTGCTTTCCGGCACACCTTTACAACTGGAGGGGTTGTTTCTTCTTGTTCTTGTTACTTGTTTGTTCTCTCATATATTTATGTGGTCATGTTTTATCTCTCCTTTTACTCATTTCTGGTATCAGTTTTTTTTTATGCTTCTGTACTTTTGAACTCCTTTACTTCTTACTTCTCGCCGTACTTGGTCAGGGAGGGAGGAAACTGGATGCGTTTCTTTGCATGTCTTGGGGTCTACTACTACTTCTTGCTCAAGCTACTGTTATTACTACTCTGGTCACCTTGTCTTTGATTTCTTGTCTCCTGTCTCCTATTATTATCTTGCTCACTTGGCCTGTCCTATTTTGTTTAATGCATTCTACACCACTGTCTCTCAGGCCGTGTCGAGTATTGTATGCTCACAACCTGCGGTGCATTGTAACTGTTCCACTAAGCAGCCGCCGTTTATATGCATCCCTATGGCAGCACGACAGGAAAGAATAAACACATAGAGCCAGGTATGTATCACATAGAGTGTGGTGTAGGATATATTGTAACTGGTAATTCTTTGTGTCCACATGCTGTATAGATATGACGACGGAATAAAATAAAATAAAATAGCACGATAGAAGTCAAGTGAACAAGTTTTTAGAATGTTGGAAATGTAGAATTGTTATAATGGAATCGAACAAATGAAAGAAGCAAAGGGGCGAAAAGAAGAGGCCGTGATAAATGCGCATAAAAGACAAAGTGCCATCCCTAGATATGCCTGTCGATAGTGTTGAACGAGAGCAAAAACTAAATCAACTAAAACAAAAACAAGGCGAGAAGGTAGCTGGAGCTCGGGAAGCTGGAAAGTCAAGGCAGGGAAGAGGGCACCAACAAACCCAAAGAAACCCAATCGCGTCCCGAGGGCACAATGCCAAATCAGAAACCCGGTCCTAGCAGGCGTGCTGCTCTATTCCCAAGTGTTTTAAAGCACCGCAGACACCAACAGCAACCGATGCTGTCAATGACCTCAATGCCACGAACCATTGTTGCCGTTGCCATTGCCGCTGCCGCTGCCACCCATAAAGCCCTCCTCCAGCGTACGCTCCTCTAGCGTCCGGATAAAGTCTCTGTTCGATTGGCCGCGCGAAGAGTTGTTGCCACTCGCTGACATGCCGTTATTGGCTAGATTGCTGCTGCCAGCGCTGCCCATGCCACCGGCACCCTGGCCCATCTGTGTCGCGCGGCTACCCCGGCGTGCTGGCCTGCCAGACTGGTCGAGGCCCATGCCGTCAGCAGACGGGGGGTAGTACGCTGGGCTGGGCTGCAGTCGGATGGGCTGAGTCGGGTCAAGGTGACTGGCAACGCGCTGGATGGCCGCCGGGATACCACTGGTATGCTGTTCCATCGTCGACGCTCTTGACCGCCGCGAAGCAGAACCCGATCCCTGTTGCTGCTGCTGCTGTTGTTGCTGCTGCTGTTGCTGCTGGTACTGGCCTTGCTGGGCTGCTATGTTGGTTCCGTAGCCGCCACCTGACGCAGGCGACTGTTGGCCCATACCCATGGAACCGTAAGGGTTCGCCTGCATTCCGTAGGGGGGCGGTTGCTGCTGCTGGGGCTGGGGCTGTTGTGATGGGACTTGGCTGCCGCTTGGTGTGTAGACGTTGCCCGTGTTGTAGAGGGGCAAGCCGGACTGGCCGGGCTGGCCGTGAAGGACTTGCTGGGGTGATTGATGTTGCTGCTGTTGATAGCCGCCTGTGTTCATAGAATAGGCGCTCTGTGCTGCTGAGTTGGCCTGTGCCTGGGCTGCCTGGGCCCGCTGCCTGCTAAATGCCTCAGCCTGCTGTTGCTGCTGTGTGCCTGGTGCCGGTGACCGGTTCAAAGAGCTCGACTTGAGGTTCATTGGCGGGATAAAGGGCCCGGTAAACTTTTGTTGCGTGATAAAGGGGTGAAGCTTTGCCTGCTGTGGTGACCATCTCTCAAGAGGGTTGATGTTGAGCAGACCGCGAACAAAGTCAATAAAGGCAACGCGGTTGTTCATTTCTGAGTTTGTTAGAAAGTTTACTTGGTTCAGTAATGATTTGTGGCAAGCTTACCTCTGTCGATTTCGCTCTGCTTCATGTTCTTGCGGGGCATTGGGTACGTCTTGATGATTTCGGGCAGTGTCGTGGCCTGGAAGTAGCGCTTGCTAGGCTGCTCTTTGGTACCGTGCTCACGAGAGTACTGCTCCATGGACTTGAGCTGGAACGTGCGCCGGCCAAACTCGTCTGTCCGCCGCTCAAAGAACTCGCCGGCCTGCTTGCCCGTGTCGATCATCCATGTTGGTGGGGTGCCCAGCATCTCGTTAATACGCATCACCTGGTTGTACTCGGAAGATCCGGGAAACAATGGCAGGCCGAGGAAAAGCTCGACTACGATACAGCCGAGCGACCACATATCGATTGCCGATGAGTAAGGGAGTCCAAGGAGAACCTCGGGCGACCGGTAGAAGCGGGATTGGATGTAAGTGTACACGGTCTGGCGTTCGTCGCAGGCAGATCCAAAATCGATAATCTTGATGATGGGGCTTTCAAGATTCTTGAGAAGGATGTTTTCGGGCTTGAGATCGCAGTGGATGAGGCGGGCCTTGTTGAGCAGAGCCAGGCCATTAAGCAGTTGCTGTGCAAAGACGCGTACCAGGGTGGTGCTGAGGCCGCGAAATTGGTTCTGCTTGATAAGCTCGTAGAGGTTGACGCTCAGCAGCTCAAAGACGAGGCAGAGATGCTGGCGATGGATAAAGGTATCCTTGAGACGGAGGAGATGGTGGTCGTCGTTTTTGTCGAGTTTGGTATTCAGCTGGTTAAATGTGAGTGGTGTGCACAATATCAAGGAAAACCTAGAAAACAGGGTGATTTTAGACTTACCAGGTCCAGTACCGAGACCTCCATCATACTCTGATTGAAGTATGCAGTTTTGTTTTTGATGACCTTGACGGCGACGACCTCCTGGGTCTTGAGGTTCTGGCACTTGACGACCTGGCCAAAGGTTCCCTGGCCGAGGACATCCAGAATGAGATACCTGTTCTTATGCCCGGCCTCCTCAGAGCCAAGGATGTCATTAACGTAAAGAATGTAGTCGCTGTCTTCATTGTCGAAACCATCGTTCTTGACGCCCTTGCTGGGCTTGGTGAGAACTCGCCGTGGGTTGCGCGACGATTCGTATTTGAAGTGGGGGTTGCAAATGCGGTATGTCGCGGGAAGGTGGACGGTCAGGGCTTGCAGGGGCTGTCAAGAATTAGCTTGATACCAACAGAAGGGGAATAAATGAGTGCAGAGAAAACATAAAACATACGCTGATGAAACCACCCTCTGGGTTTGCGCGACGGAACGGGGGCTGGTTGTTGACCTTGGGCCGCAGCTCGCTGGTGCTCCGGAGCTTCTTAAACTCGGGAACAGGACCAGGAGGGGGCTTAGCACTGCTGGCTCCCGAGTTGGTGCCGCTGCCACCATTAGTGCCCATGGGCATAGACGAAAGCTGCTGCCGGCGAGGGTCGCTGTAAGATCCCTCCATGCCGGACATGGCCGAAGCGCCGGGGGAGTAGAGATCGCTGCCAATTGATCCGAGGCCACCAGCATCGGCGCGCGCGTTAAGCGAGGCGAGTATTGGCGGTGGCTGCTGCTGTTGCTGTTGTTGCTGCTGCTGCTGCTGGAGGGGTGCTTGCGAAATCTGTCTGTTGCTGCCGCCGTAGTAGGGGCTTTGGGTATGATAGGGGCTGTTGCGGGGTGCGTAGTCGGTCTGCTGCTGAGGCGGCCGGGCAGGCGACTGGCGCTGGGCTTGCTGCTGCTGCTGTTGCTGGCTCGAGGGGGTATACTGGATGGCAGAGGACGAAGGCACACCCGTCTTTGGGGTGTAAGGTGCATAGGGCGAGGCAGGCGAGAGAGCTTCCATTGGCGAGTAGCGCTGGGCAGCTGTAGATGGCTCATGCGGTGAATTCAATCCACCCGAGGAGCGGCCGCTACCACCCCCGAGCTGGCCGCTGTTGGACAGGCTGTGGTGGTGGTGGGACCGGATGGGGTACTTGACGCCCGCATAAGGGTCATGGTGACCACCAGTGGCGGCGGCGGCAGCGGCAGCGGCAGCAGCAGCATCGTGCATGGGGATGTCGCCATTAACGCCCATGGGCGAGCCGGTTAGACCTTGGCCGCCCGAGGCGACAGGTACTTGGTATTGCTGCTGCTGTGGGACCTGCTGCTGTGGTTGCTGCTGGGCGGCTGTGTATTCCCGTGCAGCATGGCCGCCGTTGTATCGCCGCGACCCGCCACCGGGCGAGTCTGTGTACGCGCTCCATTGATCCATTGTTGCGTTGGAGAGTGTTTAGGGTAGTGAGTCTGAGGGGAAAGGTCGAAGATGAGATGGGAGACAACGGTATCAGGAGGGTAAAGCTGTCGGGTGGATGGGCTGGATAGAGCGACACGCGCGTGTGGTGTAGCCGACGATAATGCCGACAGTGTTGTCAATGCTGTTGCTGTTGCCACTGTAGTTGGTGCGGTTGATGCTGCCAGATCCGATCTCAGATCCGATCCTAGCGACGGGTTGGCTGACAGTCAAGCTGTGGCTGCAGGCAAAAGACAAGCAAGCGTGCGGTGCGAAGACGTCAGTATCAGTAGACGCGAGAGCGCAACAGCGCAAGAACGCAAAGACGCCGAAACGTCCAGCGGAACAACGAGGTCGAATTGCGTCACGTTGCGGCGACACGGTGCGTTGCTAGGATAGAGCGGCCGAACGGGAGAGTGAGACGAGGGTGAAGGCGAGGAAATGGCACAGCTAAAAAGGGCTGAAACCTGCAAGTGCAAGCTTGCTAGCGATGGGGGAGGGGAGAAATAAAATAGACAAAAAAGGGGAGGCGTAGGCGCTGGGCGGTCAATAGTGATAGTAGATACACAGTGTAGAGGCAGAGGGGCGCTTCGTGTGAGGTGGGAATGGATGGAGCAGAGGTGGGAGGAGGAGAAGAGGGCACGAAACGAGAATGCAAAAAGAGGATGGAGGTAAAGAGACGAGACAGAGAGACAGCCGATAGATTGGGAAGCGACGATGCCCGAGATGGCCCTGCTTGCTGCTGTGCTGGGAAAGACCGTTCCTTGGTTCCTTCCGTCTTTGCCTTGAGCACCTTTCCTGGTCGTTGTTTTGAACGCCTCTTTTCTCTGTAACACATTTGTTTTACGTTTTTTTCGTTGTTAGTAAGACCACTGCCAGTGACTGCTAGTGGGCACAGGCATTAATTAATCTGTACTGAGTGCTCTGGAAGGAAAGAGGGGACATGCGTGGAGAGTGCGACCAAGAGGAGCAAGAGGAGGAGGGGAAGGGTGTGCTGCTGCTTTGGGAAGGAGTAGCAACACAAAACCTCGCGACCTACTATGCAAGATACGTATCTTACGATGTACTTGTACCCTCTTATCTGGCCTACTCAGGCAGCTTCACTGTTCTGTATTTTATGCTACAGTGGAGGAAGCAAAGCCTCTTAGCATACCTTAGCACAAGGGAAGGAGCGGGCTACAGTGGGACCTACCTGCTACTTTTGGCCATTTTGGCCGCTAGCCTTTACGCTGATTTTCCGGATAGTCGCCGCGTTGGGCAGCATGTCTCTCCTCCCTCACCCCACTGTGAGACTCCTAGACACACTACGCTCCTTCCGTCTTCGATTCATCTTCAAGTGAGTCAAATGGACCTACATATGCGACTCGTAAGCGACCGCATCAGACTGACAGCTACGATTAGGACTTTCGTGCTAATGCGCAACCCAAATATTCGTCAAAACTGAAGCCTGGATACAGACGAGTGCTTACTTAATGTGATTTCAGGCAGGTGCGACCGGCACTGATCCTTGACCAAGCTTACAGGCATTATGGGGCGCTACAGGCGTGGCAGTAGCAACAGACGTCATCTCATTTTAAATTCAGGCCTGGTACATAATATTATCAGTCGTTCTTTCCGCCCAAACAATATTGCTGCCCATTTCTTACTTTTGCAGCTAGCTGCATTGTGCAAACGTTATTAGATGCAGCTATATGTGAACTTCGTTGTCCGGGATATGCACCTCTTTCTGCTAAAATCCTATTTTTTTTTTAAAAAAAAACAGCTGCTGCGAGGGTACTTTCAACAGCGTTTTAGCCGCCGTTGCATTACTGACCAATCAGAGACTGCTGTTAGCTGTGACGGCAATTACATTATTCCCTTGATGCCCAAATAATGCTCAGAAAGACAAGCGCAACGACACAAATGCTAAGAGTCAAGAATCGAGATGATTGGTACCGCGATGATATACCCTAGTATTACTAATACGGTGAAGAACAACACAGCAAGGACCAGAGTGTGATGGGGTTAATAGCAAAATAATAAAAAAATAACGCGATGGACACTATTATCTGAACATAAAAGCAGGCCAGTGGATCGATAGCCGGACCTTTATGACGATAGCAATGCGAAAAGATGACTTGGTGGAATGAGCTGAACGATGGGGCAGTGGTATTTGGTGTGAACAGCGGCCAAAGGACGGGCGCGGCGAGATAAACTTTTAAGGGTAGAGGGGTGCACAATACACCGGTAGAGTAAATTAACTGAGATGGGAGACGAGTGGCAACATTGAAAGGAAACCATATAGACCGATATAGAGCAGAATAAGTTGCAACGGTACGGTGGGAGAGCACATCGACATGTCGTACATCTAGCAGAGCAACAGGAGGCGACACCCGGTAGACTCGATGGCGGGCAACAGACGACAGGCGGCAGAAGACAGAAGACAGAAGACAGATGGCAGACAGGGGACAATACTGTTAGTATATTGGAAGTAGAAAGTCGTAGACAAACATCATTCATAAAGCTTGCTGAGAAACCACAAGATAGGTGCTGGGACATGATAAGAAAGACAGCAACATCACAGATAAGAACCAGTTACAAGGACAGGACAGGACAAGAACAGGGCCAGGGCGTCCACTTGGCTGCTAGAGCATGGCAACTGAAAGACAACAGAATGTGTTTGCAGTAGCACAATTGAGGCACCGAAAAGGAATACAAAAAAAAGGACACAAGGAGAGGAGAATAAGAAAAGTGTCTGTCCTAGATCAGATCAAGATCAAAATAGAAATCAAATGAAACTCGGATAAGAGGCAACACAAGAGAAGAAACAAGAGACAGGTGACAAGAGATGGCAAACGATAGTAACAACCAAACAAACAATCGGAGAGCACGAGATGGCCTTCATTTTTTGTCCTTTACTCCCAGAAAACAAGCCTGACGTAAGAAAAAAAGAAGAGAAAAAAACAGCGGAAACAACAGCACGGGCAAAAGGGAAAGCACTACTGCATCAAACTAGGTCGGGTGGACGACATGTCGTCAAAACAAAAGAGGTTTCGAAGAGAGTCGGCCGAGACCAGGTCCAACAGGTTGTCCCAGTTTTGTCGCTTTTTGGGTTCGCGCTCGCTATTTATTGCCGGTTGTTGTGTCTCATGTTGCCGCCGTTGCCGCCCTGTTGGCCACCGCCGTTGCCGTACGCGGGGAAGTAGGCGGTGGGGGTGCCGGGGAACTGGCCGGGAGCCTGTGCTTGCTGCGGGCTGAACGACTGCTGCGAGGGGTCGAAGCCCTGTGCATTAGGGGTCTTATCCTTACCCCACTAGTCATATGTTAGTATCAGACAAAAACGTCTTTGTAAAGTCAACAAATCAAAACCAAATCAATAATAAACTTACGCTGCACTTCAGAGGGCGGCCGTTGACATTGTATCCGTTCAGCTGGCAAATGGCCATGGCGGCGTTCTCGTGGCTGTCCATCTTGACAAAGGCAAAGCCACGGTCGGACTGGAAGCGAGACTCAACGACGTAGCCAAAGTTCTGGAAAAGGGGCACCAGGTCGTTCTGGGTGGTGTATGGTGTCAGGTTGCCCACGTAGCAAGTCGTCTGCCATGCGGGCGTCTGGTTCACGACCATATCGTAACTGTGAACGCCGTGGGTAGGAAAGTGGTGGTGGCCGAACGGAGTCGTAGGGGTCATGCCCATCTGCTGCAAAGCCTGCTGCTGGGCCATTGACGGCTGGCCCTTCTGGTTAGCCCAGTTGCAGCGAATGGCGCGCGAGCCGAGCCATTCACCGTCCATGGTGCTCATGGCTTTTTCGGCCTCGGCGCGGTCGCGGAACGCCACAAAGCCATAACCACGCGAGCGGCCTGTCTTCATGTCCCACATGACACGAGCCTCCGATGCTGAGCCGAACTGAGCAAAGGCCTGTGTAAGGATCTCGTCGTTGACCTCGTTGGACAGATCGCCAACGAAAACATGGAAGTGGCCGGTCGTATCCTCCTTGCTGGTCGTGTTTGATTGGTATGCCCAGTTGACGCGAATCTCCTGTAGCGTGGTGTCAGTAGTTGCGGCACCGGCTGATCAGTCATTCAAAGATGAGCATCACGGTTAATACATACCGACTGGTGGACGCGCCGACCGTTCAGGGTCTGCATGGCGCGCTCGGCTGCGCCGGGATCGTCGTACTCAATGAAGCCGTAGTTGAAACCCTTGGCCTAGATGAAAAAGAGAGTTGTCAGCATACACTTTCTTTTCAAAAACAATGACATAACTGTCAACAAATACCACTTTCCAACTCCGCCTGGACTTACGTTCTTGTCGGGGATGATCTTGACATTCTGAACATGGCCAGTCGTCTCAAAGATCTGGCGCAAGACATCTTCAGTAACCCGCTGGTCGAGGCCGCCCACATAGAGCGCGCGCTTGTTGGGTTCTGGTGCCGAGCGGCGGGCAAAGGCGGCGGCAGTCGTCGGCGACATGAGGCCGCCCGAGTCGCCGCCGATGGGGGAGGTAATGGCGGTTGGGATAGGGTTGTTGTTCTGGGGAATGTGGAGAGGAGGGGGAGCCATGACCTGGCCGTTCTGGCCGTTGTCGAAGCCGGAGCCGCCGTTGTTGGACTGGTTGTTGTTGTCGGCCATGGTAGCGGTGGGGGGTGGTTTTGTCGTTACGTCGTGGGAAGTAAGAAGCAGATGGAAGAGAGAAACGAAGGTTTTCAACTCCGCAAAACCGAAAAATGAGAACGATGAGCGAAGAGCGAAGAGCAAACAGCAAACAGCAAACAGCAAAGGAACAGCGAAAAGGAGACGAGGCTGAGGCAGACGAGGGTATATCACAAAGCTTTCGGAAGAAGCTTTGAATACAGCTTGAATAGAGCTGGGGAGAGCTTGACGTTAGAGAAAAGGGAAAATGGAGCAAAAAGGGGAAAAAAGAAATAAGGAATTAAAAGACAAAAGGCAATGTTAAGAAAAGGGAAACACGACGGAGAAGGACACAGTGCAGGCGGCAAGCAAGAGACGAATGGAGCGGAGCAGAGTTTTGCGTTTTCCTGTATTCATGCAGAGCAAAGCAAAGCAAAAGTAATCTGCAGCACACAGCATACAGAAACACAGCAAGCAAAGGCAGTAAACACGGCACACACACAGCACAACGACGAGGACGGGTGATTGCCCACTCGCCCCTCTGACCCCCCAAAATTGAGAAAGCGGACGCATTGAATAGGGGCGCAAGTAGCAAGCTTGAATGTGGGCCAGGACGCCAGGCCAGGCCATAGTCGGCCACAGTCGGTCACAGGTCACAGTAGACCGCAGTAGGCCAGTAGACCGCAGTAGGCCAGTAGACCGTGGTTGGTCAGGGCTAGACATGGTAGACCACAGGAGGCCATAGAAGGCCGGACAATAGTGGCCATCGAATGGTAGTGATCAAGATAAACAAAACAAATCACAGATAAATCAAGAGCTTGTGAAGTGGGTGGGTAGGTGGATGTGGCGTGGTGGGTATGAAGCAGGCTGGTCTGCAGCATCATAGGACTAGCACTTACTACTATATGTAATATGTATCTTATGCTGTACAGTGTACACTGTTGCTGTACGTAAGGCTATTATCTAGGCGGAATAGCGAAAAACCACAGGTAAGGCAAGCCGAGTCGGTGGAAGTCGATAGCTGTTGGAGATGGCAAAAGGACAGGGAAGGTCGATGCAGGCCGAAGAAATGAGAATGAGGTTCAGATGAGACAAGAATAACGGTGGCGGCAAGGGAGATGCGCCTGCAGGGCAATTGGAGGGCTGGATGGAAGAGCCACAGCAGGAGGCAGAGGGGCTGCAGGTGGTAATGGGGGGCGTAGCAGAGGTATGTAGAAGTAAAGGATAAGGAGACAAGCGAGAAACTATTGAAGCTCAAGATAAGAAGAGAAAGGTGAGGGCAGATAAGATACGAAAAAGCGGCCGTACAGAGACAGAAATACGATGTACAAACAAAATAGAAGATGACGATGCAGTTGACGGGGATAGAGGGTAGCAAGAAGAAGAAAAAGAAGAAAAAGAGAAGAAGGGGAGAAAAGAGGGAGGAGGGAAAGGTGGAGGAGGAGTAAGAAGGAAGTGGGCAGATAACAGGACAGGAGGGACAACAGATTAGAATTGTAAAGGAAAGGACGAGGGACCTGGACGAGGAAGGAACAAGGAAGGGGCCTGAGAATACCGCAATGAAAACGGGTAAGAACGGCCCTTGCACAGAGGGGGGGATGGATGTGCGTGGAAATCCTTATAAGAGGTTTAAGTATGTACTGTAGGTGGAGTAGCTACCAAGTGCGAAGTACGAGATGGGATGGCACAAGACAAGTTTGGGAAAGAGCGCTGCCTTGAGATGTCAAGGAGGAAGGCGCGACGGGCACGTACTGCCTTTTTTTTTTATAATTCTCCTCTGTACATAGTAGTAAGTCTCCTTCCATGTTGACGCTTGACGCTTGACGCTTGACAACAGGTGCAGTAGTCAGACGACGGCGGAGGAAATAGCGGGCGGGAAGGTCAACTAGCGTGGTCCGCGAGGTGTTAGCGCACGTTGGCAGGGACCTTTCCCCCTGTTGTAGGGGGTGGCGAGATCCTCTGCGGGTAGCCTACAGCTACTAATATTGGGCGAAGAACTCGAGCTCGAGGTCAAACGGCAGTGGGTCCCAAGCGGTGGAGCTTGCGATCTTACCTGTATTCGTTTCTTTGCAGCTCGAGGTAAGACTGTTTAAAGGCATGAGGACCGAGTAGATGGTCATGAGGACGGCTTGCTACAAGTTTTTTTATATGTGATGGCTCGCAAGAAAGACTCTACCATAGCAGACTGGCGTTTCTTTTCCGTGTATTTATTTTCCCTTTGAAAGGGAGTGCGTAGGTGCGCAGATATGTATGTATGCATTAAAGCATGATAGTGGTCGAGGCATGTAGCAGGCAAGTACAAATCGCTGATTTCCCTACTCCGTAGTTGAAAGTATATTTTTTGGCTTGCAAGTAATGTTGATCACCTCTGATACCCGTTTCTTTAATACATTCTCCGAGCCAGGAGCTCTACTACTACCCGACTTGCCGCCAGCCTTTGTCTGCAGCTTTGGAAGCAGGAGACTCTCATGCAGAACTCCAACTTGCAATTTTTGCCATTATTATCTTGTGCATGGTCTTTTCTTAATAAGTATTGATGCATGTCTGAGTTGGTGTGTCCCCGCTGGGTGAGAGCTGCAAGGATCCGCTTTTATAGTCTTACGTGAGCTTTTATTGGTTAGAACGGCCCTCCATCATGACTTGGTGGCTTGACCGGTACACCAAACGACACGGCCAGGTACATAGTGTACGCTGCCATTATTCCCTTATTTCATCACTTATTATATAAAAACAGCCGGTTGCCTCGATTGCTTCTCGTTTGGTGTCAGTTCCTACATACTTAAAAATATGTCAAGGCGCAGAGTAGACCGTGCATGCATTGTGGTATGCCTTTAGAGAAAGTTATACTGAGCCACTCTCTTTGATTACACTGTGATATGCCTGATTCTTAAGTGTCCTGATGCTGTACAGTGCTGCTAGAAGTGCCAGCCGAGTTGATCGCCTCACGTCTTGTATTACTACTTCGTCAGCAGCATGCTTACAGAACATTCAAAGTTTAATGATTACAACGGGTTATTCCTTAAATTTAATCATATTGAATACAAAAGCATTCCAGCTCCGATATGACACTGATAACCTGATAATTCGATGTCATTGATTTTTATAAAAAAAAAATACTTTGTATCACGTGATGTACCACATGACTATACCGGCAAGCTGCAGCAAACAGCGAGCATTATTACCCTATGGCCTAGCCTAGCGCAGACCCGCCAGTCTGGACGCTGAATCGCAGGGCATCTCATCGCCTCGCGCGCAGCACCTCGTCTCCCATTCTCATCAATATCAGCTCACCCCAGAGCACAGGATCACGGCAAAGCACCGCCCCACTGGAACATTCACAGGCACATACAAACAGAGCCAACAAACCGCCTGTTATTTGGCATTTTGGGGGGTTATTCCATCGCCGCAGCTCGTTGCATCGTCTGCAATGGCGGGCCCTCCTTCGCGCACCTTTGATATCCTCGACCAGTCCGTGAACGAAGTAGTAGGTTTTCATATCGCTTAGTCGTTTATGTTTATCGTGCAGGAGAGGAAAACAGAAAAGAAAAGAAAGACCACTAACGATCAAGCTCGTTCATGTCGGCAAGGTCCTCCGGGCACAGGGCAAGAATGGCCGCAAGACGGTCAGCGCACTCAGCGCGGCCAAGATCAATGAGTCCAATGTCACTTTCAACACCACCCTCGACAATTTTGAGGTTGATATTGTAAGCCATTGCACAGTAGTTTACTATATATTTGAATGGATGCTAATTCTGCAGCTCCGTGCAAAAGCCATCTTGCGGCGAGACCTCGAGCTTGTGCGCGCCAAAAAGAGCACTGCCGCGTCTGTGAGCGCCGCCGCTGCTGCCAAGCAAGAGAAGCAGGAGACGCCTGTGCCTGCGCTGGTGGCATCGGTACCGGCATCGGCACCGGCACAAGCACCGCCGTTTATGAACCAAGCACCACCGGCTGCCATGGACATTGACTCGGAAGAGACTGCCCCGGCCCCGGCCATCGTCACCCCCAAGATCAAGTCGGAGTTTGGCCCCAACCAGGGAGCCGGTGCAAACGCTGCAAATGTGAATACTACCAAGCCTTCCATGGCACCAGTCCCGAACATGGACATTGATATGCCCACGCCGGTGCCAGTGGCCACACCTGTACAGGCCCCCGCACCGCCTTCGTCGGCGCCCATGTCTGCCTCGGGTTCGAACCGCTCACAGGGCAAGCAGCCGGCAAACGGAAAGTCGCCCGCAGTCAAGAAGGAGCTGAGCCGCTCGCCACAGCTAACGACCAAGCCCGCACCCGTGCCGGGCGCCCGGAATGCAAGTACTGCCGGCCTCAATGGCGTCAGCAAGGCCACCGCTGCGGTGAAGAAGGCCAATTCTCCAGCCGCTACGCGAGTGCCTTCGCCGGCCGCATCCAGGTCGACTGCATCGCCGGCCACCAGCAAGGCTCCGTCACCTGTTCTTGTCAAGTCAGTCGCGTCTCCGGCCAACAAGGCATTTGGGTCGCAGCCGCCGACACCTACACTGAACAAGGCTACGACCGGTGGTCTCAGCAAGACTGTATCGCAATCTTCATCGGCGTCTCCGTCCGTGGCAACAACGTCGCCAGTGTTGACAAAGAAAGCAGCTGCTGCAAAGGCCGTGTCAAAATCCACGACGCCCGTGCCGGTACCACGTATTCCCACACCGGCCACTGCTCCCGTGGCTCCCCCACCAGCCGTTCCACCCGCGGCAGCTCCTGTACCCAAGATGGAGGCCAACATGGATAACTTTTTTGACCTGACCAGCCCGTCTGCAAGCAACGAGCCGACCAACATGGACCAAGGCTTTACAAACATGCAATTTTCCCTTGTGCCCATTGGCACTGGTGAGTCCAAGCAGCAGCAGCAACAGCAGCAGCAGCAAAAGAAACAGCAGCCAATGAAGCCGCCACAGCCACAGCAATCATCCATGGATGACTTTGAATTCGACGTGGAAAAGTTTGCTACGGATGCAGCACAGAACCTGTTGACTGACAACTCGTATGCTACGGCACCGGGTGGCTCAGCAAATGCCAGTCAAGCCCAGCCTCAGGCACAGGCGCCAGCACCCCAGACGACGGTACCAGCACCGGCCGACACGGCCATGGGTGGCGCAGGGTCGATTGACGACGACCTGTTCAAGTTCATCGACGACAACATGGAAGGTCTTGGCGACGATGCGACAACTAATTTTGACGAGCTGTTTATGGACAACATGGACACGACGGACTCGGTTGATCTCGACAGCTTTTTTGATGCTTGATTCTAAATGCTTGGTCACATTTTGGGAATAGAAGAGAGTATGCATCATCCCCGAGAGGGGCGGGGTTTTCATGGGTATTATCATATTTGTTTCGGTATCTATCTGTTTTTCTGCGTGCCAATCTTTTTCGTTTTATGTCTTTCTTCTTTTCTCTCTTTTATTTTTACTTTACTTTGTTCTTTTTTACCATTTTTGGGGGAGTTATGGAGGATTCACGGGGCACAGTGTCTCATTGCTTGTCTTTCTACTATAAAAGCAATTAGTTTCAACATTTTCAGCTGGATTCCGTGTGTAAACTGTATGTGAATACAAGAAGACAATAACATGAATATTATCGTCGACGAGGCTGGACACTTACAGGCCTCTGGTCAGCCTGTGAGCTCCCAATCAGCACTGTGCATGTACCAAGGGGCAGGCCTCCCCTGGCGCCTACTATGTAGCTATAGTATGCACATGTACTTGCACTTGTTACCTCCTACTAAACAGCCCCTAGCGCATGACGTGGACCCTCCGTATTCCCCTAAAATTGCCCAGAAACACTCCTAGTACGCGACTCGACGACATCGACCACAACGACCACAGCGACAACACACCATGGCAGCGTGATCCTTGGCGCCCTTCAACACCACCAACACAATGCCCATCTGCATCGAGTGCCAGTACCCCGTCAAGACGCTCTGGACAGAGTACTCGGGCGCCGGCGACAAGTCCTCCGGCCACAACATCCGCCTCACCGTCTGCCGCAACTGCGGCCAGTTCTGCGACAAGTATGTCGAGCACGACTTTGTCGTCATCTTTATCGACCTGGTGCTCATCAAGCCCCAGGTCTACCGCCACCTGCTGCACAACACTCTGATGCGCGAGGGCGACCAGTTTGACCCGTCTATTGTGCGCCTGGGCGTGCTGCTGCTGCTGTTTGACGTCTACCTGACCTGGGCCCGCATCGAACGGCAGTCGCGGCTGGGCACCTCCCGCGGCGACGGAAACGGCATGGACGCCATGGATGTCGTGGCAGGCGACATGGCGACGACGGATGCCGTCATGTCGGCGGCCAGTTCGGCGGCGGCGGCAGCAGCGGCGGCGGCGGCCGGCAGTGTCTCGTCGCTCTTTTCGCTGTCGTCGCTGCGGTCATCGTACGCGTCGCTATCCTCGTCCATCTCGTCGGCCTTTTCGGCCGACGCTGTGTCCTCGCTGCCGTCGACGTCAGCATCTTGCCTGGTATCAATACTACCAGCTCAGTCATCCGCCTCGGTGCTCTCTCTTGCTGCATCCTCCTCCTCCTCCTCATCCTACTTCCCGGCATCTCTCTCGCCGTCGGCCATCTCGTCCTCCATCTCGTCCTCCTTGTCCTCCTCGCTGTCGCCGTCGTCGGCAACGACCAAGTTCCTCCAGAACCCGGCCGACATCTCCGCGTCGGCCGCCGACATTGGCCGTCTTGCGCAGCAGCCGATTGTGCTGCAATACATATTCTTTCTCGTGCTGTGCGCCCTCTCGACCATTGCCTTCCACGTGTCCATCCGCTTCCTCACGTCGTCGCCGCTGTCGCCGCTGACGCGGCTGCGCCTGCTGCCCAAGTTCCCTCGCCCCAACTCGGTATCGACAGCACTGCTGGTCAGCTCGTCCACCAAGCTGTTCCCCATTCTCATGGTGATCTGGGACTATGACGTGCCTGCAGCTGCGCGGTCGCTTGGATGGGCCGTTGTCGTAAACAACATTGAGGCGCTCAAGATCCTGCTGGATTGCGGCTATGGCACGGCGGCGTTTCTCGCCATGGCCGGCGCATTGAGCCGCTGGGCAATCAGTCGGCTTGTCTTGTGGATCGCTGGCCTCGGCGATGTTGATGGTGCCGGTGAGAGCAGTGTTGCTGACGACGGTAGGGCGCTCTGGGCAGCTGTTCTCATGGTACGCGACTGGGCTGGGCGGCTGGCCGTTGGTTAGATACGTCTCTAGGATAGAAGTATAATGAAGCAAGCATGAATATCTTTTCACAAGGCCGGATGCCAATGTAGAGTGTATAGCACGTGTAGTCTATTATTCGAGACATGACAAGCAGAAAGATGTCCAACAGAGAGCCAATAACCCATCAAGAAAAACAGCGAAATTTATTACACGAGAGACGGCCATGTCAGCACAGGCACTCTCCTTCAATAACTGAAAGACAAGGAAAGGGAAAACAAAGAATGAAAACGGAAACAGAACGCCATGTATGGTAACAGATATGATATAGGCGACCAGTGGCCAGTGCCGGTGGTCGGTGATCGCGGTCGGCAACAGTGCCGTCCTGGGTTAACTAACCCAGCTCGCCGGTATGAGCCAGTATGAATTCATGCTCTCTGGCTAGAATTCTACCGGCCTTATAGGCCTGGCTGAGCATTTGTTTGCGCCGCCGCTTATTCGTGTATAAAGGCCGCGCGGAGGTCGGCCCGCCGCGGCTCGATGAGAGGGTGTAGCTGTGCGAGAAAGGTGATTGCCCACATCAGGAAGCAGCAGGTGAATGACAGGATCAGGGATGACCGCCAGAGACTGTTGATTAGTACATATAGAGGAGATGCAGACGTCAGATATGAATGCAAACTTACACCTGGTTCTCGCCCTTGGGCGAAAGGAACCACGCGCCTGCGCTCATGCAGACCACGACAAAGAGGCCGATGAAGATGCTCCAGCTAGCTTGTCAGTATTGGCAGTTCGTGCATGCAACCTTGGAGTCGATCATATGGTCGACAGCTTTACACTGACCCGTTAGCCATTGTGGTGTTTGTTGCAAGTGGTGGCTGCCTGAGGCTTTTTGGAATAGGGTCGCGTCGAGGAGAGACGAGCAGATGGCGTCGTCGGCGTGCGTATTGCAGGGAAGAAAAGGGCAAATGAGCGTCGGGAGATGGGTCGCGGTACAATTGTCGTCGATGGATGTTGTCGAGAGCACTGCCTAAATGTCGTGATGGCAACGGAGATGAGAGGTATTTCGATGCACGCCTCGCTGGATACAGGATAGGGAGCTCCAGGGAAAATAGATAGGTACAGCCAGGTGTCTGATTGGCTGACATAATGACCGCTACTAGCGTATGTGAGTTGATTAGTCATTTGTCTATCACGGCTAAAGTGGGTCTCTTGTCCTCCTCTTCACTACATAGTACTATGTATTCATAAATCATGGGCATGGAATTGAGCCAACAAACTAATATAACTAACAACAGACAAAGTACAGACTATATTCCTTACAATCTCCAAGATTTCCAAGATCTCAGATGTTCGTGATATACATTAATTTTAACCTTTTTTTGGTCTCGCCGTAGCGGAGAGGTTCCCTTTTGTTTTCGGCAGAGTAGCGAGTCCAGCACTTTCAGGTGCATGTTTCCAGGGCGCAAAGGTGGATGCAGCAAGCAATAGCATCTCACTTAGACGTATATGTGGGGCTGTGACGGCTTTCGTCGTCGCTTCGTCCAACACTTAAACGTCGAGACCGTTGACAACGACACCCTTGGTACGAGTCCACTGCAGTCTTTCGGCCACATGGTTGGCAGACTCGTCAGACACCAGGGCACTGATCAGGTAGAGAGTGGCATCGATGCCGGCACTCACGCCGCCCGACGTCACCACACGCAGGCCGCCGAGGCGCATGGCCGCACGTCGGACAATAGACTCGCGGCGCGTCGAGCTCTTGAGCGAGATGCTGCCTTTTCTGGGGACGTTAGTTTTACTTGTACTTTTATAACTGATATGTTAGAACTTCCACAGACGACTTACCTAGCATTGGAGGGGCGGCGTTCGTCCGACTTGCGGCGAATATAAGGATTCTCGTCCTCGTCGCCGAGGTCGAAGCGCAGATTGTTCACGACATAGCGCGCGTCTTCAATGACGTCAGTGCGCTCGTCAAGGTCACGCACGGCAGAGTGGCTGCAGAGGTTCTCAAAGGCAGTCATGTAATCGGGGTGGGTAGTGCCCGACAGACCGGCCAGGATTCCCAGCTCGGCGAGGAAGAGCGCCCCCGTGCAGATGGACAGCAGCGTGCGCTCGCGCGTGGGCGTCTTCTTTTGCAGCTCAGCGAATTTGGTGATCAGATCAAACGGCTCGGCGCGCTTCTTAATGGTGGCGGTAGTGTTTCCACCGACGACAACCAGGATATCAAAGTTGTCGAGCTGCTCATGGGCCTCCTTGAAGGAGATCTGCGAGCCCACATAGACGCCCTGGCTAGAGATAACTTTGGGCTCGCCACCGGCAACGGTGACCTCGAAGCCATTGCTGTCTGTCTTGTCAGCTTATTACCCTCTCTTCTAGATAAGGGCCCAGCATATAAACTTACTGCTGTCGTCCTGTTCGTGGAGGGCGCTGTGGAACGCCTCGAGGGGGCCGGCAAAGTCCACCAGATCAAACTTCTCGTGCAGGGCGAACAGGACCGAGAGGGGCTCCTGATCATCCACTGCACTCTCCTTGGATGCCATCGTGAATAAATTTGATAGGATAAATATGTTATATAATGATCTTTGATGTTTTGTATGAATAATGAGGAGAAGGGAAGACAAGAGAGAAGAGAAAGAGAACAGAGGAAGAAGAAAGAGAGAGAAGAGGGAAGGAGCAGCAGACTGTCAGATGAGCAGGGCGGGGTTCCTATTTAAACGGCAAGGCAGGAGCAGCTGCCGTGGATGGGAGTCATGAGAGGAGGAGACCAGAGGAGACGAAGAGAGGAACAGAGCAAGATCGAAATGAGGGGGAACAAAGCCAATTGGGGGAGGAGGTGCATACGGTGCTTTCAAAGAGCGAACACATTGGAGGCAAGAACGAAGCACCAGACCACACGACCGTACCAAGCACCAAGAACCAAGCACCACACAAGGACAAACAGCCATTCAAAGAAGGTGCGAGACAGCCCATTCCGGAAAGAGCTACGGGGATGGACAGAGCTATGGCAAGGTACGCGGAAAACAGCTACGTAATTCGATACTGGAGTCAAGCAGACGCGCAGTCAAAGAAAGCCTGTGAGACATGGGGTAAAGCTGGCAGCTACGCAGGTAGCTTGATTCCTAGGGCAAAACGCATGGGCAGGCCACCTAAATCACGAGAGAGGTTGTACATCGTAAGAGCGTCGGGTGTCTGCATGCCATTTGCAGCCCCGTCTCCATCGTCTTGGATATGACAGATGAGCCTGCTATTAGCAACGGGCAGAGCATCTTATGGGCGTCGAAACATGAGCTTGCCGTCGTTGCTCCTCAGTCCACTGTGGGCTCACTGCCTTGTGAGCTCCTTCCAATTGTGGTCTGTGACGACTAATAAAAAGATAAAAAGGCCGGAAAAGAGAACAAAAAAAAACGGCAGGAGCGGCCAGCTAGTTTCCTGGGGTTGCTCCACCCTGCACGCGGGTAGCTATACTTGCACAAGGCACGCAGTCCCGGTATGGAAAGAGGTACCCTAGTACCTTGCACATTGTCCCAATTGGCTTTTTAGTGCTCTTGCTATAGTGTTTTGCTGTTCAGTGGTCAACTAGCACTCCACAGCTCTGCTGATGCGGGGTTGCAGAGCATGGTCAGCTGCACCTCAGCCTAGCGTACGATCCTGTCTGTTCTGCAATACATTGTCGACTGATGAGCTAATAAAGTCGCAAAGAAAAACAACACTTGGTTCCACTTTTCTGTCCTTGTCTTTTCTTACTTTTCTCTTTCTTACTCATCATCCACCAGCTTGTTATCTGTGCCGACCCGCCTTGCCTTGCCCACTGACTTGCACTATCACAGCGACTTCTTAATCTCGATTTACCACGCCCACGACCCTTATCGACGACCCTCTCACGATAGCCTTTGTTAGAGTTTTTTTTTTTTTTTGCTTTTTCTAGTACCCTCGTTTTCCCTTGCCGCATTCCACACAGGCAGCGTCCAGCTGCCCCTCGTCGTCTCAGCCTTGATCATCGTGACACCTCGGCATCGGCATCTGCGCTTTCTTGTTCCTAGATCGCATCGCATCGGTATCTCCGTCGCACTCTCGACCATCCATTGACGATGCAAGCAGACCCTCTCTCGGTGGACTGTGGATGCTGAGACCCGACGGAAGCCTGCCAGACTGCAGATCCTCGTCGGACACGGGGCAATCAAAGACGAGACCAGAGCATCAGTGTGATCCAGAGACCAGATCACAGATGCGATAATTCTATAATACCAGGAATAATACCAAGAAAAAACAATACAACCCGACATCGCGAGTCATAATGCCGTTCTCCGGGTGAGTGCATGCCCCCAGTCCGGCGAGAATGCCGCGCACTACGACGGCCGCCTTTATCTTCATGTCTTGATACCTCTCGATATCTCTCGATATCTCTTGATATCTCCAACACAGACGTGATGCTAATGCTTCTAGTTCCACCCGCGACCTCAACAAGAACGTGCAGGCGTTCATGACTGCACCGACTCTGCCGCTCCCTGACGACATGATTTTGTGCATCGAGGCCTACCTCGACAAGCACCCCGAATACGACCAGTCGACGTCGGACCGTCTGCAAGACGACCTGCTTGCCACCTTTGCAAAGTCCGTCCAAGGCCAGCCGCCATTGCCGCATGCCACCTTTCTCGCCATCTTGCGCCATCTGCGGCCAGCACTTCGCTCGACTGCGCACATCCTGGCGTGGTGGGAAAAGGTGGTCGAGCCCGTCTTTGTTCACCTGAGCGACGAACGGACGCCGTCTAGTGACGTGCTCTCCGACATTGGCCGGTTTCTCGTGCCGGACGATGAAAATGACGAAACGGTAGATGCCGGCAGCGGTGCCCAGGACGTCAGCCGCGAGACCACTGCTTTTGCTGTCGGCCATCGCCTGGCACAGAAGTGGATGGACGTCTGCGACACCTCGCTGTCCGAGGACTACCGTACCAACTGGTCCAAGGAGCAGCCTGTGCAGGACATTCTCGTCATGTACGGCAAGAAGAAGCCACGGGAGTTCTTTACAGTCCTCAATGACTTTTTCGTGCAGAACAAATATCGCACGGGCGTCATTACACTACTCTCAGAATTCTTCCACAACCAGCCGCCGCACCTCCATCTCATCATCAAGACGCCGCTGTTTGAAAGTTTGTTGCGATGCCTCCAGCTGGACTCGTCAACGACCGTCGTGTCGCTGGCACTGACCTGCCTTACCATGCTGTTGCCCAACATGCCGGGCTCCATTGTCCCCTACCTGCCGCCGCTCTTCAGCATCTACGCTCGTGTTCTCTTCTGGGACCGCGAGCACACGCCCGCTGACGACTTTACGTCAACGGCAACCCACTCCGAGCAGAGCTCTATGCACCAGGATTGGGAAAAGTGCAGCTACCCTGCCGAGACCGATAGTAAACTCGCTGAGCCGAATCTCCTACGCTACTTCAATATCCTCTATGGCCTCTACCCGCTCAATTTCATGGACTACATTCGGAAACCCCAGCGCTATCTGCGACACGCAAATGCGTCTGACGACGTCGAGGTGCAGCCATCAGAAATTCGTGATCGGTCTGAAAAGTTTCGTCGCTGCCACGTCTTGCATCCCAACTTCTACTCCCTCACTATCGAGTCCGAAAAGACCGATTTTGGGCGCTGGATGCGGAGTGCCACGGCCGATGTCGTTGCAGAGTGTGTGTCTTTGTATACTCCTATCGGAGACATGCAGCCGCTGCAGGAAAATGTCGCGGAGGAGATTACCGAAACTGGCGTGGGTGTCGGCGCGCAGGAAGCTGAGGCCGAGGCTGTTGCCGACGTCGGGGCTGAATCTAGACCAGAGATAGTACCAAGTGGCCGTAACTCGGTTGCACGGCTATCTGCATCGACCGGTGTGGCTTCTCTGAGCGGCGATAACAAGAGGCGGCGCAGTTCACAGCTGAGTTACACTGCCGATGCGCTCCGGCGTGACAGTGGCGCCGATAGCCCAACTCTGTCACCTTTGCTTGCAGCATCTGCCTCGCGCACAAACCTGCAAGGACTGATTGACTCTAACAAGGCCATCAAGTCGGGGATGTACCAGTCCATGCCCAACGACAGCGTACCATCCCTGTCGCTAAGCCACCAAGACTCAGTGGCAGACCGGCCGACCTCGGCTGCAGCACTCACAGCGCCAGTCCACGCAACCCCATTGCCTTTGCATCATTTGCACAGTGTTGCTACAAACTATGATACCAACAGCGGGTCATGCGATAATAGCAATGACGCAACACTGACAGAACTTCACCGGCAGATCTTGCTGCTCAAGAACGATCTCAGCTTTGAGCGGTACATGGTGCAACAGCACCTTGCACACATCGGTGCGCTGCGGCGTAACAGTATGCGGCAGGCAGTAACAGAGTCGGAGACGCAAAACCTTATCATCGTGAACCGCACGCTGAAGCGTCGCCTGGAAGAGGCGAAGAAGACGGAGGCGCAGGTTAAGAAGGAAGCCGATATGAGTCGTAACCGGCATAAGACGTGGGGCGACTCACTGGCCAACAAGCTCAAGGTGCTGCGCGACGAACAGAAGAAGTGGAAGGACGACGAGGTGGCGCTGAAGCGAGAACTTAATGTGTCCCAAGAGGACGGCGCGCGTCTTCTGGCTGTCGTATGTGAGGCTGAGGTGCGCGAGCTCAAGGCCAAGCAAGACATGCAGATGCTCGAGAGTGCGGCGTCCGACATGGAAAAGCTCAAGGAAGAGAACAAGGCGCTGTCCAATGCCAAGCACGACCAAGAGCGGCTCCAGCTGAGGGTGGAAGAGCTACAGGAAGACGTCAGCAAGCTAGAAAACCTGCTGGAGACGCAAAGCATGAAGGTCGAGGCGCGCGAGGCCGAGTTTGAGCGCACGCGGACCTACTTCCAGCAGCAGATCGAGACGCTGAACAAGAAGCTCACCGAGGTCCTCCGCGACGGGCCGCCGCCCGACAGCGCCAGCCTTGCCGACGCACGTGCACAGGTAGAGAGCGCACTGGCGGCAAGCCGGGCCAAACACCTCGAGCTGCAAAAGAACCACACGCGGCTCATGCGCAAGTACACGGTACTCGAGTCCAGAGCCCTGGAACGTGCCTCGTCGTACGAAGGCCCCGGGTACACGGGCGTGCGCGCTCACGATATGCTGTCATCGACCCTTTCAGATCCCGAGACAGAGACATTCCGGCCACACGGTGTTAACTTCCGCGGTAGTATTGGCGACGGTAGCAGTGTCGGCAGTATCGGCAGCAGCGGAGGAGGAGGAGGAGCATCGCGGTACCAACAGCAGCAAAGACAGCGTGTGGCTTCGGACGCAGGATCTTTCGATGTTACTGCAACGTCGCCGGTACTGTGGGGTCAGGGAATGCCCATCTCGGCCAGCGTTGGTTCGAATGTGTCCCCGACAACCACGATGGCCACTCTTTCGCGCTGGCCGTCGACGCCGACCGGCACCTCGCCGGCTGCTGGCGGGCCACACGGTGAGGGTCCGGGGAATATCAGCCCACAGACGGAGCGCTACTACGGTCGTGGTAAGTATGACTGCGGTCATCGGACTATATATTGTAATCGTCAAAAAGACAACGCTAACAACCCAGGCGGTGTACAGAACTCGCTTCGAAAGGAACGCAAGGACAAAAAGTCCGATGAGCCTGCAGTGGAGAAGAAGAAGCCGACCGGCATGCGTGGCATCCGCGGGTTTGTGTAGTTCTATATAAGGAAGGCGCGATGGAAGTCGGGATGAGTTGTCCGCAAGGCAGGAACGCCTATCACAAGCATCACGATGCGGAAAGAGCCACCGGCAACGGACACACAAAAAAGCACGTGCTTGGACGGCGACACAGGACGTCAGAAGCACCGGATCTACGACGAGACGAATATTGATACTCTAAAAGCACTCGATTAATGCATTTTCCTTGTTAATTTGTACGATTCTGATTCGGTTTGGGGATGCCATTCCACCAATCCCAATCAGCGTGGTGATGACCTGTCGTCGCCCAAAGTGGCCCCCCTTACACGTATACATAAATGTGGGGCATTTGGCAGTAAAGTCGTAGTGTGGTAATCACCTGTGTGAAAGCTCACCAGCATCTTGCCTTATTGAGACTAAATGCACCGTTGCAAGGGTCCTCTGCGTGCGCTGCCCCACTATTACCCTTACTCCCATGTACATAGTATTCGCTCCCAGCCACCCACGACGAAACAGCCCAACCTGCCAGACCACGACCTCTCATTTGCGGCTTTGCGGTTGCGGTTCTCGATGCTTTCTTAAGTTCTTATCTTGCTTGAAATTGTGTGGAAGTGATAGTAGACGGCTTTTGTTCAGCTGCTTCTCCTGCACCGCGTTCTCACCCTCCTCCTCTCCTCTCCTTTCTTACGGTATCATTCCTCTTGTCTTGACTCAGTTACTGTCGATCGGCTGGGCGCACGTAAACATACCCTGTCGTCAGTCTGATATCTGCTTCAACGCCTGCCAGTTGAGTTGTTTGTTTGCCGAGACAAAACATCAGAACATCCTTTCCTCAGGCCTGGTTGCACATGATCCGGTTCTTTTCGACTTCCCCAGTACCACACTCTATCTGCTCGCGCTCACTCCTCAACAGCACATCAACGATACATTCCAGTCGATATCCACCCTGCGGGACACCGCGAGAAACGAAGCATGGCACCTACATTCCGCCCCGCGCAGGCCCGTCGGCCACGAGCGGCTAGCAATGATACACCCCGCCGAGAGCAAATACCGTCCATCAACCTCCACGACACCCTTCCCACGACAGTCGCCTCTGTCCTCGGCCGCAATGCCCCCTCCGCCACCCTCCTTGACAGATCTGTCACAACAAGCCTCGTGCCTGCGGGCTACGGCAACACCCAGCATGGCCCAAGCTCCGGCGTAGTTGTCGGCATCACCCTCGGCGCCGTCGCCGGATTTCTGCTCTTTATCGCGCTGGTCTATGCCTGCGTCAATGTCGGCACTTTCAGTCTTGGCTTTCTAAACTGCTTTGGTCGCAGCAAGGGCAGCCGTTCTGGCAGCACGTTCTTCGCGTCGACCAACGCAAGCAGTGTCCTCGAAGCGTCGAGTTATATGTCGCGCCGAGAGCATACCGGCCGTGTGCACAGGCAGGAGCACCGCCACTCGGCCGGCAGCAAGCGGCACCGCCGGCACAGCCACAAGACACGTCCCATTATTGTCGACCCGCCCATGGAGCGCGTCGTTATCAAAGAGCACATTCATCGCACCAGCAGTGGACGCCCAACGCCGGTGCCAAGGCCAGGGCCGCGGTCACGGCCGGGCCTGTCGACGGTGGAAACGGCATCCAACAGCTCAGAGGATGACGAGATTATCGTCGAGGAGGAGGCTGAAAGCGACCACAGACGCCGGCAACGGTCACGCGCCGACTCGGTCGATGATAGCGACGACGAGGTTGTTGTGATAGAGGAAGACTCGTCGCGAGTTTCACGACCGACGCGTGGCAGCCGTAGAGGGCCCTCCCGGATGTCCTCGCGACGGGGGTAGTTGTCAGCCATGTTCTTTGTTGTATAGCATGGTATTCCAGGCTATTTAATATCATAATCCAAATATATCTACATACTCACGATGAGCTTCCAAGTATGGCTTCGAACCCAAAGAGACATAAATAAGTGAAGATAAACCAAGGTACGCACGAAGCAATGCAAATCAAGTCGGTACAGCCAGAATAAAAGTAAAGTAAATACAGACAATCATTGGGGAATCTTTTCGTAGCAGGTCTGATGCTCAAGGTCCTCGACTCCTTAATATTGCCCATTGCATAGAGTGCATATCCAAGAAAATCAAAACATAAATCAAAACTTCAAAACTTGAAAACTTGAAAACACAAAACTATAGAAAGGAAACCAAGCAGCATTACATGCCGCCAGGGTTCATGCCGCCAGCACCGCCAGCGCCGCCTTGCTGGCCACCAAAGAAGAAGCCGTCAAACAGGTCGAGCTGCTGGCCATCGTGAAAGTCATGGTGCATGCCCTCCCAGCCAAAGTTGAGGCCAAAATCCATCTGCTGTTCGCCCATCATACCGACCGGGTCCATTGTGCCGTCGCCGCCAGAATTCAAGCTCTGCAGAAACTCCATGCCCTGGAGCTCTGCAAACGTCGCGCTGCTTGGTGTAAAAACGCCAGTTGGGGGTTGAATGTTGCGAGAGACTTGCTGCTGCTGTTGCTGCATTTGGTTCAGGTACTGCTGCGGTGCTGTCGGAGTCGTGGGCGTGCCTTGCAAGGAGTTGCTGTTCATAGGCGACACGTGCTGGTGCTGGACGGGTGGCGAGATACCTTGTTGCTGCTGCTGCTGCTGCTGCTGCGGCCCGCCTATCGTCGGTGACGTCAACATGGAAGATTGGTCCATTGACGGCGCGTCAGGCGTGCCCATCTCGTATGAGCTCGCGTTGCTCCGGGCCACATTTGGTGCCTGCTGCATCATGGAGAAGCCGTCGCCTTCCATCTTGATATTTGCCATATTACCGGGTCCGCCGGAGTGGTACTGCCGCGAGGTATCTACACGACTGTGCATCTGCTGTGAGCCTTGCACGCTTTGGTCGTAGGCTTGCTGCTGCTGGTGGTACTGCATTTGCCGTGCCGGGTCGCCCGCTTGTATTGCTTGGTGGCGGTGGGCGGCTTGGGCGGCCTGGGCAGCCTGAGCAGCTTGGGAGTTGCCAGGCGCACCAGACTTGGTAGACAGCGATGGTGAGACATCACTCGGTGAGTATCCCCAGTCCTGGCGCTGGTTATCCGCAGCGCCTCTGGACTGCCGGCGGGGCTTGTAGTTGAGGTTCGACATTGTCTGCCCGAAACCGCCCGTAGAGTTGGCCATTTTGATGGTGGCTTTGGCAGTTCGGTCAAAGGCATCACGGCAAGCCTCAGCTGGCGGGCACTTCTCGATCAGATCGGAAAACACTGATGTTGCCGCCAAGATTGTAAAGTCAACCTCGTCCATGCTCTAGTTGTTTTGTTAGTATGCTATCAAGACCATTTACCCAGGGTCGCAGAGGTCACAACTTACCAGGCGACTGCGCACAACTGGCGAGTGCCAGATGGCATACAGGTAGGAGATGCCTGCCATAAACAGGTGGTGTGTGGCTAAGTATGTGTAGTTGACCAAGCCAATCAAGTGTAGTTGGCGGTACAGACGCAAGATTCGCTGCCCAGCCTCGGCCACCTTGAGGTACACCCGATCCTCGTCTTCGCGCAACTCTGACTGGAACGTGGCAGGGTTGTTGACCTCACTGGATGTGTCGTACTCGTTCTCAAACACGGGCGGCACACTAAGGCTTTGTCGGTATAGCATAATAATGCACTGCCAGTAGTTGAGCTCCAGGAATTCGGTCGAGAATGCCACTCCATTGTCGGGTTTTGGTGGCATAGTCGTCTTCCACTTGTAGAGGCGGCGATCAATGTCAATGCGCCAAGACCGGAACGAGTCAAACTTGGCCAAGAATGGTGACGGCAGTCCGGCAGCTAGTAGCGGGTGGCCTTCGCCAGAGGTGGAGAGAGCGGCCTGTGCTTGCTGGTACTGGAGGACCTGGACTATCTCAGACTGCAGCAACCGCAATTGGAAGTAGTGGTATGCCACTCTCTTGTAGGTTGGCTCAGACGGGTTGTGCTCGTCGCGCGAGAATCCATTAGGGGTAATGTAGCGGTCGTCGAGAAGAGATGGGAACTCGGTGGTGATCACGAGATCCGACACCCCGGGCGGGCGACCAACACACACGCTGACCAGCCGGTCAAACGAGTACGTGCACCACCACAGCCGCCTCCGGAGGTCGCGCACGTATTCGCGCCGTCCACGTTCCCGCATGACCATTTCGCTGACATTTTGGCCGCTAAACACCGTATCCATCTCGTTTCCGTCCTCATAGTACAGGCCAAGATCTACTGCAAGGCGCACAGCGACACCGATAATGTACCACAGTCCAGGAGGTACGGGGCGAAGGAGCGCAAAGTTGGCCAGCAAGAGCACAGCCTGGAGCTCTTCCAAGCCGCCTCCGCTATTGCTCAAGCAGGCTTCGAGGTGCACTATGGCACTTGCATGATACTCTTCTGGCTGGCACTGTTTTGAACGGCTGCCAGAATGGCTCTTTTGCGTCCTGTGGTTATCGCGGTCTTTTCCGCCATCGTCGCCATCCGCATCTTCTGTCTTGCCGTGGTCACCAACAATAATGCCTCCACCAATGGCAAACACCATATTGAGCATGTACAGCTCCTTGGGGCCGCGGACGCGGTTTTCTGTGGCATAGGCCTGCACAAACATCTGCATAAAGTCTTCGCGGTGGAGAACAGGGATCTGGGGGTTTGCGTGCTCAAAGTAAAGATTGACAAGCTTCTGGCCAAGTTCGCGATCGGGGAACACGGCGGGGTGGATGGTGGGTTTAGTATGCAGGCCGAAAAAGGAGTCGCGCATGGATGTGCCTGAGCTGACGGAGCCGTTGCCGGCAATAGGCTTGTATGGACGGATGTTGGCTTTATCGGAGACAGACCGCTGGTCGGAAACCGACGACTGGACGGCAGCAAAGACGACGCGCGCAAACGAGACTCCGGTGGCAGAGCCGAGATGGCGCGGGTTTGATGTGCCTTGGTCCCGTGTGAGATTGGCCCGCGCCACGAGTTTTTGAATGCGGTTGGTCTGAGCTGCAGCCCCGTTGTCGTTGTCGCCGTTGTGATGCTGATTTTCCCGGCTGCCTGTAAGTTTGCTTCCGCCGCTTGGTCCACTGTTGGCAGATGGTGCATGGGCACCGCCCGAGGCGCTGCTGGACTCGGCCAGATCTGCCAGGCCCGAGTTGCGAGCGCCATCAGACGATGCACGAGCAGTGCTGGAATGTTCGAGTTCTTCGGCTGCCGGAAACGGGATCTTATTGCTCAGCAAGAGCGCCTCAAGCTGCCCGACTCTTGTCTCAAGATAATAGACGTAACTGTTTTCACGGTTAGGAGGGCCATGCATAGTAAAAACGAACGGATGCGCCTTACCTTCGAGGGATCTCGCGCTTCGTGATGGGGTCGTAGCCCACACATGCGACGCCGGCCTTTTCGCAGCTGACGCAGCTCGGGAGTTTTTGGTCGCATCGGTTTTTTCTTAGCCGGCAGCGGTTGCACGCACTGACATTCCGAAAGTTGCTGCTCTGGCTAGCCTTGCCTCCTCCCCCCGAGCTTGCGCCACCGGCGATACCAGCACCGGCTGCTGCACTGCTGCCATTGGCACCGGTTGTGTGGTCGTGCGCCGGGGATGCGCCGTCGGACTGGTTGGCTGTTGTTGCTGAAGCCGGGTCGGGCGATTGGCGATCTGGAGAGGACTGGCGCGGGCGTTTTGCGACAGGGTTTGTGCTTGGAGATGGGGGGGCGTGGGCCGGCATTATGTCGCAGTCTGCAGGTTTCGGGGCTTCGAGGTACAGGGCTGCCGTGGTCTGGCCGGTTGTAGATCGGGTGTCCGCAAGTCGACCGCGAGAGATGGAGAAGAAGATGATAAGAGATGGAGAAAGAGTCGAGGAAAAAAGAGCTCCGCACCTAGTTGTCTCGCGGGCGGAGCAGATCTTCCAAGTAGCGGCGCGCAAGAATGCCGCCAAAAGACACCAATGTCCAGACGAGATCAGACGGAACAACGGTCTGCTACGCAATATGCCGTGGTCCGTAAGAAGCTCCAAGCCGGCAAGGAGACACAACACGTCCCTGAATACCGAACAACTCTTCGTCACCGCCAGACAACTTGCCCATATTACTCTGCCCGGGATCCGTTGCAAGTGCTGCGCCTGCGATGTCAATCAATGTGATGTTTTTTGTTTTTTTAAAATGGTTCCTATGTTTTCTATTGGTTTTCGGCACGTTGGTGTCGTGTCGCGTTGCAACTGCTGACGGTTGGGAGCTGATTGAGTGTTGACGTTGGCGTCTGTGCTGACCAAAAAAAATGAAGCCTAAATCTGCCGCGCGCAGGTGGCAAGTCAGGATGCGACTTTACACGCAGAGAGTGCAGTAGTATATGGCTGCCTTGCACAAGCAATGCAGATTTAGAGAAAGGCAGGTGCGGTCGGGCAGTGTGGTGTGGGCTGGGCCGAATGGGAAGGCGCCGGAAGTCTGCGACAACGGAGGCAGGTGCGAGGCAGTAATGTGGACGCGCAAGGAAGGTCCGAGGGGGACACGGAGAAATGGCGGCAGATACGGAAGGCGCAAGTATCACGACGGTAGGGTTGTGTCAAGTAGAGAAAATGAGAAAAAGGCAGAAAGAACAAAAGGAACAAAAACCCAAAGAACAATAAATGATAGGGAATAGTACCTAATAGCAATGTGCGTGAAATAAGATACTACAGAGTACAGACCGACTACAGTGCCTTGCTCCGTAGATAGTAATAATAGCGGAGATATGCTCTTAGATATGCCTTTTCAGGAGAAAGCGCGCTCAGCTGGGAGCAAGTGGCCGCACTCCTACATATCACTGTACTCAGGGAGTCAGGGTCTCCTTTACTATGGTAGGTTTAATTCTTGATCGCTCCTTCCTCATTGCCCCAGCCTTCGCGCTTTTCCTGTAAGGCTTCTCCACTATCTCACAGGGCGCCCCTTTGCCTTCTGCTCCGAGATGCTCGAATTCCTGTTTGGCGGCGAGTGTGGCGGTCGCGGCTGCCTTGCGATAAGAGATGTCAAAATTGGCGAATCAGCGGCTGCCATTGATAATGCTTGGTTATTCTTTTTGGTTTACGTGTATTGCTATCGAGCGACGAGCATGAGTCCCAGCCGGCCCCCCACCCTGCGGCCTAGTCTAGTCTTGGACAGGAAGCGAGTGGGGGAAAGCACGATGACAGCCGGAGGCAAGCTTTACTCTGCAATTACTGAGTACAGAGTACTGAGCGTGGGTTGTTGTCATGATCTGACATGCAATTGACATGGTATTGCTGTCTTGAATACGAGCAAGAACGGGATGAGGCATTAATGCAAGGCTGACGCTGTATTCTGCAAGCAACCTGAAAGCACTCTGAGCTCATGGCGGTGAGTAGGAATGGGTTGAAAAGACGAGATCGATTGTTGAAAACTAGTAAAAGACTATTAAGGCGGGTTTGTCCGATCAGATGGGTGCGCGGTAGGATATAATAAAGGGGGAAATGTGCAGGAATAATATTTTTAATAAGAATATTAATTCTTGTTATCTAAATCCTTTTCTTTAATAAACAAAGATTTTGGTATAAACTCTGGTAAACAAAACCAAAAAAGTATAAAAAAAAAAAAACTTAAAGTAGTAAAAGCCTAATTAAAATTATATTGCGACGATGCCCAAGAGTAAAACTCACCTACGCCAGCTCTGACGTCAGTGAGGCTGTCGATAGTTCATGGCGTTTTGTGGAGACAATGCGTCCCAGACAGTCGGTAATATGACTTTGGCTGAGGCGGCCTGAGAACGGGCTACAGAGGTACAGATCCAGCTGCATAGGTACAGGTGAGCCGTGCTGCCCAGATATGTAACATCATGATTGCACTGACGAGCCAGCACTAATCGACATGCCATGCGAGGCGGCAACTAGCTTAGATAGGCAGTGGTCGGGCAGCCGACGCAGAAGCACAGTAGAAGCCATAGGTAGATGTCAGCCCAAAGGGACGCATGCCAAAGTCAAGATGGTATCGATGGTTGGTCTATATAAATATGAAAGACAAAAAGCAGAAAGAGAAAAAAATAGGAAAAAAAAAGAAAACACTAAAACAATGCCAAACAGGCTATGCAAGAGGCCGAGGCGGACCCCGAGTAATGACAAAAAGCCTCGTATCAAATGAACCCGTAGAGCTCATAAATCCCAACAGTGCTGTAAAGCTTTCCCACCTGGTGCGCGTTTGTGTGAACCCCTTTCCCAGCCCAATAGCAACCATGATAACCGAAAACTGCCCAGAACAGTCCCAATGAAATACAAACATGAATAAAAAAATAAGAACAGGGAGGAAAAGAAGAAGAAGAAATCGAAACAGGAAGGAAGAGGGAAGCAGGGGAAAAATAAGAAGAAATAAAAGAAACCCAGTGTCGTGCCTTCGTTACGCCGCGCAAATGAAGCTATTCGACTGAAACTCCCCAGTAGAAACAAAAAAATCAGACGAAAAAGACGAAAGGAGGCGAGAGACCAAACAGGCTAAACCTGCTCACCGACCACAGGCGAGGGAAGGGGGTCCACCGACGAACCAGTCTCGACATCCTCTGCCTTCTCCTCGAGCTTGTCGTGCGGCATCGTTAGCTGCATGGCAACGAATGCACCGATAATGGCCACACCGCTACCGCACCACCAGGGCAAGCTCGAGAATCCCGACTCCTGGCCCACGGCGTACAGGAAACCAGAGATGGCCGGGCCAAACGCACGGCACAAGCTTGCCGCCGATGCCGACACGCCGTTGACGGTGCCCAGGGACAGCGGGTTGGGAGCCAGGTTCAGCGTGATGAGGGCATTGCTGGGGTAGGCGAGGGTGGAGAAGGTGCACTTCCAGATAATCACCAGGTAGATACCCGTCATCCGGAAGTTGTCCGGGAGCAGAACCAGGTACGGCGTCACCAGGTACAGCAAAAAGTAAGGGATGGCCACCAGCTTGAAAAGACGCAGGGGGCCAATGCGGCCAATTACCCACGGAAAGAGGAATGAGTTGGACAGCAGCGAGTAGAAGCCCTGGATAGCCATGATGATACCGACGGTCTGGTTGTCAAAGCCGAAGCCGCCAGAGAACTTGAACGGCAGGTCGACATTGTCACCTTTTGGCGGTGCAGTGCTGAGGAATACGGGCAGGAGCTGGTCAAAGGTCATGGTGTGGAAGGCGAGAATGCCAAACGACATTGTGTTGAGGATGATGGGCCGTGTGAAGATACTCGACGGGCGGCTGGTATCAGGCTTGGGGGCCGAGTTGCATGACAGCTGGCTGGGCTCCGCAATCTGGTCGAGTGTCTCCAGAGCATCGGGAAGGCTGACTTGGCTGGAGGATGAGATAAGGCGTGGTGATGTCTCGGTGGTGCGGTAGCCAGGCAGTTGTTCATCGGAGTCGATCAGAGGCTCCTCCTCTTCGAGCATGCGGAACTTCTTGCTCTCCGCCGCCTTTTTGTTCCACGTGAACCGAGCCGCAATCTTTTGGCCGAGAACAATGCCGCGGTCGACCTCGTGCTTCTTGATGGGGTGGGTCTCCTCCAGGAACAAAATGCCTGCAACGAGACCAACAACAACGGCCGCAGCACTGAACAGGTTGGGGAGAAGGTACGGGTATTTGTCCCAGATGCTGCCAGGCTTGAAGATGCTCGGGTAGAACAAACATGGCCGTGCGAGGGCACCTCCGATAGCAGGTCCAATCATAGAGCTGTGACGTGTTAGCTTTCTTCTTTTTCTTTCTCTTTATGACTCTGGCCGATGAACACGACTCCTGTACCACCCATCACCCGTTAAGCACGGAGTAAAATATGTGGAGGGGGGCGACTTACCCGATGCACCAGACAGCAGGAATGACTGCGAAAGCTTTGCCTATGAAGTGACACAAGTTAGAAACGGTTCAGCCGGAAGAGACACGACAGCAAAAAAAATACTGGATAACAAAGCAGCACTGACCTTGATGCTCCTTGACTTTGACGAGTTCACCGACTGTTGTCTGCATAACACCAATGTTGCTGCGCTGTTAGTTTCGTCATCGATACTGAGAGTGAGACTCTAAAAAAATGGCCAGGGACTTGGTTGACATACCCGTTCAGAATACCGCCGAGTGCTCGAGCGATCAGAGCGACAGTCAAGTTCGGAGCAAAACCAAAGATGATCACACTCAATGCAGTACCGGCCAGGCCCGTCAGAAGCACCGGCTTGCGGCCGATCTTGTCACTGAGACGGCCCCAGAAGACACCAGTGAGAAACTCGGCAAACGTAAAAGCAGATGTCACGAGGCCGGCGTAGAATGCTATTTGCTTCTCGTCCTTTGTAATGTGGAAATCCTGGATCATGAAGTAGATGTATGGGAAGATACCCATAAAGGCAATTGGCTCACACAGGCGGCAGATGGCTACAATGTTAGTAGGTCAATGGTGGATATATGGATTTCAAAACCCTAGAGATGGACTCACCCAGAATGAGCATTTGTCTCTTGGGGAATGGCTGCTTGGGCTTCTTGCTGCCAGCTGCGGAAGATGACCTCCTGCCGAGCAGGGGAGCAGTCGTATCTCTTGCCATGTTGGAGAGTTCTGTTGTGAGTTGTGTGGTTGACTGTAGCTTAGCCAGCAAGGGTTGAAGGCCAAGACGGTTTATGAGAACCAAGAGGATGAGGAGTGTGCAGAGAGGTTGAGACAGTTATGTGAAGATCCGAGAAGAGGTGAGAGAAGAAGAGTGAGCAAGGACGAGAGTATATATATGACAGAAGCCGTGCCTCACAATGTATGACGAGGTGATGAGCCGAGCTGAAGTTGCCAAGTGTGATTTGTTTTTAACAAAAACAAAATTGTGAAGAGCAACCGGGTCAAACTGAAGACAAGCCGAGGAGGGACAGTTTGATGCAGTAGCACGGCACACGGCACACGGTGCACGACGTCGGAATTGCTTCCAGAGTAGATGGCTTGCAGCCTGATTTTCACTTTGTTTGCAATTTGTAGCAATCTGGAGATCTGCTTGTGATGGGGAGTGTGGTCATCAACAAGCCAGACACAGACAGATACAAAAATAAGTTGACTGCTGGATGCTAGATGCAGCTGAGTGAAGCACAGGTGAGCGAGTGAACAACACAGATGTTGAGGAGATGCTGGGGGTGGATAGTCTCGAATGCGAGTGAATGTCCAGAGAAACAAAGGAGAGCAAATAAGAGGCTATTGCAGAGTTGCAGAGTTGCAGAAAAGTGAATAGAAGATGAAGACGGAACAGAAAAAAAAGAAGAGAGCTGGCTTCGATGATATAATATATCATCAAGAGCCAAAACCGAGTGCGTGGAAAGTGGGAGTGGATTCTCTATATGGGATTCCAAGTGTATGGATATAGCTAACAAGAAAGGGCTGAGACAGGTCACCAGGCCCATCTGATGAACAAGCCTCCCAATATCAACATGGCAAGGAATATCAAAGCCAATTTAAGGGTTTAAATGAAGATAAAATGTCAATAAAAGACAAGACGACCCATGAAAAAGGCGTCCAAAAGAAGGGGAGGAGGGGAGGGGGGGTGTAAACAAAAGGCTAGGTGAAAAAGTCGAGAAAAGCCCCTTTATCTTTTCTTTCTTTCTTTGGGTGTTCGCCCTTTTTGTCTTTTTCCCTTTTATCCTTTCCCTTTATTTTCTCGGTTCTTTTTTTCCATGTCTTTTTTTCTTTCCTTTTTCCTGGGCCAGCCATGGGGTCCGCTAGTCGGGGAAACAAGCGGTGACAGCCACGACCATCAACTACTGTACGTACTTATTATTAGTAGCTTTAGTCGCTTCAGTAGCTCAATAGCTCGGTAGCTCAATAGCCCAGTAGCTCAGTAGCTCAGTAGCTCAGTAGCTCAGTAGCTTAGACAACAATGCCAGGCATTAGAAGGGCACTAACTGAGAATGTCATGGCTTAGTCGGGTCCCAGCCCAAGGGATAAATGTGCCGCTGGGATGGGTGCTTTCTTACAGCCTATATTCCGGGGCCTGGGTCCAGCAGGATGGCTCGTAGCAAGTGGGCCCGGTACGCTAAGGTAATTCATGGAAAGTGCAAGGGCGTATGAAGTCGAGTAGCGGCGTGTTAGTAGTAAGAAGCGGAAGTAGAAGAATGAAGAAAAGAAGCGAGAAAACCCACTAGGAGAAACAGCACGTTGCCCCATCGTGGCTGTGGCTGTACAGAGCACCCGTGTGGTTTGGAGAGCCGCTCAGACTCCTGCAAGGAAGCGAGAAACAAAACAGCGGCGTAGGGCAGAGTGCTTGCTTGCACATCGTATGGAATTCGCGAAGGATATGTCGGAGGGTATGGACGGCCCGCGCATGTCGACATGAAAACATACGCCACCTCCGTGCAAAGCATGCGTCAAGCGTTTTTGTCTTTGCATTGCAAGGAGCAAGGAAGTCATGAATAATGACAAGGCGCTGATCATTTCGGGTTTCAAGGCGTGGTGCAACCGCTAAAGACGAACAAGACGAACACGACCAATAGGCTCCCTTGTTCTCTGCCCATTTGGTCCATCCAGACCGTTTGGCGCGTTGGCGTTTGCCCTCTGGCTGGCAGCCAGCGAACGAATGGCACCGTTGGCCTCAACTGTGCATGTGTACTCTGTACGCATGTCTTGCAGTAGCATATAAAGGTTTGCATGCGGTTTGCAATTTTGCAAGTTCGCATGGATTCTCACAAAACGCTGTGTGACTGGTGCGCTACAATACATGCGGTATGACTGCGTTTGGTCGCTGTGATGTGTCTCGTGTGGCTGGCGCCATGGAAGGATTCTGAGGCGCCGTGCAGCCAAAATACCATGCAGTGTCTGACTGCTGATAATGCTGATGGTAGATTGCTGATTGTTGGAGTTGTTTGCCCGGTTCTGGTTAAAGAGTACATGGCAAAGAGAACATGTGTTGTTGCCCCACCACCAGACTTCGAAGCTTGACAGCAAGAATTGTACGTAGTAGAGACAGCTCACAGCTCACAGCTCACGGTCGACGAGGTTGCATTCTCGCTTCTGTTAAATTTGGTCAACCGGTACTTTGGCACTGGCTGCATATCCCTGCACAGGACAAGTACCCACAGTCGATGCACGTTTAAAACCAAAGCCTGTGTAAGTCGAGAGCGAAGGGGGATTCCACCTCTGTTCTGGACATTTTCTCATCACTTCGACTACCCCCTGTTCGGTGCTCGGGGACAAGTATGACTGTGCATACCGCTTGTTGATGGCAGGAAGAAACGAACCTGGCGGACGCGATAACGGCAAAGTGCAGCAGATGTCGGAAACGAGCAGAAAAGCGTAGGCTTGCCTGTCCTGTAAGCTTGTTTGACTGAATCCCCCAGGGAGATTCTCAACGGGGCAGCAGCAGCAGCGGTAAGGCAATACATACATGGCAAGGCGACTGCAATTACCGTCTCTCGGGATGCTGGACCGCAAAAGGGAGAAAGCAGACAGCACAACAGAAAGCAAGTTATCGTGATCTGTACCACTGCCGGGGATGCACTATTACAGAGTCCTGGCCCAAAATATGCTGGATGAACATGAGAAAAAAGCCAGGGGATGCAATCAAAGCAAAACCGTACTCTAGACGTACTCTGTAATAAATTGTAAGATAGATAAAAACATATACCACAACTGAAGAAAAAAAAAGACCAGGGTTCGGTGATCAACACCACATCACTACCTCAGCCCTCATCAGCAATATAGGCAGTGGAGTTTTGTTACGCCAATACTGTGGGCCAATGCAGCGGCATTAGAGGCCAGTGGCCAGCAGAACCCCGCGCGCTTGCTTGAAGCTCACAGGCGGTGAATTGAGAACACCCGCGTGACAGCTTCTAGCCCAGTTTGGTCTTGTTCGCAAGGGACGCAACCGGTGATAGGCGATAGGAGCTGAGGTACTGTTGTAGCTTGGGCAAGAAAGATATTGGAAGCTCATGCTTCGGAAACTAGTAGAATGGGAAGAATTCTGCCTCCGTGAATAAGGCGCACGGCTAAGAGGCAACTTGCGGGAGACGCAGACAGTTGCGGAACACGTCAGTGACACGAGTGGAATAAAGAGGCCTAGAAGGCCAAACAGACTGAATGGAAGCTTGATTGCTGCTGATCTCCAAAAAGATGCTGCAACTGCAACTGCAACCGTGGTGGTTAAGGTAGCGGCCATGCTTGTCATAGTGCTTCTCGTGCTTGAAGGATAAGATATGGAGCAGCAATCCTTGCTGTATAATCTGTACATCGTAGTGGTGTGTAGGGGAGGGGCTCATTGATGGGCTGGGAGCTGAAAGATGTAAGACAAGTGGCCAGCGCAGGAGGATTGAAGTACAGAGTCATGACTGAGTATGCAGGAGCGGATAAACGAAGGAGGTGTATCCGGCATGACACGAAGCTGGTTTGTATTTCTGTTGACTGGAGAGGCGGATGTTTCTCGAGTAATTGTGAGGTTTTAGATTGCCGGAAAATGGCGATGCGGCTGTTAGATGCGGGAATAGGGGCAACATAGGATACAGCGGGGGATACAGCGGGGATTGACGAGGCGCACAAGCCAGAGAACGCGAAGGAGCAGTAATAGGAAGGAGCTGGGTGCCCTCAATTGCACAATTGCATTCGGAAGCTACTACAATTGGACTGCCGGAAGTTGCTGTCGCCAGAGGGAAAGAGCAATCAAGTACGGTTGGGCGACCAGATGCGATAAGGAAGGAGCGACCTAGACCAACGGCAATGCTATGCGACTGCCATAAGCGGAAATAAACTGCGCCCAACATCAGACTGACTTGGTATGTAGAATGATGACGGAGTGACTACATCATGCAACGGTATACCATACATTCTGGGATACAATGTGGCTAGTGGTTGTGTGTCTTAGCATCGACTAGGTTGCGCCGGAGCTTGCAGCCGACTGCTGGACCATTTGCGGATACAGGGAGGGCGAAGAAGACAAGGAGGACAAGAAGACAAGATACCAGGGCCAATGGCAAATTAATTCAAAGAAGTGATTACCATAATAGGCGATTACGTCTAGTGCGTTGTGCTGCAGTTTGGGTATGCGATCAAAGCGGCCGTAGCCAGGGCCGCAGAGTCCGAATTGTCAAGGCGGTGACATACGAGAGCAATATGAGAAAAATAGCGACAGAATTAACGTACAATAATATAATAAAACGAAAGTCAACCTTATTATCATAAGCACATCCAAGACTCACAAGAAAGCCGGTTTGTGGTGAAGTTGGGCAGCCCGTCATAAAGTGGGCGGGCCGTCGACTTACACGCGGCCCGCCGAATGCTGCAGACTGACGGCTATACGACCGCGATATGCAGCAGCGGATTGCATCGGCATGCAGCGGGCTAGTCACTTGCGCTCGTAGTATCGTCCTGGGATCTGATTTATCACGATGTGTCGGACGGAACGTGTCTGTTTTCTGATATCGGGATAAAAATGAATTAGACAAGAGAAGAGGGCCAAGGGACAGAAAGCAATGCTTACTCTACCAATAGATGGCGACACAGTGCAGCACATCGGGATTGCGGGTGGGTTCGGACTGCGCTGGACTGGTGGACTGGTGACTGCGGACTGTAGCCCAACGACAGCCGCCACAATACCCCTCCGAGCAAGGTGGTATTCTAGTACAAGTTATCAACCTTATATCAGTGATTTAAATTGATAAAACTATTTATTTACAATATATACAGAATGATAACAGTCACGAGGTGTTTCGGAATGCATCTCACTATCTGTCATAACCCAAAGACGTCAAGACGCATTCAGATACGTCCACGTTTTCCGAGAAGGGGGGCAGTCTAGTTTATCATGACGGCCCTTGGCGCGACTGCCGAGGGTAAAGTAAAGTATTGTTGTATATTTTATGTCATTTATACGAAGCAAAGTTTATCGATTGATCTAATCTAAACCGTATATTTTGCTTGGACTCCGTATTCGGGCACACCGCTTCGTTTGTTGAAGAATGGGGCCACGACGGACGATATTGGCAGAGACCGGAGGGGTGTGCTCGCTCGAACGAGACTGCGCCTGAAGACGTCACCAGAACAGGCTTTCTAGAACGAGACTGAATCGGTGTGATGAGTGACGGCAGAACGGCATACCTCGTGAAATGGTTGTGATGGAGAATAGTACCGAGTGCGATATAGAAGACTTGATCTGCCAATATATCGATATGAGACACAATTATGATAAAGATACATCCACAGCGACTACGGCCACAACGCTGCTCGACTGTCACATATCAAATAATCGATCAACGAGGTGTCGCTGGGTCAGCAAACAAAACAGCCCCAGAGCGCAGAAGCCGCGTGGGATGCTCGAGGACATATTCCATTTGGCGCCGTTTGTGCTTCATAAATGAAACCTCGAAGCTTAATACTTGGTGAAGCCTCGCCTCTTGCATGATGGAATTGAATGATGGATTGCACGAGCACGTCTGCCGCAGGTTACGCAGTTCAAGTTACCCAGAAATTTCCTTTTTAACGGCCGTCAACGTCCTCTGCACTCACTAGTATGTACATACACATTGTGCTCTGTGGCACCTGTGCTTGTGATACTTCGTAGAAAATCCATCTTGTCACACCCCAGGCAAAAGCCAGGACGAACAAGCGTAACCCAACACGTCAATATCGTGCCCACACCCCTTCCTTTTCTTCATCGACTACTCCACGTAGAGTGCAATACTTAAATAGTTACTAGCTACGTGCATTTTAGGCCGTGGTGTTGCAACGCTTTATCTCTACTTTGTATGTCTTTACGTGTCTTTGCCTCATGCAATGTGGTGGCAACTACGTACGTACGGGTAGATTGATGACATGATGTTCCGTGCGGTGATTCATAATATACAGGCATAGCAAGCGCACAGGGCAGTTGTGACCACAAAGTACAAGTATTGATTGCGATGCACTTGTATCTTAATTAAAGGTATGAAGACATAGTATGGACATGAGGAAGATAGCAACGCCAAGTCTCTCTCTGATGATTTCAAACCGTATCAAACGGTTCAGAGGGCCTGTGTGTCTGTACTCGTACTCTGTATTTGTTCTTCGGTGTGATTCAACAAATATTTCTTTATTTTTCTTTATTTTTCTTTATTTTATTTTATTTTATTTACTATGTATCGCGTACATGGCCCACCGACTAGTCACAGAACTCAGAGTGCTCAGACTACCGGGATCACCCTGGACGGGCACGTTCAATGCTACCTCCAAACAGACAAATGAATGGACATGACCCGGCGAGGAAACAATAGCCACGGACTGGTTGCATCGAAAGCCGGGGCGCATTGATTTTTAATCATGTGAACACGGCCACACCCTGACTTTGTGGTGGTCAAAGACGCTGCAAGGGAGATATCATGCCAACGCCTACCACACCGAGAGACTGGGGACCAAGAGTAGTACGATGCGCGATGCACTGTATGTTCCACGTTTCCCCCTTCTTTTTCGTTCTTATTACTGCACGCCCAGAAAGACGGTGAACCAGCATGCAGAGAATCATTATTAAAGAGCAAGCTGATTCGATGGTATTAGTATTGGTTCTAAACAGCTGAGATATTTCGCTGCTTTTTCTGTACGGGGCCACTTCGTATTGCTTTATACGCCCATCGTCCTCCTTGTTTTCCTATCCCGGAAAGATGTCTTGTTGGTACTTTGTTGGCTGTTTTTGCTGTTTGTATCGTAGCTCTGCGTCCGGGCCATGCCGTTTCGTGGTCCGCTGGAGAGTGTCTGATTACTTGCAGCTGTTTCGTCTGTCGTTGCATTCTCGCATCGCATAGGCGTCCTCTATTCTTGTCACTTTTCTATTCGGCAAATTGTACATGCAGAATACAGAGTAGCAGATGTCAGTGTCAAGGCAATGCTAAGGTAAATGGCAATACTACAGCAGATCCGGGCTAGGCGTCATCGATTTCTTACCAGTATCGCACATAACAGGTCATTTTTGCATGAGTGTGATTAAACCTCCGTCTGTTGGTTCTCGTCTTGCAAAGAGGCGTATCGTTTCCGTTCAATGTCCACAGGTTTATCAAACTTCATTCCCGTGGTAATTTCCGTGACATCGTTCTCGCCATTGCCTATCCCTGACTCTGTCCCTGACCAGTGTCGTATTCAAGAGCGCCGTAGCGACGCGAGCCCCAGCCAAACATCAAACATCAAACATGACCATTTGCATTATTTCGATTACCTTTGCATTCACCGATTGTGCCTCAAATGCAATGTGCAGCTCGAAACCAATGAAACAAATGGCATCAAACAACGCAGCCATGGCCACGACATACACCTACGCATTTGCATATTTGCCACAGCGGTCTAAAGTACCCGTCCCAACTAATCAGATAACGACACAACAAGACGGAGACGGCCAACACTCACCGCAAGACGGTGATCAGATGCCCAGTTGACTTGAAAACCTGCATTGGCTCACGGCTAATAGACAACGCCCACATTATCAAGTCTATATACATAGTACAAAGTACAAAGCAGTTTACTCTTGTACTCCGTAGGAAGCCAAAGTCTAGCCCCGCCCCCTATTTGTTTGTTCTCGCTCACTCTTTTCTTTTCTTTTGTTATGCTAGCTGAGCGGAAGACCGGGAAGCTTTACCTAGCGTGCTACTAACAGTACGGTGAACGGGCAGAGGCCAACCAGAGGCCAAGATTGGGCGGCGAACTTTGCTGGTGTGATATTAGCGTGGGATCAGACAGGAAGAATTAAAACGGGTACGTAGTCTGTGTCACGTACGGAGTAGAGAACGGAGTGTAGTGTACTATGTACTGTAAAGAAGGAAGGTAAAACAGACCGGGAATACTTGAGAAAAGGATTGCAAGAAGGAAGAATAGAAAAGAAAAAGGAATGAAAGAAATGAAACCAAAGACTACCAACGACATCCGGTGCTAGCTCAGTGTCGATAATTACAGCTTTTATCATTTATCATTTTATGTATTAATACCAGTCCGCTCGTCCACATCTTATTCTTGTGACGAGCTCGACATCAGCTCAGAACCTAACTCTCAACAAATTGCCTGCTTACTTAATAACCACCCTCCTGCGCGACGCCTCGCTCTTGCCACATCTAAGTATCCTCCGATCTCAGTTTCCTTCCCAGTGTGGTATTGTCGCACACCGTTGGACTGGTTGGACCCGCTTTGATGCAAAGGGGACAAGCCGAATGGTCAGAACATGGGCTTGGGATTGACGGAGTTGCAAGACGCCCTACGAGTATGGGCTTAATCATGTGGAAGTATTAAAACGAATCTTAGGATGTACTCTGTGTTCCATAAGATTGCAGTACGGGGTACGGCGTGCGCAACCGGTGGCGAACCAATACAAAGTAGATCGGACCCCTTTCATGGGTCGCACTTGTAGTTGTAGGAAGTGATGTCCAGTAAGTAGACTGTTAACATGGCTCTCAACGTGGCAGGCGCGAAAGAGAAACCGTCTTTAATGGGAAGTCGCGTTCCGACAAGGTCAGGGAGCACATTCTCTCCTTCTCTGAGGGGCACACATTCTGAAGCAGTGGGCAGGTCCACGGCCATGCTGCGAATTCTGTTACATCCTCGTCGCCTACGCAAGCATCTTGTCTGTATTGGGTAATTATCTGCTTCACTCTTGTATGTAATACACCGTAGTTCCCACAATCCTTATTCTACCCCGTGTCTCGATCACACACCACGATCACAGGATACGATGTACAAGATCATGAAATAGTCAACACACTGGGATTACAAATCACAAAAGACGATCACTGATCACTCATTATTGATTTTGATGGACACACGCAGACCACACTGGCGCTCTGACCACGCCATTGAGTTGCCTTCTGGAATGATGGCCAATCCCGGTATCGTGGTTCGGGTCTTCCGGTCTCAGTAGATGGAGCCTGTTTTTACAGAGCACATCGTACATCATACAAGCCAGAGAAACCCAACCTCAATCGCATTGATTTCGAGGCGAGCGATTCCGGTTGGCCCCTGCAGGTTGTTCAGGAGAGGCAAAGAGAAGCAAGGAGAACACGGGAAAGGGGGCGTGTGACACGCAGAAATCATGAAATGAAGAAAATAAGAAAAGGAAAAAGCAAAAACAAAAGAGGGACCACAGGGATGCTACGACGGTGCAACGGGGCTGCGAGGATGGAGCTGAGCAGCAATCAGCAAGTGTTCCATCCCACCCCTAGCACTTGTTTAGTCTCTCTGTACGGAGAGTATGAGCACAGGCAAAGAATGAAAGAGAGGCAGTTTGAAAGAGGCGGCGAGGATGGCTAATGACGAAATGCAAAACGATAAAATTGCAAGAGCGAGATCCCAGCGGCCACAAGAGGACAAGATTAAACGCCACTAGCACGACCTCGGAACGATTCCCCGGAAACGAGCACCGGGGATGGCAAATGGATAAATGGATGGACTAAATTGACCAGCCCAGAGTGGTGGTGGCCGAGGACGAAGAGGGGGGGGGGGGGGATGGGAAAAGAAAAGGCAGCGGCAACAACAAACTTCGACATGATGAAAGAATGAATGAATGAAAAAAGATAATGAGAGCGGCTGACACAAAGTCTCCAAGCGAGATGAGTGGTGACGATGGCAAGGAGATTGCACACAAAAGAAAGCAAAAAAAAAAGAAACAAAAGAAGGCGGCGAACGGGGTTGGAAGAAGAAAATCGCCCAACTTCATCAAAGACCCGTCGTCATCGCTTCCACGCACCCGCTTTCTTTTCTTTTCCTTCTGTATTACTAATATTGAATACATACTATGCTCCAGGCGGATATCGGATATCATCGTCGAGATACCGGCCCTTGGCGCAACTACAAGGCTACACAGTACTCTTGCTTCCTGTTGGCTGCGGCATAGATACCGCTGGGAGGGTGGCTGGCTCGTTGACATGTGTCCCGATGTTCATCCGACTGGAGAGAGGTCATACGGCCTATTGAAAGAATCCTTGCAGACCGGGATTGTCCTGCAGACGGACCCGCCCAAACGAGTCAGTAGTGAGCATGGATCTCTTACTTCTTGGTTACAGAGGCACACATCTAAGATACCTTTCGGCGGCAGCTCCCGGCTGCACAGCCATCTGAGCGCCTGCATCGATATCTGAATAGTACTCGCTATCCAGCACACTGGCTTGCAGGTGCGCAGGCTGGCAGGCGTTGTGTTTATTCGCAAAGGGCATCACAGCTTCGCGATTATTCGCGATGACAAAGACACAGCCGAGCCGTGTTGCAACCCATCACTGCATGGCATGCTTCCGCGCCAGGCTGCCAGGCCAATTGTCGACTGAAGCGGAGATAGTACGACGTGGAAAAGTTAACGATGGTTCGATGGAATATGACTTTGATACAATAGGAGGTTGCCGACGGGGATCTGATGACCCTGCAAACAATCCACACCGCCGAGAAAGTGACGTCAATGTTGGGCTTCGACGGGGGATCTCTCGTGAAATTGTTGTTTACCACTTCACACAAGCCCCCGGTCAATTCGTGGCCGACAGATGTTGGCAGTGATACGATACCACGTTGCGAGGTTCAAAGCATCCAAGGACAAAGCGTGACAATCTTGTCAGCCTATAGTACTTCAAAGAGCGGACAAGAATGAATGCAAGTCTCATCGATACGGCCCCCAACGCATGCACGGCTCCTTTACTCGAGCAGGAGCATGGTCAGATGATACCGTTTGTAAGCGACTCGAGCTGCCAGCAACCCCCCGGCGGGCGAGTTTGCATACCGCTATCTGCTTTCTGCCGGACATCTGTGCATCGGAACACAATCACGGCTGCCGAAGCAGTCGGACGAATCAAAGGCCCCAAAACGGTTGCTGCAGTAAGCTTGGTATGCATGGCTGCCTCACTGGATGTGCCCGCTGTTGACTCGGTTGGATGCAGTCTCACAAGGCGCCATCTTTTCATTCCAGTTACAAAGTATTACTCGGTTTGCCAACACCGTACATGACTTTATTAACTTGACTGGACCCCAAAGTGTTCCCGACGCCCATGCGCTACAGCAGCTACCCGGCGGGCCGTAATGCGACGGGGCACTGGTGGTTATTGCTACAGTACATGACAGATTTGAACGACTGGCAATAGACAACCGGCCTTATCTGACATTTCATCCCATCACAGCGACCCACAGGCCCGTGTGAATAGGACAAAGAAATATGACAAAGAAGGATGCAAGACAAACACCAAAAAGGCGGCAGACGGAAAATGGAGGACGGCCACCCGCTGCCCAACAGGTGTGTCAGACTTGGGAACAGCCGCCACTCACATTGGGCGACAATCACATCACGCTTGATCACGAGGGGGCGGCAAGACGAGCGGAAACAGCACCGGAAATATTGACGGAAACAGCGGCAACCAACACAGAAGAGAGAGGGAAGATGGCGAGAGAGAGGCTGCGATTGTGTATTAATCTAGAGCTGGGAAATCACACGTTTGCTCCCGTCTGCGGTGGCCTTGCCGCCTGCAGCACCCCAGCCTGCGAGCCCGCCTCGTCCTTGCCGTTACTGGTCTACTCCGTATGGTCTGTCTAAGAACAGAGACACTAGACGACAAGACGACAACAGAGACAGCACTGGCTGTGATGAAAACTTTAATGAGCATCCCACCATGTGCAGGAAGAGATCTGCAGGCGTCCGCGGCAGGGATGCCGGATTTGTCTCGTGCCATTAGGGGGCCTGCGGGAAGCCTGTTGCGTTTAACAGGTGGGATACAGTGTCCATTTTGTCTTGCTGTCGATATAGTACATAGTAGGTGATGGACTGTCACAGGAGTACTATGTACACTACTGTTGACAGCAAGATACGAGCGTGCCTGCTTCCAGCGGTGTGCAGGGTGAATGATACAGCTGACGATGTGCCTACTTGGATATCTAAATATGGGAGTGTCTCAACATGCTGCAATCGTGCCATTGGTGTGCGAATGGAGATAGGGTGCGTGCATGTATACATACAAGAGGAGCAAGTCCAAGAGAGTCCCACGGAGTCAACAGAAGCCCTGCAGCGTAAAATAGCATGCCACAAAGTCCCGTCACACCGGCCCTCTCTAGAACGCGACGCCCCGCATGCTGGGGGCTGTTTTCGGTTTCATCCAGTCATTATCGTTTCTGGGACTGGCATAAATACATAATATTGGTACAGTATTCATAATCAGTTTTCAGTTCCCAGTGCTCATCACTCGCCCTTGGTCACTACTGTCACGCGCCACACCAAACGGACTGTTGGTACTGAGCACAGATGTCCAACAGCCCAGCAGACGTTGGCCAAGCTCCTTGTTGAACGGGTTGACTTGCCGTGCATGGTCCTCTGTACAGAGTATGATGCTCTGTAGATCCCCAGATGTTCACCGCGTCGCCTTCTTTGGGTATGACCGTTTGCCCATCTCTACTTCGTATTTATTATTCTCGCCTTGTTGGTTATTATCATTCCGTGTCCCATTTAATTCTGTGTTGCTATTCGTTGCCTTGTTTATACGCTTGTAATTCTGTGGCTCTGAATTCTAAAAGGCAAAGCATGGTGTCCGGCGATGATCAGTAGAGGCACATGTTGAAGTTTGGTCTTCCTCCACGGCGGTGACGAGAAACGCAGCCGTGATGTTGCTATTATCGAAAAGGATGGCTGAAAACTGCACATTTTCCAGTTGACACCCTTTCAGGATATATATAGTATTAGTCATCGACTGTCTTTTATAAGACAGCCTTTTCTTGGAAGCATGCGAATGTGTTGATGGGGGTTTATAACTGCTACACAGCATTGCAGACGGGGTGTTTCGTATATACTGTTCGCTGTGTTACCACCGTTTCCCTGTGGTTGTTCCCATAACTGATTTGATGTACTCGTGCCACCACCTTATAGTATCCGAATAATAAATCGTACGGCAGAAGGGCGTGTTTCACGGCACGAACGTACATTCCACAGACGTTATTATGAGTACTGTTCTTGTTACACACACTCATCCCTGCAGCAAGGCCCAGAAAGGCTTTCAACTCTGGCAGAAGGCAATATAAACACCCTAGCCTCTGGCCATATGCTATTACGTGAATCTGACATGCAATCCGGAATAATGTTCTCGTCAACACCGCACCCGGCCCTTGCAAATATACCGCAGACATACCGCAAATATATGATCAGATGCCTTGCATGTAGCGGTCAACATGCTACCCAAGCAAAACACGAGAAAAGAAGAAAGAATAAATAAATGTAAAAGAAAAAAAGATGCTATAAATGCCCAACCACATCATATCACGGCTCAATGTTGCCACCAACAAAAGAGTCTGCCCAATTTGTTCACCGACGGCCGCCCTACCTCCGCGAAAGGGATGCGTCATTTTCTCTCTTCTGTGAGAGTGTTGGCGGAAACGAGAAGAAAATAAAAAGAAAAGGAAATACGGCCATTTCACTCGACAATGACCGAGTGCGTGAGAAATAATTTGACGGTAGCCTGCTGACGTGTGTGGATCAAGGCTCGTCCCGCTATGGATGGGGATCCTGACCATTGCATTTCCATCCCTGGCGGTACCTGTTGTTAGCTCTCCGCAAGAAAGAAAACAAAGAAAAAGGAAAAGGCGGGAGGGGGCTGCATGCGGGCAGGAGGGCCGACCAGCAGAGGCTCTCGACGACGACTCCTATCAGAGGTGCAAACGGTGCAGTGGCATTGCATCTGTGGTTGAGACTGCTGGCCAATGAGGAACGTGATATACGAGCGGCCTGGAGAGGTTATTGGCTCGGGCGCAGCTATTTAGCTTTTGCGTACTGACTTCGAGTATTGGCATAGGATGCAAACTGTCTGATGGATGGCCGGAGATGGGCACACCTGCCGGGCTAGCCGCGCACCTTTTTGATATCGATGCTGGACATGCATGCATACGCAAACAGGGTGGCCAATCGGGCTACTCTGGCCATGACAAGACGGCCACGACAAGGTATGTATTGAGATATTCTTGGGCGGATACGCTGCCGGTGTCAGCCACCTCGTCAGTATGCTTTCTTTTCTGTGGTCTGATTAGCTGTGAGTTTTCGTTGTTTTCGCAGTTTTTCGTTTTCGTTCGTTTTCCATTCCTCCTTTTCTGTTCCTGTGCCTTTGAATGTGTTGATGAGGCCATCCCTGACGACGATGCTCTCCTCTGCTCAGCGCGGGTGGTTCGCAGTGCATGAGAATGATATGCAAATACGTGCAAGCTGATGGACCGAAAAAAGGCAACGCGGAAGACATCCGGACGTATCATTTCGCATCATTGTACACCATTGTGCTGAGGCCAAACAGTTCAACAATTCAAGATGTAAGCAAGGAGCGCAGTGCCACGTCGCCTGTGAGTGATTATCATGAAGTGCATTGTTCGTGACTGCAATGCTGACGCCCGGGAGCCCGGGCACACAGGATAGTCGATGCACCAGACTCTCAGGCGTAGAGGCTGCGGGGTGTGAGACACGCTCTTTCCGTATTTGTAAACCAGATTTGTGATCAGCTCTGGACTCTGCCTGTCGCGTGGTTGTCCCTGTCCGTTGCGGTGTGTGCATGTGTGCATGTGTGCATGTCTGAGTTTAATTGGCATTGATGTTGTACCTTCCGGTTTGAAACAGCCACCTATACCAGAAAGGAAAGATCACTCCCAGGCAGCCGACACCGCCGGAGCTCTGGCTCGCATCCGCGGCCCGTCTCGTCCCTTCTCGATATAGACACCGCCTGCCACTGACCGCACAGCTGAGATAGAGAGAGACCGCACTCGTCTCACGGCCATCTGTGTACCAACCGCAAAAAGTTGGCAACACATAAATTCTACCGAGCCACGAATACACTGGTATATCTGGTGTCCATAGAACCCCCTACCCCTGCACGCGGAAGGCTGGCCGTGCATGGGCAAAATGGCCTCGCCACCGGAAGCATCCCCCGCCGGCGTATAGATATGCAGTATCATATTAGTCTTAGCAATATTACTGGTACTGGGCTGCATAAGGCGCACAGCATCGGGCTGTAGAACTGAAATTATATGTACACAAAGAGAGTCGGTCTGCAGGGCTGCTGTTATGTAAGACAGGCCGTGGACGTCGAGTGCTCCGTAATCGGCGCTGGTGTTATTAGTGCGGGAGCCGCAAAAGGGAAGGCGCACCGGGCAAGAAACCCAGGAAATGCGGGTTACAGGGCGCTAGAACATTCAGAACACCGCTAAAACTCCACTAAAATGCACGACACAAGGAAGGCACCAGAAGGCCCCAAAGTGCCGCAGTGCATCGACAGCTCACGGCTCGCGCAGCCTTCTTGGCTTCTCGACCCCACTACATACTCCCATAACAGTCATTTATGAGGTCTTTGATCGGACTCAGCTTTTACAGAGTAGATTTGCCTCCGATAGTATTTGCCTCGTTTCGACATTCCCATTGCGCCCTGGGCTTTTATTTTCGTCCCACACCTTGCACTTGCACACCGCACTTTTCGAAGCCCGACACCCCCATCCCTGCATCTGACGAGTCCGCACGAGCCCGCACGACACACCCTCTCTCAAAACCCAACCACACTGTACACACACGCCCTCACCGTCTGAAATCTAAAATGGCTGGCGGCGGAAAGAAGGCTGCTGCCGAGGGCAGCAAAAAGGCCCAGGGCCAGGCCCGCAAGGCCGACGCGGCTGCACAAAAGTCCGCCGCGGAAGACGCCCGGCGGGAGGCTGCAGAGGCTGCAGAATGGGGCAAGGGCGCCAAGGGTGCAGGCAAGAAGTGAGTTGTTAACATGTGGTGGTGTGCTAATGTGTCGCAAGACCAGCAAGGGATAGGATGAATATGGACATGGGCGTGCGTGGGTATAGGCGTGGACATGGACGTGGACATGGACGTGGACAGACTACCGCTTCTAGCGAGGACCTATCTACAACACTTGCTAACCATCACAGGGAGGCCGAAGCTGCCAAGAAGGCCGAGCTGGCTCGCAAAAAGGCCGAGCGCGAAGCCATGCTGGCGGAGGAGGAGAAGAACACACCTGGCCGCAACGCCCCCAAGAACAATAAGACGGCTGCCAAGAAGACGGCACCCCCCTCCAGAGGCCTGGACCTGTCCCAGCTGGACGAGCCTGCATCCAAGCTTACAACACTCAACGCGTCGGGTATCGATAACGCCCTGGATGCGCTGTCAATTGACAACACCAGCGGCAGCGCAGCCGGCGCCATCGACCGCCACCCGGAGCGCCGCTTCAAGGCCGCGTATGCCGCGTTTGAGGAGCGCCGCCTGGCCGAGATGGATGCCGACGGCACGAGCAAGGGGCTTCGCCTGAACCAGCGCAAGGACAAGATCCGCAAGGAGTTTGAGAAGAGCCCCGACAACCCGTTCAACCAGGTGACGGCGCGCTACGACTCGAGCAAGACAGACCTGGCGCAGATCCGCGAGCAGGAAAAGACCAAGGTCGAGACGCGCCTCAAGTAGAGCACCTCTATCCATCTCTGCGCTTCTTCTTCGATGGCGGTGCCTTTTTGTTGTTGCTTTCCCAACTACTGGACGTTTTTGATTCTCGTCTCGGGTTGAGGACGACCGGCTGGCCCGGCGACGGCTTCTGCTGGACATGATAAATGTCGACAGAACCAGTCGGCGGCTCTATATAGTTGCATCTTGCATCTAGTCGCATGCAATTGTGAAATAGAACTAACTGTCATGCAATCTGGTACATGTTATCTCGTCGCCGCATCGTCATGACCCGTTGATCACCCGTGCATCTACGCCATATCACACCCTGAAGCTTAGAACACATATAAATACCTCTGAAGCAATTATATAGGAATTATGCAATCAAGGGAGGGGTCCGGCTGACATGTTGCTAGCCATCCAGTTCTATTTACTCTCACCTACTCTCATCTACTCTGTATGACATGCTGCCTTTGGCTGGAGCCCCTCTTTCCCCTCTTAAGTACGTGCCCGTCGCGGCTTTAGAACATGCGGCAGAATCCACACCGCCTTGTCACCGCCTGCCCCTTTCATCCGTGTCGCATAAACGGCGGCTCAGCTGGAACACAAGACATCACATCACACCCGGCTGTCAGAACAAACGGCTTATTATATTTTGTTCATTTTTCCTGCGTCTCTTTTTCTCTGCTGGAAGTGCACCAAAGATGGCTACCTCCAAATTCACGGGCCTGCCATCGTTGCGGCGACAGAACTTGCTGGCCGAGTTGTAAGTCCCCTTTCAGCACGACTACGACGACGATGACAACGAAGACAGAGATGTCAACGTTCTAACATTGCAGCGCCGGTTTGAAGCAGGCATGTCCAGAAGGCATCTTTGTGTCGCTAACACCGGGTGACCCGTCGCTCTGGTCTGGAGTCGTCTTTGTCCGCGACGGCCCCTATGCTCCCGCCGTCCTTCGCTTCCAGATCTCGTTCCCGGACACCTATCCCAACCTGCCACCGCTCATCACATTTTCCACCGACATGTTCCATCCTCTGATAGCCACACTCACAAACCAGATGCACTCGTCCGGGCCGCAGGAAGGCTGGGCCCCGCATGGCCCAGACGACGAGCGGCTGCCGCCGGGCGGCTTCAGTCTGCGCCACGGCTTCCCAGCATGGTTCCGCCGCGGCAACTATAGCAGTGGCAGTCTCACTACTGCTACTGCTCGCAAAACCAGCGGCCCGCAAACGCCGCCTCGGCCAACGGGCTACGGCAGCGGCCAGTCTACGCCCAACTCGGCGACGGCCGCATCGCCTCTTGCCAACACGGGCCGGGGAAGCAGTATCACCTCGACTTCGGCCCTCGTTACAACTACAACTACAAGCACAACCGCAAGCACAACCACGTCAACGCCAAAGACGGCACCCCCATCTTACCTGCAAACACGGCCGACAGCCACAGCCATCTCGACATACGACGTGCTCAACTACATCCGCAGCACCTTTGACGACGCGGCCGTCCTGGACTCGATCTCGCTCGAAGCAGCCGGCGACCCAAATGCGTGGCACGCGTGGCGCACGCACCGGCGCCAGCAAGGCCACGCCCTGCCCGAGATGAGCGGCGACAACACGGATACGGGCAAGTGGAACTGGGAGCATGTGTGGGAAAACCGTGTGCGGGACAACATCAGCAACAGTCTCTCGGACCCGGTCATGTACGGCAGCGCGGGCGCCGCCGACGACGTGGTGAGTTCTTTTGTGTTCCTGGCTCGTGAGGTGTCTCTTGAACGAGAGTTGTACTAATAGAAAGATCCGTTTTCTTAGCATGGAGGAGGGCGAAGTCGAGACGGTCAAGGAGAATCTCAAGCGCACGCTGGGTGCTCCGGTATCATAGGTGTATAGCTTTGCACAACGGACTGAACTACCACAGATCCCTAAATCTGTAGGACTGCTGCACAGTGCTCGATCTCGTCTTTGATCGGGCTTTGATATGTCCTCAGCCTCTGGCTACATACCAACTAAGAGTCGACCGGCCACTTCACCTGAGAGTAGGGACGTAAAGAGGAGCAAAATTCGAGCTCACCTGACTCATATGAGCCTCTCTCTCCTTACAAAATAGTGTGTATAGGCTAGATTAAGATACTATCAGCATAGATGTACAGCGAGGGCGACGGCCTTTATCGTTTATTTTATACCATGTACTGCTTACTTGACTATATAATAAGGGAGCGCCTCCCGAGCAGCAAAATCTATGCCGTATTGCAGCAAGATAGTGGATGTCAGTGGCTGGAGCAGTAAAACGACATCGAAAACTAACAAGGTATATACACTTATACGGACAAAGACTAGTAGAGTCGTACCGTATGTAGTCTTTATTGTTTATTTATTTTTTTAATATTTTTTATAAAGGCTTGTAAGCTATAAGGTACTTTTTAAACGGTTAATAAATCTATCGCTAACTCTGCCATACTATAACGATGCGTACTATACAGCGTCTCCTATAGAAGAAGCTGAAGCTCTATAGACTGGTACGCTTTTCGTCAGTCAGTGTACCTTTTTCTCTAGCCACATATATCCATTATTTTACTGCAATGCTGCTCGGGAGGCATTCCGTATAATAATTATAAGGCATAATATCGGCACGTAAATACGGAAATCATAGTGATTATTTCTAACAAGAGAGTATTCAGTACGGGCAGAATCAGGCAGGCCTATATATACTTCAACTCACTGCTTTCAAGTGATTATGGGGGGTTTGTGGTTTTCCTCCATACCCCTCTAGTTTTCCAATACAACCATTTTTCTGTCAACAATTAAGAGTCTCTGTTTTTATCGATTGAGCATTCACTTTATCATAATTCTAATCCGTTGAATCCTTTATTTTACCTTCCTCTATACGGCCGTTTTATTTTAATAAAAATTTACGATTTATTTTCATCTTGTCGCTTTCGATTCGGTTATTTCGATTATTTTTCGATTCACGACACTCCCCACGACACTCCTTTCCACCTCGCAAAAAAGAGCTTCGTGTCTCATTGAAAAGAGAGCCTCGTCAGGTGACGTGGTGTAAGTCAGGACCCGATAAGGATGAACTAGACCCGCTTCTCCGCAGCTATTCTGGGCAGAATGGGGCATGCACGGGCCACCTAGTCTTCCTTATTAGACTACTCGTATTAACAAAGGTCGTTCGGCCCTATCCTCGAGGTTACATGTCAACTGAGGGTCGAGCGACCTCACCTGAGAGTGGGTACGAAAACCCCCCTATAAAAGTTCACCTGAGACTGGAGAAAAAGCAGGACTGAGTTGAAGTATATATAGGCCTGGTTTTGCCCGTACTGCGCTGTCAAATACTATATAGTATGTGTATTTGCTTCGCGTCGACGTGTTTTTCTCTCTCTTTTATTAGACAAAATTACTATTACTACTGTACTTCTATGCCGGTATTACACCCTGTAATTTACTAAGTAATAAGTAGTATATAATAAGATAAAAGCCAGGCCGTCGTCCTCGCTATATTCCGTACATCTATGCTAATAGTAAGATATCTGGATGGCCTATACACACTATTGTGTAAGGAGAGAGAGAGAGGCTCATCTGAGTCTCGGGTGAGCTCGAATTTTGCTTTTCTTACGTCCCCACTCTCAGGTCAGGTAGTCCGTTGATATGTAACCAGCTATCGTCTTCACGCGTCCCACTCTACCACCCCGCGTTTTCCCTCTTCCATCCTATCTTCTCTTTCCCGCTTACAATACCGTCGACCGACCGACAGCCCACCCTTCTTATCTCGCCATCTCTCCTTCACGACAGCACCAACGCTGCCAACGATGGAATCTAAAATAATGGAAGACGAGATCGCCGGACTTCGTGCCGAATTGGCAGCGGCCCAAGAAGCCACTCGGGCGGCCCAAGAAGCCACTCGGGCGGCCCAAGAAGCCACTCGGGCGGCCCAAGAAGCTCTTCTGCCGATGACACTGAAGCCGTATCTGGCGGCCTGCCACAGCCTGAACCGTGCCATCATCGTCATCACAGACCGTTCGCTCACCACAACGGGCGATGTCACGGACCCTGTGGGGCGCATCTACCCGCGGCGGATTGTCCCGTGGGTCGACTTTCCAGCGCGGCAGGCCGAGACCTGGCAGCGGCTACTGTCCACCGAGCCGGTCACCAGCGGCTCGGACAGGGCAACATCCTCGTTTGCCTCGCGGCGGGCGTTTCTGTCCCAGAACCAGATCGACTACGTCCTGTCCGTAAACAGCCCTATCAGCAGTGAGCACGGCCTGCGCTACTTTGAGCGGGACACGGTTGAGATCCCCGTGCGCAAGCTCATGGCCACCGCATTCGACGACACCGTGCTGCGCCACCGCTTTGACCTCCGCGGCGCTGTAGACTTCGAGAGCCACACCAACCTCGGCGACGACGAGACGTTGGCAGAGGGTGGTGCTGACGGCCGTGACGATCCTGCTCTTGTCCGCCGGATGCGCCGTATTGCCATTGGACGGGGACGTGGCACGCTGGCGGACCAGTTCTGTATCTATCGGAAGGTAGACGGCAGCGACGTCCCTGTCACGGCCATCGAATATAAGGCGCCCCATAAGCTGAGCCAGGAAGAGATCATCACGGGATTGGACGCCGCCATCGAGCTAGACAGCGACATCATCGACCGCAGCCCGGCCGAGGGCGAGTCTCAGTTTGTGTTTGCATCCAAGTCCCTTGCCGCTGCCGTCGTGACGCAACTCTTCTCGTACATGATCGGCAAAGGCATCCGGTATGGGTACATTTGCACGGGCGAGGTCTTCGTCTTCCTGTATATTCCCGATGACCTGACCACTGTCTTATACCATGTATGCATACCAAATGTTGATGCAGACGACGACGACGACGACGATGACGACGACGATAGCCGCCTCCAGCGTACTGCAGTCGCTCAGGTGTTTGCTTTTACGCTACAGGCCCTTAACTCGCCGCCTCCGTCTGTTGCTTGGTATACTGCCGCTGCTCAACTAGACACGTGGCACGTCGAGTACGACGACATACTCCGCAGAATACCGCCCTCGGTCCGCAAGGAGAAGGAGAATGCGTCGCCCTACAAGCCGAACCGCTGGCGCGGCTTGACACGGCGCTCGCCCATCCAAACGCGCTCGCAATGCAAGCCTGGGTCCGACGGACCCTCCCAGCGCAAAGACGACAGCGACGACAGCAACGACAGCGACGGTGGCGATAATGACGGCGGCCACCGTAGCGGGAATAGCTCCTTCAAACGACCGGGTGGCACGCCGCCCTCGCCAAGCCCCAATCCTGATAGGCCTGGTCGTAAACGGCATGCGGCAAAGGGCAGCGCAGCGGGAAGCAAACAAGGTGCCAAGAAGCGGCATCAGCTTTCACACGTGGCCTCCCAGGCACGAACGCCCATTACAGAGCAGCCGTACTGCACGCAGCAGTGCCTCCTAGGCCTAGCATCCGGCGGGCCGGTCGACCCGGCCTGTCCGAATGCTGCAGCACACGGCCCCCAGCACAAGATTGACGCCGCGACGTGCACGCGCCTACTGGCCGAGCAGGTGGTGCGGGATAGAGGCCACGACGCCGACTTCACCCAGATGTTTATATCGGGGCTTATTGGCGCTCTCTACAAGGTGCGGCTGACCACGCACGGCTACACGCTGGTGGTCAAGGCAGTCGAGCGACCCAACCGTGTCTTTCTGCAGGCGGAGAAACGCGTCTACGACCGGCTGCGGCCTATGCAAGGCACGCAGGTCCCCGTGTGTCTAGGCCTAACAGAGATTAACGAGCCGCTTTATGGCTATGGAGGCATTTTCCACCACATCCTGCTACTAAGCTGGGCCGGACGGTCCTTGACGCGCTACACAGCAGACGACCCTGCCTACAGCCGCCTCAGCTGCGCCACGGCCCTCCCCGCTATCCAGGCGGCATTCCGTCAGATGCACAAGTTAGGCGTGCTGCACAGCGACCCCGAGCCGCGCAATATTTTGTATGACGCCAGAACTGAGACGCTGATGCTGGTGGATTTTGAGCGCTCCGAACTCTTTGAGCCGTCCGTTCCCATGCCCGTGCCGCTGTTGTCCGTCAGCCCCAATGGTCGGAAGCGCGATGCCCCGAAGACGTCCAAGAAATCAGAAACAAAAACAGCAGAAGCAATGCCGCCCCCGTCGGCTGAAACCAAACAAGACAATAAGATGCGTGAGCGCTTTGCAGGGGAGCTGAGCTACGTCCTAGACAGCTGCGCGCAGTGTCTCGGTGGCGGCAGCGCCGACAAGTGGCTAACAGCGACATGATTTGATGGGGTCAGTAGCTCACACGCACCAGCCAGGCTGCATGGCATAGGCCGTTTTTTTGGCCAGCACAGCGTCTCCTTAGTCTAGCATTTCTGTATTTTCTCTCAATTAATACTACTTATTATCACTGCACGTATTATCCAAGTTACTTGCTGTGAATTGGTACACCCCTCAGGCCACTGTACGGCCATTTGCTTCCGCGTTCTGCTTGCTGCCATTCCTGTTGCCTCGAGCGTAACACCAGCTGCTTACAACTCAGCCCAAATGGCGACTGTACCCGACGATGGATTCTAGTCGTGGTCGCAAGGGACGTAGCCACATCTCACAATATATATACTCTACTCGTACACCTATGCCATCACCTACCGACTCGATTCATACCGCCTTTATACTGGAGAGGTTTGAGTATGGATCACAGGTGACAGGTTTTGCATCAACAAAACTCGGGTTTTTTGTGTTTCACATACTACAACTTGTTTTATTCCGTGATGCTTTGCACATTGATGTATATGATTGAACTTCAGTTTGCCTCGGCCAAGTTGTATAGAACAGAAACATGCGCACCGACAGCTAGACAGGAGAAAAACAGGAGAAAATGCATACAAATAAATGGCTTGTATGCTTGATCATCACCCCTCAGTCCAACTGCCCGAAAAGTCCGAAACGTCGTCAGAGTCAGCCTCGACATCATCGTCGTCAACAAATGTAATGCTCTGGACACCCCAGGTGTGGTACATGCCGATGATCCCGGCGGGCATGCCTGATTCGCCACGCTTGCTATTGCCTGTTGGAACGACCGCAGTGTTAAACTTCACGGTGCAGCCCTTGAAGCCGGGAACAGTGAAGCCATTTTTCGTGCTGCTCTTGCCAGTCGCACAGTAGGCGTTGACCGTGGGCTGTTTGTAGATTTTATCCTGGCCAAAGGTGTTGATGGCGCAGATGATATCGCTGACACCCGGAGTGTTGCCGGCGGTGCCCGAGACGGTCTGCGCAGGCTGCACACCCCAGGCGCCGGCAGCGCTCGTCGATGGCTGCGCGAGTCCAAAGGTAAAGTTGCGGCGCACATAGTAGCCTGTGTATAGGCCGTCGGAGTCGGGACCGTAGTAGGCTTTGTCGATGCCGACAGCCTGCGGGATTTGGGAGACGTACTTCGCCGTGCGCTGCCACGCGTCAGCACCCGCTCCAGATTTCTGGAACCACAGGTCCTTGGTCTTGCCATTGCTGACACCGACCTTCCATGAAATCCATTGCGCGGCGGCCGTGGTGTCGTCAAAGTAAGCAGCATTGGTGGACACCTTGCTCAACAGGCCGTTGCAGTTGCCCTGGATGATCTGCTCCCAATGGGGTGCGCACGTACGCACTGTATCTGCGCCGCCCTCTTCCGACGAAGAAAACGGAAACTCATCGCAGCTAACCAGGGCGTTTTTGGAGGTGACGCCAAGCAGCGCTTTTAAGTCGTTGTTGCTCTTTGTGCACGTGCCAGACGGGCAGGCAAGTTTCCGGCGCGAATCTTGGTTGTTCGAGTCCCACGTGAGCACTTTTCCTGTCGTCGGCTGGCCTTTCTTGGTAAAGTACTGCCGGATGTTGTTACAGATACCGACGACATTGCTTGATGCGGAAGTTCCTGTGGTACTTGGTGCTCGAAGAATGACATCAACAAAGGTGTCACAGTTGTAGCGAAAGTCGGGCAGCGTCCAGGTAACGCAGTTGGCAGCACTCTTGGTAAGAAGCCTGTTGGACGACGGCGACGACGACGACGACGATGACGACGACGACGGGTCTGCGTCACACTTACTTGGAGGACACGTCAGCGTCCCCAGGTCCAGGTCCGGACTTTGAGACTCCGTGTCGTCATCAACACGGCGCAGAAGTGGCACGGCCCCGAATTCAGCCTGCTTCGAGTCGAGCTGCCATTCTGGCGATGGCCGCCGCGGCAGAGAATTATTCACAAGGTCTTCACCCGATGACCACAGAACATCGCCGTCGGCACCGATAATGCGTGCCTGTGCAAAGATGGGTTCGCTGCTGCTGCTGCTGCTGCTGCTGCTACCACTGCCGCTGCTGCCACTTGGCTGCCACTCGCGCCGCGCGAGGCGGTGCACCGCCTCGAGACCACGCCTCGTCGGCGCCGTGCTCGCCGGTACGTCGCCGTTTGAGTAGAGCGTGATGGACTTGGGCGCGTTGAAAAGGTTGCGTGAGCCAACATTCCACTGGTAGCCGACAATAGACGCCCAGCCGCCAAAGCCAATGTTGTACAGCAGATACACGCCATATGAGTACGTGAGGTCCGAGTCGGAACCCAAGCCGCCACTGCCTGCAGCCTGCACATAGAAGCGCAGCGTGTTGTTGACATATGCAGCCACCTGTGCTTCAACGAGCGTCTTGCCGAAGAGCGCGCCGCTGCCAACCGTGATCCCCAGGTTTGCCTCGGGCGTCACGACAATGTCGAGATCAGCCGATGCCTCGACGCTCACTTGCAGCTCAGGCGTGAGGCCTGCAGAGAGCGGCTCAGCCGACTCGTCAAAGCCTTCAATATGGGGCGCTTCATCGCCATTATCGGGCCAGAACATTTCCGATTTCTTGAGTGAGTAGCGTGCACCGGCCTGCAGCGTGCCGCTGATCTGAACAACACCGATAATCTGGCCGTAGAGATCGAGCGTGGGGCCGACTGCCGCGAGGCCTTTGACGGCGAGGCCAGGGTACGAAATGGTCGGCATCAGCATTACGCGCGGGCTGCGGTACTCGAGGCGTGCGCTGCCCATCACAGTCAGGCCTAGATACACTTACGGCTGCACGCCCACGTAGGCATACGTCGTTGTCGGCACAAGACCGCCGAGGGCGCCCGAAAAGTAGTAGGCATACGTCGCTTCCATGCTTGCTTCCGCATCGAGATACACCTCGAGCTTGGCGTTTGTGCGCGAACAGCCGACAAAGCCGCGGTAAAGAAGCTGGCTCGTCTTGATCGCAAGCGGCAGGTAGCCCTTGTCGCTCGCCTCGACGGTCGTCACCTTTTTGAGCCACGCCTTGAATGCGCCAAACCAGCGACGCTCCATGGCCGACTCGAGCTGCTCGTCACGTACAGCCAGCTCGTTTTCGAGCTCGGTCCGCACGGCGCCCGACATGACTTCGGCCTGCCGACGCCGCAGCCGCTCATGGGACGCCTTGGAGCGGCTGACCTGGCGCCGCCAGCCGGCATACTCGAGCGGTGCTTCGGGCTGAGTCTCGGCGCCGCGCCGCTTGATGCGTGCGGGAATATCGGTCACATCGTCCCAGTAGTCGAGCATGTTCGTGAAATCGACACGCATGTTGACGGGCCCGTCGTCCCGCTTGATGGCCGCAAAGTCATAGTCGATCTCGAGGCGCCAGACAGTGTTGCCACCAGCGACCTTGTCCGCCGACCGCGCGCGCACGTGGTGCGCAGGCAGCTCGTACGATTTGTGCACTGGCGCCATGCTGGTGACACGCGCAAAGGGCCCCTCGCCAACGTGCGGCGGCAGCTTGATAATGGTGTCGACCGCGCCGCCCTTGGATATGCGCTGGCACTTGGGGTGCGTCTCGGGGTAGTTGCAGAAGACATGGAGCACTTCGCTGGCCGGCTCAAACACAGACTTTAAAGCTGTGCGATTCCGAGTCATGAGGTCGCGCTTCACAAGCGTCCGGTGCCCGTGCTCAGCCAGGGTGCGGCGCGCCACGGTAAACGCCGAGTCAAAGGTTGCGTCGATGGAGCCGGGAGGGCCGTCGAGCATGACGAACCCATACGGATCTTCACCATACGCGTCCTCGCCTTCCTTGCGGGTTGGGGATGACTGTTCATTGTTGTTTCCAAAGTTGTCCTGGTAAGCCCAGACAATATCGGCGCCTTCTTCCGTTTCAGGGTCTTCCCAGAGATACTTTGGGTCGACGGGCCACTTGGTCTCCGAGCCCGGCGGAGCACAGCAGAACGACCATTGATGGTCCTGGACAGGCAGCTGTTGGTATGGCGCTCAATCAGTGTGGCCACCCTCGTACTCGTTGGGAGGGTACAGCGCCGTCGTATACTTGACCGTGCCCGACGGACAGGTTGTCGTGACACAGACTTTTTGCGGGCTGAAGGTGCCGTCAGTTGAGTCAAACGTCCAGTAGCAGTCGTCTGGCGTGTCGCTGGTAGGGCAGCAGTAGTCTTGCTGGCCATAGATTTTGTATGTACTCGGGTAGCCAAACTTTGTGGCGCAGTAGCCACCATTGCCGTCATCATAGCGTGAAGTCCGAAGCTTGGAGCCGGACGGGCACGAAGGGACCTTGAGCGTATCGCCGTCCAGCACATCCTGGCACTCAGTCCAGGTACACTGGTCCAGAACCACTGCCGAATCGCAGCACAGAGATCGCGAGCCTTGGTAACAGGGGCCCTTGCTGCCCTTGGCATCAATGTACGTGTCCGTGTTTAGCGTGAACTGGCCGCTGCCACACGTCCCTCCGCACCCAATCTCGCTGCGGACGGGCGCGCCATTCCAAGCGCAGTTTTTGGGCATGGCAGCCATTGGACAGCAAATGACATGGTACAAGTCCTTTTTGCAGGGCGCGACCATGTAGAAGTCGGGGCGCTGCATGGGAGAGTGTGCAGTTGTCACGGCGCCGAAGCCGCTCGGGCAGGCGCCTTTTTTGCTCGCATCGTCTGTCATGCAATACTGTGTGGAAATGCATTCCTGGCCCGTGTAATGCGCCATACTGTAGGGCAAGGGCGTCCTTTTGAGCGTCAGTCATGTCGCCGCCCTGAGTGAGGCCGACTGCTGCTGCGTCAGCGCCTAGCAGGCTGGCAAGCGCGTCATACTGGCCCGAGTCCTGATCAATGGCCCAGATCATGAGGCCCGACAGACAGTGCCCTGTCAGGTACTCCATTTTGTCGACCCAGGACTGCTGGTCGTTATACGAGACCCACTGGTTGTTGTCGTAGACGTTGTACTTTGTCGTTGTCTCCTTGTCATAAAAGGTGGCAGAGTTGATGGACTGGTTGCTTGACAAGATCTCGGCATAGTACAGAATGCCGGGCGTGTCCGAGCAGGGGCCCGCGTTGCCAGCACTGGAAAACGTGCAGCCAGGTCCGTGGCATGACGGGTCGGTCATGGAGAACGCACGACCGTAAAAGGCCATGCCAAGCACCACATTCTCGGGCTCGACGCCGACGCGCCAGAGCAGCTGCAGGCCCTGGTCGATCTAGGTAAGGTTTGTGTGACCGCGCAGGTATGCACCCCTGAACTTGTTTCCCAGGTCCCAGGTGCCGTGCAGATAATAGCTCATGAGATTGAACCAGCTCAGATATTTCTGCATGCTCGGAAGATTAAAGTCTTGCAGGTACCAGTAGCTGTTTGGGAGCGTGCAGGTAATTTCCCAACCTGGGTTTTCGGCATCAAACGCTTTGCGCAAGTCGGCCAACAGCAGAACGTAATTGTCGGTGTCGCCGGACGATCTGCCGCGGTCCAGCGCCGTGGGATACTCCCAGTCAATGTCGACGCCATCGAGGCCGTACTTGTTCATGTACTTGATGAGAGACTTGATGAACTTTTGGCGGTTTGGAGTGGTAGAGGTCATGTCTGAGAAGTAGGTCTGCGTCGGCGGGTCGTTGAAACCCCAGCCGCCGACAGCGACGCTGGCACGCAGTCCCGGGTTGGCAATCTTGAGCTTGGCAACACGCGCGACAAGGTCGCCATCCGTGTCGACCATCTCAAAGTCGGAGTCAAAGTTGACAAAGGCCAGGTAGATGTGTGTCTCAGGGCACCGGCGGGGATGGCTTCGGGCTGCATTGTGTCGTAGGAGCGGTCGATGCCAAACAGCTCGTAGTAGGCAATCTTTCGCTTGAGCCCGTCGGCGGAGTTGGATACAGAGCACGACGGCTGCGTGACTTGCCCGCAGTTGCTCTGGCAGCCTTTGCTGCAGAACTCGGTCGTCGTGCCGCAGAAGCCGTATTCGGAGCAGCACACGCTCAGTGGGCACTCGAGGCCGCCGCCGTACTTGCCACACTCGGCAACGGCATCACAGTTGCTGATGCAGCCGTCGCCACAGAAATCAGGACCGAAACCACAGCTGTGGGTGTTAGCCGGTGACACACCCCAATGGACGATGCGAACTGCCGAATGCACTGCTGAACGTCTAATCGGTCTTGCGTACGTACCTTCCAAATTCGCTACAGCAGCCCTGTGCACAGGGAGAGGCCGCATTGCATACAGAGGCGTCTTGAGCGTGTACTGAATATACAAGCCTCCAAAATTGCAGCCAAAGCGGCCACAGACGGGCCATGTTGTTGTGAAGAGTGTTGGGGTCTATGGCTCACAAGTAGTTTGCGAGTCTTTGATGAGAGAGAGAGAAAGACTTGCGAGAGATGGGGCAGACGAGGGCAGGCCATAATGAAGATATCAGACACGCCGGCAGCGGCCACCCATCTGCACCTGCACGAGGTTGCATGCTGGGATTGCCAAGCCGGCTCTTTCTGACCATCTGTCCATGTACCTCGACATGCTGCGGCAGTTGCACAAGTATCTCCCCCATCGCTTAAGTCGGCACAATGCTATCTTTGGGTCTTTGATATTTTGGTAGTTCTTGGCCTGGGGTTGCTCGGAACCGGCCCCCTCCCTTGTCAAGGCGAGATGCACCCTGGCCTTGCAGTTTCATTGTCTTGCTAATAGCTTGGCCTGTTTGATCCTGCGTCAATCACGCTCTTAAACTACGCCGCCATGTGAGCTGCTTGCTGAACCGATGTCTAGATATCCAGACATCAGACGGACATGACTCGGTGGGATGTGATGAGTGGAGGTGGAGATGTGCCGTTACAGTGCGATCCACTATGGTGGGTACATGCTCTTAAGGCTGTGCGGCTAGCTCCGTAGGTTATTTCCCCACGCTAGCCTTAACAGCACTAGCTCATTGGCTCGTTACGCTTCAATAATGAATGTCTTTTGTGCGTTGAGGAATGAGGAATCAGTTTTGCCAAGGCACATGGCTACCGGCAGAAGTCAGACATGGGTTCGTTCCTGATGCTACTGTTAAATTGGCGGTCTCCATAACCCGCGCTATACATCATAATAAGACAGTTCTGCAGATCTGGAAGACAAGATTCGAAGTAGCAAAAAAAAAAAAGAATGACAAATGACAGATAAAAAATAAAAACATATAAAAACATATTCAAAGAGCAAAGGTCTCGGACATATTCGGACTCATTCTGCACCAGAAACGTTCTCACCCACTTTGTGCTTCTCAACGTACGCCTCGAGCTTCTTCTCATCCAGGGCACCTGTAAGCCAGATGGCGTGCTCCTCGTACATGCCAGTGCTGACAATGCCCTGCTGCTCCTCCAGCTCGTTGCGCGTAAGCCGGTTCCAGCGCGTGAAGTCGCCGCTCGCATCGTACCAGCCGCAGAGAACCTTGCGCTCGTCCTGGCGCTGCTCCCAGTAGTCGCCGTGGCGTCCCACAGGCGGCCACCAGCGCTGGCCGGTGCCGCCCTCCATGTCGCAAGCTTCGTCCTCGTCCGTCTCGGCGGCCTGCTGCTCGGCGGTCAGGGCGTCAATGTCGCGCCAGTTGGGGCCGAGGGCCAGCTCGTCTAGGATAATGGCAAAGCCACGATGCGAGGTGCGCTGGTACATGGAAAAGGCCTCATCGAGGGGCATGTTGGTGCCGGGCGTGGAATGCGCATCAGGCGCCCAGTGACTGTAGTCGTCGAGCGGGAGACCGCGTGCAAGCCGGCAGCCCTCGTCCTTGAGCTGGGCCAGCTCGTTCTCTTTCTCGCTGTCACTGCCCACGGATAGCAGCTGCGGCATGCGGGTAAAAATGCGCTGCCATTCGGTGCCGAAACTGTACAAGTCCTCGTTGTTGAAGACGGCCACGGGGAGCAACATGTCCGTGTCAATCATCTCGTCATACGCCTCGTCGCTGCCGGGCCCATAGTACGTCCGCAGAATGAAATCGCTTTGGTCTGCGGCCAGCTCCTCCACCGGCCGGATGCGAAAGAGAAGGTCTCGCTCCGACTGCGTCAGGTCTTGGGCCTTTGTGATCCCGCGGCCTTTGAGCTTATTTTCCCAGACAATTCGCTCCTCCACGGGCATGTCGAGCCAACGCCCAAAGATTTGCATCATTTGCGCGTCGCCCGGCTCGGCCGAGGAGTTATTCCATTGGTCCTAGACGGTGAGTCATAGCTCACATACGCTCCCCTGTATGGGATTTCACTAGACTGATTAGTCTCAACATCCTGCACTCACCAGAAGAAAAAGATCGCAGCCATTGACATAGATGGCCGTGTCGCCCGCCTCGGGGTCGATGCAGCGGCCGTCGGGCGTGTATTGCTTCATGTTTGTGGTTTGTGCAGAGGTAAGGAGGATGAAGAGGAGGAGGAGGATTCTGGATCGCAAGGTGGAAGAAAGCGACAAGTTCTGGATTGGATGTGCTGTGGGATGGAAAGGGGTTGAAATGTGAAATATGTATGGCCGAGCAGCCTTGTGTGATAGGTTTACATGCAGTTCAAAGGCCCAAGCTGTCAGGCTGGCCAGCAGGTGCCTATTTGGGAACAACCAGGGTCCAATTGTCTTGGCGGCACAGTAATATGCAGGATCCCCGCACCGTATAGTCTCGGCTCGACATGCAACGTGATTGGGAAACGTCAAAGGATCGGGTGATCTGCATATCTATCCAAGCGTGTGCCGATACTCATTTCACGGAGTATTTCAAAGCACTCGCTTCTGTGAGATAATCTCAGTGTGGCCATCACGCGGGCATGGCAGGCGCCGAAAGAGGAAGGTTGAGGAACACCGCGTTCGGAAGGACCACAAGTCACTGTACTCTGGGGCGGTCGTTGCAATGTACCTTTTTCGCGGAGGCTAAATAGGAACGGCCATGGGATGTGCAGCATAATACCGAGTAGGAGGCGCCCGAGAGCGGCCAGCCGAGCACTATGAAGAGCTCGGGTTGTTCTCATCTTGGCCCTCTCGCACTTCTGAATATCTCGATATCTGGTCATCTGGACATCGGACATCTGGACATCTGGTCATCTGGTCATCTGCACATCTAGATACCTGGATATGTTCTTTGAAACATCGTTACTTCTGGCTTCCACCCAAAAAATGATCTTTGCACGCCGCATCACCCTGATGGCGGCCCTGGGCGCCGCGGCGGCCGACTCGGTGCAGCTCTTTACGAATGCGACGCTGCTGCCGTCGGCCATGTCGGAGACGTGCAAGACAGCGCTGCTGGGCAAAATTTCGTGTGCACAGCTCGTGTCGCCAAGCGACATGGCCAACACAGCCAGCTACGGCGCGCTCGGCAATGAGACGCTCACCAAGCTGTGCACAGCGGGGTGCGCGAGTAGCCTTGCGTCGTACCGCAACGCAGCCGATAGTGCGTGCGGCAACGGCACGTACACGTTTGGCAGCGGCGATGACCAGCCCTATGAGCAGTCGGTGCCGGCGATTGTCGAGCCGTACGCGTGGGCTCATAGCGTGGCTTTCGTGCAGGTGGGCAGTGTGTACTGTGTGCCACAGCTGGCCAACACGACGAGTGTTTGTACGGACTGCTTCTTCTTGGCGTACGAGGCAGCGATGCAGGGGTCGGCATACGGACAGGCGCTGGTGGCTCCGGACGACTTTGCGGCGCTGCTGTCGTCGTGCTCGGTGCCGGCCAGCAGCTACCCGACGACATCATTTGCAGCGCCGACATCGACGTCCAATGCGACCACGACAACCAGTGCTACAGCAACGGCCACATATTCGAGTACGAGTGCGCAGTATCCTGTGGTCGACGGCGACTCGTGCCTGTCGATTGCAGCGGCCAAGGGGGTTGCAACGGACCGCCTTATTGTGGCAAACGGCCTCGACTACAACTGCACCGTGCTCGCAGCCGGCCAGACCCTGTGCATCCCAGAGACCTGCGCCCTGCATGTCGTTCAGACCAACGACTCTTGCTCGGCGCTGCTCGCCAATGTCACCTACTACCAGGCGCAGCTGGTCTCGTGGAACCCTACTCTGCACAGTACGTGCGACAATCTCGACGCCATGGTCGGCCGTGCCATTTGTGTGAGCCCGCCCGGCACGACAGCGTGGGATATGGTGGCAGCCAACCACACCACAAGCTGGAACGTGACCTTTTTCATGCCGACCACGTCGTTTGCCAGACTGCCAAACCAGACTAATACCGTCGCCCAGAACTACACGACGAGCTATCAGCTGCCGCTGACGCCGGTGACCATTGTGACGGCCACGCAGACGTTCGACCCCGACGCACTGGCCACCTTTGACGCGCTCACCGAGTACTGCCCCATTACCGAAGACGAAGCGATCAGCGGCTGGACCATCTATGACCTGCCCGACGACTGCCTCGACGCCCTCCAACTCTACTGCGAACCCGACGACGACAATTCAACGGCCCCCGCGAGCACTGCCTTCCCCACAACCTGTTCACCCGCCTACTGGGATGCCGTGCTAACAAGTACAAGCTCGAGCCTGGTGGCCACGACGACGAAAAGCGGCGGCGCGCCCGGGCCCACGCAATCGGGCGTCGCGGCCACGTGCACCGACTGGCAGACCGTCGTGGCCAACGATACGTGCGCCGCCATTGCCGACGATGCCGGCATCTCACTTGCACAGTTCTATGCATGGAACCCGGCCGTCGGCAGCGACTGCGAGGCCCTCAACGTCGGCTATGCCGTCTGCATTGGCGTCGCGGGCGGATCGTCGTCGGCTTCCGCCACAGCCACCGCCACGCCGACCACGACTTCGCCGTTGTCGACTACGCCGTCGCCGCTCATGCCAAGCACCGACGCCAAGTGCACGAAATGGCACGGCATTGTTTCGGGCGACTCCTGCTACGACATTAAGCAGACCTATGCCATTACGGCCGAAAAGGTGCGCTATACAGTTCTTCGTTTTGTTTTATTTGGCTTTTTGTGCCATATCCTTGCTAACAACCAGTCTGACGCTTGGAACCCGTACGTCGGCTGCGACTGTGCCAACCTCTGGCTGGGCTACTACGTGTGTGTGGCCGCACCCAACTAGATGTTTTCATACTATTCCTGGATTTCGGCTACAGGCACTGTTTACGCATCATGAGGTGACCGCGTTCTCAGAGTGTTCTTTGTCTGCACTGGAATTGCATTCACGGAGCAGAATATCAAGCAGCAACAAGCACGCGAGCTCATCATGATATAGCAGTGTGAATCGAATAAAGCAGTACTATAAACGCCCTCGAGATAAGTACTATTCAAGTATATAGTCTTACTGCTGTCTTTGTTTTATTTCCACGTTTAAACTCGATTTCAATACTAGTCATTATCCCCAAAATTGTCAAACGTTCTCGGTCCCTCGTATGTAACATGAGGCCCCGAAACTGACCCAGTTTGCTCGTTTACTTGATGAGGAAAGAGATCATATCCACCCCCCGTGCCCATACGATGTATTTCTCGATCTGTGCTATGTACGGGTATGCTGTTCCGATCCTCAGAAAGGGGGAACTGCCTCTGTGCTGTATCAGTAAGGCTTTGTAGCAGTTGATTGTGTGGTTATTCGTCCTTTTCTTCTCACCCTTCCCGTCAAACTCCCGCTCTCTCCTCATCTTGTTCTCTTCTCGCCTTGCTTCTAGGCACCCAAACACAATTTCACCCGTCGAACAGCTACTCAAATCGGATCTATGATGTCGAGTCTGGCAGCGTCTTGAGCTTGACTCGCCCACCGCAGAGTACTGCTACATATTATACACATCAATACCCAGGACAAGCACTACCGCAATGACGACCCAAGAGAAATAGAACACCCACCGGCCATGCCTACTATATCACAGTTATATTCTAACTAGACAAGAACTATGACGATGGGCCCGAGGTTGCCATGCAGCATTACCCCGAGGCTATATCACCGCAAGTACCGCAAGCTTACTCGTCGCATCTACCAGCAAACTCGACAGTCCACACTGGCTCGCCTGCTTTGTCGACCAGTAAGGCAGAAGGAAGCTTCATCCCCGTCCCGTCTGCGGCTCCGTACCAGCAGCAGCAACACTATTATAATCATTTGGCAAGCCAAGACAGCCCCAACGATGGCACCGCCAAGCGCTGTCAATGACTGGTGCCCTTTGGCTGCACAATGACCGTCTTTTGGCTGTCGGCTATCATTGCGGTGTTGTCTGTTGCAGCGATCGGGCTGGCAGCAGGCGTCGGCGTTGAGGCAAACCGCGCCAACAATGCCGAGAAGTCGCTCGCCAAGCTGACGAGCGCAAACAGCAGCGCCACCTCCACGTCCTTTGCATCAATCGACATGGGCTTTTCCAACTTGCCCGACACCGTGACCGGCTCACGGTACACGTCATATGAGCGTATGCCATTGCACTTTCCACTTGTCAAATCAAATGTACGATTAGACCGCTAACATGACTCGCCGAAAAGTCCTCGGCCAGGAGACATTTACCATTCACTGCAACAAGGACGCGCAAGGAGGCCCGCTTATGGCGCTGTTCGTTGCCAACTTTGAGACGTGCATCGACGCCTGCTCGGGATACACAAAGTTTGTGCCGTCGACGTCCAACGAGAGCAATTCCAACGCAACTTGCGGCGGCGTCAGCTTTGTTCCATTGTGGACGGCCAAGGCCAATGCCACTGCCGGCGACGCCCCGGGCAACTGTTATCTGAAGCCGAGCCCGCAAAATACCACCGATCTGCGAACCCCGGACATTGCCACCGAGTGCCATGTAGTAACACTCAACAGCAGCTAAGCATGATGCGGCTGGTAGCCTATGTGTTTATATAGGTCCATCAAATACAGCATATCTCCTCTGTCTTTATGTCCCTCCTTCTCTCCCTCTCCCTTCTGTTACTCTGATCGCCGCGCTCGGAGCAAATTAAGCCGCTTCTCCTCTTCGATATAAACTTCATCTTATACATTTCTTGTTCTTCTTCTATTTTTTTTTTCATTTTTTGCTTTTTCTATTTTCAAATTGTTAGTTTTCCTTGTCTCCGATATGTCCTGTTGTCTGGCGTGCAGTAAATCGAGTGAATCCGCTTTGCTAATTGATGATGGCATTGTCAGACGGGGTGTTTCAAGGCCGGTGTATGCGTGTGTGTTCGAATGGCGGTGCATTGTCGAGGCTGCAAGATGTCGTCGTGGGTGCGAAAAACAAGAATTCAAGGGGATATAGTGAGGAAAATGGTAAGTGGCCGAAGCCGAAAAGGTTGCCAATTGTCTAGTGTGGCCGTCGGCCGGCAAGTGTCCCAATGTATGCCGCGTAACGGCAGGAGTGATGGACGTTGCTAACCAGAGTTGCAAAGCACCGTTTCCGACTGCTCATACAGGAAGGTCCTGCCTGCCTCCGCATATTTACACCTGGCAAACGACCAAAAGTCCGGAGAAACCCCATCGCGCCTTCCCTCTCCAAGATAAGAATACGCTACTTGAAAATCTCGGTGAAAAAGGCAAGTACGGCGAGAGCGGTAGTAAAAACAGAAAAGGCAGGCAAGAAAAAGCCTTATGCGGCTGCTTTTTATCCTCCTCCTGTTCCCCACCTACACCCGGTAAGATAACCGTAATATGTCAGACTAATACCTCTCAAAATACTTCAATAGATCGTCTAGACAGGCTGTGAGTGGTCCGCACGTGTAGCCTGGCCGCATTGCGGAGGACATGGCGCAAGGGCGCACTGCACGATGTCGAGGATGTCAACGAGATATGTGGGGCGGCACGCCCTTTCGATGACAACCTCGCAGTCAGAGGACCCGCTCTTGGCGTTACCCGCTCTTATTCTTCTGCCTCCTTCTATCCTCGTGCTGGCATGGCTCGGAATAGGGAAGAGACGAACCAATACCACGGCCGCGCCACCTGTAATGTAGGCTATAGTGTCTGTAGAAAGCAAGTGCACATGCTGTAGGTATGCTCTTTCTCCGGGGCGCCTTCCCATCTTGTAGGTCTCTTCTGGACGCATCCGTGCACTTCTACCGTAGGCTTTGCTGCGAGGACGCATCTGATTATTTTTCTTCTTTTCCTCCTTCTCTTGTCACTTCTTGCCCCGTTTTCTCTAACCCTCTCTCTTCTTGATATATTGCTTCTCATGACAATTTGTTGCTTTGTGGCCATCATCCGTACGCCCTTCCTCTTCACGCCGGCATCGTCAAAGTCCGCCGAGAGTGGAACATCCTGTTTGGGAAGGACCAACTACTTCTGTCGTGACGGCGATAGCTTCACTCTTTCCTGATCCGGCAATCGCCCTCTGACTTGACACCTGCCACTGTGCTTCCATTTACCTCTTTACCGCTACCAACACAGACGGCAGCGGTCCTGTCTGGGTCGGGCTGCTCCTTCTTATTGTGTTGTTATCAAAATCCGTTTCAAGACATCCTGCCATTTTTTGCGTCCCTTATCAATTTCCCCGGCCTTTTATATTGCATTTTCTTTTTACTTGTATTGTGCTAGGCTTGAGCTCCTTCCGACGCCTTTGCTTGTACGCCCTATTCTTTGCATCTGCAGCCTCGTCTCACCACCACTCTCCTCCGCCGCCGTCTCGGACATCCTCTGCGCCCTGTGGCTCCAGCATGCCGGTGATTCCCGAAGAAGGCTTTGATGTTGGAAGCATGGACGAGTTTGTCAACTGGGATGCACCTGCCATTGCCTCTGGCTCTGGCTCTGGCACGGACTCTTTCAACTTCAACGTAAATAACAACATCGACGACGACATGCTTCGCAATTCCAACTCCGTCTTCCCGGCCGATGCTTTCAATGTTGACCACCTGCTGGTCTCGCCCCAGGATCGTGAGGTCTCACTGCTGTTTGAGAACCCCGATGCCGATGACTTGTCATTCTGTGCTATTGAGCACTACGAGCAGAGTAACATTCCCTCGGCCGATCTTGGACTTGGTGGCTTTCCGCCGTCGTCGGCGGGTGACGTTGCCACTGAGACTGATGCCGCCATTGAGGCACTCCTCCAGACTGGCGCGGCCTCTCTTCAAACAGAGAACATGAGCAACGACCTCAACGACCTCGGCCCTGCCGAGTTGTGGGGTATGCCCGACCAGCCGTGTGTTCACTGCCAGATCGGTGGCTACCAGTGCAAGACAATCCAGGAGGGTAGCTACAAGGGCTACTGCACGAGCTGTGTAGCTCTGCGCTGCGAGTGCAGCTTCGGCCTCGCCAGCAGCGGCCCCCTTCCCACCAATGTATCTTTCCCTCCCAACCCATGGCCAATATTAGGCGACCATCCCGACCCAATTCGCCACGACGAGGAGACAATGCATGCTGTCAGCCAGCTCCCATCCAGCTCAGCCATGCCCTCGGATGAGCGCTCATCGTCTCTGCAAGACCGCAAAACCCCAAGTGCCCTCGAATCCGTCCAGCCTAAGCTCGGTGCTCGTTTTTCCCGCGAGTCTGTCCGGATCCTCAAGAATTGGGTCTCTACGCACAGTCGCCATCCTTATCCCACCGAAGAGGAGAAGGAGTCTCTCCAGAGGCTCACTGGTCTGAACAAGACACAGATCTCGAACTGGCTTGCCAATGCACGCCGCCGGGGCAAGATCCCGACAACCCGATCAACGTCGCCGCACGTGCGTAACAGCTACTCTGGCACAAGCGGGCCTGTTGATATTCCCCAGCCGCGCCGGAGCGGCACACCATCTCCATTTGATCGTCACTCCCAACAGTCCGAGAATATCCCGCTGCAACGTTGGGCCAATTCACCGCCCGAGAACGAACCTGCTTCCGTCACAGATATTGCACGTGCCATTACCTCATCATCGTCTGCCATTTCGTCTGGCCTCAATAGCCCACTGAGCTACAACTTCACAGACGATGGCTCTGGCCGGTCTCTCTTCAACGGCTCCTCTACAAGCAGCATTGGCACTTCGCAGTCTAGCGGAGGCGGCTCTTTTGCCTCTGCGTACTCCCATGTTTCTCGTGGCTCGTTCGGCTCCAACTTCAGCTCTCTTGAACGTGGCCGGCGGCGTCGGCGGCGGCGTTCTGCACATGCACGTGGCCGCCTTGGTAGCTCCGGTGGCGAGGAGAAGGAGGAATTCAAGACAGAAAAGGCCCGAAGCCGAAAGAGTGCAGAAGCGCGCCCCTCCGGATCGAACCTTCTCATTCAGCATCTCAAGACATACCAGTGCACTTTCTGTACTGAAACATTCAAAACCAAGCACGACTGGCAAAGACACGAAAAGTCTCTACACTTGTCACTAGAGCGGTGGGTTTGCACGCCCCACGGACCCGTAGCAACCCATCCCGAGACGAAGCAAAAGTGCTGTGTCTTCTGTGACCAGGTTGATCCCGATGCAGAACACATTGAGTCTCACAATTTTGGACCTTGTCAGGAGCGGGCGTTGGGCGACCGGACATTCTACCGGAAAGACCACCTGCGACAGCACCTCAAGCTGGTGCACGGCGTCAAGTTTTTGGCGTGGTCTATGGAGCACTGGAAAATTGCGACCCCCGAGATTCGGTCGAGATGTGGTTTCTGCGGTATTGTCATGGATACGTGGTCTATACGAATTGATCATCTGGCAGACCACTTCAAGACTGGTCGAACGATGGCTGACTGGAAGGGTGACTGGGGTTTCGAACAGCCAGTCATGGCCATGGTCGAAAACTCTATTCCTCCATACCTCATTCACGACGAACGTAACTCGCCGCTGCCCTTTAGCGCAGTGTCACAGCCCCCTGGTAGTCCCCGAAATGCATATGAACTTCTCAGAGGAGAGCTGTGCTACTGGTTCTTACACAGGCAGGAGCTTAATGAGCCAGTCACTGACGAGGAAATGCGGATCGAGGCGTGCCGAATTGTCTTGGCTGCCGATATCATTTCCAACTCAGCCGAGCCTAGCATGTCCTGGCTGCGAGATCTTCTGTTTGCTGATGATGCTTGCACGCAGAAAGCATGTTTGAGCCCTGTTCGCGGACAGGCCGAGAGCCGCATGGCCAACATGCGCATCAACGGCAAGGGCAATGTTTTTGATGCGTGCCCACTCGAGGCACATCTTCAGGGCTTTGTGAAGAACCGATCCTTACTCGGATTAACCCCCCGAGATACTGATCTTCAAATCATGGCGTGCGATGCCATCCGCAAGACCGAGACTGAAACTTCGGAGGGCCCGGGTGGCGAAATCCGAGTCCAGATGGCGACGGAGCAGAAGGTGACGGAATTCTGGCTGCGCCTGATCAAGCAGTCAACGGGCTGGCTGACAGAGTTCCGAAAGCGGGCCCATCTACCTCGGTCTGAGGCTATGGCAGATGAGCTGCGTCGGCCAGTCGATGACCCGAACAGCCTCGATGCTACCATCCACAACGACAGTCGCCTGCAGCGAGAGCTTGCCGATTTTGTGCGGTTGCGTCGTGAATCAGGTCTACCAGCCCCGGATGATTCCACATTGCAGCGACAGGCTCGTCTGATTATCTATGAGCAAGAGGATGGCTGGAACCAGACGGCGGCTGATGACCCAAAGTGGCTTGAGGACTTCAAGATGCAGCACATGGAAGGCATAAAACCAGACGGTGCACCTCAAACACTGCACACATTCGAAAGCAACAGTCACAGTGGCGGCAGCCGCGCCAACCGCAGCCCGAACTTTATCATCCCGTCACCTTTCTTTTTGAACGACACGAACTGTTATCGCAGGTTGGCTCGTGAGCTGACACGGTACACAAACATGGCTATGTCGCCGAACAATCCCAACTGCCACATTCCTACTGACCAGGAACTGCAGCATCAGGCGCGGTGGATTCTCTACGACGACGACGACCCATGGAACCAAACTGCTGCAGACAATGCGGAATGGCTGATCCGATTCAAGCGCGACGTCGGCATCTTGCCGTCTGAAGACGGCCCTGGCCTTCCGATTGGGAACAAGTCCTGGAACCTGTCTCAAGGAGGATCGGGTTTTGCGCCGCCGTACTGCTTCCCCAAGACACCGCTTGCCCCTTTCTCATTGACCGACCGGCCTACCCCCAAGACGTGTAGCGGCAGCCGCGACGTGTCGCCCAGCGGATACACGCTGACAGCGCCGTCCGCGGCGAACAAGTACCTGCAGACTTTCATGACACGCTATGCAAAGCCTGCGACTGTCTTCTGCTCCCGCGAGCTCGAGGACGGCCTGGCCGACTATGTGCGGACGACGACCGTACTGAATGGCCAACCGTTCCCCGACGACGAGGCTCTTCGGGCCAAGGCACGCGAAGTGCTCAAGTGCACGGCGGGCCAAAGCACACCAGCCGACGACAAGGCAGTCTTGAGCAAGTTCCGAGAGATGATGACGCTTCTTCTGGCCGACGAGCTTGCGCACCAGCAGCCCAATCCGGCGGGTATTGTCAACAACATGTCCTTTGCCGAACATATGGGCAGCATGGATCTGGACATGAGCAACGTGGATGTCGATTTGAACCTGGACCAAGTGACGCAGGAAGACATGGACAACATCTTTCAGGAGATGAATTTTGAGTTTGAAGACGGCGTCAACCTGGTGTAGGTAGAGCTGAGACGTGATGATCTATATTTAATTAATGTAATGCTTGTCTATTTTTTTTCTGTTGCTTTGTACTTGTGTATAGCTGTTTACCTTCTGCAAATCAAAGAAATTCCAACACGTGATGCATTTATTGCAGTTTGTAAATGTTTAGAAAATAAAGGTGCATGACGACTATGATGTCGTTGACCAGTGCACAGTGTATTTATAGATAGTCAGTATTTACACAGTACGCATTTGCAGCTGCATGCTGTGTTAGATACAGTGTGTATACAGTGTACAGTGCAAGCCTTGCAGCTGAGGGGATGTTGCTTTACACATTGCTATCTATGTAGTCTAAAAAAAACCGGTCGCGGCAAGGCTCCATGCTTCGCTTCGGCTACACACGACACCACAACCGCAAACGCGCTTCCGCACCCGTATTCAACCTCCCGACCGACGAAACAACAATTCCCACTCTTTACTTGCAGTGCTACTGTCGGATCTACTTCAATCGCATTTAACCAGCCGACGCGCGTCTCTAGGAAGCTCTTTTCGAGCCGTCCTCGACCTCGACCTCCTCGACCTCCTCGATCCCCTCGACACCCCTACACACATCCCCTCACAATGCGGTTAACGGCCGACTTGATCAATGGGTCGCTATCGTACCTCAACCCCCTCAAGGAGCGCGAGCTGGATCTCCGGGGACACAGAATCGCCGCCATTGAGAACCTTGGTGCAGCAGGAGTAGGTCCATGTTCTCTTAGCTCTGTTGCCCCCCCCCCCTTCCCCCCTCGTCTCATTCTCGTCATAGAAAGCTAACCGGATAGCCGCAAGACTCGATCGACTTGACCGACAACGACATCCAAGTGCTCGGCAACTTTCCGCTCACACCGCGCCTGCGCACCCTGCTGCTCGCACGCAACCGCATCGCCGCCATCCAGCCCAGCATCGCCGACGCCCTGCCCAACCTGACGTGCCTCGCGCTCGCCTCAAACCAGCTCAGCGAGCTCGCCGACCTCGATCCCCTGGCCCGGTTTGGCCGCCTCACACATCTCATCCTCCTCGACAACCCAGTCACCAAGCAGGAGGTATGTATCCCTCCCTTGTTCTGGACAATGGACTGCCAAAAATGCCTGGTATACTAACCGCTGCAGAGATACCGTATGTGGGTGATTTGGCGGTGCCCGACGGTGCGCTTTCTCGACTTCCAAAAGGTCAAGGATGCCGAGCGGCACAAGGCAGAGGAGCTGTTTGGTACACACACGATGCCGACCGATCTTGCACGAAAGCTGATGGGCATCCGGTCCAAGAAGTTCGATGTCGTGTCGGGCCTTGCGCGGGGCGGTGCCAATGGCGGCGCATCATCCGGCAACGACGACGACGCACAGGCATCGGCAGCACCGTCCAAGCTGTCGCGTATCAAGTTGACAGATGCCGAGAAGAAGCGCCTGCAGGAGCGCATCCGCACGGCCACGAGCCTGGATGAGATTGCGCGCCTGGAAAAGGAGCTCGCCGAGGGCCGTCTGCCGGCCGGCATCCACGCGTCCGAGGCTGGCGACCCCATGGAGGAGTAGATCTGTCTGGCATTGCACATGCTGCCTGTCGTGATTTCTGTCGTTGTTTCATCCTGTCATTATTTTGTTTCTCCCTTTGTATATTCGCAACGAATGGCGTTATCCCAGCGTGGTTTATTACACAAAATCCGATCGGAATCTATAATCTATAAAGGCCGCAAGCAAGGGACACAGCTTCCGGCTCGCTCACATCTAGAAAGCTTGCTCCAAACACTGCATTGTAGAATGGTCGGCTGCGAGACGGGAAAAAAAGGTATGCATGTGGCTAACTATACTAATATAACAAACACTGAATGACATGTCTAATAGGCATCTCTTATCGGCGCTGGACTCTGCAGCTCTCCTGGGTATCTCGTCCTCTCGTCTCTCATTGCTTCTGTGCCGTCTTCTCTGCCGCAATCTTGGCTTCCATTTTCCGCCGCGCCGCAATAATCATGTCGTCTCGCCGCTTCTTCAGCATGGCCTGGCGCTCTTCCTTGTTGGAGCTCCATGTCTTGTTAGATGTAGCCTGGCCCGGCACGGAAGAAGACGAAGAAGGCGTCGCTGGCGCCTCGGGCTCGTTGAGCCGGTCTTGCAGGTTGTACCGCTCAATCAGGCTCTGCTGCTTGGGGATGGGCGTGGCAGCGTTGGCGGCAGTAGCGGCGGCAGCAGCAATCATCGCCGTGGGCAGTGGTGGTGGCTGGAAAGTAACGGGGGGCTGTGTCGTGTCTGTTAGTATACGTATCCCTCTACTGGGTCACATCTCCAATGATTACACAAACTCACATTATCAAGACCGCCAGAGAGAATCCGCTCAGAAGTGACGCCGACATTCAGGCCGTTGCGCCGCAGCTCCCACCAGACATCGCGCCGGTCGACGTAGGGGAAGATTTGCTGGATCTGGGCGACGGCCTCCTCATAGCGGTTGTTCAGCGTCTCAGCCTGTGCCTGCTCTCGTGCCTGGCGGGTGCTGGCGTCGCCGGATGATGCATCTGAGGAGCTGGGGCCGCGGAAGAAAAAGTGGCGGATTATGAATCCAGAAACCACAATGACAACCACCAGGGACGTCAGGCTAAACTCATCCTTTGCCATCTTAATGACGTGCGTATGTCTGCGTCGTGCGCGCGTATATCCAAGGTGGGCTTATCCGGCGGGGAGTTGGCGAGGTGAGAGGGGGGGGTCGCTGTGTCCAGGCCGCAGTCGGGGGCTGGAGGGCAAACCCAGTTCGATAATTGATGTGGCGTTGGTATCTGAGGGTTCGGCTGTCGGATTTATCAATAGAAAACGCGGTCGTTAAATGCTGGGCTAATGTTGAGCAGTTGGCATTGAAGGGGTGGTTGTTGGGAAGATGGCGGAACATGGAAGCCAACAGGACAAGTGGGCAAGGCTATGGGGATGTGATGGACGGTATGGTTATGTAATTAAGCAGGCTACGGATGTTTTTGTACGGTGGTCATCATTGGCCCAATCCTATTGGGATCCACTATTTTGGCACTGCTACGGCTATATTATATAAGCAGGATCGCAACGTCACGACATTACACAGATTAGGAATATTAATCGACCTCGATTCGTTTATCTTTTGATAAATAGTGAAGATGGAGCTCGCCATCGTACATCGAGGACCTGCTAAAAAAATAAAAGGATGCCCGTTCAGCCAGTCTGGCGGTCAGTAGACCGACGAGAATAGCCTGCTCATGAACAAGTATCCATGTTTACCCAATCAGAACCGCTCATGCCCGTCTGAAGTTCTGGCCATGGGGGGGAAGCGGCATGCCGCGGCCATCGTTGAAGGGGAAATGGATGCCATCCGGGGGAGGACCGCCCTGGAAACCAATGCCGGGGGGCATCATGAACTGCGGGTGCCCTTGTGGACCAGGGGGGCCGGTGAAGAACCCGGGAGGCGGCAGAGGCATGTTGCGCGGCAGGCCTTGCGGGATGCCATCCGGTGGGAACGGCCCTGATGCTGAGAAGTTGGGAGGGAACATGTTGGGCAGGTTCGGCACGGGCATGCCCGGAAGGCCACCTATGTTGGGCATGTTGAGCATGTTCGGGGGCATGTTAGGCGGCATGTTCTGCGGCGGCAAATTCTGGGGCATGTTAGGCGGCATGTTCATGCCTCTTCCTGGCATGTTGCTGGGGTGGTTCGCATTCAGGCCGGGCGGTGCAATCATGGGATGCTGGGGACCCTGCTGAAGGGGGCCTTGCTGAGGCGGAAGGCGACCATTGCCAAGTTGCTGCATAAACGGGGGCGGGCCATGCATCGTGTGGTCCAGGCCGGGGGGCGGGGCCCGCTGGAGAATCTGCGTTGGCTGCGGCATCGGGCGGCCGTCGTCTTGGCGATGGAACTGCTCCTCGCCATAGTGATTTGGCAGTCCCTGTCCAGGACGCATCTGTGGCTGTTGTTGCTGCTGCTGCTGTTGTTGCTGCTGCTGCTGTTGTTGCTGCTGCTGTTGCTGCTGTTGTTGCTGCTGTTGTTGCTGCTGTTGTTGCTGCTGTTGTTGCTGCTGTTGTTGCTGCTGTTGTTGCTGCTGCTGCTGTTGTTGCTGCTGCTGCTGCAGTAGCTGCTGTTGGCGCTGTTGGAGCATCAGGCGCTCCCTTTCGCGATACTCCATCTCAAGATCACGGTCAGGGATTGAAGGAATGTTGATCTGCTTCTGGGGCTGCGGCATGCGCATGAGGAGCTCCTCGTGTCTGCGCGCATCCGGTGCCGTGCTACGGCTCTGCATCAGCTTCATCAGGGCCTCCGTCTGGGGGTTTGTGGCCGGGGAACCGGCACTAGGGCCAGAGCTCATACTCGAACTGAGACCCATGCGAGACACGCCGCCCTCCTGGCTAGCAGCATGCTGGCGTTGCATGAGCAGATCCTGCAGCATTTGCTCGGGGCGCGTCGTCGGTGTAGGCGACTGCTCTGTTGATGCAGGAGGACGCTGCAGGCCGAGGTCGTGCAAAAGCTGCTGGGACACTCCCGCAGGAGGTACGCTGGACCGGAACCGAGGGTCACTGCGCTGATCCAAGCCAGGGGGGGCTTGGTGGTGCTGGAAGAGAGAGTCAGGAGATGCAATAGCGCTCCTCTGAAGTCCGTCAGGCGGCGGTCTCGAGACGTTTGTTGCGCTTGGCGGCTCCTGAAAAGGTGTGCTCTGCTGAGGAGTTCCGTTCTTGACTACTGGCGGGCTAGCAATACCGCCCGTGGCACCAGGAGAAGTAGTCGCACCAGTACCGCTGCCGCTGCCACCGCTCTGTAGTTTCAGCTTCTGGATCAAATTCTCAAAGGCAAGTCGTTCGTCGGCAACCGGGGCTCCTTGTCCCTGGCTTTGTCCCTGGCTTTGTCCCGGGCCCTGTGCCGGGCCCTGTGCCGGGCCCTGTCCTGGGCCTTGCGTGCTTGGTCCTTGTGCACTAAGAAGAGCAAGAAGGCCAGACGGGGGGGCTCTCCCAGCACCATTAAGAGGCGATTGCGGATGAGGCTGGCCGACAGCAGGTGCTGGCTGCTCGATATGACGCCGAGTATCCTCCTGAGACGAGAAGAAAGATGAGAATTTGGATATCTTGGAAGCGGCGGCGGCAGTGCCACTTTCTTCGGCCTTGGCAGTCTTAAACTGCTCCAGATACTTATCCTTGCTCTGTTCGGAAGCTGCTGCCGTGGTTGATGGGCCGGATTCGAGTCTCCATGTCGGCTCGGTTGCAGAAAATGGCTTCTCGGCAGTCTTGGCTGGCTCTATGCCGTCGGCCTTCTTCATTTTATCCATGAAGCGACGGAAGTCCTCCAAGGTGTGGCCGCCCGAGGGCTTGTCGTCTGCGAGTTCATCTCCGCCGTCCATCCACTCGGGTTCGTGCTCTTGGCGGCCATGGTTGTCCCATCGACGTTCATTATTACCGCCACGGTCATTGTGTTTCTCGCGATGGTCGTTGAGGGAAGCTTCTGGATCCCTATCACGCCAGTTGCGCACACGGTCGATGCGCTCGCGCTGTCCGGTGCGTTCGTTTCGATCGTTGCGGTCAGTCCGGTCGCTGCGGTCGTTGTGGCTGCCACGGTCGGTCCGTTCCTCGGTGTTGTCGGTGCCGCTGTCTTTGAACCAGTTTGCACGGTTGGTCTGGCCATTTCTGCGTGCGCCATCGGCGTTATTTTCGTCGTTGCCGTCGCGGCCAAAGGTTCGACGAGGACGTTCGGTCTCATCTCGCTCTCTCGGTCTTCTGTCGTCACGTCCGAAGCGGTCGGCGTTGTGGCCACCAGTAGCACCGCTTGAGGCACTAGCGCCCGGTCCACCACCACTGGTCACTGCTCCAAGACGGCCCTGGAAGCGCTCAGCGCCCTCGTGGCCAAAACTCTTGCGAGGCTTGACAGTGCTCCAACCCTCGTTATCTTGGTCGTTTTCGCCGCGACGGCGGTAGTCATTGTTCCGCTGGTCGCGGGAATTGGTGCCACCAAAGTTGCCCAGGAAGCTGGAGCTGGCAGTCTGGTCACGGTTACGCTGGCCAAAGCCACGAGCTTCTTGGTCGCGGTATGGCCTGTCTCCATCTCCACCGCCGAGCTTGGCACCAACGTTTCGGATTGCGCTGGATGCAAAGGTCGATTTCAGAGGGGCGAGTACTATGGGATCAGAGTCTGGAGATGTTTGTTAGCTGGCATGTTGACACATATTGTAGTGTGTGCAGGGTAAGTCGCACTCGAGGGATTTCTTGGGTGGTGCCGGTCGCCGACAGAGCGGCGGTTGGCTTGGTCCAGAGAGAAAGTGGCGTCCGGGTTCTTGGCAGTGGTGATGGTGCGTTGGTTGGGTGTCCGGTCAGGGGGAGGGCTGTAACGAATGTCAGTGAGGCATTCAGGCATTGAAGGACGAAATATCGCGTCGGTGGGCAGTATGTCTTACCCCATCCATTGCTCAGCAGGTGGTAGGTTTGGTGGTTTAATACATAATGGAGACTCGCGGAGCCTCAGCAGGACGTCCTCGCTGTATCGAGAACCCATTGTTGATATGGTGCGCAGCCGAACATGCGACTGAAAGACACGGTACAGCTGCAAGGGCTGGGGGGGTCAGGGAGGTCGAGGATCCCGGAATATTCGAGATGCGACAGGTGAGATATTGTCAAAGTAGAATGGAGTGTGTGGCAGTTACAGTTAGGTCGGAGCTGGTCAGAGCTGGTGACAGCGCGCAGGTAAAATGTCGCAGGTGAGGATCGGGGAAGGGAGCTGATAAGACGGATGTTCGACGGGCCAGTGTAGCTTGGAACCTGAGATGGCAACAAAGGTCAAAGTAGCAGGGATCGCCAACGTGCAAGGTGCAAGGCAAAGAAATCCAGGCAGAATGGGTGCGTGGAGGTGATTCGAGTTTCAAGGGAGGACAACGGAAGACGATTGCGTGTCGAAAGGGTCTGCCAAGCGGCAGTTCGGCACAGTGGCAGCGAGTGGCTCAGGGCAGTCGTACGGACGCTGGATGCTCAAGCTATACACTAGAGAAAGCGGATGACAGCCTTGATCTCGCCGACGGTGTTTTTTGTCTGTTATCTGTATCTATTTTTTTCTTGGAATTTCTGAATTTTTTTGGCTTTTTCGAATCGTCTCTCGAGGAGGGGGGGGTCGGGCGTGGCAGGGCGGTAGCGCAAGGCGTGCAGACACCGACAGTGCAAAAGGCACGTTGGTTTTGTAAGGCAGATGCGATCGCAGTGGCCGGCGCGGGTAATTTGGTTCGTTGCGAAGCTTGGTTGAGGTGTGGTGGTTGTTGTGATGTCGGCGTGATGCTCTCGGATTTGTGGTGTGTGGTGAGATGATGGAGGAACCTCCTGCCCAAAATGGGGGGAGGAGCTGGCGTCGGTGGCACCTGCTGGCCTGGTCGATGCCAAGGGGGCCACTTTTGATTCGCCTGTATTGGGAAAGAGTTGTGCTGTCACGTGTTGGCTAGTGACCTGGTTGACTACTATGTACAAAGAGTTCGTCCTATGTCAGGGCCAAACTAGCAACATAACAGGATTGAACATTGACGGTATCACATCGTAGACTTTGTGCAGATCTATACTATATAGTTTGTAGATGGGTTGTAAACTGCATGTCTGAGGTGCATATTGCAGCTTGTATTTTATGCAATACTTGTAGGTATAAATATTACTGGATTTATTTTTATAAATTTTTGATTCTAAGTTTTTTTTAAAAAAAAGAACCAAAGAAAAGAAGAAAAGAAAAGAACTACAAAGAAACGGAGGCGATAATAAATTGTTGTCAACGAGAATAAAATGTGACAATAAATACGCCGGTTCATCGATTAAATGAGGCTGGAAAACACTTAAAACATACGTTTCAAATATTATTAAAAAAAAAGAAAAAAGAAAAAAAGACAAAGACCACAATACAAGTAGATATAAAATAAAGCCAGCGACCTCTATTCAACTAGAACTGATAATTAGGTATGAACCAAATTACATGAACAAGTATCAATAATATGCTATACAAAACTGCCATCGCTATTTAAATGTACAAAATATACCAGACCCAACTCTAATCCCCTATATGCCAATATTCTCCTGAACGCCGTGCATGCTCCAGCCCTCGATGCGATCCCGGTCACACGTCTCCCACAGTCTCTTCAGCAGCGCCTGAATAGCCGCCGACTCATCGTACTCGTCCAGACTGTTTCCCTCTCCCTGCTTCTTCTCGGCCACCTTTTTGGGGGTAATAACGACCGTAGCCGCCTGCTGGGCAGTGAGCCAGCTGACGATGCCCGACCGCGTAATGAGCGTCGTGCTGCCACCCTCGATCTCGGCGACGCGCGCCACAAGCCGCAGGACCTGGCGGCGCAGCGGTGTGCGCATGTACGGGTTGGAGGCCACCGACACGATTGTCTCAAACAGCCGCCGCGATCTAAAGTAGTCAATGTCGGCGGCCGTGCGCAGACTGTCGATAAGGTAGGCCAGCATCCAGCTGATCTCGGTGTAGTATGAGTCGTCCTCGGACGGGCCGTCGTGGACAATGTCATTGACGAGCGGGAACATCCGCATACGCCACACAGGGCCGGCCGTGAGGAACGTGTTGAGCTTGGCGTAGAGACAGTGCAGCGGGTTGCGCAGCACGTCTAGGGCGTGGCACGCAAACGACACAATATGGCTGGGCACGGGCAGTGCGGCCGTCTCACTGTCGGTCATCCAGGCCTTTGTCGACTCCACAAGCTCCGACAGCAGCAGCCAGACCTGGTCCTTTTCGTCGTAGGCCGACTCGCGGATCTTGGCCGCCATGTTGGCGAGGTTGACTAGCGCCTGGCGCCGGACGCTGTCTTCGCTCGACGCCAGCAGGCCAATCACGGCGGCAGCATGGCCGTCTTCCACGAGCTCGTCGGCCGATTTGGTCGTCCACTTTGATAGTGCTGCTGTATCAAACACGCGCATGGGGGCAAGGTCCAGCACCTCCTCCAACGTGCGCTCATCAAAGGGGCTGGGTGCTGCACCATCCCGAGCTTGAGATGTACTCACAACACTATCACTATCAAGGGCAGTGTCCTGCTTTGGTGCGGCGGCAGTGGCCTGCTGCTTCTTTGCACTCGACGCCCGCTTGGACAGCACCTTTTTCAGCGTGGCTGCAACTAAAGACGTGTCGGGGAACGCAGACGAGAGACGCTCCACCACAACGTCAAGGCCCTTTTTCTCTCCGCGGCAAGACGCAAGGTACTTTTCCAGAAACTCGGTCAGCTTCTTGAGGGTGTCGGCTGTGGCCTTTTCCGTAGCAAAGTGAAGCTGCTCGACAATCGTCATGGTGATGGGATCAAACGACTCGGAGTCGCCAAAGCTGGCCATCATCTCAATGTACTTGATAGGGCCGGTGGCGCAGCGAACGACGCAGTTGTCGACAAAGGCCCATACAGGGTCTGACAGCAGCGATTGCTTGTCCGATCCGGGTGCCGGCTTCAAGCTTTCAAAGAGACCAGGCAGGCCGGCAGACACCTCGGCTTCATGGTCGAGATCAGGCAGGAAGAGCTGCTGCTCGCGAGCAACAAAGTCCAATACATTGCGGATCTTGCCCGTTGCCAGATCGCCTGTGGCCTCGGTGTACACCTTGAGCAGAGCAGCAAAAGGCGATGCCGAGAGACCCTTGGCCTTGGAGAACCACTGCATGCCGGGAGAGTAGCCAGCAATGGCCAGCAGGTTTTCTAGACCCAACAGCTTCACAGCCTTGTCTTGTTGTGAGCCCGTATGCTCGTCCACTTGCTGAACCGCAGCAAACAGGTAGGGCGAGACGTCAAATTTGGAGTTGAGCGCCACTTGAGGTACGACCTCGTAGTAGAGACGCAGAACACGACTGGCAGCCTCGCGGCACAGCAGATCCTTCTCGTCGGTATCACGATACGCGTTGATGATCTCCTTCATGGGTGGGCAGCGCCGACAAAACTCATCCACGACGCGCCGCTCCGAGTCTTTCCACAGCGACTCTAGAGGGTATTTCTGGGCAGCCTCGCGGTGCATCTGGAGAGAGCGCTGCAGCTTTTCCATGGCGATTACGAGCAGGCGGATGGCAAAAAAGGGAATGAGCTTGGACTTTTGCGCAAGACAGCGTGACAGGACCTTTTGTGTCAGGGGGCGGGGGAGAATGTTGTCGACAAGGACGGTTGTCGGCGGTGGCACGCGTGCGTACTTGAGCTTGTTGCCAAAGAAGGGAGGGATCTCGACCTGGATGACATTGAACAGGAAAGCAGCATAGCCGACCCAGGTGGCAGACATCTTGGGCTCAAAGGTAAAGCTCTTGCGGTCGATAAAGTACCACGCGACAAGCTCAGGCGCACCCCGGAAGATGGAAATGGCCAGCTCGCTCTGCCGTGTGCTGGACCACGGCCGTAGGCTGGACAGGAATTCGGCCAGAGCCAGGTTGAACACGGGAACGGTCTCTAAAAACTTGTCAATCCACGCAATGCCATCCAGACCGACGCCCAGCTGGATGTCGTCCTCTGCAGAGTCACCGGAGACGGCAGCTCCCGTGCTGGAGTTGGGCTCGACACCCTGGGGGTAGAAGCCGTTCTGGTCGCGCATGACACCAACGGCAGAGGATGTGCAGATGTGCAGGAGGAGCTGGTGCACAGTGTCAGACACAGGCATCTTGTTCTGCTCCACCGAGATGTCGCCGTCGGCCGACACGGGGCCGGCATTCTCATAGGCATACGAGTACAGGCCCGACAGGCGGATCAGAGTGCCGGCGTTGAACAGCTTGACCCGGGACGACCGCTGCAGCTTCTTGTCCTTGAGGACATGGTCGCGCAGGGTGTTGAGGATCTCGTAAACGACGTAGGGGGGGTCTTCCTTGATGGTGCGGGTAAGGGCGTTGACCGTATCCCGTTGGTTGAGCAGCTCGGCCTTTGCTTCGGGGTGCAGGAACTTGAGAGACGCGAGGCAGAAGCGCACAGCGTTGGTGCGCACCGACGTCCGCTTTGCATCCTCAATGCCATCGCCGAGGAATTTGAGGCTCATGTTGCGCGCCAGCGACCGGTAGGTAAAGTTGCGCGCACGGAACAGCGGCTTGGCGATGGCGCCACCGTCAAAGGTGAGGGCCTCGCGCAGCAGGCGCAGTGTGGGCGAGATGATAAACTCCTTGACCTTATCGGCTGACAAGTTGTGTGCAATCATCTCCAGCTGGCGGCGACGCAGCAGTGTGCGACATATGCCGAGACAGACGGGGGCCATGTCGAGGATGTGTGAGAGGTAGCGGATCAGCAGCGCCAACACCACGGGCACGGCCGACATGAGGCCGTCGTTGTTGACCTTGGCGGCAAAGTCCCACGTGTCCATGATGTCGGGGAGATAGAGCGGATCGGACTCGCCGTCGCCGTCGCCATCGCCGACGTCGTCTTTTCTCTGGCCCGACGACTCGAGGTAGCTGCGCAGAATGGCGGCATCTTCGGGGCGGTGTTTTTCGGGATCATTAAGCTTGTCGAGGAGAACCTTGAAAGACTGAATACCGTGGCGGGCTTTTTGCAAGTCCTGGTCAAAGGCCAGCAGTTGCATCAGTTGCCGTGCCGAGAGGATGTCTTCGCAGGTGGGAGCTTCGTGGACGACACGGGGCCGTTTCCGCGGGCCTTCGCCGTCAGCGCCGTATGGTCTCCGTTTCCCCATTGCGTTGTGTATGTCTGGCGGTGGCTGAGCGGGCGTTGGTCTGCTTGTTGTGCTAAATGAAGCAGTCGAGATTTGCGCTACGGATTTCAACGAGGCGCATCAACAACAGCACCGGAATACTGAAAATACTTTGAAAAATACTGCCGGTACTTGGTACCTTGCCAATTAGAAAATTTGGCGGTGTTGGGGATCTGCCAGGCTTGACCGCCTTTATCGAGCGGTTCTGTGGGACGAGACTAAAGAAGTATGATGTGTATATTGGAATAATTGTATGCTATATTTGTAAATGCACTATATGGCCCCTGTCTCCGAATGCGCTAGGTCCAAATCGGTGCCAAAGTCTAGTGCTTGATTGGCCGAAGCGGACTAAATCCAGTCGTACTTTCCCTATGGCGGGGTCTAGGCCACTAAATCCCATAAATAACAGTGCAGATAATATTAAGAAATGCCGGGAATTAAAGTTAATATATAATAATAATGGGAAATTCAACCATCGACGGCCGCACCTGCTGCTGTCTCCTTTTACCTGATTGTCAGCGAGCGCATCCCATCCCAACAGCCTGCTCGCCCTCTGTTCTTCCGTACAAGCACACCGCAAAAACCGCAGCCATGTCGACCACGACCACAATCACCCAGACCGCGACGACCATGACGGTCGGCAGCCAGCCGATCACCGCAGACAACATCCTTCGTCTGTTCCCCGACATCGACACTAGCGGCGATGCTCTCGAGGGCCACGACGAGGAGCAGATCCGTCTGATGGACGAGGCCTGCATTGTCCTTGACGAGAACGATGCGCCTATCGGCAAGGCCAGCAAGAAGATCTGTGAGTCTCTTTCTGGGTTAGAGAGACGGCCCCTGCAAGGAAGTGTCTCAGGACTAACTTGACGTCTAGGCCACTTGATGACCAACATCGACCGCGGTCTTCTGCACCGCGCCTTTTCCGTATTCCTGTTTGACGACAAGAACCGGCTGCTTCTGCAGCAGCGCGCCACCGAGAAGATCACATTCCCCGACATGTGGACCAACACGTGCTGCTCGCACCCCCTGGCGGTGTCGGGCGAGACGGGCGTTGAGCTCCCCGAGGCTGTCGAGGGTGCTAAGCGCGCCGCACAGCGCAAGCTGGAGCACGAGCTGGGCATTCCGATCGAGCAGGTGCCGATCGAGAAGTTCCGGTTCCTTACTCGCATACACTACAAGGCTCCTAGTGACGGCAAATGGGGCGAGCATGAGAGTACGTCAAGCCGCTTTTTGATATTTTTATTTGACAAGTTCTAACAGCACAGTCGACTACATTCTGTTCATCAAGGCCAACGTTGACCTGAAGCCCAACGAGAACGAGGTCCGGGCAACGCAATACGTGACACCCGAGGAGCTCAAGGCGCAGTTTGCCGACCCCGAGCTGACCTTTACGCCGTGGTTCAAGCTGATCTGCAACTCGATGCTGTTTGAGTGGTGGGAGCACCTTGACACCGACCTGGACAAGTACCTGAACGAGCAGGAGATCCGGCGCATGTAAGGCGATGGAGCCCTGCGGAAAGATCCAACGTTTAGCAATATCTTTTTGTCACTTACTGCCGTCTTATTCTTATGTGACACAGTACGATTATGGCTGTGTCCCGTTACGGTTGAGACATCAGCCGAAGACGGTAAGATAAAGATACTGCGACACTGCCAGTCTAGCAAACACCAAATAGCCCCAGGAGTTGTAGAGGACCAGTATACGATAATAATAGACACTGGAGAAACGACGAGACGAGACGAGACGACCACCAAGTCACCAAGATCATATATAGCCCACATAGCATTGAATAATATAACAAACTCGATATCCGCTCTTGGAGAAGAGCACAAACAGACGGGGACCTGCTGTGCAACGACAAAGCTACGCTGTGTGGTGGTCTATGCTGGGCTGGCTGTCGCACCGCCCGCTGCGCTGTGCTCGGTGCAGGATTGAGGATCAAGGCATCCAGGCGTCGATCGGCCTTGGCTTGGGCCGAACCGGGTGAGAGCGAACTGAGCACAAAACCAAACTGAGCAAAAAAACCACTGGGAATGGCAAAGAGTCGCACTGGGCGGCACTGGCGGCACTGGCTCGTGCAAAACACGGAACACCGCATGCCAAGCCCGTGTGGGTGTCGTTGTCATGAGACATGGTCCGTCTTCTCGCAGCTTCTACCAGTCAACAGATTACTGTCGGAAGCCACCGTCGGCCTCTACCAAACCTTGAACAGGTCTCAACCAGACTTGGGCCAGGCTTGGCCAACCTCCATCACATTGCATGATTACGTGGGGGTGAGATGGCTGGACCTTTGCAGAGCGCGGAGAGGCAGTCTAGCGATCATGCATAACGCCGCACGCTGATAGTACAAGTACGGGGAAGCGATAACCAAACAGCCCTAGTGCCAAACAACGCCTCTGCTGTGTGAGACATGCAGCCAGTGGCCTCCCACCCAGGCCCTGTTGGCGTCGGTGGTCTTTATTCCTCTGGTGGTGTCTCTTTCCTGTCTGATTTGTCTCTGCATTGTCTCAGATATCATAATGGCAGGCGTCTTCGGAGGCGGTGCGGTGTATTTATTGTCGTAGTCAGAGTGAAGGCAAGTTGACGTAACGCATTTGATTACATAACCGCAGTCTCTGATACGTTTCTCTCCTGGTATTGCTCTGCTCGTACATTGTCAATAGGATTTGATATACAAACGACATGAGCCGCAAGGGGAAGCTACTCCCATCATTGTCGCCGTGGTTTTGATGCCCTTGGACCCCCCTGGGGCGCATTAAAATCAAAGATGTAAGACAGGATCACGAGATTACTGATCCTCCAGAAGAAAGAAACATATCAAACGCTGCTCATCTATTGCATGCCGCCAGACCAGAAATCGGGCGGCAATTCAAAGAAGTAGGCCCAAAAGAAAGCATAAAAACTCAGCAGAAAGAAGACTAATGTATCAAAGGAAACAGGCAGCATAGGAGAAACATCATCTTGGCGTCACATTAGCCACTACTGGTGACCGACGCCGTCGCCGTTGCAGCTTACGGGTGTTAGTGCTTTAAAACCTTACGAAGCGAAAATAAGCACGAAAATAAGCGAGGAAATAATACTAGTTGACTGCCAATGGCCTTCAGCCTCGCGATGGACGACACCACTGCGTTGGATCACTACTATCGTCGGCCACCATCCTCGATGGTCTTTTTCACAAGTCTCAAATGCAACGAGTGCCCATCGCTTCATAATATGCGGTGTACAGCAAGCACTATCCGCAGATCTACGCCTATATTACAGGCATCCGAGTCTTTGTGCCTCTTCCATGCCCAACTCACCTGGCATATGTGCACGCATTGCAGATGCTGTCTCACTTCAGCAGACAGCAACCCTGTTCGAGCGTCTGTTGGTCTGTTGATTTCTCCGCTGTCCCATCTGCAATAGTTGGGATACCCGCGATACGTTCTCGACTTTCGAGCCATGCTGCACGTAAGTGGTGACATTTGCCATGACATGGCTTCTCGGTCCTGGACTCTGCCGGACTTGCACGTCGTGTCTCGTCCGCACACGCCTCACCGCACCGCTGGCCATTGTAAGAGGCATGGACGGGTGCAGAAGCGCTGCACGACGTGTCTATGAGTCGACGCTGTGTACAGATGTAGTTGGCTGTGTTGTGCATCCTGTGTTGGATCTGCTGTTCCGACCTTGTGATGTGGCTCGGCCCTGTTGGTCTCCGTATCTCGCGCTGTACCATGTCCTTTGTGAGACATGCCTCAACGGCAGTCTGTGTATATATTGCAGTGTTCTCGTATCTCCTCTCCTCTCTCTCACAGGCTTCTTGTCTCCTTCTCTTTGCCCTCTCTTCGCCCTCCCCATCGTCTCATAAACAGTCCTGAACTTGCTCAACGAATAAATAAAAACACCATTTAGAAACACGGCATCGCCTCACCAACATCGGATATCACCACGGAGACATCAAGTCCGCAGCCACCTTTGCCTTGACCAATACATCTAGGGCACCGCCGCAATCAAATCTCGACCCCCATATCCCACCACTCGACATCTCCAGCTCAGAGCACATCACCGACAAGCGAATGTCTCTTGAATTCCGCACATCCCTAAACTGTCTTCGTCACCCAGGCCGGTTTATGCCTGTTTCCAGAACGCAGCTCTCAAAAGTCCATACAGGAGACAGTATACAGAATATATCGTAAAGGTGTGTTCCAGTGACATTTCTGATCACTGCCATACTGACAGGCAGATTCACCGTCACTCCAGCATCGTCCACCTCCCAGCTGAGCGGGGGCTCGATGCTGCGTTCCAGCCTGTCCCTGGTGCCCGCTCAGTGGGAGAGCAATGTCCGCGTCATTGGCATGTCCGAGTGCCGCGAGGCTGCGCTGTCCCTGGCACATGCTTTTGCTGCCGACGACCTGTCCCAGTACCTCGTAACGTCTGGCGACTCGGCTGGCATGTCGGCTGAGGACAAGTGGCGGCTGCACGTCGACATCATGACGTACATTGTCGTTGCCGTGGCCATGACCGGCATCGTCACCACGATTGGGCCCGACTATGACGGCGTCGCCTTGTGGATGCCTCCGGGCAAAGACTTTGACGGCTGGTGGACGGCACTCCGCAGCGGTCTCTGGCGGCTGCACTTCCAGCTGTCCACCGAGTGCCGCCGGCGCTACTATGCCGAGCTGGTGCCGCTGCTCAACCGCACCAAGCTCGAGGTCATGGCCCAGCGCGGCCAGCCCGACGACAGCTACTATCTGCTGTATCTGGGCACCAAACCGAGTGCGCGCTGCCGCGGCTACGGGCGGAAACTGCTCGAGTTCATGTTTGTGCGTGCCGACGCGGAGAAGCGGCCTGTGTACCTGGAGTCGAGCTCGCTGGCCAACAATGCGTACTATAGCCGGTTCGGTTTTGAGCTGAAGCGGGACCTCGTGCTGACCCGCGGCCCGCAGCCCGTCGGTCTCTCGATCATGGTCCGCGAGCCCCAGGCCGTCCGCTACAAGACGCTGGGCCGAGGTGTAGAGTAGATGCATTCGAGCAGAATGCCCTTGAAGCGTAGACAGCTAGCTAGCCGGTAGTTAGCTCGTCGTCTTTTAATTTTGCTTGCTTGTATTTCCTTTTATTTTCTGCGCTGCGTTCCCTGCTTCATCCTTGATATCGCCCACCAGACTGTCATACTGTCGTTATCATGCATCATATAGTTTTGACCCCATCATCTCAGCTCAAATCATTTTTTTACAAAACCAAAACCAGGTACAACATAAAGAGACATTATCGACATGAAAATTGAAAGAGAATGAAACAACTTTAAAGAGATCCTTTGACGCCGTATAGTGGATGGGCAAAAACGCCTTGACCAACAGACAACACACAACAAAACAACACACAACCATTGATTCTGTCAAATGCTACAACGCGACCAGTGCAAATGTGCTCTCGTCTGTTGTGTTGTAGACCCAGCCCATGCGCATCAGGTCGTCCAGCGCCGTCATGGTATCGTCCATGCTCAGCCGCTGCTCGTTGGCAATGACATTGATGTTCAAGCCCTCGAAGCCGGTGGGCGCATTCCGCAAAAAGTTGTATACCTTTTGGGCGTTGGCCGACAGCTTGTTCTGTGCCACAAACATGCCATCACCGCCATCCTGCTGGTTGCCATTGCCCTCGCCCACAGCGCCGCGCGTCAACGTCAGGTGGTTGTAGGCGCATTCGAGGATGTGGTAGTTGACTTCGTTATAGTCCTCAATCGGACGCAGCACGGCGCTCTGGACGCTGCGCTTCTGGTTGAACGTCTTGACACGACCATAGACTCGCACAAACTGGTCGAGGCCAAACTCGGGCTGGGCTGCGTCGTCGGAATCGCCGCCCTTGTCTGCCCACTTGGTGACCTCGATCTGCCCGGTGCCGTCGGCGATGAGCCACATTGTGTTGGTGGCCTGGACCTGGGTCTTGAGCACCTGTCCGACAATTGTGACCTGCGAAGCTACCTTGCCGTCGATCTGGAACTGGCCACTGCCAGGGTAGCTCTCTTCGCACTCGAGAAGCTGCTTGATTGTGACGGGGCGCAGGCTCTCCTGTTCGTAGTTCTGTGCTGGCGTTAGTAGCTGAGGGTAGAGTCAGATAGATAGGCGATAGTATATACGTACACGACCTTCGCGACCCTGGCTGCCCTGCTGTGAGCCGGCCATGTAGCCACCACCATCGCCGCCGTCGGCGCCGTACGAGGTCTTGGAGTATGTGCCGTAAGAAGCTGTTTGTTAGCACACCGTAAAGCCTGGCCGGGGTGGGCAAGTTCTTACCCATTGTATATTCTTGCAGATTCGTGATTTATTTCGTGAAATCGTAGATCATAGACGTGTCGTAGGTCGTGTGTCGTGGTCGTGATCGTAAGTCGTGATGTCAGAGCAAGGTGGTGGCGGGCTGAGATTCGCGGCAGCAGTAGCAGGTAACAGCAGTAGCATTTGGTAGCGACGCGTAAAAGCGCGCGGGACGCGACTGGCAATTAAGCCAAAAGTACTAAAGCATCAGGCACCACCCGCTGGTGGCGAGGGGTCGGAAAGTGGGTATATCCTGCAAACGCTGCTGCTCGTGTGAGCCACATGTGGCTGTACCGTGTAGTACAGTGTAAGTAAAAACCAAACACGGAGTCTCCAGTTCCCCGGCATGGAAGGTGCCGCTAGGCAGGTAGAGTGGTGCGGAGTCGTCTTCTATTAGCCTAGTTTATCACCTTTCTACAGCGCGCAGCGTGATTGACAGTGCTGAAATGCTGAATTGCCTCGGCTAGCTGCAGGGCGACGGCACCTCCCCACATTCGTGCTGACAAGCGCCGCTGTCGCTAGCAAACGCCCTGTAAACTCCGAGTTAGCACCATCACGAGCTTCCATCGGCTTCGACGACGACCACAACGCATCCCCTAGAACATCTATTGAGCATTGTCCATTGAGCGTCCCCTTCTCTATTCCACAACGCCTTTCAGGTTCCCCTGACCACATTGTCCCTTCTGCTCTTGATCCTCTCGTTCCGCCATCATCTTCGCCCCGTCACCCATCACGAGATCACCATCTCATCTCATCAATTCTTCATCATCCTTAAGGTCTTGTATCATTTGTCATTGCATAAGAGCTGAAAACCAGCCTTGTGTATTCCGGCTCTATTTATCGCATATCGTCTACTACCCAATCTCTCGTTCTTCGTCGGCCCCCATCGACATCCCGTCGTGGTTGAACCCCATCAAGATGTCAGCAGGCCAGCAGACTGCCACTGTGCCGCTTCTCCCTCTGACCAAGGGGGCCATCCTCTTCCCGACCTTGTTTCAGCGCATCGCGGCCTCGGCAGACCGTCCAGACATCCCCGCCCTCGTGGCCGAACTTTACGCACGCGGTGCTGCAAATGCCCGGTCCAATGGCTCTCCCCGGCCGATCACCGAGTTCCCCATTGTGTGCGTGCCCATGGCTTCGCCCCGCCTAGGTCCTACCGGCCAGCTCTTGCTCAACAGCGGCCCCAATGCCCAGGACCTGAAGACGGATTCTGGCAACGCCCCCGAGTTCCAGGCCGGCAAGTCCACAAAGGACGACTTCTACGGCTGCGGTGTTGTTGCCAAAATTATTAGAATCGAGGGCCGCGGTGAGGGCGAGTTCACACTGCACGTCGAGGGCCGCGCACGTGTTGTGGTTACCGACATTACCCAGGACAAGCTCAACTACGAGTGCCAGGCTACGCTGCGCCCGGACAACATCGACGTCCGCGACGCGGAGCTGGCTGCGCTGCTCCAAAAGCTGAAGAACGCCTCGCGCGAGCTCACACAGGTCTTGCGCGTGGCCTCGTTTATTGCACCAGACCGCCCGCACGCCCGCTTCACGCCCACCTTGGCGCGCCGTCTTGACGCTTATATCTTGAGCAAGTCGACTAGCGAGGCCGGCGTCCTGGCCGACTTCATGGTGAATATCGTCACCGCCTCGTACGAAGATAAGCTGCAGGTCCTGGGGCTGTTTGACGTCAAGGCACGCGTCACAAAGGTGATTGAGCTGCTGGACCGCCAGGTCGGCACGCTCCGCAACAATGTCAAGATCACGGCCATCTCCACCGACGCAGACAATGAAAACGAAAACAATTCAAGCAGCTTAAAGCGGGCCATCATCAAGTCAAACAACGGTTCCCCATTCAATGTGCTCATTCCCGGGCCTGGTTTCGGAAACAATGGTCCCGGCAATGGCATGTTTCCTCCCGGTGTCGGTTTCCGTCAGCCGCCTCAAGATGGTCAAGATGCCGATGAGGCCGATGAGCTGGAGAAGAAGCTGGAAGAGGCCCAGCTCCCTCCCGAGGCGGCTAAAGTTGCAGAGCGCGAGTTGAAGCGGCTACGCAAGACGGTCCCCGCACAGGCCGAGTACAGCGTCATCCGCAGCTATCTCGAGACAATCGCCGATGTACCATGGTCCAAAACTACGGACGACCGACTCGGCCCGGGCACCCTCGCCAAGGCAAGAGCACAGCTCGACGGTGACCACTACGGCCTGGAAAAGGTCAAGAAGCGATTGCTCGAGTACCTTGCAGTCCTGCGCCTCAAGCAGTCTGTTAACGAGGATGTCGACGGGCGCATCCTGGATGCCCAAAAGACCCTTGAGGCGGCCAAGGCAGAAGCTGAGGCACCACTCGACGGCGTTGTTGCACAGCATAATGTAAAGGCTGCCAAGGATGCTCTCCAGGGCCTGCACCAGCAGCGGATGGCCGACAAATCGCCCATCCTGCTCCTGGTCGGGCCGCCTGGTGTTGGCAAGACAAGTCTTGCGCGCTCCGTGGCAGCATCCCTAGGCCGCAAGTTCCATCGCATTTCGCTCGGCGGTGTCCGCGACGAGTCTGAGATCCGGGGCCACCGTCGGACATATGTGGCAGCGATGCCTGGCCTAATTATCCAGGGGCTGCGCAAGGCAGGCGTGTCCAACCCGGTGATCCTACTCGACGAGATTGACAAGATTGGCACGTCGAGCAACCACGGCGACCCGTCTGCTGCCATGCTAGAGGTGCTGGACCCAGAACAGAACAGCTCGTTTGTGGACCATTACCTATCGATCCCATACGACCTGAGCCGTGTGTTGTTCATTGCTACAGCCAACAGCCTGGACACGATCCCGGCGCCCCTGCTGGACCGCATGGAGATGATCCATCTGCCCGGCTACACGACGATGGAGAAGAAGCACATTGCCATGCAGTACCTCGTGCCCAAGCAGATCCGCGTGAACGGGCTCACGGCCGAGCAGGTGAGCCTCGGCGAAGACGTCGTCAGCAAGGTGATTGACTCGTACACGCGCGAGGCCGGCGTGCGCAACCTAGAGCGCGAGCTGGGGTCGGTGTGCCGGGCCAAGGCGGTCGAGTATTCCGAGGCCAAAGACGGTGGCAAGCTGGACTCGTACCAGGCGCAGCTGACCGTGGACGACCTCGAGGGCATCCTGGGCATCGAGAAGTTTGAGGAAGAGATTGCCGAGACAAATAGCCGGCCCGGCCTAGTCACGGGCCTGGTAGCCTACAGCTCGGGCGGAAACGGCAGCATCCTCTTTATCGAAGTGGCCGACATGCCAGGCAGCGGGCGTGTGCAGCTGACGGGCAAGCTTGGCGACGTGCTCAAGGAGAGTGTCGAGGTGGCCCTGTCGTGGGTTAAGGCGCATGCGTTTGAGCTGGGCTTGACGCAGGATCCCGTCGACGACATTCTCCGGAACCGTAACATCCACGTGCACTGCCCATCTGGTGCTATTCCCAAGGACGGCCCCAGCAGTGGTGCGGCCCAGGCGATTGCTCTGATTTCGCTCTTCTCTAGCCGGGCTGTGCCTCCTAGTCTTGCGATGACTGTGAGTTTGCTCGTTTAGCCTGCCTCTATATCACCAAACATTTCTATCGATACTAACTATGCAGGGCGAGATGACACTCCGCGGCCGCATTACCGCCGTCGGCGGTATCAAGGAAAAGCTGATTGGCGCTCTCCGCGCGGGCGTCAAGACGGTGCTGCTGCCGGCGCAGAACCGCAAGGACATCAAGGACCTGCCACAGGAAGTCAAGGACGGCCTGGAGATTATCCACGTCAGGTATGTTGCTGATACATTGCTGACTTCCTACGAAAACCTATTGATCACATCGCGTCCACCTGCTAACGATGCAGTCACATCTGGGAGGCCATCCATTGTATCTGGCCCAACGTCCAGTTCCCCGGTGCCAGCGAGCACCCGGTTATTGAAAGTCGTCTGTAATTTGACTTGTATTTGTTATGCAGCCGTTGTAGTTTTATTTGACTATTTGAATTCTTCGATTTATTCTCGTCTAATCATGAATGTTTGTTCCTGTCGCTTGCCTTCATCACGCAGATCATCACCCTCAGTGCCCCCCCATCATCTCGGCTGCAATTTTATTATTCGTTCCACACAAGACAGCTCATTAATATTTTTCAACTCTTGATTTGCGTTTTATTTTCCGAGATTGTTATTTCGGTTAGTGTTTCAGTCTGATACCAGTGCGATACCATACCAGTGTGCTGCTGTCTTTTATTTGCCTCCTGTCTTTCACTCTGAATATCTTCATCACATGCCCATGTGTCTCCGTCTGTCTCTGCTACTCTGCATCGACGATGTCCATCCAATGGCATCGCTACGGTGCCTCATTCATTGGCGTGGCACACCTAGGGGTCGTGGCGTGCGGTGTGTTGTGCTATGTGTTCATGTTTATGTTTTGTGTTTTATGCGTGATATAGTCAGTGTTGTGCAGTGTTTTGTGTTTTATGTATTGATATTGTGGTGGCCTGTGTTCCGGTGTGCTTGTGTAGGTGTTTGGGTTGCACATCTCCTCTTACAAGCGACATGAGCGTGTAGCATCGGGCCAACCTGGGACATCCTACGATCAGACCATGCCAGTGATACCGAGTGAGTGACCGATGGTCCTTTGGGTATGTTATTCCTCCTGATTTGGTCATTTCTACGTCCTTTATTGATGTGCTATGGTGCCAGTGATAGGCGACAGAGATACAATGACCTCCGTGATAGTGCCGCAAAAGACGCAGCAAGGTCGTCTAATAGTGTGTGTCTGCACCCCCTCCCCCCCCTTCGCATTCATTCAGCTGCCCTCTACACGGTAAGAGCACTCTGCGATTCGGATGCACTCTACACCAACGGCAGCGTTGCAGCTGTCCAACAGGCCCAGAGACAGCAAGGGCCGTCCCCGTTATTAGGCCAGCCGTGTTTTCAGATAGGGAGCTGTGCATGACAGTTTTGCCGAGACATTACTACGGGAAGGGTAGAGATTAGGGCGACGGGCAACAGGCACCAGGCAGAGCACAATCGACACCGAGTACCCCTCTGTGAAGGACACAGAAGTATCCCATTTTCTTGGTGAGCATCGGGTATGTGCATATGGGGTGCTACTTGGGAATTCGCCCAGCAAGCCTACCCCCCCCCTTTGCATCTGTCGCGTTTCGCGTTATCTATCCTATGGACTGTGGCCTCTCTCACACCACCCCATCACATAGCCGGTGTGTTCTGGTGTGTTGCCTGTTGGTGGAAGCACGAGCTGACTCTGTTCGCAACATCCAGGAAAGCCCAAATCGCACAAGCCAGCTCACATGCCTGCGTAAGCACATTACTTGGTTATATATGCAATGCTCTTATTCGTATACGGGCTCACACTGCACATGTACTGTCTACCCTACTTCTGACCTGCAGACACAGGCACGTTCTGGTCTAGTCGCAGTACGCTCACCTGTTGCCTGTAACCGTGAATGTACGACTGCGATATATCACCCCGTACTCCACTGCGCGTACTATATTGTCTCCTCGACCTCGCCATGTATTGTTTTAATATGCCATGTATACTGCCATCGATCATCATGCAGTCAACGGCTTAACGACGGCAAGGGGGGGTCCGGCGGTGTTGGAAGTCTCTACTTCCAGTACTTGGTGTCATTACATCAGATTACTCCCGGGCGGACATAAGTATAGTAATTGCATATGCTGCTGTCACAGCTTGGCGCTTTCGCATCGTTTGAAAGTTTCCTGTATTCCCGGCCGCCATCACTATATCGCGTCCACGGACAAGGAGTGCTCACCGACCACTCTCGCAGAAACTTGCAGTGGAAGAGATTTTAGATTGTCTCGCCCTGTCCACACCCTCGCTTAATCTATATACATCGGGGTTGGAGGTATGACAGAGATCCATTCCCCTTGTTGATAGATTTGCCTTTTTCTGGTGCTGGGTCTCACTCTGTATATTTGAATAGACTACGCAGTGCGGATTTTGTATGTATCTTTGTTTCTTTGTGTCTGTTGGAGCAGAAAGGTAGGCAGATCGTCAAGATGCTTGCCAACGGGGAACGACTTGTCTTGGAGCGGAGCGAGGGAGATGGGTGGATGGCTATCCAGGCGACTTTTATTTGTAGCTACAGTATCACGAAGGTAAGCCCTAGAGAAAAACTCTACCAGTAGTCGCTGTACCGATATTTTCGCTTCGTGACAGCTAATCTCGGACATTTTTTTAGACGGAGCCAGTACCATCCATTGCCCCTGAGCCAAGGACCCAGCGTCTACTCTGTGCAGCTGCAGGTGTTGTTATTGCAAGAACGCGGTCATTTGTGTCATGAATCCGGCTCAATCTTTCATTACCTGCTGGTGCTGTATCGGCAAACTATCAACTGTCATCCCTTATGGTCATAGGTATATTATGTTCAAAGCAACTCGCTCGACATGCATTATTGGCGCATACGTGTTGGCTACTATTTGACTGTGAATGTATCTATAACCATGAATACATAGGCATGCGCCAATAGTGCCTACATGAGCTGTCCGAATGATATTGTGGCATTCGATAATCAAATGTGTGCCTAGTTTACGTGATTGGGTGTATGGATCTGCTGCAACTGCTGATCTGATGATCCATAGCTCTAACTGCTCATCTGATATCCCAAGTCCTTTGGGCTTCATACCTCACTAGAATCCATTATGCTATGTACTTAGTGGTGCGAACGGCCATGGCTGCGCGACCAATATAAGATAACCCGGCATGCCCTGTGGCTACCCGTCATTGGTGCCATCCGATATATATTCAAACAACGGTCCGCCATCTCCGAGCCCGTGCCGTCCGCAATCTGGAGAGCTGGTATTATAGTAGAGTGCCTGCTCGTACGTAAACGCAATACGATCCGAGTGGCAGCTGCAGCAGTTGCAAACAACCCATCTCTCATTGCAGCCTTGTGCATCTGTTCACAGTACTCACCGCATCAAGATCGTCCGTAGAGAAACGGACGGTGTCCACGCAATTAGTTTACAGCGTATCATCGAGCTTGTCGTTGTCAATCTGGGTAATCTAGGCGGCTCGCTGTACTATGTAGTTGGCGGCTCAGGGGTGTTTCGTTTTTCCTTATTGCCCATTCCCGTCATTTGTTAAGTTGTGTTCTATCTCGACAGAGTATCCTCTCTCACAGCGACCTCCCAGTAGATCCATCCTTACCTTTCGGTGGGCGTTCGGCGTGTTCTGTCTTTGTTCTGGCCTTTTCCTTTGCAACACGAAATGTGTAACGCATACCTCCTCCAATACGTCTAGGCCTCTCTTGACTGGGGAAAATGGTGCAATTTCTACCCGCCATACGCATCAACCTACCATGTTGATACATGCAAATATCATAGCCTGTCGAAATAGCGCCGAGATGGCAGTGATGCTGCATATACGAGATGATGTCACCCGGAGAGAGATATGCCGGTGCTGCTGCCAAGTTTTATTCTACATCGAGATGTCTTGCCACTACGGGCATCTTCTGTCCGAAGCTTGTATACTATGTACATCTGCATCTGAATAATAGCGCATCTCGAAACATGTCCAGTAGGAAAGTGTGGCCACCTGTGTCAATATGTTGCCCAGACTACAGATTACCCTCACCACTTACCCCAGAACCGAGAACTGTGTTCGCTCTCGCTCTAATCCTCTTGGTTAGGCCTCAGTCCCGCTCTCCCCTCCTCATGTTCGTCTTTCCCATATTATCTTGCTTTCCTTCCCCTCACGCCTGCCAGATATCTCCTTCACCTCCTCTTTCTCCCTGCTTGAATATTTATCCATCTAGTCGGTCAGTCCCCAACGAGCCCTTCGTCTCACTCTTCTTTAGGCGGCTTCGGGTGTTGCTCTCTCGGCTCTTTAAATAGACCTTACGCTACAAAACATAGACGCCCATCGGTGGTATTGCTTGTTTTGTCCATCTGACTCCATGCATCTCTAACAACCACCTGCGTCTCGAACATGATGTGACGCATTCATTGGTGGTTCGTGTGCGTCTGCACCTGCGAGTTCGTCTAATCTTCTAGTTGGAAGCTAATCTATTGGTCCCTGCTCCGGACGTCTCTTTCTGATGGAGTGAAGAAAAAGGAGAAGACACTATGTTTAGCTATTTTGGCTTGAGGTCACGCCCGGCTGTTACTTATACCTGTTAGCGAAGTCCACCCGACACACGTATTTATACATCTGAAAGTTTTGATAGACATAATACCACCTCCACAAGAAGCACACCGCTTACGACACACTACACCTCGTTTCTCCAGATAGAATAGATCGACTGACGGTGTCGGCCACGCCGTGTGCGCCTCTATTCTAGAGATGTCGCTACAACAGTATTCTACAGAGTAGGCACATTCTAGCTATAATCTCTAGTCTCTACTCTCCACAGACGCCGCATGGCTACCCGCGATGTACCCCTATCGGAGTGCGGAAGATCATACCCTATCTATCCCTATCAGGTACCGCTTGTAGAGACTTGCCGCACTGGCGTCGGCAAATCGGCTATTGACACCGTTAATAGATGGTATCATATCCTATGATATGTATGGGGTAGTTTTGAAAGCTGCATACACAATGTGAGGCACTCTGTAACTACATGGTACTCAATATTATTGAAGACATGTGCATGGAGTTGTGCTTTCTCAGTATCACCGACGCATAAATTATGAGCGGCTAGGTCGAAGCAAAACTCCGCGGCCAGTTTGGCTATTTTCTTATGGCCGAAATATAATTACTCTTTGTCTCGTGGCGAGCCAACAAACAAGGTATAGGACCAAGAACGCTTTGACGTCTACCAATACCTCGGGAGTGCAGCCACCCAATCTTACTTCTCCTCTGCCCGGAATACAACGACATAAAACTCCTTGTCCACGCCTTCACTGCTCGTTCACAGGACATTGCACATCACACAGTGTAGAAGGATACGAATACTACATAGTACATGTGTACCTACGCTAGGCATGCGTTTTGTACAGAGTCCGCCACCGACTTCCTCACACGGCAACGCTCGGACAGGCATGATGCTGGAGTGAGGAGGGCCCGAACGGAGAACAACCGTTACGGTCTAGTGAGGAGGAGCTTCCAGTGCGCGTACTACTGTATGTATGGGACAGATAGCAATATATTTTGATAAATTCCAACGGATTTCAACAATCTCCAAATATGAAGGCGACCGAACAGGAGTATTAATAGTATGATTAAGTCCATGGTGCTTGAAACCTTGCCCGCATTCCTAGTTCGTACAGGTATGGCGTCAGGGCCCCTGTCAATATCACCCTCCTTGTACGTCTTGGTTATATCTAATTTGTTAATATACTTGAGAAAGAGGAATAAGGCAAACGAGCAAACATCGCCGTCTCCATTTTACCAGCCTGTTGGCACTCTACGTTTCACTAAGACGATGTTGGGGCTAGATGACGGGGGAGGACGAGAACGGTGGGTATAGGATGAGGAGGGATGATGGGTGGAGGTGGGAGTATCAATTTTAATGAAGTTTTTTTTTTTTATTCAAGTCTCATCTACCATATTGCCTCTTTTGTCTTTCCTACTATGTAGTAATTTCTGCTTTCAACCCTTTTTTCGGCTGTCACCTGCTTGTTCTCATCTTGGTGTCTTGTCTTGTCATCTGTTAATCTATTTGTTACAGCTTTATTCTATTTTGCATATATTGAAGTTCGTTCATCTCAATCCAGGGTCGGAATTTTTGAAACGGATATTAGGGCGGACATTTTGAAAGCCACTTTTCTGTCCGCTACTACGATGCATGCAGAGACTCAAGGATAAAAACAACTCCTTTGCACATTCGTTCATGTACAGTCTCTAGCACTGGCTCTGAAATGTGATATGTCATTCTTCTGAGACAGTTTAGTATCTCAAGACCATCTCGAGACAGATACCCAAAATAGACTTTTCCACAATACTAGCATTTGCCACGCCATACTTACATCGTGGCTTGGATTCATTTTCCAGATTGTCTAAATCACGAAATTATAACATTGAGAGACACGTGATATTTGCACGAAAATCATCGTCCACGAGACGACTATATTTATACAGTTGTCCCTTCCTATCTGGTATTGAGGGTCTTTATAGCTTATGTAATCGCCCTATAAATTCCCAAAGGGCTGGGAAACTAAGCACGAGCATACTATATTCGTACTCGTCCAAATGATCAAGATAAAGAGGAAAAAGAGGGGAGAGGTGAGCCCAAGAAGATAAAAGGCAAGCTCCGGCACCGAATCAAGGCTGGCGGGCGGGTACCTACGGGTACAGCTCATATTTGTCGTACCAAAACCTCGGCGATCAGCAATAGTTAGTAGACGCATGTAGAAATATGAAGAGTATCTACCATAGTACCATACATAGTAGGCAGTATCTGGGAGTATTTACACCATACAGATGTACCCTATAGGAGGTGCTGTCAGAAATAAGAATGCGAATGGAAAAAGACCAAAGTAACAATGGAAATGGATAAAGACGTTGGAGGTTATCAACAGCAGAGGCCAAAAGGTGGAACAAGAAAATCTTACCAGGAAAGGCAAAAAACGCAGAAGAAGGGGATGAAGAAAAGAACGGAAAGAAACAGAGAGGCGAGAAAAATAGAAACGGCTTATGCACTCATAATGACGAAGGGGTTTGTGGGCAAACCAGGGGGGACCCTTGGAATGCGACGAACGCTTAAGCAGGAGGGGGGCCAGCTATTGCACGTTGAGCGTGTTCTCCGACCTTGCATTAGACTGAGCTGGAGATCGAGGACATCGAGCGCGGCCGGATTTATAAGTCTTTTGGGAGATGCTCTGCTAATGATATTGCCGCTTCAACGACTACTATGTAGTACGGAGGTATTCACAATATTTACATAACAGAGATCGGTCAGAGCACGAGCCGGCAAGGGAACGTGCGCCATGCCACCCGCAAGCTGGAACTGGTGGTCCATGCCACTTCTGCAACATCAACCGACCTAGATCCCTACCCAGCCTTCTTCCCGCCGTTGCCCTCCTCGCCTTGGGAACTTGTTCTTACTATGTATTTACTACTTTGAACGTGAAGGTAAAGAGTAGCAAAACTGAGGGCGGGACCAATAAGTCCATTTGCTCTTTCAAAATGCATAGTAAGAAGGGCAGCGAAGATCAATGGCGTGGGTAGAGTGAAGGGGATTGGGCCAAGTACAGAGGGCTGGTGAACTAAGCCGGCTAGCAAAGACATACAGAGTACTCAGTAGGCGAGCAAAGGTTGCCTTTTGTCAACCATATGTTCTTTAGTGGTCATACTATGTACTGTAGTGATAGAACTCTGATCCATGTCATGTCTGTGCCCCGAGTACATCTTGAAACGCGTCTGTGTAGCTCTATAACGGAGCTTGCCGTTTTTCCATTGTTGATGTCGAAAATCATCTTGTAATCGGAGCAGCATGTTCGTGCTCTTTCGTGGCATTTGATCCCCTGCTGTCCTTGACTTTTCGATCCGACCAAGTCTCTCCTCTTCCAGCTGTGCATTTCCCTAGTCCTTACGGAGTATACTCCGAAGACGTGTATTCCAATTCCACCAGTCTCCAGTTAACCCTGCCCGCCCGTCTTCAAGAAATTGTCGGGAAGCCCACATCGTCTGGGATCATAGTTCATGTGAAACTTGCCTATGGGCGTCGAGTCGCAGCTAACAAGCGAGGGTGGCGTCCAGCCTGGGAAGAAGAGCTAAAGAGTAGACAAAGTGACTACCATAGTATTTCGCCCTTGGTCTCTGCTACGTACTCGTATGTACTCGCATGTCATAAGATACGATGAAGGGATCGGGTATTTCCTACCATCCGAACTAATAATGCGAGAAGCACGCCGACCAAGCCACGGCAGATTCGGCAATGCTGAATCTCTGGGCAGCATTTGCGCAATAATATCCAACTGGTTTGTTATTATGTGTACGCTATGAACAATCAAAGACATGCTCAGTTCGCACCTCGGCTTAACGATGTCCTATGTAAGAAAATGAGTTCTCCAACACCTCGGTTTCATAGGCTGGAAGTTTTGTGCTCTTCAAGGTGAATTTCGAGCTCAATGGATAAAGTGCAGCCGGCGGTAATATACATCCGCAGCCATGGAACACTGTGTTATACCCCATTTCTTCACCACAGTCCACCGTGAGTCCATCAATGGCTCGTTTCACCTACAAACAGTATAGTTTGGCAATGGCGTTGTAAGTAAAAGATGGGCGTAGAAGAAGAGGAAGCCGCAATATAGATGCCAATAACGTGGCTATAATTGTCCCATGCATCAAGTGATAATGGCCTGATGTGATCAAAAGTACCTCACATACCGGCAAGCTCTTAGGGATATAGGGCAGTTCAGTCTCGAAATCAGTGCGGACTATGCATTCAAGAGGAAACCACGGCGAAAATGCAAAGAAATGCGAAATGCCAACCTAATACCGATTTAAAACACCCGACAGTTTGGTACCAGCAATTTAGTTCAGGCGTTGAACTATCTCATCGTCTCACCTCTGATCCCGCTTTTGCTCTCCGCCGTTTACACTCTCTCTCTTGTCTTTTCTCTGCAGAGTGCTCGATATTCTACTAACTTGCTCATGTAGCATCGCCTTCCCACTGCAACCAAGCTAGCAGGTAAAATGGAGATAATATGGAATAAGACGAGCAATAGTAAGGAAATATGGTAACAGTCATGAGCATCGACTTGGGTTTTTACAGAGTGTATTTATTACTCTGTGCAGACAAAAGATCCTTTATATGACGATGATATCGAAGACGCAATTCCATTCGCAAGCATTGCCAAAAGAGGGCACATGTTCCAGGCCAGTGTACATATCATATACTTGTATACCCGCATCACTTTGCACTCCTGTACATCGCTATTTATGTAATCAAGTTCGGGCCGACACACTCTTAGCACTTGTTACACACTCTAGTTACTTATGCGAGTAATAAAGCAACTCGTTGTTGTACTCGGGCTCGGCCCAGTGCCGGTGTTGTGCAACTATGCATGCACGATATACGAGTACAAAGCTGCTGAGTTACACGAACAAGCGTCCGTGAGATGTCTGTTTTTTGTGATTTCTTTCTTCCTCTGTATTCTGTACATAGTATACCTTGAGATCAATAGAGACACCTATATCAAAGGCCGTAGAAAAGGGGAGTCGAAGAAACTGTCTCCAAAATGTGAGTCGGGAGAACAATGAAAAATGTGGATAAGTTGAAACTAAGGTGTCTTACAACTACGACGTATCAAAAGCCATTTTTCAATGATCCCCCGCCCCAGATAACAAGCGATGTTTGTCGAATGAGGGAATGATATGCGTAGACGGGCAAAAGCCCGATTCACGACGATTTTAGTGCAACTACTCCGTACGGAGTACGGAGTACAGAGTATTAATGTGTAAAAAAAGTCAAGAAAAGAGCAGAAAAGAAAGGTTCAACGGTATTGTGTCATCGCTGAAGCTCAAGCAACACGCTGCCAGCGCTGGTTACAACCGATAAGTATTACGGAGTATGTAGTATCATACGACTCTACCACGTACCGTTGAGGGCTGAGCACTAACACTAGACTGCAGCCGCGAGGTAGCGGGTTGGGGCTGATCAATAGTTTTGTGTAAATAGGCCCCGAGCAGTGGCATGGCGAAGACAGTGTAGCTCACTAGTATACCGTCTTCTGTCTAAACAAATATCCACTGCCGCCATTGCACGACCCCCAACGGCGATGTATCAAGCCTGAAGAGACAGGACGGTATTTGCCGGAGACATTGCATCTGCCTACATCGTGTCGGATGCTTATTTATTTTCCTGGTGCGCTATTTCTTTGCGGAAAATAAATCGGCCACTATCTACGGAAGAAATTGCGGAAGTTTTGCCTGCTTATATTGTATTTTCCGAAGATCTGCCTAGCATGTACAGAGTACGGAGCAGACGTGTTGTAGGCGATGCTACAAGGTGTCGAGATATCAAGGAATCCGAACCCCGGTCAAGATGGACTACATACATAGTACGTCGTATATACGGCAATGCTCTGGTCTGCAGTTCGGCCGCAATTTCAACAATAGCAACTATCGAAAAGAAGAATGTGAAGAAGAATAAAAACAGCCTCAGCTCAGCCCACACAGCCAAGCCTACCTATCTTGCCAATCTTTTCCTCTAAGACACTATCGTCGGCGTTTTCCAAGTCCCCGGCGCTCTCCGCCAGACTCTTTCTCTCCATATGACGGGGATTATGTCATTGTCCGTTCTGATTTGAGTGGCCGTATCTTGCCTGCTCGCACAACTAGAGCAATCACGCCCGTTACTTGTCTCTATCTACACGCCGTATTTACGTAGTTGGTATATACGTGATTGTCAGTGCTGTACCTGCTTATGGCCCCACTGCCGATCTGGAGTCCTTCGTTCATATCTTGAACTCTGGATTATTATCATACACCTACTCCGTACGCGAGCGGTACTTTTCGCTTGCCCGCGTATTCCGGGATAAAGACGGGCATTTTCAGGACAACAGCCAGTGTGGCTCTGCCATGGCATCCACAGCCTACTGGTGTAATAATATAACTCTTTTTGGCCGTCCTAGCACGTTCTCGCTCCTTTGTCCGACTACCCACCCATCCACTCCAACAGAGAAGTAGGCAAAATCCAAGACACATGGCAAAACGGCGAGGAACGGCGCCAAAGAAGCGGCTTTTTTTCTCTTAGCGCAAGCGCGGTGCCTTGACTCTACTAAGTATTATTCTGCACAATGTATTCAGTGTTTTCCCTATAGGGGCACTCAATATATCGTACACATCCAAGGCAATATGTATACATACATAGCAATCTATTCATCGTAGAAGCACGTAAATATACATAGATTGTACACTTACGCCGTGCTGCACGGCAGTCCGCCAACTACATATGTCGATTGGCATTGGAGCTCTGTGTTTTTTGTTTCTAGGCGACCCATTAGCATCTGAGTACGCTCTTGGATTCATTGCCTGTCTGAAAGATTGCCCAATGTTATGGTATTATTCTCGTGTTCGAGGAGCTCTCACTCTTATTCCATTCGGCTATCAAATCGATGCTGGCCTAAGGCAGCATTTAATAGGCTTGGTGATTGTGCTATTGGTATCTTCATCGACTATATCGCACTTAACTGCGGTCAGCAAACAATGAAAACGGCTATACGGCGTTTGTCCGACAGTATGTGGCATTAGTCGGGGAGCCTATTGGAAGTGGTAGGGATTTTGACAAGGGCAAGATGGAGCATTCCAGGGTCATTCTCGTACATAGTACGGAGCAGACAATAAGAGGATGAGCGAGGGAGCAAAAAGTACTCCTCTAAAGGTTCGGATCCGCTACAAGCATGTAGCTACGTACGGGGAATGGTTTAGACCCTTGGACTGGCCGTGAAAGGAGTAGCACAGGGTGGATAATAAGTGAAGCAGCTCAGGTACAACTGGAAGGGGATAACATGAAGGTACTCCGTACTGTAGACTGTACGAGTAGTAGCTTGACGCCGTCGGTTTCAAGCCGTCAGTAGTGCGATTCCATGCATCTTCCAGAAAACTATAGTATATCTAGTATTAAGTTCCTGGTAATATCCGTTAGTGTTGGCGATCCAACTATTGTGGTTCCCAGTCTTCTCCAACACAGTGAACAGTAAGAAGTATGAAAAATAAAGAGACCAAAAAAATTTAAAGGAAAAAAAAGGAAAAACAAAAGGAGATCCCTCACCTTCGGCATTGCAAGACGGCAACTGACATAAAAAATGGAGTCCTCCACATGGACGACCTGCAATTTAGAATGGTTTACGGGGCTTGCTCGAAAAATAAAGTGCAAAGTGCGGCTAGGTTGGCGTTGCTCTTCCGTCATTACGTAGTTGGCGATGAAGGGAAAAGAGGATTGCGGATAGAAAGGGCTAATTCCTGGTGAGAACAGAAGAGAAAATGTATAAATACTATGTAAAAAGTGAAAAAATTATGCTTCGAGGAGGGATAAAGAAAGAGCTCTAAAGAAAAGGGCTGAGAATATAATATGGAGACCGTGTGATGTGAATTAAATAAAATTACATAAAATTAAAGAAGGAAAGAGAACTATGGTAATGGTTTAAGAGAACCAGCCGAGGAAGAAGCGTTTTCCCCCAGGTTTCAATAGTGCTGTCACACATTACCACAGTACTCATACTACCTGTACTGATTCGGTGAGTGATCGCCATTCCTGTAATTTCGGATGGCTAAAGACAGAGGCAGGGTTTGGTTTAAGCAACGTGGTGATGAGTTCGATTGACGAATTGAACCAACCATGAAAATGATAGTCTGCTATTGGAGTCGTCCTCTCGGAACTGCATTTGCATCACCACTTGTCATTGATCTTTGGGCGAGATGAACTAGAGGCTTCCCAGCAAGAGCTATTGTTCTGTCCTGGCTGGCGAGATGGAATTAAAACTCTAATGGATGGATGGCACGCTGGCAGGCCAGAGGGTGGGAAAAACGTGGCAGGCCGTACTTGTAAGCGGAGTCCGTTTACTATGTATGTAACAACAGTCTCAGGGCTCAAGCGGACACACAACGGCGCGAGTAATACAGCGCAGTGCCAAGCTCGGCGTCTGCATTTGGAGAAAGGACGCAAAGGCTGACAGGTTCCGGCCCAGTGCCCATTGCTAGGTGAAAGCAATGTATCTTACGTACTCCGTAGCTCGCGATTATGATATGCAAGATCCGGATCGGATTGTATCTACAAAGTAGAGATGTGAAGTGATAGCCGCTGTGTTCCGACCACAAGACTAGCCAGGCCCGTGAGCGCTGGGATGTCGGTAGCGATCCCGAATCCGAGACGTTCAGATAAATGAATAATAAATAATGTAACAGTGCAGGCTATCATTTGCAAATCAACCAAGCGGGCCTGGCCAAAATGAACAAAAATAAAATAAAATATATAAATAAATAAAATATATTGCTAAAAAGTGAACTCTAAGGATTCAAAATAAACTTGTTATAAAACAATCTAAATTCAAAAACAAGACTCCAGACGAGCCCGAAACTAGCAACACCTGGTTGCTCGTGCAGCTATTTTTAAGTTCGTGATCTGCACGCATTAAAACATGGCGATGCAGAAGCGTATGAGATGTGCCGGTGTGTCGATTGATTGGGCCTAGTAGACACTGATATGTGATGCTCGTTGATATTGGTGATAATAGGTGGTATATGATATCGTATCGGCTACTCCGCACTGACGCAAGCAACTAACGGCATTGATGACTGCAGCGACTGCAACGATTGCAGCGGCTCCTACGATGGCTACTCGCAACTGCAACAATTTGGTGGTGTGCCGATCCCCCTACCCAGTAGACCTTGTCTTAACAGAGTACTTAAGGGTGTGTGTAGCAAGCGAGAGGAGCTGCAGTCAATTCCGTCTCATATAATACAACGTAGGCAAGACCTTTTGCAATGTATCCAGATATAAGCCCAGACTCGCCACTGGCAAAAAAAAATCGGATGGCAAGTCAGGATAAACTCCGTGCGAAAGAAAACAATTGACATATCAATGTAATCTTGTTGCAAATTGTTGCCGATTGTTGCACATCTGTTCCAGTAACGCAGTAGGCTTACATCGGACAGTATAATAAAATGGAGGTGGCCCTGGAACATGACATTCTGACACGATAGAGTAGTAAAACTGTATACATATTTATTCATTTTGACATGTGATGATGTTGTAAAATTGTTGAGTCTCATTTAATAAAAGTTTAGTTTGTCACATACAAACTACTTGAAGGGAAATAAAAAAAATAATAAAAAAAATTCTCAAAAAGAAATCAAGTGTTCTCAAAGAAAACAAAAACAAGGACAAAATAAAGTTTGAGTATCTAGCTTTGATCTTGGCACCAGACCAACCTTAGCACTGTTAGTATTTAACCACATTTATTATGCTCTACTCCGTAGTCTACACATCTGGAGATCGCCTCTCCCAAAGAAGAAGTCCGGTTCGACTCTTGCTTCGGCTATGCCTTCTAAACCTATCCTATCGAGCAACTTACCATCTGCTCCGAATTTCTTGGCATTCGCATATGCATCTTGCAATTCGTCTGATGGGTGTTGGCCAACGACAGAACCGGACATTGGTGTTGTGCAATGCTTGCCCAAGTGCAGGCCAGCGCCGTTGCAACCGCTTACTGGCTTTAACCATACTAAAGAAAGTATGGGAGCAAGGAAGAAAGGAGGATAGGAAGATAGGAGGAAAGGAGAAAAAAAGAGAGAAAAAAAATAATACTAAAAATAAGAAAGAAGTCAAGCGACATTAAATTTAAGAGTGCGATCGCTACGGACCATACGGAGTGTATGGATATCTCCGGGGAGTGATACGCATCAAGCGTGGAAGCTACTGTACCGAGTAGGTGTTTGCAGGGAAGTGCGTGGTAAAGTAAAAGTTACTATGTAACTACACTATGTATGTATTGGGAAATTACATTGTAAATCCCAAAACATGTTGGAGCCAGAGCAAAGAAGCACATGGCAGGGACTGTGCCAAAATAAGCGCAATGTGAACTACAAGTAAAACCAGTCTAGCAACGGACAAGGCCATACGAAATTGCAAGCAAAGCCGCCAAAGTGTAACTTTGTCTCAGTACTACTGTATGATGTATGTAGGGCGCGCTGGAGCTCGTGCTCATACGTGGTATGCAATGTACAGAGTACAGAGGAGATGCTAGTGTGCTTGAAATGTGTATCGTTTGTCTGGATGTGGATGACGGCGTACAAATACTACATCTGTTTAAAGTAGACACGGATAATGCAGTCCCATTGCCACCCTCGCTTAGAAGCCTCCACGACAAAGAAAGGGCGGGTAGGACAGACGGTGTGTTTTGGCGGTGGGGAGATGCAGCAAGTCAGTATCTCCTAGTACCTCGCCGATTCGGTGCCCCAATATCGCCTTTTGTCCGTCCGTGTCCTTGCCTTTCGAGCAGACGGGTTGCGTCAGCCGCCATGTTCCAGCCAAGACCTTATGCCACTAAGAATCCGAGGAGATGAAGGGCATTCAGCCTTTTGATGATGTTGGCGTGTTGGTGATGATTTTTATTTGCTGCAAAAAACCTCAAAATACACCGAATGCAGCGGAATAGCCAGTTCTGATACACCATTTCGGAGAATTCAAAAGCCTGCTAGGCACGTCGAGCAAGCGCCTGTCTGCATGGAGTATGAGCAGTACATGAAACAGCAGAGTACCTGGGATAGGAACGAAAAGCAACAGGTCATATATGTTGTAATAGTCAAGAGAGAATTCTACAAAATAAAATCCTAAAAATCAAAACAACGGTTCAAATGTCAAATATCGAATAGAAAGAAAACGTAAACAGCAATGCCAGAAAGGAGAGAAAGACTTGACTCCGCAGAAGCGCAGGACAGTGACGGCCTGCTACTCGGGCCTTGTGGTCTATTGTCGCATTCACCGTTAATGTCGTAGTATCCAAGGCCAGGCCACGTCTGAGACAACACAAGTCCCGGGCCTGTCTGGCCTGTCCCATATTTGGCGTTGCATCTGTTGAGCTGCGAGGTCTTTTCATGTTATCTCTCGGTTAAATCGTTTTCTCGTGAATTCTACGTGCGTCATTTATAATTTTACCGCATGGCATTAACAGCTCCTTTCAACGTTTCCAACGGAACCTGATCTGCATGGCGGTTGGTATTCATACAATAGTTTAGTCGGCGACCAAGACGAATAAAACACAGACAGCTTCACAACAGTAGCAACCCACGAAAAAGGGGGGGCCGGCAAGAGGAAAAAGAGAATCAGCAACCCGCCATTCCGGAGCTTGCACTTTTGTAAGATACTCTACCGTACAGTACATGGGTGGACTGGAGACAAACCCGTTGGAAACTTTCAATACGAAATTGACTTTATTCCAAGTTCGACACATGGGGCCTGTGTTTTTGAGCTTGTCAAAGTGATCGGCTCTCTCCAAGACCCTAAAAGGCTCTGACGCTTGGATCGCCGCGTGTTTGCTTCGTCTGATATTGCTACGACGTGAAACGATGGGGACAAGGGTCGGGTAGATTTACCCAGCAACGCCATAACGCTTTGTCGAGAGATTCATGAGATGCCACCGAAGAGCTTGAACGAAATTTCGACAGAACCAAAATAAGAGCAAAATAACGGAGTGGTGATCGTCCATGCTATTTTGCATACGGAGTAGTGCGACTCGCTGTGATTAATCTGTCTGAAGCTGGCCGGCCGCGATAGGCTAGGACTACTTACGGAGTAGGAGGAGGAGGCGGGGAGACCAGTGGGCGCAAGGATGCGGCCACATGGCAAAAGAGGGTCGGGCAAAACCAGGAAATGAAAGCCTGTCGTTGTTGCAGAGTAGCTTCGGTGAGAATGATGGCAGTTTGCAAACAAGCTGTGGGCGATGTCGAATTGCGGCTCGTACAGAGCACGCTGTAGTGCTTTTAGTTAGTCAGGTTCGCTTATTCACATGTACCTTCCGTTTGCACGAAACTTGACATGCAACCGCGGAAAGTCCCGGCCGGGGTTGCCGTGTGGTTCTAACTCGTGGCCGGTACGACTTGTGAGGAAGGTACGCCCATTGGGAAAAGGAGCAATGGAACAAGGATGCTGTCTAGACGGAATAAATAAACTGGTAGAACAAACTCTATATTTTACCAAATGATACTGACAGCATACATACAGTACACATAGTACAGAGTGTATATTAGCCCAAGGCCCCGTAGGCTCCGCGACCAGGAACAAAAGCCAAAGTGGAAAGTGCAGGTGGAAAATGAAAGAGGGCAGAGGAAAGAGCAAAGGCCAACTGTGGAGACGTTTTCTCAACAGAATAATAAAAGGAAAAAGGGAGGGAAAAAAACGACGGAAAGAGCGAGGCACCGGGCACCAGAAAAGAAGGTTAAAAGAGAAGGAAAGGAAAAAAAAAGTACTATGTAGTGGAACGCGTTCTACTCAATCTTTAGTATCTTATCACTGTGAGTATCACATACATAAAGTAGGATGCAATGAAAGTGATAAACTCTCCCTCATAAAGATGGCGAGCGGCCGTGCACTAAGATGAACCGGCGCGAGCAGCTAGTGTGCAGGGGGACACTTTCTCTATTTGGAGTAATAAGACGCCGTCTTCTGAACAAAGAAAGAGGGAATCCTTGATACTTGCGGTCTGTACGAGTGAGTAAGAGCGATGGGTAAAGTGGAGAAGTAGGGAGCAGCATCGAGGAAGGAGCGGTATACATAGTAGCTAAGCCATAAAACCGCCAAACCACGTCAATAAAGCAAAAGCAATACATGCGCAACGACAAGTAAAATGCCAGAAATCGACAGCCTTTCTCTTCCCTTCTAATTTTGAAATGCAAGCATATGCAGCCGCCCATCATTATCTCGACCTAGTATAGAGCATTTATTAGTCGACCTGGCGGCCCTGGCATTGTCGGCAACCGCCCCGAATGTCCACTCAGAACCAAACTGTTGGGGGTTTTGGGACAGTTTTTCTCGGGCAGGAAGCTACCTGCCACTTGCCAAATGGAGTTCGTACCGTAATATGCCTGCAAGTAGATAGTACATAATACATGTAAGTTAATGCTGTAAGCTCCTTCCTCATAGGGTCTGTATGAATTACGCCATGAAGAAATATAACAAGTAAACTGTGACGTTGGCTCCTTCCACTTTGAAAGAAAAAGCGTTCAGACAAGACTACTTTGTGTGTACTTCAAATTAGTGGTTGCCTGCCAAACCTTTTCGGTGAGCGCCTACTTCCATCGGTGGCTTGGAAATGAATTGGGTATACTCTGTAAAATACGTACGTTTTCTTTTCTTAAACAAGGAAACTTCTACTGTGCCTTCTGCGTCTTCCTTGCATGCGCTGTACATGGCAAGATACCTCGTGTATGTATGGCGATGGAGTACATGTAACGGCTCCTTGCTAGCTGGCCAAAAGCAGCTCGTCAGCCGACGCAGCCGCTGCCACCTAGTGGCTGCTCGCAAGCTGTACAGTGCTGTGCTGTGCTGTACCTTTCAGGAAAGGGGTCGTCAAGAAACATGTAAGTCATGTACCTCTGTACCTTTTGTCTGCAACTTTGTCGCCCATCGCACCTTCTTTGCACCGGTGGCACTTCTTGCATTTTAAGTGAGTAGTGATTTTAGACACATATCTTACATACAGAAGGAGCGATGGCAACTGGCCAGACGCACCTTCCACTTAACTGAATATGCATGCCCCTAAATAAACGTACAGAGATAATAAGCGCTGCCTCTCCCATCTTATCGAATGGCGGTGTCATCGTGACCGTCTTGCTCACCCATCTTCATCTCCACTCACAAACTCCTTGTCATCTCGCCACGCTTGCCGATGCCACCAGCGCCCCTTGACCGCACCGCCAACCGTTTTGCCACGGAGGCAGCACCGAGACACAAAATACCATCGGTCAACAGGCGGTAGACAACCGCCGGTTCTTTTCCCTCCTTTTTTCTCCTCTTTTTCCCTTTTCCCTTCTTCCTTCTTCCTTTTTCCATCTTCCCCTTCCCCCTTGTTCCTCTTCTAAAGCTGGTCTTTTTGTGTTCGAATTCCAAGTCTCAAGCTTGCCGCACTCTGGCTCTTCAACTTTGCTATAATACAAAGCACCATGTAAAGACACGGAAGAAACGGACCACCACAACGCCGCATCAACCCCCTTTGTCTTTCCGGAGATCAACTTCCATCCTGTCCTTCATCTTAAGTCCCCTCATCCGCCGACGGACATGACGTTGCAAAGAGGCTCTCTTTCGGGCATGCGTCCGTTTGTTTGACCTGGCCCCAGTGCAAAACTAGAGGACTTCAGACGTCAAAGCGAGCCCTGTCTTTGAGTGCGGTGTAGAGATATGGCTCGTATGCACAGAATGGAGCATGGTCAAAGCCGGCATGTACTACAAATGTAGCTTGACATGGGAGCTGGAGCAGGGGGCAAGCACGAAAGATGCACTCGTCGACTCTGGACTCGTGGCTTGTCTCTTCCTTCAGATACTGGGATGTCTGATACCACATACAGTCCATACAGAGGGCATTTACAGACCGTAATACTGACGTACTATGTATATATTCTCGTCTCTCTCTAGGGCAACCACGCTGGCACCAGCGGGACTCTGCCCTTGCAAGTGCCATACAAATACCCTCCCTCCCTCTATTGTTCTGCTTTTCGACACCCCCCCCTCCACTACAATGTGGTCAAATCGTCTCCCCCAATACCTGGCCGACAATGCCCTGCATTAAAGTTTTTTTGTCTTTCTTGTCTTTTGCTCTTTTTTCTTTGGTCTGTCTGTCTTAGCTGCTTTTCTATTGTCCTTTTGCAAGTGCTGCTATCCAAGGCTTCTTTCCTGTCATCTAACTGCAGTACGATGTACAGACAGTTCTATCCGTCTCCGCACCTCGATAGTTGTGTCTTTTTCTTCACTCTTTGTACTTTGCGGTTATTGCTTTATATGCTGTTCTTCTCACTTCTCTGTGTCTTTGCCGTGTACTTTTTCTTCGTGTTTTCCTTCGTCTCATTGTTTTATTTTCCTTTCTTTCAAAACAAAACCCTGGTCGCATTGCCAGCGGTCTATTCGCAGGCATTACCTTGCTTGCGTCTCTTCACTTTTCTCACTTTCAGCCCGTCTAGTCCACCCTTCCCTCTTGCCACTACCAAGGGGCGTGTCTAGGACGCTATGGGAATCAGACAGTAGAGACTTTCCACTTGATGGTTCACACTAGCTACAATCCGAATACATAGTGTAACCTGCATGCCCTATTTTGCCATTGCTTCTTCTACTATAATGTCATGTTTACTCCAGTGTTACCCCCATTCTCGGTTTCCACTAGCATCCTATCCTTGAAAATGCCAGGCGTTTCCTTTCCCATGCGGTCCATACAGAGTAGTAGCGCAAGACATCGGGTAACATGCACCTCTGTATTATAGAGTACAGTGCAGTCCGGTGCGGTATCATCTCATGCGAGATACATAGCTCCAGAGCATGGACCGTCTCGTGTATATCAAACCCTTGACTATGGTGCAAATCATGTACATCTTGACTTGCCCATCCTGGCCATTATGCACATCATGCTGATGAAGCAGTGCTTATGCCGAACGGTATTTCTGTCGTCTGTAGCTGCCTGGGCTAGCTTGACGTACAGCACTTCAACAAAGCCAAGCTTATGCACATGTGGAGATATGGATGAGAGACAGAAGGCAAAAGACGGCCAGCACCACAGTACTGGCAGCAATCCCGACGTCCAACGGTGCACGGCATCCCACCATGATGTAAGAGCCAGGGCTCAGAAAAGAAAAAAAGGCAGTCAAGGAAAATAAGGCCGCGGCTTCTGATTCCCGATCGCCAACTAGCTTCGCTAATGTACCAAGTCCGAAGAAGCACAGAGAGGCTGCACAACTGCAAAAACCAACCTAGGAAGATGCACAACGTATCTGGCAAGCAAGGCCGTTATCAAATTGTATTTGCTGACTGGCCAGACCATGGCCAAGCTCGCCTGGCCACTGCCGACCTCCGACATGCGAAACACGTACACATACAAAGCCACGCGGAGTGCAGTCAAGCATTGTTCCTTGTCATCGCTGCATCTTGACTGGTCATGGCCAACCCCTTTTAGGTGAGGTTGGCTTCTCAGGATGAAGCTGTCTTTGCATGGGACAGTATTCCTGTTACACGCCATGGTTGAAGCCAGCACGTTGAAACCTTGCGGAGAATTTGCACACTCCATTGAGAGACTTCAGAGGATATGAGACTACAAGACTTGAGACTCTCTCTTCCTGTGTGACACCCTCCAGTCTGGCCAATACAGGCACAGGCTGGGTGATCACCGGGCGTATAGCAGGGATGGTGTTGAAAAGCATGGCCAAGCCACAAGAAGTAATCAACCTCAACGGCTGTGGAGGGGGGAGAGCATGGCAGGGTGGGATAAGAGACCTTGCTCAGCCAGGGACTGTAGATCGGCTATCGAAATATACCAAGGGGCAAGCTACGCTACGACTCTGTACTATGTACAATGTAAGCTGGCCTGGCAAGTGTGGACTATCATGGTGTGGTTGATTCTCACCATCCACACTCGTACAAAAGTCAAAAACATGGTCTTTGTTTCTTGATGGCTTCCACACACTTGTGCATAAGAGTCTTCGGCGTGGAATACAAAATACTGCAGGACTGCATGTTGCAAGGTATGTACAGGGAAAATGCTCCAAGCTCCAAGCTCAGAACTCAGATCCCCCGCTAATGCCGGCTACCTCGCCTTCCACCTCTTTTTCCGTCTCTCAGACATATGCAATGCATGCTATGCGATATCTGATCAAAAAAAAACTTCAAAAAAAACTCAACGGCTTTACTACCAGTTTTCTAGCTACAAGAATCAAAGTTATCGCATGTCGTTGTTGTCGTTGTTCTAAGAATACAAAAGATAAAAAAGACCCCCATCCAAGACATTTCTTTTTTCCACCCCCCCCCCCCCCCCCAGTCTTCATGCATATGGATTTTATCCTATTTATCTCCAATATTTTACCTTTTAGCTATACCTGTCGTTCTTCTTGAATTTTCCCACCCTTCTTCAACATCATGTAGCTCACTATCATTCATGGCCATTGCCCATGCGAAGACCAGCAATCAGCACCCCCCCCTTGTCAAATGCCCCGTTGACTTTTCAAGTCGCACAACCTCCGTGGGCCAGCCATCAACAGACCACCACCAACACCAAACCTAATCCTTTCTTGAACTACCATCTACTATTGATTTAATACCCTACACCACCCACCCACTTCACCTCCACCGTCACAACAGCGTCAGATCGTGGACGAAAAGCAAGCGAGATATTTGGGGCTTTAAGACTTTAAGCAGTCATAAAAATACGCGGAAAACTTACAGCAGATGGAAAATAACACAGACACACGCCTTATACAGCACAAACTCAAAACACACCCCCCAAAAAGTTAAAGACCAAGGGGACAAGTCCCACACACACCTCTCCAACACAAGAGTTACGAGCCGCCACCCGTCTCTCCGTTAAACGTCTGTCTTGGATCATCAGCTGTCTCTTCCATTAATACTTTACCTCTGTCTACCCTCTTGTGCTTTCGAGGGTTGTTTTTGCCTTTGGCTTTGGCTTTGCTGTTACTACTGTTGGCTTCTCCTCTCTGCTCACTTCTATACGCTCGAAGTGCTGCCTCTGTCCGCCTCGTCCCCCAACCTATCCGGTTCTGCAGCAGGCAAATTTGAGAACTGTCGTCGACGTCCTGCAGCTGCCCGTCGTCTCCCAGCATTGACGAATACAACGGCATCTCAAATCACTCTTACCCCTGGCTGTCTTGATTATAGAGCAGAACGCAGGAAGCAGAAAGCAGATATCAACTGCCACCTCTACCCTAACGGCACATCATTCGCATATCAAATACCACCTCGGGCAGTCATATAGATATCCTCTATTTATACTTTAATCTCTCGGGCTTCACTTTCAACCATACGTTCCAACCTTTCAACTATCCCCTCAACCCTCAACCTTGCTTTTCAAAATAGCAAATCCACTGAGGCGGTCAACCACCTCGGCAATCTTCTTCGGACTCCAAGCTTTGTCCATGTACCAGGGGATAGGTCATATTCTCTCTGACCTAGCTCAAGAGCCCAGAAAGAGCACATAGCTCCCTGACTGGAGTCTGGATTCTTATTGTTGTTTCGCTTTTCCTTATTTTTCTTTTACTCTTCTTTACTACCCCTTTCCCTCATCCTCTGCTCTTGTGCCGTTTTTTTTTTTGCTTCCATACCTTTAATGGCTTGATAAGTAAACGACAATCTTGCCTCTCTATTCGCTGCTCTTGTCATATACCACTGGTGTGCTGGCTCCCAGGTTCCTTTCTCGCATACAGCCTATACAACAAGCACTCCCAAGGGGTCGTTCTATTTAGGACGAAGCTCCTTCTCTCCCCGAAGCCGCCCACATCCAATCGAGTTCTTGCTCGTCTGGTTGCTCTGTATCCCTCGCTTTCGCCTGCCAGGATAATAAACCCTTTTCGCCTCTTCTTCCCCCATCCCGCAGCCTCTCCTCCATACAATCAACATCCAGTACGAGCTTTTTTCCCGCACCAAGCCTTGCTGATTCTTTTGCTGCCAGACTCATCAACACTCTTTGCTATTGCACATATACAAATCGAGAAGGGCTTGTCTAGTGTGGTAGATCGCGCAGCACCCTTGAGCATTTCACTCTTGATCCATGCAGCCAAACACACAAAATCAGCACACGCATATATACACCTATCCCGATATACACCACCAGCACCCCTCGCCTGGCCACCGCCGTGACGTGTCGGAAACTGCACGCTATTCAGTAGACCTGGCCTGGGCACGAGCAGAGTCGGAGAGGGCCTCAAGATTGAAGGCCTACCCCTCTCCGCCCATGTCAGGGTCTCCTCCTCCTCCACCGAAATCATCTTACGAGACTGGTGATCGAGGTCAAGATAGCTACCGCACGAGCTATGATCTGTACCAAAGAAGCGCACACAACGCGTCACCCCACGGCTCTGATATGAGGCTCCAATCTATGGGGCCAAGCTCCCAGCCATACGCGCAACAGCAACATCAGCAGCAGCAGCAGCATCAGCAGCAACACCACCACCACCACCAGGCTCTGCAGCACCAGCACTCCATGGGCAGCCTCTCACAACAATATGCCTCGGAATCGCAAGACAGATTGCCACATCCCTCATATATGCGACCCGAAGACCGCCAAATTCCCTCGTCAATGCATCAGATAGGCTCTTATCCTCCACCGTCGCACATGCAGCAAGGGCAGCCTATGTCTGGATATGCGCCGTATCTACCGACGCTACCCGGCCCGTCATCTATGCAGCAAGGCTATCCAGTCTCTCCGCACAATTCCATGCCAGTACAGATCCCATCTCCAGTCGCAGGCCCGGCTGGGGGCGCCGAAGCTGTTCCGCCATATGCTTTTCCGAAAACCCAGCGAAAGACCAAGGGGCACGTTGCGTCGGCGTGTGTGCCATGCAAGCGTGCACATTTACGGTATGCACCCACCCATGTAGATATTTCTGCGATTTTGCGAGCTTCGAGAAGTTGCGGCAGCTTCTTCTCTAGGGTCGTTGCTGGAAATTGAGGTTACTCGAAGCCTACTTACTTTATAGTCTCGATTGATGCTGACTTTTTCCTCTTGTGTTTAGGTGCGATGGTGAGTAATATCCAATGCCGATACGGTGTTCCATGTGTATAGTCTTTCAAACAACATCGCCTCGTGCTGGTGGGCGGCACAAGAGCATGGATCAGGGAGGGAGAGAAAAGAAAAAAGGGGGGGAAGCTACGAATTCTGGCGAAATTTGATTGCCATGACCGCAACTAACAGTACCTATAGCACAACGGCCATGCTCTAGATGCCTGAGCAACGGCAAAGAAGATGCATGCATCGATGTGCAGCACAAGAAAAGAGGTCGGCCAAGGCTTCGCGAAGAGAGAGATCTGAGGTACGAACTATCCGGACGTGAGAGTTCAGGTGGCCATTCAGCCGAGCCGTCAATGCGAAAACCGGCCCCGACTTTGTATGGGCCACCATCCGCGCCCACTGACCCAGGGTATGGTGTTTCTTCAGCACGAGCAGCCCCATCTCGTATCTGGCATGGAGCTACCGGACTAGAGATCCCAATATGCTAACCTGTGTCGCTGCAGATTCATCGAGCGCGGCTCCGTGTCTGACGCCAATGCCTATCCCGCCCCGTTGTCGATCTCGACTCGTACACTCGAACCAATGGTATTCCTCACCACCGACCTTGAGCTAGCAAAAGCATCAAACTCGTTTCTGGATGCGATCGGACGTCAATTCGTCAAGGGAATGAGCCTTTTGGACATTATCTCCCCCATGGAGCGCGAACGGGTTGTCACACTTCAGCGGCAAATGCAAGACGAACGCCAGAGAAGGGATTCCCAATATCTGCCGCCTATATTCGTCAAGCACGACGAGGAACGAGTTATCCAGTCGTTGGGCATGTCAGCCGAGGACCTCAGCCGCTATTCTCTCGATTGGCAAGAGTATCTCACCTTTAGCTCGACGGACGGCCAGCAGCGCGCGTACCCTGTCCGACTGGGCCTTGCGAAGCAGGATTCAATCTATTTTATCGTTTTGCTGCTGCACGTAGCAGTGCGCCCAATTGCCCACGGCCACCCTACGCCCTCGCCTCATTCGCGCGACATGACATACCCCTACCAGGCTATGCACCACCAGCAACAACAACAGCAGCAGCAGCAGCAGAACCCCGTATATTCGCACCCGACCCCTGTGTCAGCAACGTTTGACATGAATCGCCCGCGAATGTCGAGCGACGCTTCGGTCCTGCCTCACCGCCCTACACCTCCTGGCCCTTCGCCGATGATACCCGGTATGAGCCCAGGCATGTCGTCCTCATACGGCCCTTCGCCTGGCCGCTCCGACTTTTCAGCACCTGCAGCAGCCCCAGCTTACCAGACCCCAAGAAGTGAGCTCGCATCTGGACCCCTGGCACACCGGCAGCCGCAGCAAGTCGGAATCAGCAGCAGCTACCAGCTCCCTCCGATTAGAAACCATCCGGAACCAAGGCCAATGGACGGATCTACGGGCCCGCGGGACGACAAGTCGCGTGTTGACATTGGCGGGCTGATTGACCAGCCAGACGCACCCAACCGGATGCGCTAGGCAGCAAAGCACGCTTGATGGTCAGGCTCTATACCATTGCTGGGTAAGGCTACTCGATATGTCCATCACGGCACAGCGAGCTCTCTGTATCGTTGATCAGCTTGTCCGATTTATTTCTTGCTGTCTATAGCCCTATATATGACGGCCCACTTCATCTACAAAGCAGTCATTTTGTTGTTTTGGGTGTTACTTGTGAACCATTACTATATTTCTATTTTTATCAAGTCTCTATCCTGTCTATTTTCTTCCTTCTCTTCTTTTTCTCTTTTTTTTTCTCTCCGTATTATTTGTATTCCTCCTTTTGTGCTCTATATTTCTCTACTGTCATTTCTACCATATTGTTCACTCCTAGTTCTTCATCGGCGCGCGCGCAATTTGCATTCAAAAGGGGAAAAGGGGCCAATTGCCAGTTCGTCTTTCTTTGATTTTAATTTTATTTCATGCTCGATAGCTTCCATACGCATCTGTTTACGTCTGCCTATTTCACTTGGATATTTGTTTATTTTCGTCTTTTATGTTCTCGTCTTGTTTGACTGGACAACGTCATATGTCGCATCTGGGGCCATTCTGCTGTTTCATGATCTTCCTTCTCTTCTCGCCCAGGCAGAGGCGGGAGAGACAACGCAGAGAGCAAAAAGTAAAAAGCATAGGGACTCCATTCAGAATATAGACTCTTTTATCTGCTAATTTTGGTTTCGGTGGTCTGTATTTCATTGTAGGTTTCCCAAATATACGATCATATTCCTACAGTTTCCGGTTTTGATAAAATGAATGCATTGACTTACCTCGGCCATTTGTTCTTATATTCTATGTTTTCTATTTTCACTGTGCTAATGCGTCACCATATACCCAATACTCTAATAGTCGTGGGGCCGTAGATTAGCTATAATTCTTAACTATAGTGTGGCTTGATATTTGTTACCGTGCTCTTTTTCGATACATATAATTCCAAATAAAAGCGTGTATTTCGTTATATAGCAGGGCGATTGATATATGTACAATAGAGTATGAGGAAGTAAGAGGGCATTTGTGTGTGGTCACAAATACACAGGATAGAGAAGAAAGCCACTACTTCTTCATGCCGAAAATGTTGCGCTTCTTCTTTTCCTTCTCGACCTTTTGAAGCTTGCCTTCTGCCTTGTGGTCTGCAGCAGCAGCAGGCGGTGGTGCACTGGCAGCAGGACCGTCGTTCAGCGACATCTGGCCTAGCTGCTTGGTTGGTAGCCGTTGACCACCAGGGGCTCCGGTACTCGTCCCCACGGCTGGTCGGGGCCGTCCTCCAATACCCGGGCCACCTCCAGTGGCCATCGGCTGTACCTGCTGTGGTAGTGGCTTGGGTGCCTCGCGCTCAAAGAGATGTGCTGGCGCCTTGGGCTTTGGCCGTGCAAGAGGGAGGTCGAGCTGGCGCACCTCAGCTGACAAATCGCCGACCTGCCGGCAGAACAGGTGGGGGGTCAGCATGTGACTTGTTGAGAGAATGACGTCCTTGTTGTACTTGGCCGAAGCTTCATAGCATGCGCGGGACTCAGAATATGTGGCACCACCCGCCATGAAAACAAAAATGCGCTGGCGGTTGTCGACTACGCGGCGGTTGTCCGATGCCCAGCGCGGCTGAGCTGCACGAAGCGAGCTTTGTCCCATCATGGCATCTTCATTGGGGTCAAGTGGTGGGTTGACGTAGGGGAAAGTGGTCTGGTCCAGTTGGCCGCGACAGAGGTTGTCGAGCATGGTGCGCAGTGACGGCTCGAACCGGGAAAGGAAAAAGCCGTCTTCTGCTGGCTGCGCGCGCGGATCCGGGGGAAATAGAGGCTGTGTTGGTGGGACGGGCTCTTTCAGCGCACGAACAGGACGGCCGCCCAGCAGCTCCAAGTTTACAATTGTGTCAAACAAGGGCTTGGGCAGATTTGAGTGCGACAGGAGCCTGTTGATATCCTCAGGGATGACGCCGTTGCGGAACAAGAGGTAGATCATGATAAGCCGCAGGCGGTCCTCGCTCACAACGGCGTCGTCGTCGAGGAGACGCGCTACCTCCTCGAGCACATTACGCGGCTTGCGGGCGTCCTCGTCCAGTCCTGTAGCCATTGTCTGTTCTGCAGCTGCGACATCCGGCAGCTTGTTCTTGTCAAACTTATCCATGCAGTTCTGCGCCATAGTTAAATGAAGCGAGTATGCCTCCTTCATTGCTTGGAACTGTGGCAGGCCGGCCATCATATCCTTGATGGTGTTAATGCTGGTGCCGTTGGCGCTGTCGTTTGTGAAATGGGAGTTTTGGTCGAGAAACTTTTGGAAGTCGGAAGAGAGCTTCTGGATGGTGTCCTTCATATGCCGGTGGCGGTTGTCGACCCAGACGGTGTCCTTCTCCTGCAACTCCATGTCCTTTTCCTCCTCACCGGGCTCTCCTGCATTGCTGACCATGTGAAACGTTGTCTTGTCGCCATCCTTAATAGGCAAGCAGTCGTGCGCCATGGCCTGGTAGGTGAATTCGTGGAGTAGCGGGGCCATTAGGTCCATTGAGCGGTCTGTGATGATAAGCACACTGCCGGGTCGTGCAGACTGTGGCGGAAAGTTCCTGTCCCATCTGGCGTATTCGTCGAGCTGGTCTTGCACAAAGCGGGCTAGGTGTGTGCACAGTACACTGGCCTCGTGTGTGGCGTTCCTAGGACGATAGTATCGTACCTTTGGATATTCGCCTGTGGAAATGCATACACTCGCAATCTACCCCGTCAGCGTATATTCGGTCGAGGACTAATGTGAAAATTAGAATGAGAACACACCTTTTGTGCAAGGAGACCCATATGCTGCCGCACAAAGTCGTTGCAGTCCGGGTGGAATAGGATGGGAAAGCTCCATGGGTCGCGGAATGTGATAAGGTGTGATTCGCGAGGGAAGAAGTCGATAGAGAGGTTCTCGAAGCTGGCAATCTGCTGTCGTGCGGCAGGCGTGTTGTCGATGCGCTGGCGGAGTTTTGGATCTATGACGCTCGTCCACACCAAAAAGGCCTGACGATATCGCCGGCGATCCAGATCAGCCAGGAGACAGTCTACAATGTGTGGTTGTGGTGAGAGAATGTAGACTGCATCCATGGTCGGGTTCATCTCGCGGCGCTCCTCAATGAGCTCGATGTCTAAGGATAATGTCAGGATGCATCCAGTCCAGTAGCAAGCTTCGTGGCAGGCCTTTATATCTAGGGTATGACTTGGGAGGAAACAGGAGAGGCGTACTCGAAATGCATTTGTTGAGGATGTCATCTTCCTTGACAACGTTGTAGATGATCTTCTTGCTGGTTTCGTCGAGAACTAGTACTTTCCACTGCAATAGACCGAGTTAGCGAGCTGCCGGTATCGATTCGGACTGGGTCGGCTTACGTCTTTCCCGGTGATGTTGACAATCGTTCTGATGATAACTACATTGTGGGACGTAACGTCAGCATGGTCCTAGCAGCACAGAAGTGCACATGTGCACATAGGCACAAGGGCACAAAGGCACGAATACAGAGATAAACAAGTACACCAGAAAACATGCGCAAACGCCCAGGCCTCGGCTTGGCTTGGCTGGCTCGCTGGCTGGCTGGCTGGCACACCACAAACGGCCATGACGTACCTTGCTCCTGTGTTTCGATAATGGAGAAGCCCATCTTGGGCGCTTGGGCGCGGCGGCGCGGTTAACGGCTGGGATGTAGTTCGGAGGCCCGTACACAGGATCGGGAAACTGGGAGACCGGCAGAGAGAGCTGTCGAAAAGGAGGTCGGCGCGAGGCCAGGTGAAAGTCGGGGCGGATGGGAGCGGCGCGAGTGGTGCGGCGAGGGAGTTGAAGATGACGAGGATGACGGCGATGACGGCGAAGGTGTTCTCGAACCAAGAAATGAAGCTAGCGGCGGAGGCGGTGAGGCTGATTTGGAGAAAAGGAGAAGCGAGCGTAAACAGCAGTGGTGACTTTGATCGAGTTGGCAGCACAGAAAGCACAGAAAACACAGAAAGCACAGAAAAGCAGCGCAAACGTGAGGAGGAAGGCTGAGTTGAAGGCTCTCTCCGTGAGACGGTTTCAGGAGTGGTCGATGGAGACGGCTGTGCAGAAGGGGGGCAGGTGTCGCGGGAAGGAGGGGGGACGGAAACCGGAAGGCGCAACTGGCAGAGGGCAATGCGCAGCAAAGGCAGGAGCAATCCTGGCTTTAAGGTTGTAGCGGGGCAAGCTATGGTGGGGAAGGGGCTTAATGCGCACAAACGAGGCACTGTGCATGACAGTGTGCCCCAACAGTACATGTGACATGTTGTGAAGCTGCCCGTTGAAGAAGGAGAAGATCAGGCCAGCCAATAGGAATCCAAGGTGGCTTATACAACGGTGAGCAGTTGAGGCTGTCAGATGAAGCTATACAGTGTTTAGACAGTGTGTGGATTAGCATCGTGAGCTCGTCGTCATGCATTGATAAGTAGTCGTCTTGCCAAGGGAATGGTACAAAGTATTTTAATGCCACTTATAATCGTATATCGACGGGTATTTTCAGGTCGGCTATTAATAGGATTACTTGAGAAATCACAAAATGAAACAGGAAACAAATAAACAAAACAAAAATGAAACAAAATGTAGACTTACAAAATAATGAAAATAATAGGAAATAAGAAGAAAAAAATAAATAACCAGAATGAAACAAAATAACAAAAATTGACAAAATATAAAACAACATCTGATATCTACTAAATCAAACATGAAAGCGCTGATCGCATGCTGTACTTGTTGTGCGGTTCCTCAAGCTTAACCGCACTATGTATAACCAATGAACTGAGAGTGCAAGTGTACAAATGCACCAAATGGAATCAAATCGCAAAAATAAATCCACGAGGACAGGACCGTGGGCGCATTATGCCACAGTGTCTTGCCCATCATCTCACCAGTTTTTAAGAATTGGCATTCCGCTCTTCCGCCTCGGCCACCGCACGGTTCCAGTTGTAGCCGTATAGATACGTGAACTCGGCGACAGTGACCCTGAATTGTTAGCACTTGATGCAGAAGGTAGTATTGAGGGGCGGGAAGAAGACACTAAAAGAAAAAAAGAATACTCACAAGAAAAGACCAATGGTGACACCGAACCAGAGACCGGGCAGTCTCCAGTCCATGCCAAAGGCAGTGCCGAACGAGATGGGCAGAGCCACGACGTAGTAGGCAGCAAGGTTGGCATAGCTGCCAATCTCCTGACGGCCGACACCACGCAGAAGGGCACTGGCTACAGCCGATGTGCCGTCAAAGACCTGCATAAAGGCGCAAATGGGGATGGCCTGGGCAACCATATCAATGACCTCGACATCGTCGGTGAAGAGGATGGGGATCTGGTAGCGGAAAAAGTAGACGATGAAGAAGTTGAAGAGACCGATAAATAAGCCCATGTATGTGGCCTGTTGGTTAGTATGAATAAAGACAAATGAGACGGCAAACCAATGAGACGAGAAGACATATAAGTCAAGATGACAAAAGGACAAAAAGACAAATAACAGACAAATATAAGAAAATAAGAACTCACCACTTGGGCGCAGATGCGCGCGGCTTCGGGCAGCTTGGCTCCAATGAGATTGGCCACACGCGTGGACGCGGCAATGGACATTGGAAAGGGGATCTGGTATGTGGTCGAAGTCAAGGTCACGAGGATGCTCTGTGCAGCCAGCTCGCTGGTGCCGAACCGGCCGGCAGCCAGCGTGAGAATCTCAAAGGCAAAGAACTCGGCCTCGATCATGATCATGCCAGGCAGCGCCAGCCTGATCATGGGGCCCCAGTTGGAGAAAATGCGCGGCGAGAAGCCGCCCCAGCATTCGGAGCCGTCGATAAAGTAGACGTAGAGGAACAGCAGCAAAGGCATCAGCCACTGGGTAATGACGGCACTGATGGGGGCGCCGATGAAGCCGAACTCCAGCTTCCAGACGAGAAGCCAGTTCAGAAAGACGTTGAAAGGCGCAGCAATCATGAGGACATAGGTGTTTGCGGTGAACAGGCCCTGGGCTTGCATATAGCGCTTGGAGCACTCAAACACGGCGCTCGCGGGCATGCTGAAGACCAGGATGCGCAGGTAGAGACCGCCGAGAACTGCAGTCTCGTGCTCCGGGACGAGGTGGGACAGGATCTGCTCGGCGAACAACCAGATAGTGGCCAGCGGGATACACAGGAGGAGAAGGAAGCAGCACATGCGCTGCAGCTGCAGACCAACGAGTGTTCTGTGGCCGGAGCCGTAGGCCTGCGAGCAGAGGGTGTCCAGGCAAGTGGCCAAGCCTTGGCTGGGTGCGTAAAAGGTGATGCTGGCGGTCATGGTGGCGACTGCCATGTTAGTTTGATTATTTCACTGCAGCGATGGGTTGCTTATATTTATATAAATTTGTGACTTACGACTGACAGCACCGAGCTCGGCTCTGCCGATATGGCCAACGGCAAATACCCCAGTGATGTTTATGGAGTACTGCAGCAAAAAGGTGATGATGAGAGACCGCGAGTATGTGGCAATAGTCTTGAGCTCGCGCTGCCACGTGGTGTGGATCTGGCCTGCTGCAACGGCAGCCTCCCACTGGTCGTCGATGTTGCCAGAGGGCGCATCGCCGGGCCCCGACACAGCTGAGGGAGCAAGCAGAGCAGACTGCTCCGTAGGCTCGCCATCGACAGGGTCCAGTGGCCGGCGCGGGCTGAACATGCGCTTGTACAGGTTGCCAAAGAAGCCAAGCTGGCGCGGGGCCACAATGGCCTCGGCGCCCGAGGCACTGCCGGAAGCCGCAACAACCGCGGCGACATGCTTGGGTGGCAGCAGGTAGTTGTCTCGCAGCAGACTGGCCTCTGCCTCGCGGGAGCGGATCAGCTCTTCTTTGGTGAGAGCAGGGCCGTGGCTGGGAGCAACGCCGAGAGCAGGCCGAGACGTGCCGTAGGCGATAGCGCTGGGGCGGCGGTATAGATAAGGGGAGTGTGCGTTGATATCGTAGTCGGAGTCGGCGTCGCCAAAGCCGTCGGTGTCGGTGAGAATTCCGGCTGAGTGGTACGATCCAGCCTCAATGTCGGACGGAGCAAGGTCGGCGATGTCCCGGGCAAGAACGGCCTGGGCCAATGGAGACGGGTCGGCGAGGGAGGCGGCGAACGAGGAGGCGAGGCCGGCAATGGACTCGCGGCGCGAGGAGGGCGAGCCGGTGGGAATTGGCCGCGAGGGGGCCATTGTGAGGGAGGGGGGGTTCAAAAGTCTGCAATGTAGATGATACGAGGACGAAGGCAAGGATAAGGGATGTATGCGAGGGCATGCACAGGTATCGGGCAAGCAAGATTCAGCTCACGATGAAGCAGCAGATGCGCAGGAACAGTGCTGGAAGAAGCAGAAGACAGCAGAAGTAAGAAGCAGGCCCAGCGAGAGACAACGGAAAGACGGCAAAAGGCGGCAATGGACCAAGATGTACCAAAAGCAAGACAAAAGACAAACGACACAAAAGTTGACGATGCAGGATGAGTCGAGCGGACCCTTTTTCCACTTTACGGCGGCAGAATAAGAAGCGACACAAATAACACACAGGTACTAGAAATCGAACAAATAGGAATGCAGGCACAATGCAGATAAGGCCAAGAACCGAGGACGGGCGAGAAAAAAAGCAAGGCGGAGAGCTGTTGACTCAATCGGCGGGCGAGCTACTATGTACTATTTGAGACAGAGGGTAGATGCAAGTGGGTTTGCAATGGTGATGCAGTACTACGCTGCGATAATGATAAGCAACACGGATACGGAGCTAGCTTAGACAGGCTCGGCCAACGGCAGATACCCGGTTATGTAATTCAATGACTCGGAGAGATAGCGGGGCCTGAGCGGAGTTCGGAGTAATGAGTGCAGACCTCTGATGATATTCAAAGGGAAAGAACGATATAAAAAGAAGGAGTGGGGTGGGCAGAAGCTGCAGAGATGGCCTTCAAAAGGCAAGAGCAGCATCAACCAAGAGCAGAACAGCAAAACAGCAATTGGAAGGAACGACTGGCGCTGCCCACTAATTACAGAGTAAATAGTACCAAGTTACAACTGTTCTCGGACCGCTTTGCTGGATATGGCTAATTTGTACGGAGGCCATCCACTGCGCAGCGGAGCGACAGTGCTGTGTCTTATCGCACTGGGGTTGCGCGCCCCTAAAGGCTAGACCATTGAACGGTTTTCCTAGCACGGTAATATACTCGTACAGTAGTTGATGGCTTATCGATTGTCCTTATTACCGCAGGGTATGACACGCTTGCCTATGTAAGATATATAGTACAGTCTTACTCAAATTGTCAAGGCTAGGTATCTTACGATGTGCTGGTATAGCCGGTGTCGTCTGGACCTTCCCTTTCTGTCGCTTGCTCTTTCCCTTTTGATCATGTTCTTATCTGCGTGATTTATGTTAAGTCCGCATGCAGGCGCGATACGCCACACTTAACTATTTCTTACTCAATTTGTACTCAGTTGTCTCACGAGGCAAGAGCGGCTGAGGCAATCACATCTCAGTTTACGTATCCTGAGTCGCGCGCGGTCCTTCCTGCCTCGGAAGGCTGAGGAAACGGATGACTCCGTATTTCTGCCTGTGTTTTAACTGGCTGGCTGCATTGTCACTGTTGGTCCCTAATTTTTTTTTTAGCTCCCTCGAGGCTCTCTGTTTAGACGAAAGGCTCGACGCGCTTCCCCGCTGTCTCCACTTTATGCCGTCATTGTCTCTGAATTGAAGGATGAAGCTCGCCAGCGAGCAGAAAGACGTGATCGCGCTGAGTTGGGGCGTATGTCCCTGATGTTCCTGATCTTTGGCTAGTATATACAGAGTGTTATATACTTTGCTCTGTACAGATATCTACAGACCCAACGCCAAGATGCCCTTAGAAATGCCTCGTGTCGCGTCGCGGCATCCTCACCGGCACCAGCATCATCGACAACAACAACAACAACTGCAACACCAGAAGCAGCAGCACGGCACGGCAGCGGCAGCGCGGACAGACGAAGCGGAGAATGTATACCAGTCCGACAGCTCTGGATACAGCGACGGCGAACTGACAGCGGATGACGACGACGACGACGATGACATTGGTGCCGACGGTGTCTACCATGGCGATGAGGACGACGGCTACATCTCGGCGTCGTGCGTCGACATGTGCTGTGCGCCATTCGAGGCGCTGACGATGCCAGTCGAGGTCGGCGAGCTGGGATCGTGAGTTTGATGGGCCGTTTTAGAGATTTTAGAGAACCAAAGACGGCGGCTAACCTGAATGCTAGATACGGATATGCCGGCGAGGCTGCGTTTTGGATCTGGCCGTTGTTTGGTCCTCTGCTGTTTGAAAACACAAGCAGTGATGTGAGTAACCAGCTGTCTGTCCTTTTACGTTGACGACTGACTAACCATGCAGGTGCGTGATGGCCTGGCCAACGAACGAAGTAAGAATAGAGATCTGATGCTTGGCAATCTTGACACCACTGCCCGCTGCTTCACCAATCCTAAAGCTAACAGTCAGCTTTCCTGTCGTATCTTCGCCTCTCTGTGACCATGGCCGTTGTGGCTGTGGCCATCGTGCTGTCCTTCCACCTCAAGAACCAGCCGACACCGCTCGAGCTGCGCATGGCCCGTCCCCTGGGCATCATCTTCTGGCTGCTCTCGATCCTGACCCTGTTTGTCGGGGCCGCCAACTATATCAGTGTGTCTATATCCTCCTTGGATGCGTTTCGTGTCATATCCTAACAGTGTAGAAACCGTCAACAAACACAGCCGTCGACAGGCAATAGTCCAGTCCGGATGGAAAACACAATCGGTACGTCTGCATCGTGACCACAAACTATCCTGGATCCGTGACTGACAATCTAGATCATGGGCACAGTAGCCTGCTGCATCCTGGGGTCGTGTGTGACCTTGTTGGTTGTCAATAAGATCACGGAGAATAAGACTTGATGGTGTATATGGTTTTGTTTACTTTGCTTTTCTCTGCTTTGATCCTCTTTAGTCGCCAGCGAGCGTCACTACATTTCATACCATTTCATACCATTTCATACCATTTCATATCAATGCATGCTATTTTAAATAATTGACCGCTTATATACACGAAATCCATACACGGCTTACTCTATCACGCTAAAAACAATTGCAAAATAAATCAATGAATCAACCCCTTTTTCGTACGCCCTACTCGTCCTCAGAGACCTTGCAGAAGAGCGTCTCCGGCAGAAGCACATCAAGCATGCCTTCACTGCAGCCGCCTTTTGTGCGCCGGAACTGTGTCCGGAACGCAACCGCTTGGTCATTCATCTGCTCCAGCGTTGCCGGCTGGCCGTTCCACGACAGCAGCGGCAGGTCTGCAAATGGCGGAAGACCACCACCACCTCTACCCGTTAGCGTCTCCATGAGCATCTTGGTGCCCAGGCGGATCTCGTCGTCGTCGTCACGGTCTCCCCGGGGCTCCTGGCCACTGCCCGCCTCGGCCCCATCTTCCGCTTGCGTGTCTTCATCATACTCTTCAGGCATCTTGTAGAGCTCGTTATGCACTGTGGCGAGCGCGCTTGCTGTGGCGCTGCTGGGGTAGAGCGTCCAGAGCCCGCGGGCCTGGCACAGCTCGAGTGCGTGCTCGAGCCACGACGGGTACTTTTTACTGACGCGCTTGGCAGCCATGTACTCTTTGTGCTCGGCCGGTGTCTGTGCGTGCTGAAGTTCGAGCAGCTGGGCCACAAACCGGTGCAACTCTGCCCAGCGTTCGCCCAGGAAGAGGATGGCGTTGCTGTTTGGCGACTGCCACAAGAACGACGAGGGATCGCTGCTGCTACTCGATGCAGCGGCGGCGGCGGCAGCGGCGGCCTTTTTGATGGGTAGCGGTGGTGTGAATTTAGTAGCTCCATCCAGGGCCGTGCTCGGCAGGTCCAGGCTTATTCCCAAGAGCCGCTTATCCCACTCCTGTAGCAGGGCAAGGTTTGAATAGCGGTACTCGAGCAGAGCAAATTTGATGTCTATACGAGTCAGCAACTAGGTGTGGGGTATAGGCACAATAGGTACATGGAAATAATACTCACAGTGAAAGAATTCTCGGGAGAGCTCTGTCTGGGGAGAGAGCACGAGCACGTGCGAGTTCTGCGGGTGGCTCGGCCAAAATGACTCGAGAAACCGCGTCGAGCTCTCTTCCTCGCTGACGCCGTGCCTGGGGATGCGGTGCCGCAACGACAGCTGCCGCGTCCCCGAGGCATCCTTGAATCCGGCTGGCGGCCACTGAAACGTCTCGAGATACTTATCTGTCGGCGGGTCAATCTTTTGCGGCAGCTCAATGGTGACATGGGGCACAGAGCCACCGCCAAAGTCTGCCTTGGAAAGCGACTTAAGCAGCCGGATCAGACTGCCCGACGCGCCAGGATAGGCATGGATAAGAATATCAATGCTAATCTTGTTCCAATTAGAGAGCGAGGCACTGTCCAGCTTGGCGATCCAGCCGAGCCTCTTAATGCCGTTGCGCGGTATTTGGATGAGGGCCGTCTGGCTGCTCTTGGCATATGTCTTGATGCCCGCCTGCAGGTAGTCTTCCTCTGTCTCGGTGCCGTCGATGATGATGGCTTGCGGGTGCATGTAAAATTGAATGTGTGCTGTCCGTCAGTTTGGGCTGCTTTTGAGTTCTGACACACACCAAAAATGAAAAAGAGAAGCAAAAAGCAAAAACAACTTACTCATTGCTACGTCGACACTGTTCTCCATGCGCGAGTCTGTTGATATCGATGCGTGGTCGGGCCGGGCATCTGTATAAAGTCAGTACCTCTGGCAAAGACTGCATTGTCGTCTTTGCGACGCCGACTCACCGTGGAAATATATGTTGCATGATGCATCGATGCCGTTCATCTGCTGCAGCTCGGCAAGCGTGATGGTGCTGCGGCTCATGACGACAAAGTGCACATAGCTGCGCAGCTCGGTCCCCATCTGGCAGGCGAGAGGCAGCAGCCGTGACATGCTCTTCACACTGGCAGCAGCAAACAAGACATTCTTGTTGACCAAGAAGGAGCCGCGGGTCGACAATATGCCACGCAGCGTCTCACCAAGCGAAACAAAGCGAAGCGGGCCGTCGTACATCTCTGCCACGGTGGCTGCCGCGGCCGCTGCTGGTGCTGCGTCTGGTGGAGGCGGCGCCTTCTTTGGTGGCTGTAGCGGCGAAGGCGGAGGCTGCTGCTGAACAGGCGGAAGTCCTTGCCCAGGTGGGCTGCCATAGGGCTGCTGCTGCTGCTCTCCTTGGTTGCGATAGACGGGCCGTCGATGATCGCGGACCGGGTTGTTTTTGGGTATGTTCTTGATAAAAATGTAAATGAAAAAGCCAACAGCTAGCGCGACAACCAGCCGTTTAGCAAACTTGCGCGGATGCACACGCGCGGATGCCCATGCCGACGTCAACGCTGCCGAGCGCAAGCCACGGCCGGTGCCGCTCTTATCCCGGTTGTGGTCGTCGTCTTTCTTGCCCATCTCGACGTCGCCTAGGAACAGCGAGTTCACCGAGTCGCGCATACGGTCCTGTACCGAGTCCATGGTCATAGTCGCAGAGTCAGCGAATCGTAGAGTCGTAAGAGTCGTAAGAGTCGTAGAGTCATAGAGTCATCGAGGTGGTCGTGTCTGAGACGGCTCGGGTCAAATCCTCAGATCGGCCTGTCCGAGATCCAGCATTGTAAGGCGCAATGCGCAAAGCCAAACAGTCGTCCAAAATACAGAGAGTCCCGTATGAGGAGTTCCAAGGATTCTGCTCTGTCGTGTTGCTGAGGGGCCGGCTGCGCAAAGGTAGCACTGCAGCTGGGGAGATATCTGATGTCGTCGCGATCAGCAGCCAGAGGGGAGTATTCAGGGCAAATAAGGCAAGAGCGATCAGAAACGGGAAAGCGCTGTAGATAAGACGGCCATGCTCTGTTGATAGCGCGGGTCTCGCTGCAAGGCTAATTAGCGGCACCACCTAGTTACAGTGGACAGACTCTAATTGGCTACAGCGCTGAACAAGGCTAAACAGCACCAGTAATTTCCACACCTCACCTCTCACGACCTTTTGTCAGCCTTTCGTTTTACTATTGGTTTCCTACCGTATCGTCTTTCATCTGGACAACATCCCGACAGCATGGCATCTACAATACCACCAGAAGACATTGTCGCCGACGACGAGTATGCATCGGAGGAGGACTCGGATTTCGCACCGGACAACGTGCCGGACCAAGCATCGGCAGCCGATTCCGATTCCGATTCCAACGAGGGTGGCGATGCGGATGGAGCAGCAGCAACAGCAAAAGCCTCCAAGAAGACAACTTCTGCTACTGGTGCAGAGGAAGAGGCAGAGTCAGGGGATGCTGGATTTGAGAACTCGGGCGACGAGGCCATCATTGGCAAGGGCAAGAAGCGGCGGCGCAAGGACAAGGGCGGCGCCGACAACGACGAGGATGGCGACGGAGCTGGCATATTTGTCAAGACGCGAAGCCAGCGAGCAAATGAGTGAGTGCAGTCGGTGTGGAAACTTTTTGGGATATTTTGTTCTTTTGCTGTATCGGTCATACTAACTTGCTATAGAAAGGCAGAGCGCAAAGCGGCAGCTGTGCAGGGGCCTGTGACGGTTGACATCGACGCGCTGTGGAAGGACATGATGAGTGGTGGTGGCAGCAGCAACGACAATAGCAACAACAACACACATCCAGAAGCGCAGACGACCGATCTCTCTTCACTTGCAACGGCTGCCATGGCGGCAACCGCGAGAGGGCATGCGAGCAAGAACGACGCAAACACCGGCAGCGGCACCGGCCAGCCGACGGAGATGATCAAGATTAAGCGCACATACAACTTTGCCGGCCAGGTACACACTGAAGAGAAGATTGTGCCACGCGACTCGGCCGAGGCCAAGCTGCATCTGGCAGAAGGCGGCGAGGCCGTAGCTGTCGAAGGCGACAGTGCTGGTGTGGATGGAGACAACGACGGTGAGCCCAAACGCCTGCCACCACGCAAAGCGTTCCGCTCAAAGTTTGAACCAGTCCTGGACCCTGCCCTGCTCAATGGCGGCGGCCGCGCGGACCTCAACCTGCGTCTGGCCGCCCGACTGCAGGCGCGCGAGCAGGCTGCTCTGCAGGCACAACAGGCCAAGAAGCTCACGACCGTCGAGAAGAGCCGCATGGACTGGGCCGGCTTCGTGGACCGCGAGGGTATCCAGGACGAGCTGGCACTGGCTGGAAAGTCCAAGGGCGCGTTTGTTGACCGTCAGCAGTTCCTGGTGCGCACTGAGATGCGCCTGGAAGAAGAGGCTCGCCGGGCACGTATGGCAAAGAAGGCGTGAGACTGCAGCCAGAGGTCAGGGTTCTGCTCTTCAACTGCATCACTCTGCTCCTCGCTACATGTTACAATTTACTCGTGCCGACCTGCTCGGCCAGGTCAGCGTCCTGCCTACTCGCTGCCAAAGACACGGCCAGTTGGCGCCTAGGCCGACTCTTTTTATGGCCGCGGGACAGCCAGCGGACAGCAGCCAGCAAAGACTGAACCGCACACTATTGGCCTACCATCAGGAATGCAGGCCCTGGCCACTGCTTCGAGCTCATAAGCTCAGCATATACGGCTTGGTGGCATGAACAGATCGTCCGCCGATCTTGCCCGGCCGTCAAAGGCTAACACTAGCTGGGCTTCATGTATGCCCCGATAGTCCGTGATCTATAGTATATACTATTGCAGCTACGCTAGAAGCCAATTGAAAGTACCATCCTTATTGCATACACGCTGTCAACCTGCCAGTTGAGAGCAACTGTAGTCGACTTGTATGCTTAGTCATCAAAAGCGCTGCCATGTGATTACCGAGGCATGCTAGCTCCCGCTTCCCCACACTTTAGGGCGTGCCGGCGCCCTGCACGGCCGGTCTCGATCAATAGAAAGGGAGGCCGCGATTCGTCCCGTGCATCACCAAATAATAGCTATTGATTCCGTCATTTCAACTACTACCTAACTGTCCTCTGTTTAGTAATCGTTACCCCAGAACTGCAGCCAAGATGGGTGGCCGTATCGATATCTACCTCGACATCGGTGAGTCGCCCAGCCGCCATCCAGACCTCAGATATCACAACATGACTGCTATACACCAATCATCAGACTGACATCTCGCCTCCTACTCTAGCCTCGCTGTATAGCTACCTTGCCTTGATCTACTTGCGCAAGGACAGTGCAGTCTATGCCGCCAATGGCATCGAGCTCGTGTAAGCGCCTCGTCATTGACGCCCCTCAAGATAAGTAGCACTAACAAGATCATAGATACCACCCAGTTTTGCTAGGTGCGATCAACCATGCAAGCGGCAACAAGCCCCCATTCATGCTGCCTGCGAAAGCCGTGCAGGGCACCTACGATGTCCGCCGCTCGTGTGAGCGTGCCGGTGTTCCTGAAGCACGTGCGCCCCCCGATTTCTTCAAGAAAGCAATGACTGTTTTGGTGTGTTCTTTTTGCTGCTTTTACTGGCCGTTTGAGCTCCTCCCGATCATAGCTGATACCACAGCCCCTTCGTGCCCTGCACTACATCCGCAGCAGCTACGACGCCGACACCTTCATCACGGCTTTCCACTACCTCTTCTACCGCTTCTGGACACCCCCCAATGCCGACCTGCGCGATCCCGACGTGCTGCGGTCTGTGCTGTCCGACGCCCGGCGAGGCTTCAACGGCGTCCCGGCTGCTGTTGCAGCGGCACAGCCACTGTTCGCCGCCAAGGACGTCGATGCCATCATCAGTGCTGCCACACAACAGGCTGCCAAAGACCAGCTCACAGCAGCGACCACCGAGGCCGTCGACCGGGGCGCCTATGGTGCACCGTGGTTCTGGGTGCGCAATGATGCCGGCACAGAGGAGCCCTTCTTTGGCAGCGACAGGTAAGCCGGTCTCTTCACCATTCCCTTCCACTCTTTTACCACAGCATAGGTTCACACTGACAATATGATAGGTTCCACTTCATCTACAAGCTGCTCGGCCTCCCATACAGCGATGTCGCACTGCTCGACGGCTCTGCAAGCGGTGCCAAGCTGTAAAGTTAGTAAAATAAATAGGCAGCCATGTAGTCCAGCCATAAACCTGTTGCGTCGTCCATTGTAGTTTATAGTCATCATCACTGGTCCTCGAGAACGGTAACCACATTCTATTGTCGCAATCTAGTAACAGCCTTTGGCTTCTGGTTTTGGGTTTTCAGTGCGTATCAATTCGACTTTTGCCTTCATCTCGACCGGATATCATTCACATTCGTTTGGTCGCCACGGTGGTATGTTCGCAAGCAAGCAAAACAGGTACAAAAAATAGAAAACAGTACATGAGAATAAAAGACCTTGGAAAGGTAAAACAAGACGAAAATCAAAGGGAATAAAAACATGACGATATAATCAATGGTAACATAATGCGTATACAGAAAACAAAACAGTCCATAGCAAACCCAGCTCCGTGCTAGGAGTAGGATTGCTGACGGGGGTATTGGTATTGCGCGACAGGGTATATCCAGCCAAAAAATGGGGAGGGGGTATTTTCAAGTTTTTTTGTGTTCTTTTGCGCCGTTTCCCGCGGTCCAGAGAGACTGACAAAAAAATTGTAATAAAATGCAAAACATAAACCAGTGTGGGGAGGCCAACGAAGCAATTTCGCAAATAACTGCACAAAATTGCAGAAATATGCAAGAAGATAGATTGCAAAAAGAATTTAGAATGGGTAGCGTCTTAACGGTAGGCCATAGGACCAGGGAACCCTGAGTTGGTAGAGTGCGAGGTCGAAGGACGGCCACTATCCGCAGACTGGCGCGGGTTGTGACGAGGCGTTGAATCGCCGGGCTGCGGGATCATCAGGCTTTGGTGGTCAATACCGTTGCTGAACGGCCGCGTCACCCAAGGGTGATCTTCATCAGGAAGGTTCACGCCGCTATCGTTCCACGGGTTGCGGTCGGCATTGAAGCTCCGTGTTGACTCAATCGAGATGAGAGACGACTTGGACACATTGGCAGATCCCTTGAACAGGGAGTGGGTTGTCTGCGAGCTGTTCTTGCGCCTGTCGAGGAACGACGAGATCGACGACATGCTGCCAGGCTTCCGAAGACGATCAAAGATCGTGCTACGCTCGCGAGCAACTTCGTCACCGAAAGATGACTTGGTCGGCGAGTCCGTTGACGCCGAGGGCGCGTGCTGCAGAAGCTTCGAGTTGAAGAACGGAAGCGACTCCTCAAACGTGTCCGACTTGGGACGCGGGATCGATCCCTTGACGACAGTCACCTCCACACCCGCAGTGGCAAGCTGGCCATAGAGAAAATCAACAGCATCTCTAAGCCCGCCGGCGTTGTTGCGGGTGAAGGTCCACATCATCGTAACCGTAGCTGGGGTCTCTGCGCCGGCCTCTTCGGGATTCATAGCAACTGACACGTCGACTTCGTGTTGCGTCTTCAGGGTCGTAACCAGAGTCTGCGAGAAATCGGGCGACTCCAGGTACTTGATTAGTGTTGGCGTCCTCTCAAACACAAGCTCGTGGTTGTCCGGGACCATGCCCAGGAACTCATCTACACACTGGGGGACCTGCCACTGCGGACCAGTAACAGTGACCTCGTCACTTGCTTGCTCGGTGCTAGGGAAGCTGATCTTGCAGTTCCACTTCTTCTCCAGCGTCTCGAGGTCCGGCAGGCGCGCAATCAGGCGGCGATGGTACAGGCGGTCGACGTTGACGCTCTGCGAAGTGAACTCGGAGTCAACTCGATCGACCATCTCCAGAATCTCGGACTTGACAAGCTCCAAGTTTTGGGCATTGCGAGCAGGTGTACGGCAAATCACATTGTCCACACGCATGTCATCGTCCTCCCGGCCAACGCCGCCACGATCCATGGCGTTGCTGAACTTGACGAACACGGAGTGCTTCTTCATAATCCGCTGGATGTGCTGGCCGCCGATTCCAATAATCCGCTTATGATACTGATCAGGCACATGGAAGGAGATGGAAGCCGGCATCTCCTGCTCCACAAGGGAAAGGCCTTGCTTCATGGACTCATACGACTGGGCATTAACATCAATGTTGAAGTTGTACTCGCCAAAGCTCTCAAAAAGAATCTGTACGTTGCCTGTGGTTGATTGTTAGCATGCACCCCACTTTTATCCCCACACGTTGCCTGCTGATTTGTAACATACTCTGTCCCATGATCTTGTTGATCTTTCCGTTCTTCTTGCCACTGACAAACTCCTTGTGCTCGTTTGCGAGCTCGATCTTCACCTTAATCTGGTACGGCAAATGAGCAGCAAGCTGCGTTTTCGACAGAACCTCAAGAGCCTCCTTCACGGCGTCGTCGGATCCAGTAATGTGGAATGTTGACCCCTGATAGGCCACATCGGCATCGGAGCTGGCACAGACTTCGCTGAGGATTCCCTGGACATCCATAGGCCCGGGCATCTGGCGGGCGTCAGGTTGAGCAATGGACCAGTACCCGCTATAGAACTGGCCGGCCAAGGCCATCAATTCCCGCACTGTACGCTCCGTGTGCAGATTCTCGGTAGCCTGGATTCGGACCGTGTTCTGCTTGGAGCCGAGAGCTGGGAACATGATACTCGCGCCATTGGTCTCGGTAATCTTGCGAACCTTGTCCATCCGGCTCAGCAATATGCTGTCGATCTTCTCGCAGGGTATGACAATATCCTTTGGGAACAGGCGGATGCGAGACAGGATATCACTAATCTTCTGTCGGGCGACAGCGATGCTTTCCTGGCTCTCTCCCGTAATGTAGATCTCGTTCGGGTCGCGGGCGCGGGCATTGGGTGGGCAGTAGTGAAACACTGTCGAGAACGAGGGCGGCATGTAGATGGCAGTACCAGTAGCAGACTCAATGTGCTTGATGTTCTTTCTGTTGCGGCCACACAATGGCTGGTGGAAGGCAGGCTCGAGGCGGAAGGTATCGACATGGCGGTTAAGCTATGTAGGGGGTCAGCCACAAAGCCACAGAAGAAGAAGGGGACAGGAAAAACAAAAGGAAAGCATTGCATGATACATACGATTTGATCAATGTGGATAAGCACGCGTGTCTTGGCATGCTCTGAAGACAAGATGTCACCGTAGATGGCGACTCTCCAGCGCTGATCACGGCACAGCTCCGAGTCACCAGAGATGCCACTGACAAATGGTGTCAGCTTCGGACCAAGAAGGAAGATATCCACGCCACAAAAAGCCGAGATGTGATCCAAGGTGTTTGTGACAGAGGCCTTGAGCGTTCCAGCGGTAAGATCAGCGACCATGTCGCCATTGATATCGATAGTCGCACAGCGCTGCACATAGTTAGTAAAAACAAACGTAAAAACGTAGGGAAATTGGCGTAACAAGACAGCCCAATGCCGCTCAAGGGGGACTACGGACGAGTGAAAGAGGTGTTTCGTTAAGAATGCTTTCGCGAGTCCGATACACCAGCTCCGAAGCACCGACTAGACACACGGTGGTGACCTGGTTCTTGCCATTCTTGGGGACGGTGACTGTGCGCGCCTCGATTTCGAGGGGGCTAACGGTGATGTCGTTGCAGAGCTTGTCCAGGTTTTCTAGATTCTGGGCATGGATAGGCAGCTGATGGACCGGGACGTCATCGGGAGCATCTCCAGGATGCGTCCAACGCAGAACAGCGTCGGCCGTGGCGTGAAGAATATCCTCAGTGTTGGGGCCGGCGAGGTCCGAGGCAAAAGGAACGTTGAACGAGTAGAAGATGGGGGCGTTGTTCATGACGGGGCCCTGGTTGAGAGACGTGGCAGAGCCCGACCCCGGGCCATGCGAGATCTTCTGAAGAGGGTTCATGGGCTGGCCAGCCATGTTGGGAGGCCGGTGAGGTACGCCAAAGTTCCTCTCGGACCATTGACGCATGTTGATGTTGACAAGCTTGTTCATATTGAGCGTAGGTACATTCGCGTAGAGCGGCAGGAACGACAAGGAGAGTGAGGGCGGCGATGTTGGCAGCTGAGACGTGACAGTAAAAGATGGAGGCCTTCGTTATGTAGACAATCGTTCTCGTCGTTTTCAGTCGTTTTCAGTCGTTTTGTATGAGACGTAAATAAGAGTTTTTTTTTGTTATTTTTATTCTTCGCGGAAGGATATATCAGTGTGGGGAGTGACGGCGGGTATCTCGAAAGACAAGCAAAAAAAAGTAATGGCGCGGAGAGGCTTGGTAGACGTGATGTCGAGGTGTCGCAATGGAGAGTTCGGGTTGCGATTGACTATAGGTCTAAAACTGATGGTCGACGGTCGGCGGTTTCAAGCTGCTGTAAACAACTCGGCCAAGGACAGCATCCAACCCCAAAGAGTTGATAGGTAAGAAAGCAAAGGGGTATAAAAGACGGTAAAGCAAAGACGAATTTGAAGATGAAGAAGAGAAAGCCCGTGTAGCCGCAAGCGGGAGGATCTTAAGGGGAATCAAAATAAAAATGCCGAGATGTTGAGGGATGTCGAAATACGGCGAACGATCGAGCGGTCGAGCGGTCGAATTGTCGAATGATTGATGTCAAAATGAAGGAAATAAACAACTTTTCTAAGATGCAAAAAAAGCAACGCCGTCTACCAAAAAAGGACGCACGAAGTAGGAAAGAGGGTATCGTATTGAATTGAAAGGAGAGAAGAGGCCCGGAGACAGGTCTGAAGCTGTCGGTGTGCTTCTAGGTCGAGTTGAGGTTGACGGGATAAGATGGTCGGCAGGAGGGAAAAAGTGAGGTGTAGGAGGGAAGATGGTGATGAGGGCAAAAGCAGAAAGGGCTGATGCACAGTCTAACCAAGTTCAAAGTGGTCTAGGAAAGTAGGTACAGTACAGTAGGAGGGCCACGGCGAGGGCAGGCGGGGACCAGACACCTTGGGGGACTTGGGGCTGGGGGTAACACCGTGTAGGGAAAGGGCTGTTTGTAAAGGGAAGGGAGGGACCGGCGTGACGGCAAGGTAAGGGAAGGGATGGGAAAGTGCAGTGGTGCAGTGTGTGGTCGCTCCTTCCGTCTGAATGTAACTGAAAATGAAGATGTTTCTACGATATTTTGAAGAGTAATTCAATACGAAAAGCGAAATGCCGGGAGCCCGAAGGGGAGGCAGAGAACAGTCAAAATAGCAAGATATACCAGCAGACAGAGGGCAGTGAGAGTCGACGGAAGACCAGAGACTACTATGTAGAGACCAGAGAAAGTGGGAAAATAGGACAGCGGGTGGTTTGGGAAAGAACGACGGAGAACGCAAGGGAATGCCTGAGTCGGTAGGGGTTTGGGGAGCAGTCGAGAAGCGTCGGTTTCGTCAGTTTGGAGGGGGGGTGGGTGCTCGACTGGACAAATCCACCTGCCCTGCTTGGGGCTGTGAGGATTCAGCTGGGTGTGGGTGGGGAAGCGAGCAAAACAGGAAGGAACCACAAGTAATACAGATTACAGCACAGGAATGGTATTGGAAAGGGTGATAATAGCAGCAGCTCAGACCGCTGTCCACTGTAAGATGTACGGCATACGGCATACGGCATACGGCATGCATCCACACAACACGCAATAGCAGGCATTTTGCATGGCAGGACCTTAGAAAGCTCCTTCCCTGCCGTGTGCATGACGCATCCCAGCACGTTCAAATCTTAATAATCATTTGAAAGCAACGGGCAAGAGCGCTCGATATTGTGATATTGTGTGATATTGCATGTATTGATTAGATAAGCAGACGTTGTCTCTGAAAGGAAAAGGACGCGAGAAGGCCGGCCAACATACAGCATGATGCCTGGTTTATTTTCTTGTCAAAGTACGATGATATGTGTTGTTGGGGCGTCAGCGGTTGGCCTTTCCCCGCGCTGATTGGCCTGTTGTCCATTCTGCCATTTTTGCAGGCTGTTAACGACTCCGTAATTACACTTTTTGTAGCTGTAGTTTTTTCCAGTTTTTACTGTGCGGCACTAGTGTCATTAGACACGGCACAGGTGGTAGTGCGAATCAAACGCGGAGCACTGTGCGCACTATAATAACACAGTGTCTCACTGATCACCTTCCCCAGCGGCCCTATATAAAGTCCACTGACTGACTACACCAAATGGGAACAAGTGTTTCGCTGGTCTGGTCCGAGTTTTCTTTCTAGGTTTTTTCTCTCTCTTTTTATTTCACACTTTCCCTTTTCACTTTTCCACTTCTACCGGCTTCTTTTCGTTCTTCCCTTGCTTCCTTTTTACCTTATTACCTTTTCCACCTTTCCACCATTTCGCCATTTTTGGCCCCATTCCACACGCACAAAATAGCTGCTGGTCAGAGCTCCCGCCTGCCGGAGAGGGCTGGCCTTGGCGGCCCATCACACTGTGGACAAGGGACGACGGGTGGTGGATGGATGACTGAGGCATGGAAGAGTCGTATTGATAGCGAAAGTGCGAATGTGGCCTGGCCAGATGACAAACAGGGCTCGTAGACAAGGAACACCGTCACTCCTTCCTCTCTGTGTGCTGTAAGCTCAACCTGGTCGCCAGTCGTTCCTTCCTTACTAATCGAGCTGGCCGCGGCACTGAAACTGGTGGGGGTCCGATAGCATAGCACAAACAGCAGCAAGCTCTCCATAAATGGTGACGGTCCGACTGTAGGGGTAACCGCTGATCATGAGTTTGGCGATAGCAAGCCTGGCTTCCTGTGGAAGAAAACACACGTCTGTCCACAGAACAGGACAGAACGAGCAGACCGCCAACCGATTGCCGTCTGGTACTGTTACTCCAGAGCGTGGGAAAAAAAAAAGAAAAAAAAAAACGGAAGGGACGACCCATACCGCTGTCTACATTGTAATGCATCGCACCTTCCTTGCAGGTAATGCACATAAATAAACAAGTCTCCGAAATTGCATAGCATCACGACTATATTGGCATCGGTAATTGGCAACTGCTGCCAACCTCGTGTCTTGGCCTCCCGTTTCAACCGCGTCAAACGTCACTACTATCTATGTACACCAGGACGTTCAGAACAGCTCCGAGGGTTGTGTAATTTCCCGTGAGCCCTTTTCTGTATTTGTTTTCACGTTGGCTGCCTTGCTTCAAGCGCTGTAGCGGTCCCCAGTGCCCGTCGAGCCGTCATCTCAGAGTGTCATTCTGTGCACAGCCTCAGTCTTCATAGTCCCAATCTCCGCCCCTGGCCTCTACTAATGTATGAGTATATTGAGGAACTAAACAACACACAGAGACGTCAGACACTGAGCGGCAGGGGTGTTGTCAAGGTTCTATTGCCTGCACATAATTACATAGTCGAGACGAGCGAGTAGGTTGACGCGAGCTTGAATCCGGTGGAGTCTTTGTATATTTCTAGCGACGGGTGATCTTGCAGAAGTACCTCGAACACGAGACAGAGCTCCAATCGGCAAAGGGGTCAACAAGCCACCGGGATGAAGCTAGGAGCATGTCGATATACAAAATACAAAATACAAATACAAATACAAAATACAAGACAAAAGTACGGTGTGTTAACGTCACGCGAATACTTACATCAAGGAATGCGAGCTGGCCGAATCGCTGTCGAGGCGACGTGGTGGCAGGGGCATGATCGCACTTTGATGATCAGCGTTATTTTTAGAGACAAGCTTTGCAGCTACGCCGTATGTGCCAAATGGAAACATCAACATTAAATTCATACATGGCAAGCTCTGAACTCTATAATCGTTGGCCGTGGTTGGTTCTTACAGCAGTTTAGTCCGTAAGACGTCCTTCAGATACAACCAATTGCGGGTATCCAAATACCCGGGTATCGAAGCATCCAAGCATCCATCCAAGTATCCATTGTGCCGATGCTCCCGAATCAGGCCTCCGCCCTTCGTATCAACCCTGAATGGCGAGATATCTGCTCCGACATCTCGATTTAAGCTCGGGCTGCGGAGTTCATAGGAGATATCTGGGCTGCTCCAAATACTAATCAAAAATCTGAAAGACGGTGATATAGGAAGTACGTTTATGAACAGTTTTTTAAGGGACTAAAATCTAAAAAAACTGTATGTTGGTTGAAGATAAGCTATATATTATAAATTATACAGATCACATTGCCAGTCTAAGCAACAACAATCAAATCTAGCCCTGTACCTGCATTAGGTTTTCCAACACTCAATATCGCCTCCCCCCCTCCCCTCAATTCTCACATCTAGAACAAACTATTCATTTGAGCAACATCGCCTGCCGATCGCAAAACAACTCAGCGATATAACTCATGTGGCACGCCACCCTCATCATAGACAAACTCCTGTGGCGGCCTGGCCATCTGGAGTGGTGGCTGGTCGGGATAGTATGGGGTACTGTCCGGCAGCAGGGCGGCTTGAGGTGCAGGGCCGGGGCCCGGACCCGGGCCGGAGCCTTGCGCAGCCCGCACGCTGTACTCGCCGGGTGCCGCCATACGCGACTCGGGGCGGGTACTGTACTCCCGCACTAGCTCGCCACCATGGTGTCCCTCGATATAGACACCCTCGGGCACATGCTGGGGAACACCCCGCATCCGTCCATCGTAACCACGCGGTGCACCGGCTGTCTCGTAGACAATTGCGCCGCCCCGGCCAGGCACCATGCCATTCTCGACCGGCCGTACACTTCCCACTCGTTCCACGTAGCGTGACTGTGCCACGACCGGCACCTCATACCGAGGCGCCTCGGGTAGGCGGGCTGTGGCGGCTCGAACCAAGTATTCTCTTGGCGGTGGCGGTGCATCCTCCAGAGAAACACCAGTATGTTCTCCAGGGCGCCCGCCTGTATACTGTACTGGCCGCCCTGAGTACTCGCGCTGCGGCGGCGCGTAGTCGACGTATTCCCTAGGCATATACTCTGGCTGGGTGACAACGCGTCTTGCTGGGGCCGCAAACGACGGTGATGTTCTCTGGTAGACAACATCCTCCTCACCGTAGACATTAGGGATCTGCGATCCCGTACGTGCATAGCGCGGTGCTGTTGGCGCGTACACCTGTCTAGATGCAGGACGCTCAAAGGTGACATTTGGATCATAAGCCACCGTTCCAACCACATTCTCCTGCCTTGGCTCTGCAGCACCTGAGGCGGCCCGCACTGGCTCGTAATACTCCCTGTTGTATTCGTCCACAAGAATCCGGGCCGTGGCATGTGCGGGAGAAGCTCGCTGAACACGGACTGCGGGCGGTGCCATGTCCGGCGACCCATGATGGCCGCGTTCGAAAGCCTCTGGCCGGACACTCGCCCGCCCAGAAGGGACAGGACGGGGCGCTTGTGCAGGGTAGCTGGCAGATATGGCAACACGGGGCAGAGGCTGCCCGTATGCTGTTGACGCCGGCCTGGCCGGGGGTCGATGCATGGGTTGCGCGTGTTGGGTCGCATAGATGGCTGGTGCTGGCTCGTATGCCTCGTATGTTTCGTATGTCTCGTAGCCGCGATGAGGGTGAGATATGATAACTTCCTGAGGATGCTCGTAACGGCCAGACTCGATCCGCTCGTACACAACGGGCGGCCGGCTCTCTCTCACGACACGCGCAGTGGCATATTGTGGCTGCGGCTCCGCATGGTTGCGCTGAGCTGCACCTGGGTTGTACTGCTCGTCACGCCGATACTGGTTTCCACGCACAGGCGCAACTGCAGACGCATGCCCAGATCTAGGGGCATGCCCAGGCGCGGGTCGCGGTTCATGACGCTGCCGCTTGCTCGGGGGCGGAGCTAGAGGTGCTGCAATAGGGGATGGAGACCGCGGCTCGCTCTTGATGGCGGGAGATGACGGCGCAGTATCAGCCTTGCGCTTCCCACCAGCTCTTTTCTTCCTCTCTTTTTTCCGATCAGAAAATCGGCCACCGACCTGTGGTGAGCTGTCGGGGCTGGACTGGGAGACCTCACCTTGTTGGAGACTGGCCTGTGTTGCAGGGCCAAGGATCGTACTCCGTTGTCCCTCTGGAAGGCGAGAGCCCACAGTCAGGGCCGATATATGCTCAGGCTGCGGTGCTACCGGGGACAGATCATGCGTCCGCACAACTTGCGGGGGCACGCTTGCCAGTATGGCAGAGCCGCCCTGCCAGGGAAGCTGGCCGGTATTTCTCTGGAAAGAGGGGGGCGGTATCGGCACAGCTTGGGTAGCGTTTTGTGCTTGCAAGGCAATAAGTGACGCCAAGATTTGTGTCGTGGCTTCTGATGACATGTTGGGGAAGGCTTCGGCTAGCTGGCTAGTGTCCTGCTGGGTCGGTAATGGCAAGTCGGCTGTTGCTGGCTGGACTGTAGGCTGTGACTCAGGTTGAGGTTTGGGAGAGGGTATCGTATCCAACTCTGGTTCGTAGTCTGAGCTTTCGTCATACATCGATACATCATCGCGGTCGGACTCGGCAGGGATGCGCGCGGCAAGGCCGAATTCGGGAGTGTTGAACTTTGAGGAGTAAAAGGTTCCGTCGTCTGTACAGTCAGACGGCGCCTGTTTCCCTGCAGCTGTGATGTCAGACATGGCAAAGGGAGGGGGGGTGAACTGCTTCTCGAGCTGGCGGGCTTGTTGCAAGACCTGGTCGACGAGAAAGTCAGAGAACTCTGGCAGTGATTTGCCTGCATTCTTCGCCTGCGCCTGGAGCTCGGCCTCTATTCTGGCACGCTGTGCTGCAAACCCAGAGAGCTGTGTGTTGCCCCCGGCTGTGTCTCTGGACGGCAGGCCCAGTCCTGGCAGTGCCGTTGCCGATTTGGTCTTTGCTGATGTATGAGAAATATGGTTATTGGCGCCATGCGCCAGTGCGTTTGCCTTTTCAGCTGCAGAGACACCATTCCCGATTGCGGCTGCAGGAGTCGAAGGGCTGGTAGTGGCTCTGTGTGGGCTAGCTAGGCTTGCAGGAACCTTGAATCTAGGGTGTTTCCCGGAAGTTATAGTCTCGCTCAGCTTGATGATCTTTTCGTATTGGCGGATTCGCTCGAGATCATCCTGTGTGAATGGCACAGGTGGCGCTGTGGCCACATCCAATTCTGTCGCCATAGTAGAGAGAGTAGGGGGTCCACGGGGAGAAGGTCGAGAGACGGGCAAGCACAGCAAGTAGAGCACAACGGCTGGTAATCACTGCTTTGCAGGTCCCATGCAGGGACAAGTCTACCAAGTATATGGTACTCGCCAAACGAAACCAGCGTTTCCGGGTATGGCCGGTCGCGATCAGGGGGGGTTGGGATGAAAGACGTCGAGGTCGAGATCAAAGGGGGTCAGGTGTACTCGTCCGTGGTCGACTACGCGACAGCACGGATGCGACAACAGTCTACTGTTCCGATCTTTGTTTCGTTTCGTCGACTGCGCTCGTATGAACGTATCTATGTAAGCATGGATAGCGGTGCAGACATGTAGTTGACAATCAACCTAGACGACGAGGCTGGATTTTGGATAATAATAAAGATGCAGGAATGGCGATGATGGTTGTAGGAAGGAACATTGGGCTAGCCACAAACTTTTTGGCAGGCGCGACCTGTACAGCTAAAATAACATTTAAGTGGGTCTTGAGCTCGCGCGCGCCACAAGATCCTTTATCTTATCGTGAAAAGTCCATTTTGAAAGAGAACGACATCATACTTGACTCATTTGGCAGGTGCGACCTGCTAATAGTTCATATTACAAATCGTGCCTGTAGCAGACCATCACCATTTAAATAAATCACAAAAATAACCCTCTAATAAATCCACGTCGTCGCTGAAATGACTCTTTCGCCGTACATCTTCCCGTTAAATGCAGAGTATTTAAGCAAACGACAGACGACGACTTTCAGGCAACTACTGTACATCGCGTTATTAATAATTGTTTCCCCAAGTAAACCAGCCAAACGAAACGGCGCCCCCTCCCACGTGACTGACTTCGCTATCGCAATCAAACATCGCGAGCTTTACATCCATCGCGCTGCTCGACTTCTCTTCCTGGATTGGTTACTTTTTTAGATACAGAAGCTAGGTAAACGGGTTGAGGCGTGAGAGCATATAGAAATTGGTTGGTCATGCTGAGAGCAAGCCCCAGACCCCTCCAAATTTTCGAATCGGTGCTTCGATACTCATCCGTGGCACACAGGTCGACAGCTCCCAGGACACAGCAGACGTACAGGGCATTGTCGCGTACTTTTGGAGACGCCTGCACGAGGCCGTTCACGACATCTTTCAGGACAATGGGTGACACATCGACAACAGGAGGCGTCCAGCCGGCCGCTGCTCCGACGGATAAGAAGGTTTTCTTTTTGTAAGCATTTTAAACCAGACATCATGTGAAAGAAAGAAAATAACTCCACGACTGACACTACAGTGATATTGATAACTGCCTCTATCCCAAGAGTATGTGTCTGCATTATTGGCACCAACCGAACACGGCTAACACGTCCAGGCGCAAAAGTCCACGACCGCATGGCACAGCTCATTGACGAGTACTTTACCAGCCACCTGTCTCTGCCATGGGAAGACGCCGTGCGGCTGCACAAGGAGTACTACCAGAACTACGGCCTTGCCCTCGAGGGTCTTGTGCGGCATCACCAGATCGACCCTCTCGAGTATAATGCCAAGGTGGACGACGCACTGCCGCTGGAGGGCGTGATTGTGCCCAACCCCAAGCTCAAGCAGCTGCTGCAGGATATTGACCGCAGCAAGGTGCGGGTGTGGCTGTTTACCAATGCATACGTGACGCATGGCAAGCGCGTGGTGCGGCTGCTCGATGTGGAAGACCAGTTTGAGGGCATCACGTTCTGCGACTATGCCAAGGTGCCGTTTGTGTGCAAGCCGCACAAGAACATGTTTGAGAAGGCCATGCGCGAGGCGGGCATTGACCGGGTGGAGGACTGCTTCTTTGTCGGTATGTTTCTATGGCGGCTACGCTTCTCCTAGTCCGAGAGGGCCCTGCTAACAACCTAGATGACTCGTATATCAACTGCAAGGCGGCAAAGGAGCTGGGCTGGACAGCCGCGCACCTAGTGGAGGAGGGTGTGGCACAGCCAAAAACACCAGCATCACAGTTCCAGATCAAGACGCTGGAGGAGCTGCGCAACACATTCCCACAGCTATTCAAGAGCACGAGCCAAGCATAGACTCTCATGTTTTCATAGTTCATAGACCATGGGTTTCACTTTCCCATAAATAGATTTCCGGTTCAGTCGGCTGTGCAGTTCCTTGTATTTCATTTGACAGAAACTGTTTTGCTATATGTCATGTCCCCTAGTATAAGAAGAGATGTCGTGGGTATCGTTGTATGCTGGGAGACATCCCGCTTGGCAGTAAATATGGCCGCCTTCGTATGGCCTCCTGTGCCCTTTGTGGCATTTGCATCATGTCCGCTATGGCCTCCGAATACTGCGAATGACGCCGTCGAGCTTGCCCAGCATCTCGTCACGCTCGCGCACAGCCTCCTTGCGCTGAACCTCAGCCACCTTGAGCTCCTCCTCCAGCTCGCGGATCAGCCGCTCCTGGTCCTGCTCCGTGTTTTCGAGCCCTGGAAGACTGCCGACGAGGTACTCGATTTGCTGCTCCTTGTACACCAGGTCACGAGCCAGCTCTTCCTGGCCCTGCTTGAACTCTTCTGGTGAGAGGGGCTCCACTGCATAGTCAGCACTTGTTATTGTAACTGCTCTCGAAAAGAGAGAACAACTTACCGGTCAGCAGCTTTGGCTGGCTTCCATCATTCTTCTGGTCCTGGAGAATGTCGTTGGGGCTCAGTTTTTTTAGATCGTGGCGCCGCTCCAGGTAGTAGAGACATGTGAGGAACTGGTGTGCTAGCTGTTTCCATTGTATGTGAGCATTGGTATCACGGCGCATTTACGTGTCGCATGCGCGTCGCAACGACGTCATCGAGGCAGTCTCGGGGAGAGCGGCAGCGCTCACCTGGTCGACGGCGTCCTGCACCTGGGACAGGCTATCGGCCGGCTTCTTTTCGTCCATGGCCTTTAGGTTGGCAGCCGTCGGGTGTGTGGTGACAAGTGGTCGGCGATGGCGGTGCGCAATGGCGGGCAAAACGTTGTTGACAGGAGAGATCGAAGCGGCGATCAACTGGTATGTTGTATGTACTCTGTAGATGCAGCAGGATGTAGGAAAAGGTTATGTAATGATGCACTATGCGCTGTGTTGTAGCGGGGGAGCTAGTATTAACCACTGTAACTGCACCCCTGCCAGTACCCTTTAGGTAAGCTTTTTGGTGGGTCCACATCCAACCATCACGACGTCGCGTCTTTCTTGCAGCTGTTTTATGACCAGGTTTTTGTCGACTGAGCTACATTTTGGTATATTGCATTGTCCCATGGCAGCACCGCGAGTTTCTAGAGCCTCTTTTCCCCTACGAAGCCTTGTCGGCTCGCCAGCACCGATGCGCGCGAGTCCGGCCCGTGTATCAGTCCGCCTCCGTTCAACGACGACGGCGACAAAGACACCTCTGCCACCACTCATATACCCTGACCCGCCGCGTTCGGTAAAGCACAACGACTTGCCTTCGTTTTTGCGGTACGCTGAGCAGTCCGGTCTCGGCACCGGCACCACGACCTATGTGGGCACCCACTACGAGTACACCGTGTCGAGCCACCTCGAGGCGTTTGGGTTCTCTCTCCGGCGAGTCGGCGGCGCATCAGACCTCGGCATCGATCTGCTGGGAACATGGACTCTTCCCATTCCACTAGAAGCTGACGGCCACGAGCGCACGCCTGTGCGTGTTATTCTCCAGTGCAAGGGCGGCAGTGGCCAGAGAATCGGCCCGAGCCTGGTGCGGGAGCTGGAGGGTGCGTTCATCGGAGCCCCGGTTGGATGGAGAACCCGCGTGGGTGAAGAGACAGCACGGAAAGTACAAAAGGATCAGGTTCAAAAAGAACCAGAGGCACAGGCTGGCGACGGTGAGCACTACAGCGAGGCCGCCCCGGCTGTCATCGGTCTTTTGGTGACAGAGAAGCCCGCCACAAAGGGCATCCGCGATGCGCTGTCACGCAGCCGCTGGCCGATGGCGTATATATGCTGCTCTGGACAAGGTCATATGCACCAGGTTCTTTGGAACCAGTCGGCTGAGAAGAACTGCGGCCTCGTGGGTCTGGGCGTCACGCTGCGTCACTCGGCAGACACAGACGGGCCACCTGCGCACGTCGTCCTCACATGGCATGGCAAGCCCCTGCCGTCGGTCAAGCAGCAAGAATGAGAGCCTTGGATATTGCATATTATATCTAACCATATCATATCAACCCGCCTACTCCCCCCAGGTGGCCTTTTTTGCCCGCTCCGCCTCCTCCTGCTGCTGCTTCTTCTCGGCCCGTGCCTTTTCTCGCTTTTTGCGCTCTGCCTCTAGCAGGGACTTGTTGTACGCCTTTTGCTCGGCTGTCTGTGGTACCCGAATTCCCAGAGCACCAGCAATCAGCCGCCGTGCAACAACATCCGTCTTCTCCGGTCGTTGTGCTGGTCCGCTATCAGATGCACCCGGGTCCGGTCTTGACCAGTCGGCTGATAAAGCGGGTGATGATGGATTGCCCCCGGTGCTGGGAGCAGGGCGATATCTCTGTCTGCTAGACGCTGGCGGTGTCATCTCTGGTGCCGGTACTTGTGCTGGCGCTGTGGTTGTGGTTGTGGTTGTGGCCATGGGCTTTGGGGCTGGTACTACTGTTTCCTCCTCTGACGACACATCTTCATCCTCCCACGAGTCGGCCACCTCCTTTTTCTTTTTCGCAGCCTTGGGCTTTCCTGCTGCCGCCTTTTCCGAGCCAGCTGCTGGCCCAGTCTTATCTGCCTCGATGTTCAGCTTGGCTACTGGTGACACCAAGTCGGCATCCTCGTGTCCGTTGGCCATCTTGAAGTTTGGGGTCTAGTAGAGATCTAATAGAGGTCCACCAGGGAGGATGAGTTATCGAATATATCTTATAGCCAGAATCAGCTGGTTGTGTGATGGCAGCGAGTATGAGCAGAGTAAGACGACAGCAATAGATGTGAGAGATGCGATGTGCTGGAGTGAACAGGTTTAGTCATCCGAGCTTTACGCTATAGCGGGGCAGGTGCTGTACTACGTAGTGTGCGGCTCCTTCCCCACGATCGCGCTGTCGGCCCTGACAGAACACAGAGCGCCGAAAATGGCAGGAGCGACAGTGGTCGCAGTGGAACGAATATACGTAATTGAAATGGCCAATATGCCGCACCCAGGCCGATGTCGACACCGCGACTGGTGAGCGACGTTGGAATTCATATACATTGTACACAAGTTGAGCACCCGTAAATATCTAATTCCATAGTTAATTATTACAATATTTGGTATGTCAGCCTGGCGTCAACCCCAATGACAACCGCCACCGACGGACGGAGTTGGTCACGTGGTCATCTCGAGACGCCGGCCACGTCGACGTCGTGCGCTGTGTTAATAATGGCCGTTATCAAGCTGTAGAACCATTCGTATCATCGACTGTCGGCGGAGGTTGTTGCATCATGGCAAGCATTTACTCTCCGGGCTCCCTGGAAACGACGCGCATTTGCGGCGCTGCCTTGAGTCGCCTCGCCAGAATGCTGGGCCAGGCCTCTTCGGAGCTTAGCGCCTTGTAGCGCCCCGTCCTGCCTGTATTATCCAACACAGGCTGCACTAAGAGCCCTTAACATCCACTGCGCTGCTGGCTCTGTCTGTCCTGTCCTTCGCTAGCCGGCGATAGCGGAGCCCCAGTGTAGTCACCACGGCTCAGCGCCAGCGAAAAAAGGGAAGGAGCGAGCCAGTTTCGCTCACCTTCCACGGCTTCTTTTGCGCTTCCACATGCGAACCTAGCCTTCCACGTCTTTGCTTCACTTCTACATTCCCTTCTGCTTTCCTTCTACTCCCCAACACCTTGACCTGGTTGTATAGAGTCAGCGGCGCCACTACGGAGCGTGCTGAAGTATTTTCTTTCGTTGTCTTATTTGTTTCTCTCTCTTTTCTTTGTTGTACTCCTATTTGGTTTGTCTCTCCTCCTCCCCGGGAACACCCCCCCCAAACTCGATTTCTAAGCCGAGCCTCGCGGCCTCGACGACGTCAACCTCCTCAGGAACCAGCCCCAACACCTCCAACCCAACCCAACCCAACCAACAGACGGCTTCTACAACCGCCATCATGCTCAGACAGCATGCCTCGCGGCGCCTGTTAGCCAACAGTGCCAATCTGTCAGTACGGCCCTCCCACATCCGCCTACTCTCGTCAACACCCGCCGCCAGACCAAGACTCTCTGCTCGGGGCTCGCTCGCGAATGCCTCACCAGCCGCCTGCCCCTCGCGAGCCACGACTCACCCCTCCAGCTCCTCCTCTCACCCTCACTCTCGGTTCCTTGCCGCGCCGTTTTCCACGACTGCTATTCAGAACAAGAAGGACTCTCGGGGTTTCTTTGACGGTGCCTCTGGCAACGAGGATGACTCAAAGGCCAAGGTAAAGGGCGACGAGGCCAAGGACACGAAGGAGGCCAAGGAGACCAAGGAGGTCAAGGAGGCCAAGGAGACAAGGACCAAAGCAGACAAGACCAAGTCTACCGACGTCGGGACAGCAAAGGGGTCCGAGGCCAAGCCCCAGACGGTAAAGGCCGAGGCTGGATTGTCGGCCAGCAAGAAGGGAAGCTCAGACAGCAGCGCGCCAGATAGCAAGGCAAGCGGTGCCGGTGCAGCAGGTAGCTCATCCTCTGGCAGCGATGGCAGCTCGGGCGATGGCGGTAAGAAGGGCAGAAAGTCGGCAGCCGACAAGGCGCTTCAGAAGCCTGTCGTCCCCGAAGTCTACCCCCAGGTTATGGCCATCCCCATTGCCAAGCGCCCACTCTTCCCCGGCTTCTACAAGGCCATCACCATTAAGGACCCCAGCGTTGCCAATGCCATCACGGAGATGATCAAGCGTGGCCAGCCGTACGTCGGAGCCTTTTTGTTCAAGGACGAGAACGCCGACGCCGACATAATAACAAGCCCCGATGAGGTCTACGACACCGGTGTTTTTGCCCAGATCACCAGTGCCTTCCCGCTGCACGGCGAGGGCGCCACGGGTCTCACAGCCATTCTGTACCCCCACCGCCGCATTAAGCTCTCTGAACTACTGCCGCCAGGCGCACCCAGTGAAGTTCCTACTCCTGCTCCTACTCCTGCTCCTACTCCTGCTCCTGCTCCTGCTACCCCTGTTTCCCCTCCGGCTGCCGCCACAGAGACCACTACAACCGAGACCCCCGCCAAGACCGTGGCCGAGCCCGCAGTCCCCGAGCCGATACCCCCCAAAACGGCGACCAACGAGACCGCCCAGCGTGAGAAGAAGGGAGATGTTGTGGCCAGCTTCGAGGAGGGTGCCGTGGCCCCCGTGGTCCCCGTGGCCAAGGGTGACCCCCCGGCTACTCAGCAAGAGTCAGCCTCACAAACAACCCCGTACGAGCCCACTGCTTTCCTGCGCAAGTTTGACGTCAGCTTGGTCAACGTCGAGAACCTTACTGAGGAGCCTTTTGACGCCAAGAGCCCTGTCATCCGCGCCGTGACCAACGAGATTGTCAACGTCTTCAAGGAAGTCGCGCAAATGAACAGCCTGTTCCGCGACCAGATCTCCACATTCTCAATGAGCCAGTCAGCAGGCCACGTCACTGCAGAGCCGGCCAAGCTTGCTGATTTCGCTGCCGCCGTGTCGGCCGGTGAGCCTGCCGAGCTGCAAGAAGTGCTGTCGAGTCTCAATGTCGAGGAGCGTCTGCAAAAGGCACTTGTTGTGCTCAAGAACGAGCTCATGAACGCACAGCTGCAGTCCAAGATCACCCGAGAAGTGGAGAGCAAGATCACCAAGCGCCAGCGCGAGTACTGGCTCATGGAGCAGATGAAGGGCATCCGCCGTGAGCTCGGTATTGAGTCGGACGGCAAGGACAAGCTAGTTGAGCGGTTCAAGGAAAAGGCCGACAAATTGGCCATGCCGGAGGCTGTGCGCAAGGTGTTTGACGACGAGATCAACAAGCTTGCCCACCTCGAGCCTGCGGCGTCCGAGTTCAACGTGACGCGCAACTACCTGGACTGGCTCACCCAGATTCCCTGGGGCCAGAGAAGCGCGGAGAACTTTGGCATCCATAACGCTGTCAAGGTGCTCGACGAGGACCACTATGGCCTCAAAGATGTCAAGGACCGCATTCTGGAGTTTATTGCTGTTGGCAAGCTCCGCGGCACAGTCGAGGGCAAGATCCTCTGCTTTGTGGGTCCGCCAGGCGTGGGCAAGACCAGTATCGGCAAGTCGATTGCACGTGCACTGAACCGTGAATACTACCGCTTCAGTGTTGGTGGCCTGACCGACGTGGCCGAGATCAAGGGCCACAGACGGACATATGTCGGTGCTCTGCCCGGCCGTGTCATCCAGGCACTCAAGAAGTGCCAGACCGAGAACCCCCTGATCCTGATTGACGAAATTGACAAGATTGGCAAGGGCTACCAGGGTGATCCGTCGTCTGCCCTGCTGGAGCTGCTCGACCCCGAGCAGAACAGCTCTTTCCTCGATCACTACATGGATGTGCCGGTAGATCTGTCCAAGGTGCTATTTGTCTGCACGGCCAACATGACTGACACCATCCCCAGACCCCTGCTGGACCGTATGGAAGTGATCCGGCTGTCGGGCTACGTTGCGGACGAGAAGAAGGCGATTGCTGAGCGGTACCTCGCACCGGCAGCCAAAGAGATGGCCGGTCTGGAGAGTGCCGATGTGCAACTGAGCGAGTCTGCCATTGACGAACTGATCAAGTCATACTGCCGCGAGTCTGGTGTGCGCAACTTGAAGAAGCAGATTGAAAAGGTGTACCGCAAGTCTGCGCTCAAGATTGTGCGGGACATTGGTGACGAGGCCCTGGCCGAGTCGGCTGTGACGCCCGAGGAGGTTCTCAGCAAGGACAAGGATGGCGCCAAGTCCATCACCGCGGCCGAAGAAACGGCGGCGTCCGAGGTGTCGTCAGAGGACGGCGTGAGCTCGAACGCATCAACCACGTCGGCGTCTACCGAAGCCAGTGAGTCATCATCGGCTTCGTCAGCCTCATCAACAACTACCAAGACTACCGACAAGCCACGGCAGCCACTGCTTGTGCCCAAGTCAATCAACGTGGTGATTGACCGCGACAACCTCAAGGACTATGTCGGTCCTCCGGTGTTCACTTCGGACCGTCTGTATGACATCACACCACCCGGTGTGACTATGGGCCTGGCGTGGACGCAGATGGGTGGCGCCGCCATGTATATTGAGACGATTCTTCAGGCTGCTCTCCGCCCCAGCACACGGCCGTCGCTGGAGATGACGGGCAACATCAAGCCGGTGATGAAGGAGTCGTCGCAGATTGCGTACTCGTACACCAAGGCACTGATGGTCAAGGAGTTCCCCGACAACCACTTTTTCAACAAGGCAAAGCTGCACGTGCATGTTCCCGAGGGCGCCGTTTCCAAAGACGGTCCATCAGCCGGTATCACCATGGCCACGTCGCTGTTGTCGCTGGCCCTGGACCACCCGATCAGCCCCACGGTGGCCATGACGGGCGAGCTCACGCTGACGGGCAAGGTGCTGCGCATTGGCGGTCTGCGCGAGAAGACAATTGCGGCGCGGCGCGCGGGATGCAACATGATTCTGTTCCCAGCAGACAACATGTCCGACTGGCTCGAACTTCCCGAGGTAAGTTATGAAACACGTCAATTGAAGCTACATATGCTAACGTTTGGTTTTTTTTTCGTTTATAGAACATCAAGGAAGGCATTGACGGCCGCCCTGTATCGTGGTACAAGGATGTCTTTGATATCATCTTCAAGGACGTCGACCGCGACCAGGCCAGCAAGTGCCAGATCTGCGAGTGGAAGAAGCACAACGACGACGACGCGAAGAGCGAGAAGAATGACTAAGCGTCCTCTTCTAAACCATACATCTCACTCATAAAGAACTACATATCAAAAAAAAAATGCGCGGCCAGACCGTCTGTATACATTAGACGACATATATGGAAAACATCTCGGACGGGATTATTTATTACATATCACATTTGAAGGTCAAAGACTATGGGAAAACACTTGCATCCTGCTTGCGTTCTATTTGTTTTGCCTTTTGCCCTTTTTGCATTGCGAGGAATGCTGTATGACCTGCTTCTCTCGGTTGCCTTTTAGTTTTCTAGCTTTCTTATTCTGGCATTCATATTTTAGCTTTCTATCGGTGCTCGGCGCGCCAATAAATACACATCATCACCTCTCGCTTTTTGTCGATATTTGATGTGTATTCCGGCATGATGCATGAGCCTTGTTTGTGTCATTGGCTTATCAATTATGTAAATCAGCCGTGGCTAAAGGAGGTATAGACTGTTTTTCCTTTATTGTTTCCTCCGTGGTAGCTTTTTAAAAAAATATAAGAAAAATATACTTATAAAAAATAAAAAATAAAATAAATATATATATATATATATAAGTATAAAAATAAACGTACAGCAGAGGGTATTCGCTGGTCGTCACCGACCCAACTACTAATCCGCCGATCACTGGTTTAACTAGGGGAGAGCGGACGGGATCCCGTGCTTTCCAGTATCTATGGCCGTACGTGGAAGATTCAGCGATACTGGTGGATATGAGGGAGTTTGCGATGTTGTCCGGTTTGATTATGTAATACACTAATAAGAGAATTTCCGATTTTCCAATTTTCCCACGTCATGCACCTTTGTCGGCATTCGAATATTGTGTTCCCTGCTCTTGCTCTTCTCTGACACCCTCTTTAACTCTCATCGCACAAGATCACAGGCCAGGGCTGCTGCCAATCGCTCCCGCTCCTCGTCTCCGCTGCAAGTATCGTCACATGGCTAGCTGTCCTACACACCCAGAGCAAAAACACCTTGAGCAGAACAGGTCGTGAGTTGGCTATTATGCGAATGGCAGTAATGGCCTGGAGTTGCAGTACATTTCTAAGAGCTGGCAGGGTGGGATTATTAATTTCTGTTGACTGTTCTGTGGCTGGTTTATTTTTTTTTAAAAAAAAGGCCCAATTTACTTCATTTTTAATATTTAATTTTTGTTTGTTTCTGTTCACACTACTTATTTTATTTTTATCTTGATTTATTTCGCTTTATATCTCTCGCTCACGAATCAACCAACGTCTTCTGATTACTGTATTAATTACATAAGCAACAGCTTTAATGTAAACTACGAAATGACGACAAACACAAAGTAAAGATAAATCAACATCAGCTCATGCTAGATTGCATCATTCTGCCTTTCAAACACCCGAAATATCAATACGACAATCAATTGTGCTCAGGCGATGCCCAGGATCAGCTGTCTGAATCCTGTCGACTTAATGGCCTGGCCAACACCTAAAAGCACCTGTCGACGGGAACGTCCCGCTAATAATGAGGATCGTATGGCTATCAGGCTCTCAGGGACTTTGGTGTACGCTGTACGCAGTCCGTATAGCAGACAGTGTCGCCCATCTGTGTAAGCTTAAAGGTAGCGCAATGTCACTCCTGTCTCCTGTCCTTCCGTCCCCCACTAGCGGCCGCCGCCGTTGGCGCTAGCACTGGCGTGTCTAGCTGTCTGGCTGTAACAGTTACTGTACTATGATAGTAGTTACAGAGTACATCGTAGGGGCCCAAGTGTGAGATTGGGGCCGCAACGGGCGTGCTTTGGCGCTCTATGCTTATTACCCCCCAGTGGTGCCTTTACACGTGTGCTGCCCCACCCCACCTTCCTCAAATGCACCTGATGTAATCCTCTCTCAATGGACTGACATGGTCCCTCAGCTATTGTATTTGTTGCCAACTTGACTTGGATTTTTGTCGTCACTGATTCTCTGCTTCGATGTCCATGGCTATTCCATTGTGTGCTATCGTGAGTCGGCGTGCTCTGTGCCTGTGTGCGTGGATGTGCTGTCCCTCCTTCCTCCTTTCTCGCTGGCCAACCTCCTCTTTCCTCTTTCGTTAGCTCCTTCCTGGGGTCGACACGTCAATGTCGAAAATAGGGAAGAGCATCCCACCATGGGCCATTGTTGTGGATGCTTTGGTAACCTAGGCTGCCAGGCTTCTTGCACGCATGGCGCGTATATTGAGAGATGGTCATCGCTCTTTCCTCTTTGGTGGCCATCACGTTCCCCTCTTTCCTTCATACAACGTACATCATAATCTGAGCCCACCGAGCCCCTCTCTATCACCACTACCCAATCGTATATCCCTTTCAACCTCAAGTGCAACTTCGCACACATGCATGTGTGCTGCTATCTGCTGCACATCTGCCTCGGCCTCCGCCGACCGGCCCCCCTGCCTGCATTGCATTGACCAGCTGTGTCTTCATAATCATTCTTGCTCGCGGTACTTTTCCACAATTAAGGTGTGTTGCCACGCTCCCGGCCCGCCCTGCTTCTTCCAGAGCGTCAAACGAATCCGATCTGCATGCTCGTGCTGTTACTTGATGCATTCTGATACAGTTTATACCTGAATTACTATGCGAAGTATATTATTACATTTATTCCGCCGTCCATCACTTTTAACTTTTACAACCGCATCGTCGATTTCACCCGCCTTCCGACTCACGCGCATGCATCTGTGCCCAAGACGAGCCTCGTGCTTGCTGCTTGATGCTTCGATACATTCGATACTCAATCAGTCGCCTGCACGTCTTTGAGAACAAGCCTTGCTAGTGACAATCAACACGAGACAATCTCCCATGACGGCTGAACTAGTCTACGCAACCAACGTTATCAATCACCATATCACCATCCTGTTGGCATCTGGCACGTTGACGGCTCGTCACTTTTTTTCACCTATTGTCTACTTTCTAACCCCAGTCGGCCAGTCTCCATCCACAGGCTCCCACCCTTTAGCCCCCCCGTTAGCGCCCCCAGCCAAGGCGATTCTACAGCAAGCCAGCCAGTTCAGGGCATCATCTGGGCAATATCAACACCAGCAAGTGTAAAAAAAGGCAACGAACAGCGACGCATAGGCCAGAACAAGCCAGGCCGTGGCTCAGCTTGCGTTGGATGCAGCATGCTACCCTCACTCTAAACGACCTGACATAGTGTGTGACGACAACAGTGCTGTTTTGAGCTAGCCAGAGCCAAACAAGCCAGCACAACGGACGAGCCCCAGAATAAGATCAAGCAGACAGCCCCGTCTCTGCGTCTCTGCCTTTGCGCCTTTGCTGCATGCCGCCCTTCCATTATCACCCCCCTGTCCAATTATCTGTGGTGATACAGTACTACTTGTCGAGTCTGATTTCTGCTGCTTTTCTAGTCACCTTGCCCATGCATATTGCGAAGGGCCATTTCTACTCCGAGCAGCCATATTTTGTCCACAAGGTGGACTTTGTCCTGATCGTCTTTGCGACATCTCCAGCCTTCATATAAAACATACATTGTCCCCTCTCCTCCCCCACCAGGCAAGACGGTGCTCAGAGGACTCGCACTGCGCGTCAATCGACACTACATATCTTACAATACTGCATACATCAACACCACAGCACTACACTACTACAAATCCTGCCAAATCACCAAGCCCAGCTAGACAGCTTAGCCTGGCAACACTGCCCACCGACGTTCCTCACCGCTGCCGGCGCCCGCGCACCACAACCTCACGCGCCGGTCACCGCATCTTGCAGCATCACCCCCGTCGGCACCCTTTGTTACATTATTCTGCAGTCTCTTGCAGTCTCTTGCGTCAATACGACCAATACTTTAACGCTGCTGTACTTTGATCCTTTTGAGACATACCTTGTCTCACCTGCTTCGTCTGCCCAACCCAGCCTTTGCCTTTGCAACCGACGACCCGACTGAGACCATCCAGTCGGACTTTCTCTTGCTGTTGCCTATTACGCAGTGTGCTACTTGTGCTGCCCTGTCCGCCCCATACCCGGTCCCGGTCCCTCCACGAGTTGCTTCCACGGGTTGCTTGGTCAAGCCTGCATCTACTATGAGTCTGGTGTTTACACCTGTCTCTGGTTAAGAACACATACAACTTTCGACAATTTTGGTTATTTGGTTATCTGGTTATCTGGTTATTTGGTTATTCAGTTATTGGTTTTCTTTATGTTGCAATTGCTACATCGTCCGCCGTTCTACTCATGCCCTACAATCTTTATTCTTGCGACAAACACGAATCGAATCAATGGTCACTCCAGTCAACCGTTAACCCGTTAAAATAATCGCTTGTACCTCACATCGGATTTTATTTGTTTTCGTCTCGCCCTGCTTCTGCTTTCCCGGTTCCCATTCACACGCCTTTCTGGAAACTATCAAATCCTTGAAATTATCAGACTACCCCAGTTGGCCAGTTACTGCACATCACTTGGCTTCTTGCCCTTCTTGTGGCCAGGCAGAGATCATGGCCCAGCCAAAGTCATCAACGGATGAGTCGACGGCTCCAGCAACTGCCCCATCTTCGCCGAGCGCAAACCCCGAGCAGGATACCCATGATGACGTCTTTCCGCCAGAGCTCCCACCACCCACCCTACAACTACAAGAAACACATACAAGCTCAACCCCTGCTCGGTACGGCTCAGAGTGTGGGGATGTACTCAGGGACGGGGACGGCTTTCCACCAAAGGCTTTCCACAGCCGTCGGTCACAATGGGATGTTGTTCCCAATCTCCCTCGCACTCAAACACTCGCCCGCCAGCAATCTGAGCTCCGGCAAAATCTCCTAGAAGTATTGCCCACGTCTGATGAAAGGCGAGCAGCCTCAGTTGATAGGCGGCTATCAAGAAGCGTCTCATCACCCTCAAATCCTCATGCCTTTACAAACCCCCGCAGCAGTGCTCCGAATATATCCCACCACCAAGAACCAAGAGGTCGAGGCATCTCAGTGCCCAGACAAAAGGCCCGGCTAGAGTCTATACCACCAGTACCGCCACTTCCCACCCTAAACACCCAGGCCGACGAACCTTCTCCTGATGATGATAGTGTCATTGAGGACCAAGTGCGAGGCCTGGATGACCTATCTTTGTCACCCCGGCGACTCACTTTTGAAGAAGACCGCCAGAGCGAGTGTTTGGCTCACGACGTGTATGCTAGAGACCGTTCGAGGGAGCCATATCTCATCGATACCAGTTCCATGACCTCTGCTGAGTACGAGCAGAGAATCCGATTTGAGCTGGAGAATATTTGGATCCTCAACTTGTCTATGCACTTTCGTGATCGGTCACGGCGTGAAAAGTTCTTTGTCACGTATCGCCAGCGGCCCGAGCTATCACGGCGGGTAACAATCTCTCTGGACTACCGCAATGCTCCTGAGGGCTCGCTTGAGATGGACCTGATGGACACCAAAGTCCAGAGAGACAAAAACGAGATGATTTACGAGGCAATACGTGAAAGCCTCATCGACATCCAATTTTACGACACAGTCACCAACCTCAAGTTGCAAACAACAGAAGGCCGTCTTCATGTCCATGTTGTCGAAGATGTTACGGTGCGTTTGACTTTATTGCACGAGGCATAATGCATTTGACTGGCTTTTAACTGACAATACTAGGAAATAATCGACTACCCGTCAGGCCACTTTGTGCACCACTTGGACTGCCGCAAGATCCGAGAACGGGATGTCGATTTTGAGTCTCACATGTCTGGCTTTGTTTACAAGGTCCGCGTCGATGGCAGAACGCTCATTAAGAAGGAGATCCCCGGGCCAGACTCTGTCGACGAGTTTTTGTACGAAGTGAATGCTTTGAACTTTCTGAGGGGCTCTCACAATGTCATTGAGCTCTATGGTGTTGTCATGGGCGACGATGACCGGGTCAAGGGCCTTTTAATCAGCTACGCTGAGCAAGGCGCGCTGATTGATATCCTCTATGAGAACAACCACGGAATTCCCTGGCAGACGCGGATGAAGTGGGCACGGCAGATTGTCCACGGCCTGTCAGAGGTCCATGAAGCGGGCTTTGTTCAGGGCGACTTTACCCTGTCCAATATTGTGATTGATGACTTTGGCAACGCTAAAATCATCGACATCAACCGACGTGGGTGCCCTGTGGGCTGGGAGCCGCCCGAGGCAACGCCCCTCATCCAGAGTGAACAGCGCATCTCCATGTATATTGGTGTCAAGTCGGACCTATACCAGTTGGGTATGGTGCTTTGGTCACTAGCCACACAAAACGACGATCCTGAGGCCCATGGCCGACCGCTACTTTTGGAGCCTGACGTTGGAGTGCCTCAGTGGTACCGAACTGCTGTGGAAACGTGCCTGGCGGATGATCCTCGAGTTCGCGCCCAAGCTCGCCAGCTTCTCAGCTACTTCCCGAGTCCAAACAGTGTAGCTGGTCGATTGGAAGACAGCGACTATGATGATGAATGGGTTGGTGGGCCTCACCACTCAACATTCTACACGCAAAGTGTACCATCTGGGTCATTGACCGATGGCCGGGACTCATACCGACACAAGGCTGGCATTGAGAGTGCAGCCTCGAGCGACTACAACCCGGACGGCATTGAGCACCTGCCGCCTAGTAAAGGTGCACACTTGGACGAGAAGTTTGCCGAAATTGTGCCGCAGATCAAGTCAGTGACACCCAGCAACGAGTGGTCATATGTGAATTTTGGGCACACGTATGTCGATCCCATGAATGGTATTTCGAACGAGCCGTACTATTACCCAACCAGAGGTCGCTCTCCGCCGAGCTTGTCGCGGATCGACAGGAGGAACGAGTCTACGCAGTGCGAAGGCTCGCAGACGGAGGCACAATATGTGGCACAGCGGTGCCCAACACCGCCACTATTGCATCGAGAAAACGGAGAATATAAGCTTCCGACTCAGGCGGACAATACAACTGCCCATGAGGGCGGTGTAGAGACGGCACAAAACGGAGTTCCCGGCAAGGGCGTTTACGAATCGGTGGCTGACGATGCTTCCGCTGACGGCGATGACGAAAGTGACGGTGACGGCAATGACGCCCCGCAACCGGATGCACCGACCAAGTTTACGAAAGGAGGCGAAGAGACCATATTAGACAACACCAGCGACGAGGACTCTGACGAGTCTGCTGATGCTGAAGAAGGACCGAAGCCAGATGCTGCAGGTTCTCCTGACGAAGCAGCCACACTAGCTACGCTAGACTCGGGATCTGAGGCCGACGATAGCAGCGACGACGAGTACTTTTCAGACGAAGGCGCGGATAGCTATGCCCTAGGATCAGATAATCAAGGCGCAGTGCCGCTTGATCGGTGCAATGACGGCAAGGAAACCCACGACAGGCAGAACGTCGACAGCGACAGCAAGCTGCCTGCGCTTGTGGCCACATGAAGTGCAGTGGCATTTATGCGTACATGTGTTTATGAATTTTCTTTCTATGAAATATTTCAAGGTTTCTTTTGTTCATGTTTTTTCAGTTATCTTGTGGAAAGCCTTTTCGCTTTTTTTGTTTGTTTGCAATGCATTGATTTTCATTTCTTCATTATACGGTCTGGGTTTTTTTACTTGCATTTATCTTGGTCTTGTTGTATATTTTTGCTTTTGCTTTGGCTTGTTGCTATTATGATTTTCAAGATATATTCAAGATATAATTACTATTATCACATGCAAGGCTGGACAAGGATAGAAAGACAATTTCCCACAAACAGCTTTAGTGAAGTGTCGTCGCGAAACTGCCGAGAGTGTATATACTATGAATAAATGCTTCTATCTCTATCTTATATTGCTTGGCGGCCTGCCTGCTTGCGGTATTTGAAAGAACTTGCCTATTTGCAGTTGACAAACCCAGCCAGAAGTGTACTTATTTATTATCATGTATCTTGTTGCATTAGAGTTTGGGCAGATCAATGACGAGCGGACCGACGGTGTGACTAATCTCTGATGGGCTAGCGCAGCAGTATTCGAAGCCTGGTATTATGGAGTCAGCCGTTTGAGGTCACGTGCCGAGACTATATGCCGGAAAATGCCAGCCAAACTTCAACGGTCCCGTCCTCTTTGATGAGGAATTGAAGGAGAGCCGGGGTGCGATTTGTGCAACTACATCATATAGAGGCACTATGTGGTGGGCACTGCAACACTGCGAGGTCAAGTCTCGGCCCAGCATGCCCGCCGAGTAAGGCGTGTTCGGGATGAAATGGCCAGAAGATTGATGGTATTTCGCAGTCTTGGCTATCTACTATGTAAACGGCGTGGTCGATGCGTGGCTCTAGGAATACGAGAATAGACTCTTGTCTACAGATCAGGTTCTTGTTGGGCCATCAGAGAACAGCTACGGCTTGATGGCCCTCCCTTGATGTGTATCGAAGACGACCAAGAGCAACGATGCACATGCCAATCCAAGAGCAGGCACATCACGCAGATTGCTTCCCAACACCGAACAGCATGCACTAGGAGACGCCAATCAAAGCCGCTTCAATAAGTTCCGTTGTTGGGACATGACAGCATTAAAACATCAAACCACCGTTAAAACGGGCCATCCAGCGGGCCAGCAATGGGCATGACCGAGCTCAGACGACGATGCAAAAAGCATGTGATGCGCCGATTGCTATCGGGTTGATTCGATTCTGCTATTCTGAGTGCTTCTGGTTTTATTCTCCGAGAAAAGCATCCAATTTTTGCATCCTCCCTTCTCACCTCGTCTCTCCTCGCATTTGTTGTACGAGTGACGTTTTGCGGCCCCGCCAGTTTAAGAGGTACATTGTGCTACTAGTAGTTATGTAGGACCCGCAAGTACCAGGTGTCAGTCTGAACGCCGTGGTGGTCAAGGTGGAGACACTTACACAGACGCGCCGGCCAATCACACACACACATATTCGCTCCCAGCCTTTGTCACTCCCGCTCCCCGTAATCCGTTCCCAACAGAATTCACGCCAACCCATCTTTTTGATATTTTTGGCCCCAACAAAACACCAAGGCACAAAAGCAACAAGGCAAAAAGGGCAAAAAATACAGAAATACCAAAAAAAAAGAGTTTGATGTATCGTAACTACTGAGAAAAGAAGAGAAGGATAACCGAACGTCACCCCAGAGGCCATTCGGCGCAACGGACTCCATACAGCAGCTGGTGACTATGGTGTCGTTTTATTACAATGCAATCAGGGTTGTGAGAGATAGTATGCGAAGCCGAAAAGGATATGATACTATATCGCCAATCAATATGCATTATTTGTGTCTGATATCGGTACAACCACATCAAACGCACGCGCGGCAACCGTTCCGGACATAGCTGCCTGTAACGGGCTGCAGCATGGCTTTTCCATGGAAATGGCAGGTGCGATGGGCCCAGGCAAGATTATGTCACTGCGCCATACAATGTATTCAGGCACCTTCCCAGTCAACAAAATGCATCATAGTCCAGCAAAGGCCTCGACTGCTCTCCGCTTACCCGTGCCTAATACCTAGCCACCTAAAGAGCAAACCAGCAGGAACGGGTTGACCTGCTCCTAACAAACCCATCAGGTTTTACAGAGGCGTAGACTGATACCCTACCTTCCCTCCAGAATACTCAAACTGGCAATAACACGCACTTGCTCCACACGGCGTGGGCGACCGGCCCAAAAGGGAAATCCCAACATGCCGTCACTGGTCGGACATGGCAATTAGATGGCGAAAGAGGACAAGGAAGACAACTATTTAATCAGGAAACCAAAAGAAAAGCAGATCGATACAACGAAATACAAAATTAATCAATAAAACAATCAAGTTAACCGCTAGCCAACTGGCCAGTCGTCAGCCCACCTCGGCCTGGCTCTTCCTACCCCGTCGTGCCTTCCCCCAAAAGCTTTGTCTTGCGTTGCTCCTGCCTTCCCACCGCTCTCAACATACCCCCTTGTTCCTGTCTGCAGTTTTGCCTCCTTCCCCATCCATATCGCCCTCAGGTGCTTGTAAGCCGTTCCTTCCCTCTGAAGCTCCCCACCTACATATACTTCCTTCCGTTTCGATCTGCTTCATATATTCTGCTTTGTTTTTCCTTCCTCTTATCTCTTCATTCTTCCTCTCACTTTTTCTCTTCCTCTTCTTCCTTTCTTCTCTTTTTCTTTCTCCCGTCCTTCACCACCCTCTTCCGTTTACATGTCCTTGTGCATGTTTACTCTCACATCCTAACCCTCGACGACAACGGGATCGACCTCACTCCTGTATTCCCTTTATCCCTTATTTTTTTATTATATTCTCACACCTAAGACCAATCAGCTTCTGTTGAGGCTTCTGGTGCAAAAGAGGACGACTTCAGAGTGTTAATATCTGGGCTTGCTTCCCGCAACAGCGTTATCCTTTATTAGTCTCATTTGTGTGTTTCCTTCTTCTCTCCGTCACGATGGCTCCCCTACTAGTCGCAGACGCCACTGTCGATGGCACCACCGACTTCAAGCCCCTGCGCTCCAAGCAGTACGACATCCGCAAGCAGCACATTTCGGAGACGCCCATCACCTTAAAGAACTGGTACAAGCATGTCGACTGGCTCAACACGACGTTTATTCTCCTCATCCACTTCGCCGCCATGATTGCCGCATACTGGGTTCCCCTGCGGCTCAATACCTTTATTTTCGCCTTAGTGTACTACTTCAACACTGGCCTGGGTATTACTGCCGGTATGTCTAAGTAACTTTTGTATTTCTAAGCTACCAGGACAGTAAACTAACAGCCTAGGATACCACCGTCTCTGGGCTCACTCTTCCTACAAGGCCACCCTTCCCCTCAAGATCTACCTCGCTGCTGTTGGTGCCGGCTCCGTTGAGGGCTCCATCCGCTGGTGGTCCCGCGGCCACCGTGCCCACCACCGTTACACCGACACCGACAAGGACCCCTACTCCGTTCGCAAGGGTCTCCTGTACTCTCACCTTGGCTGGATGGTCATGAAGCAGAACCCCAAGCGTATCGGCCGCACCGACATCACCGACTTGAACGAGGATGCCGTTGTCGTCTGGCAGCACAAGAATTACATCAAGTCCGTCCTTTTCATGGCTATTGGCTTCCCCATGCTTATCTGCGGTCTTGGCTGGGGCGACTGGGCTGGCGGCTTCATCTACGGCGGTCTGTTGCGTGCTTTTGCTGTCCAGCAGGCCACGTTCTGTGTCAACTCGCTTGCCCACTGGCTCGGCGACCAGCCTTTTGACGACCGCAACTCGCCGCGTGACCACGTCATCACTGCTCTTGTCACCCTCGGCGAGGGCTACCACAACTTCCACCACGAGTTCCCGTCCGATTACCGCAACGCTATCCAATGGTGGCAGTACGACCCGACCAAGTGGTCCATCTGGGTGTGGAAGCAGCTTGGCCTCGCCTACGACCTCAAGCAGTTCCGCCAGAACGAAATCGAAAAGGGCCGTCTTCAGCAGCTGCAGAAGAAGCTCGACCAGAAGCGTTCTACCCTGGACTGGGGCATCCCCCTGGAGCAGCTCCCCGTCGTCGACTGGGATGATTTCGTTGCCCAGACCAAGGAGGGCAAGGCTCTTATCGCTGTTGCTGGTGTGATCCACGATGTCACCGACTTTATCAAGGACCATCCCGGCGGCAAGGCCCTCATCTCTTCAGCCATTGGCAAGGATGCCACAGCAATCTTCAATGGTGGCGTGTATAACCACTCCAACGCCGCCCACAACATGCTGTCTACCATGCGTGTCGGTGTCCTCCGCGGAGGCTGCGAGGTCGAGATCTGGAAGCGCTCCCACTACGAGAGCAAGGACATGAACTACGCCACCGACTCTGCCGGACACCGTATTGTCCGTGCCGGCGAGCAGGTCACTCGTGCGGCTCAGCCTATTGCCACGGCGCATGCTGCATAAGCAAGCTGCTTTGGTTCATTTATATCTTTTTTTTCTGTTCATGTGTGTATGCATCCTGTGGTTCAGTTCTAGTATGAGAACAGTACAGTGTTGTTAATTATGACTGCAAGTGAATGGGAGACATTTACAAGCAACTGCTTTTCAGTTTATGTATTTTCAGGCGTTTTATCTCGACACAAAATGCGAGTTCTAGGAGATGGGTGTTTTCTATTACATTACGACGAGACGTTATCTATTTCATTGTCCCTAAAAATATTATTTTATTACTATCAACCGTTCGGAATGCAATGTAGTGGATTTTGGAGTAAATCAACGTCAAGGGCACAGTCATAAGACATAAAAGACTTCGCGGCGTATTTTGAATATAAGCTTCGCACTTGGATCTTCCGAACAGAAGTCATGTGATCTCACTCGACTCGACAAGCCATGTGCTGGAATAGAAATTGGTATAAACATTACTTGCGAGGCTTATCTAGATTTTGAGTTAAATATAAAAAATGCGATGCCCACATCACGTAAACAGACTACGAAGGTCCTCTAGCCGCTGCCGTGCCGCATCGTTAGGGTTTGCACTGCGGTCGCCGCGGTCCATGGACAGATTGGCCATCTTGATCTTGCGGTCCTGGATATCAAGCATGCGCTCTTCGAAGCTGTTCTTCATGATATACCGCACGGTTCTCACTTCCCGCTTCTGGCCCAGACGGTGAACGCGGTCGATAGCCTGTGCCTCGGCGGCCGGGTTGTACTGCGGTTCCATGACGTACACGTTGCTGCCGGCCGTCAAGTTTAGGCCCATACCGCCGGCCATAATGGAGACGAGGATCACATGCACCGACGGGTCTTCGCGGAATGTCTCCATGGCCTGCGACCGCGCGATGCGTGTCATTTTGCCATCCAGCCGGCAGTATTTGATGCCCACATTTTTCAGGGCCAGCTGGATCAGGTCCAAATGGGCCGTCCAGCCTGAGAACACGACCGACTTGTATGGCGGCTCATGCGGGTTGGCAAGACTCTTTTCCTTGAGCGCGAGCAACTCTTGGAGCAGGGCCTGTGTCTTTGTGTGAGGCCCAGTGTATCGCTCCTCGTTGATAACCTTGCCCGCCGACGGGTGGACAGAACCCGAGCCCGAGGTAGCGCCGTATTCCCGAACATTGGTGCTTGAGCTGCCGGCCGACGACAGTGACAACGACGAGCCTTTGGCTCCCCCACTGCGGCGCGAAGACTTGCCGCGGTTTCCCATGGCGTCATCCTCGTTATCTGCGCGGTCATGGCGAATCTCGGCGCACGCAAAGACCACCTCGACATTGCACTGCGGGCAGATGCCGACATCGTTGCTCTTGTACGTGACGCGGCGCTCGCGGTCGCAAAAGTGCTTGACGCAATCGGGGCAGTAGGGGTGAATGCACGGCGTCATATAGCAGATAATATCCTCTTGCTTTTCCGAGCGAATTTCGGCCCCCGTCTCGCTCGAGAACCCCAGCCGGCGCTTGCATTGGATACAATTATCCTGGTCCGACTCGATGAGCAGGTTGTAGTAGGCATACGCCTCGCCCTCGCCCAGTGGCTTTTTTGCGCTGCCCAGAAAATCCTCGTCGTCGTCAAGGGTGATAGCCGATTCGAGCGTCGAGCCCTGCAGGACGCGCAGATCCTCGTCGTTGAGGAGATCACGGCCATGGGCGCAGATGAGGCGGAGGCGAAGAATGGCCTGCAGAATATGAATGTAAACCTTGCCGCCGAGAATGCGGTCGTTGTCGTGTGTTAGCACCTGCAGCCGGTCCTGTGCATTCTTGGAGTAAAAGTCATACAGCCGGCGCTCCTCGGGATTGAACTCGAGCCTGGCCACGACATCTGTACGGGGCGGGAGATCAATTTTGTCTTTGAGGCGGCGGAGCGTGATGGTGTCGACCAGCACGCGCAGCTTGGTCAGGATGTTGGGATCGCACGCACGGAACGGATTCACGATAAATTGGTTAAATTTTGTGCGTTCGTCAAAGGGCTTAAGCCGCAGGAATGCGAGCAGCGATCCCAGATCCTCGAGGCGGTTTTGCACAGGCGTGCCTGTCACGGCCCAGCGACGGCTGGCCTGCAGACGACAGATTGCCTTGAACTGAAGCGTCGTTGGTTCACGAATCATGTGCGCCTCGTCGAGGACGACACGGAACCAGCCGACCTCTTCCAGCGGGTGTGGCCCGGGCTTTCCCTTGCTCCGCGCTGTGAGTTCGCTCGAGACCGACCCGTATGTGGTGATGACGAGGTCGTATGAGGCCAGCTCGTCAATGTCTTTGATGCGGTTCTGGCCATGGTAGATGTGGTAGGTGAGCGAGCCAGGTGCAAGGTGCTGCTTGATCTGTTCCTCCCAGTTGGCTACCGTGCTAAGAGGGCAGACGAGAAGCGTTCCTTTGCCATTCTTTTTAAGCCTTGTCAAATCCAGGGTTTGGGGCACAGGCGCATCGAAATTGTGAGGTGCGCCGGGCTTCTTCTTTCTCTCTGGTGCCCTGGGCTGTGACGGCTGCTGGGCCTCCCACTGGGTAGCTTGGTCTTTCGAGCCTGCCACCAGCGAGAGGATGCTGAGCGTCTTTCCCAGCCCCATCATGTCTGCAAGGATGCCGCCGAGAGACTCGCTGGGCCGGTTCATCTCTGTCTGGTTTGTGATGAGGTTGTAGTACATCACCTGGTTGCCCAGTGCTGGCTTCACCTGCCAGATGGAAGACGTGAGCTTGGTGTCTACGTGTTCAGCCAGCGGCTTCTCGCGCTGCGTCATAAAGTACAGGCCCTGTTTCTGGTGGCGAAGCATAGGGGTCAGCACACTGGGTGTCGGGTCCATTTCGGGCAGTTCCTCGGAGCTGGCCATATTGTCAAAGACATTGAGCACCTCTGAGCGGATTTCCTCCATGGTCCTGGCCGGGGCCATTGCCGGGTAAGCGGGTGCACTTGTTGTATGGTTCGCATGAGCCGGCCGTCCAGGCAGCACTGTGCCAGCAGCAGTGGCGTTTGCTGAAGCTGATGCAAAGACTTGCTCTGGAATGAGAAGCCTGATATCTGCATCGCAATGATTGGGCTTGACAAGCTTGAAGTTGTGCTTGGCCAGGCGCTTTCCTACGGCGTGCGCAAACGTTGCGGCGCCGTAGATGACCATGTCGATTCTGCACGACCGTGATATCGGCTGCCCGACAACTTCGTCGTTGTTCCTCCGTCGTGATGGGATCTTGGCAACCACTCGGAGATGCACCCGTCCAACGTCGAGGAGCATGCTGAAACACTCGCCGGCCCTCCGGTCCAGAGTACCAAAGGGCTGGCGTGTGTGATCCAGCACGAAGATCCTGTTGGTTCGGTCGCCTTCGTTTCGGCGCAGCATTATTTTCACAGTTGGCCAGTATGCTGGACCGCCCATAGCCTGGCTTCCGGGCTTGGGGGCTGGGACTGTGTGGCAATCGACACTAACTCCCAATACGGAGCCAAAGCAGACTTCCTCATATCCATCATCGGCTCTGGGTGCGTTCTCGGGGCCTGTGTTGGCAGTGTCAGTATATGTTTGTGATTTGTAGATATATGGGCAGCAATGCACAAACCTTCTGTGAGATCGACCGTGACAGGGGCATGCACCTCTGGCTCCCCTTTGACAGGTGGTTTGCTCTCGCTCCCCACTTCTGGCTTGACTTGACCTTGGCTCTCCGTCTTTGCCTCTGTCTTCACCTCTGGTTTGACTTCTGGTCTGACTTCTGACTTGACTTCAGCCATAGGAGGCTCGCTTAGATCTATTACTGTCCTGTCGGGGTTCGGCATCGGCTTCGTATCGTTGGAGCGCTCTTCCTTGATAGCCTTGGCAAGGAGTCCGCTGCTGGCGCTTGGGACAAAGCCCTTGGAATGTGTTGGCAAGCCTGACTCGACCTTGCGGCGCTTTGGCTCTGGGGCATCGGCGCGGTGCTGCAGCATGAATCCCCTCTCGATCATGGAACCCATGCCAGTAGAGGGGGCGGGCACATCGGGCACATCGGGCGGCACCAGGTCATCGAAATCATTGCCGCTGCCGCTGCCGCTGCCGCCGGCCCTTGTGCCGCCGATAAAGTCTGCACTGATCTGGTCGCCGGAGGACAAGTAGCCGTCGTCGGTGCCGGGGCCAGCGAAGTGGAACACGAGGTCGTTGGGCGGGTTGCTCATGTGCTGGCCCGTGGATGTGATGGACGGGCTGTTTGTGTTGTTGCAAAAGGCAAACACAGCGTCCTCGGGGCCGCCTGCTTGCGAACCGCCGTAGACAGATGTCGGCGCAGACGGTGGCAGAGTGGACGAGAGCATAGGGAAGGATGGTGTCGGCGATGCTGAAGAGGGGATGTGACGCTGTGGCTCAAGTAGGGCAGCAGGGTTCCACAGGGGCATGGTAGTGTCGTAGGGTTCTTGAGTAAAGGCCTGGGGGTCTGTTGGAAGAAGAGGATGGTCAGTACGCGATGCGCAGAGCGATACAGTCACAGGGTAGTGAAGCCGGAGACAGTACTAACCAATGGTGTTATGAGAGCCCGAAGAAGACTGAGGAGGGGCCATGATGCGCAAGCGCAAGGGGCAGACCGAGGGCCGCACGTCTCAGTCGAAGTGATGCGCGAGGCTGGATGATGATGAGGCGGGAGTCATGCGGTGGTGAGAAGCGAGCGACAGGGTCGGGCCAAAAGTGATCAATAGGGAACGCTCATGACAGTCGGTAGTTGGCGTGCTTACTTTGCAGTTGACTGTGGCCGTTGGATGTCGTGTCTTGGCAAGATGCCGAGATGTCGAGATCGCGAGTCGAGGTGAGGAATGGATCGGCGACGCGAGGGTGGGGGAAGGGTGGTGTAACGATCAGAGTGAAGCAGCAGCAAGACGACACGCACGACGCCACCAAGGCGTTAAAGACCCAAAGCTCCAAGACTCGAGGGCCAGAGAAATGAATGTAATCGTGACGTCCGAAGAGGTACTTTCGAGACAAAGGTGGTGATACCAGTGGGTCGGCGATGGAGCGGCAGAGACAGCACAAAAGCACAAGCACAAAAGCAAGCTGTTAGTAGACAGACACAAGGATGACAAATAGCCAGTAAACAGAGCAGGATTGTGAAGAAAAGGCCAAATGCTATTATGATTAAAAGGTCAAAAGGCCATATAGAGTGGCGATGCCTGTAGGCGGGATGTCGAGGTGTGTCGTCTGGATCTGGAAAGACAGTGCCTGGGAGCTATCGCACCTGCCGTGAATGAGATACTGTGGTAGATACATGGATACGTAACTACGTGCATGGGATAGATAAAGTGCAGCAGGATGGGGCCTAGCCTGCCGATAGGCGCTCACGAGACCTGCAGTGTGCAGCAGCCGAAAGGCTCTTCAGCCGCATGTGACCATGCTAATAGCGCAGGCAAGGCACTAATAACACTCTACAAAGCCGTCACGTAGTTTACCCAAGCGACTAAAAATGACTAAAATGATTAATTGTCAAACGCGCCTTCCGCTCGGCACGACATCTTAGTGGAGAAGGTCGCGGGGGAGGGGCAGTGCTGAGTTTGGCTTCACGTGACTCAATCGAGTTACTGGTTATCTGGTTATCAACTGGTTATCAACTGGTTATCAACTGGTTATCAACTGTAAATAGCACTTAGTTGCACCTGCCTGTTACTTGGGACCTTAAAGTGCGCTAAATGGCAAATATCAAGTGCTGAGCCTGTCGTCACCCGGCGATAGTCCGCTATACGCAGTCTTCAACGGCCTATTTTTCGTTTATTTTTGCAACTCTTTTATATCCATTTGCTTTTAGCTTCACTGCCTTTGGGTATTGTCGTTGTCACGGCGGCAGCGTCCTCGAGTCTTCAGAACCAGGCCTCAGCATGCATGTGCATCTCCATGGCTGGCCTTATGCACCTTATGCGCCCTATCCTCTGACCCATCGTCTCCATCTTAGTGCTGTCCTCCATGCATAGAATGGGTAAAAGGCGGTGACTGAGCCCGGCACAGAAGGATACCACCAGAGCTCACAGCGAGCAGTACACGGACTGCAGCCCAACGCCATGAAGCGCTCACGCGAGCCTGAGGAGGAGCTGATGTCGCCACCATTGTCAGGATTATCAGGGTCGCCAGACTCGCCAGCAGCTACAAGTGGCCTGGACGACTCAAAATCGAGGTCACCTTCAGCAGCTCCTACGGCTCCTGCAGCCTCCACGGAATACCGCGCCAAGATTGCCAGTCTCTCGCCCGACGTAGACGCTGCCGACAGCGGATCCGAGACAGCCATCATGACATGTCTGCTGCACCGGGAGCCCATTGACTTCCCGACCTACGAGGCATATGAGACTCACTACAACAAGGAGCATCTTAACCGGTGTATCGAGTGCCGGCGCAACTTCCCGTCACCAATGTTTCTCAGCCTTCATGGCGACGAGTGGCACGACCCCTTTGTAGCCGTCAAGCGCGAGAAGGGAGAGCACACAGTGAGACAGTTTTCCCATTACAAACTACATATACAAAATACATGCTAACTCGACAGTATGCCTGCTTTGTTGAGGGCTGTGACCGCAAGTGCAGATCCATGGACAAGCGGCGGCGACACCTCATCGACAAGCACAGCTTTCCCAGCAATTTTTTCTTCTTGATCACGCAGTATGGCACAGACGGCCGGCAGTCCCTGCTCGACGACGGCGGCCGTCGCTGGCAACATCGGCGCCGAGCGTCCAGTGGCAACTTTGCTAAGAAGGAGATGCGGCGGAGGACGGCAAGTGTCAGCATGTCCGGCACCGACGGTCCAGCAGGAGAGGCCGTGCCCGAGCCTGGAGCCAGCAGTAGGTCTACGCCGCCGCAAGAGAGCGGTACTGAGGTTCTCCCAATAAAGGCTGCCCCTGCGCACGAGCCAGATGGGCCAGATGGGCCAGCGGACGTGCAAATGGACGACCTCACCGGCGCCATGTCATCAATGACATTTATTCCCCGAAGTGTACGGTTCGGCCGGGGCGGTGGAAAAGCAGGCTTTGCCAGACGATGAGCTGCGGCTTGACGAATTATTATCATGACTGTTTCTGCATAGCGAACAATACCATCTAGTTGGATATCAAATTTTAAATTCTTGTCATATGCCTGCACGATGCCTCATCACGCCGCGTACCAGTGATAGGTTGAAGTAAAGTATATTGCATATATGAATGTTTCAGCGCCAGAATAAACACGGGAATAGAAGAAGAAGAAAAACAAAATACATATAAATATATAACAACCAACGCCATCCCAGCCATATCCCACGTAAATGCAATCGCTTCGCTATTTTCTTGTTTTTGGTAGATGTTCGTAGTAGTTGGAGAGACGCGCCCGTGGTATGTTGCATCGGACTCGTTATGAGTGACACGCCAACAACGGCGACCGCCTATTCGAGTCCTGCCAACTAGTCGCTCGACGCGCATCCTCTGCAGCCGCAGCTGACGCACTGGATTTCCTGGTCTTCCTTGAGCTGGGCGCGGGGCACACGGCAGATGCAGGTCGAGTTGAAATTGGTCTCCTTCGTCTGGACACACCGCAAACAGCACAGCTGTTTTGTTAGCTATATAGAAAGAATTTTCTAAAAACAAAATACTGAAATCTAGAAAGTTACCTTTTCGTAGCCTTGCTTCTTCCATTTGGCAATGAGCATCGCATCGGCATAGCCGTTCTTCAGCAGGTAGTCGTACAGGGTCTTGCTGATCGCTTCTTTTTCATAGTAGAGTTCATAGACGTAGCGGCTGCGCTGATGCGAGATCTGGAAGATGGGCCACTGCGCTTGATGCTTGGGCATGCCATCGGTGGGCGCGCTCTGTGCATCCTTCATCTTGTTGGAGAAGACGAGCAGGTCGTCCTCGATGTCGTCGAAGCCGTCTGGTGGCGGCTTGCGTTTTGAAGCATGGCGAATGGCAGGCATTGTGGGAGTTGAGTGTAGAGTTGCGGATATGGGATGGTAGAGCTGGTAGAGATCAGAAGCAGAGAAATTATAATGATGAAGGTAGAGAGCTTGAGATGTGGGATAACGATATCGTAAGGCTGCCAGACAAGGCGAGAAAGGTCGCCAGAAAAGGGTCTGCCACTTTGCCATTTCAGGACTAGCTCGTATTTTTGAGCCTTAGTCATCGTTGAAAGCTACTCTGGCCAATCACATGGAGGATTATTGTCTTCGCGGTGACCACGTGACTCTGATTGGAGCGTGCGGGACAGCCGAGCGACGAAACGGAAACGAGCAAATCTGGGAGCAGCACTGAAGCCGAGACACCTCTTCCGCGAGTGCCAGGCGACCGACCACGCACGACACGACCACGAAATCCTGCCCGGCCAGCGAGCGACACGTCTGCGCACTCTTCTGCAACTCTTTCCCCCGATAACACCCCTCGATTCTCCTTCAGCATGCCGATCACGCCCACAGAGTTTGCCCGCGTCTCGCGGCAATGTACGTCCCCCCGACTGCAGAACAAAGACAGAAACGATGGCATGGCCAATGACTGCCATTGGACAGTCAGAAATCGTTGGGAGAACAAGCGCTGACATGCTTTTAGCAAAGAGCTGGCCCGAGGCAAAACGGAGAGTCATTTCTGCGTACAGAGAATGGATCCGTGCTGTAAGTATACCAACCAGACCAGGATAGCAAGCTGGCAGCAAGCATCTAGCAGCAAACACAAGACAAACAGATACAGCTTCTAATGCTATATAGGCCCCCGGAATTCAGACAATGTACTCAGTCCCATTCCCCGTGTCGGTCATGCGCACACGGATCCGACAGGAGTTTGAGCGGCACAGGTTCATCAACAAGCTGCCAGTCGTCGATGTGCTGCTGTTCCAGAGCAGTGCCGACTACCAGGAGACGATGAACTACTGGCGCCAGACAAGCCACATCATGGCCTACTTTACCGACGAGACATTCAAGAAGGGGCCCAAGCTGCCGGCGAGCTTTATGGAGGGTTTCCTCGAGGGCCGCAACTAGGCGGCAGGCGGCAGGCTGCTGCGGCAATCGCGGTCACCGACGAGGTGGCATGGTGGTGTTATTATATGCGTTTTCTATTTCATGTTTTTACTGTACGCTGTACATATGTTTAGCCAATCTAACGGCAGGTCATGCTGATCATTGATTATTGATTGTTGATTGTTGATATTTGCTATTTGCTATTTGAGATCATGGCCACTGATGAAGGTCTGACAACCATGCCGGTATGACAAATAACGAAACCAAACCAATTGTAATTGTGAATTGTAAAATTGTAAAATGCCAACGCCTAGTTAAACCCAAAACATTATATCAAAAATAAAAACAGTCCCCCCCGGCACTCTCGCTTATCCACGGCTCCGTCTCCCGGCTTTGTCGCCAGTCTTCCCACTGGCCTTGCTACTGCTGCTAGTGGTCTGTTTGCTGCACAACTGCTTGGCTCTATTTTTGGACTTGCTCGCCGACTTCTTTGGCTTTTTTGCCGTGTCTTTGGTGGGCAAGGCTGCAGCTGCAGCTGCAACCTCAGCGTCGGCATCAGAGTCGACCCGTTCCCGCATCGTCGTGGCTCTGACTTTCTATGCCTGGGCCTCGACGAACTGGTTCCGCGCCTCCAAGAACTTGTCGCCAACAACATCGCACAGGTCCTGCAGGTCGCGCAGGCCCTTCTCCAGCGCCTCAACGGCAGTTCCCTCTGTGGACTGTTAGCAGGTTCCCCGATTCTCCGACAGCAACTATAAAACGTGAGAGCCGCTTGCAGCTGCTTACCGTATGTCTGGATGCGGATGTTCATCTTTGCCTCGGAGGGGTGGGGGATGGCGTATGCGCAGAACTCGACGTTGGGGCTGTGGAAAAGTGTTAGCTGTGGTTAATATATGTCTCTGATATGTGTTGGCCTCTTCTCGCTGTGCATACTTCTTCATGATGATAAAGCGCAGGGCGTTGCCCATGGTGTGGCTCTCGTCGAGAAACTCGAAAGAAGCGGCAGTCGGTGTTGATCCGGGCAGCTGGAGATGTTAGCTACTTTGTTCTGCTCTTCATCTTGGTTTCACCATGGCGCCTGTCGTCTCGCGACACATACCAGGCGAACTCTTTGTGGCTCCTCCTCCTCCTCCTCTTCGTCCTCCTCCTCGCCGTGGACGCCCTCGGCGCCCTCTTCGGTAGGCTCAGCAGCACCCTCCTGCACGTTCTCGGCATCTTCGACAGCCTCAACCGTGGCCGGCGCCGGCGCATCGGCCATCTCAGCGTCCTCGACGGGCTCCTGCTTCCGCCGTGATGATCTTGTCGACATTGTGTGTGTGTGTGTGGTGGTTTAGATTGTATTAGATTGCAGATATGTGTATCAGAGGTAGAATAAGTCGGGGTATTCAGTTGCAGCAAGGTTGTACGAAAGTAATGTCGTCAATAGCGATCAACTTTTACGCCACTCGAATGCGATAAACTTTTTTTGCAGGGCGATAAACTTTTTTTGCTATGCCAGTAGACTCGGTAGTGCGCTGATAAGATAAGAGCAATGTTGATGATGACTAAGCAGACTCACGGCGGGCATCGCAATAGCCAATATCCGCCACTTTTGTCAGCTAGTATTGATTCGTTTTTTGTACAATATTAGAATTAGGATTTTATTATGTCCAAGCTAATCAACCGCACATGGTCATTGAGGCCGCCAGAAGTGCCACTTCGAACACATCAGCCTCTCGGTAATGAAGCGCAACGGTCGACGAGATCGACATGCTGGCAAGACCAACAATGTTTGCACATCTTGGGCCTCCAGTTGTCTAGCTAAACCCAGATAGAATGAGACAAATACCAGAATAACGGCGGTCTACAAGTATAAGAAGAACCCCGAAGCAGGATCGACAAGCACGCTTATAGCCTCGCGCAGATGAGACACAGCAGTGCATTGCATACAATAAATCAGTAGATTATCAAATTATTTCATGTGTGATCTAGGTGTGCATATGTATCTTACTACGCGTGCCTTTTTTGTTTGCCTTGATGCAAGGAGTCGAGAATGTGGCTCTGCCATTGGCCAACGGTGTGCTCGACAAGCGCCGTGATGAAATGGAGGTCGGCGACTATCAGCTCTGCAAATGAGATGGCGACAATCGCGGACTAGCGTTCCTCTCCAGGTCAGAACAGGAAAGAGAAAGCATAAGTATTGAGAGATATTCGGTTGTCTTGGGAAATGAGACGGCATGCAACAGTGGCAGACGCTGGTGTGGTGGTGTTGACATGCTGAGAACGCTTTGGCTTTCGGCAAGGATGTGCCAAATCCAAATCCGAGAAAACGAGAGAATCGCCGCTGGAGAGTATTACACAGCTCTGCGTGATACGACCGTTGGACTTTTTTATCCTTTTTATCTGTAATGTACGGCTGATAGTCTTGTACTTTTGCACGTGATGGGAGATACGCATCGTAGGCCGGGTATTGCCTGGCAATTGCTTCTGTGTGCTCGCCAGCTCAAGCCACAAGCCATGAAATATTCTGGAGATGGACTGTAATATTATGGACTGGTGTCTCCTTTTTTAATCTTTTTATATAGCAACGACGGTATTTGGATTATATAAGCACATTGGTTCCTGCCGTTTTCAATATATGCATCACCGACGCCATCATGATCAATAAGGCAGCAAGCAGCAGGCCTGTCGCACAACAGTACGGGCAAAGGCAAAATATATATTGCTGGTGCTCGCCGAGCCCAACCCGCATGCCTAAATGAATGCGATTGTCGATGATATGCGATATTGCTTGAGAGCTTGGTTGGTTTCTTGTGACGCAGCATCTGTTGGTGTCACCACGTCGACTATATTGCAGGAAATACGGCTATTTGCTATCAAAGCTCAGATGACAGATATATTTGGATCGTATTGCATTTTATATACTCAGTGCATACTTGATTTTCTGAGCTTGGTGATGGATCTTTTGTTAATTAATCAAGCTACAGAGTCGCAGCTGCAAACAAGCTGCGCCCTTCTATGGACAGGTTTTGCCGCGAACATCACGGGTTATTGAAAGAGTGCGATGGAACAAACTCTTTGCCAAGAGAGAAAATACATGTGCAGAGTGTTACTCTGTGAATGCAAAAGGTCGTATTGGATAGAAAAAAAAGATTCAGGGCCTAAATTGGTGGAAGGGGTTCGACCGCGTTTCATAAAAGAGGGTTGTGCAGAGCAAGCCTGCCTATATCAAGCAATACGCCGGGATGATGTACCGCTCTCTCTGTTCCGTGCTTTGCTCTGCCTCGCTCCACATTGCTGTACTGTATCCAAACGATGTACGGCGAAACTATGTACTATGTAGGTATACAAGCTTACAATAAATAAATATAGTACAAGCAAGTAAACGATCCAGGGGTGTCGGTGCGTTTGTTGACTGCAACCTTTTTCCAGGATTTCAACATGACATCGACCTGTATTTAGAAGTAAAAGTGGCCGCCGGTGCAATTTTGTAGTATGTACAAAGTATCACACAGTACATAATACAGACTTTCACGGCGTTAAGACACATCGGCTTCAGCATTAGATGGCCGAAACAGTCTCGAATTTGGTCTTAATTCCCAAAGCACGCCGACGACGACAAGGACAGACGACGGCATGCAGCTCGTATTCTTCAAAACATGTTACACGGCCTTTGCCCATGCTGCTTGCGTGTCTGTGGTACCCACGCCCGCTGTGGCTCGTCGTTGCAGGTATAGATGGACAATTTATAGGCGATACCGACGTGCTCGTAAAGTATTCGAGGTAATTTGCACGCCACATCAACAACGCCCAAAGACGGTCGGTCAGCAAGTCGCAATACTTCTTGACGGACATACTCCGTGCATTCTTAGGCATATCGTACATCCCCGTCTATAGCTCGTCATTATAGAGTCAGTCATACGCAGTTGTAGACCACGTCTCGGTTCTTCAGAGACACGTAACAGCTGTGATATGCCCATGGATCTCAATCTCTACTCTGTGCAATGCACTGTGCGGTATAGAGTAGAGTAGCTGACGCTCGATACTGTATTGTACATAGTATCTAATGCTTGCCGTCCCTCCTATATACTACAGCGAGTTTGTGCAACATTATGCAATATCCAGGGCCAATATAAACATCACCAACCAATATAAATTTTGTCAATGCGTCCGTTTATTGCCAGACCTCGGCTCGTGTAGTGCAGCGCATCCTTCACCAAGAACCAGAACCAGAATCAGAATCAAGAATCACTCGGAGAGGGGAGGCTGTCGTCATCCGTGTGTCCGTCTCGCACTCATCACCCGCTATAATCTGCAATCCCGCCAACGCATGAGCATACATAGCAAGGGCGCCCTTAATCAAATCGGACCAAACTTTATTTGTCCCACGGCATGTCAGTTACTCTGTATCTGTTCTTGCTGGATGCATGAGTGGAAGAACGCCATACTACAGAGTACAGAGTATATAGTATATCGCATCCAATAATGACAGGGGAATCAGGACCGTCCAAGACCCCGCCGTCGGAAGGCCGCAAAAGTTTCACTGGCGATCTGATCAAGTCGATTTTTACATGCATAGTAGTATGATTATGAGCTTATTCTGGTTGTCGACTAGTCCCTCATGATCAGCATACTCTGATACAATGTGGCTCTCTGGTCGAAACGTTCGGGGAATATTTGGGGAGCACTATGTTCGAGGCTTGCCCCAGACGAAATTGCGTGCCGACATCTGTATTTATTTACGTGCATCCGTTTGATGATTCCTGAGTATTTTGTTGTACTTAAAGACTGCCGATCTTTACTGCGCTGTACAGAGTAGAAGAATATGCCTGGGTGCATCTACGGTGTACATAGTAGACAGCTCTGCAGAGTAGACATCTCAGCTCACAGCCTGGCCAACACTCTCGATCTGACAATAGACGTAACATCACCTGCTCCTTTAATTCGCTGTGCCCCCGGCCAAGACTGTAATCATATGTTGTATGCAGGGCGCTCGTTATGCTATGCATTGTGTTTTCTTTTCTTTCTTTGTTTTGCTTTATTATTTTTCTCTCTTTATTTTGGGCGGCATTTTGATTTAATGCTGGCTCTCTACGGTGTTTCTATTGATGATTTCCATAAAGTAATGTATACTCTCCTCTCTTTGTTGCCTCTCTGTTTCGAGACGAGCTGCATCCACCTTGAAACACCCGAGGTGACAAGAGCACAAAAGTGGAGGACACCCGCCATGAAGAAAAAGAAAAGAAGAAGAAAAGGCCAAAGAGAAGCACAGTATTCTCATTCTCCATCTCGGAAATCGCCCCGAGGGAAACAACGAACAGGTCCATTTTACAGTCTTACATGAACATTAAAACCAGTAATACTGCGGGTCGAGCAGCCCGCCCCAGCTATCCCTTACGCTACTGCAGGCAAGGACGCCATATGGAGACGGCGATGCCAACTCTACCAGTCCACTCCCACAACGGCATTGTAAGATATCTTACTACTACTCGTATGTACGGTTTGTGGACATCCATGCTCAAAGAAAGCTGTCTGTGATCGTCTCTGTATAGTAGGTATTTGATTTTGTACTCCGTAATACTCTGTCGTAGCGGCGACTCCTTGCATAGGGGCTGAAGAGTGTGGCCTCTCGATGCCGCGAGAGCCGTTCTAGATGTAGTCAAGATAGTCGGTAGATAGTGGATGGTGGATAGTACTCCGTAGATGGCCAGCTCAGAGCTTGTCGTTCTCTTGGTCTGATTTGCCTGCAAGCATTATGTTTCGATCAGTGATGACCAGACGATTTTCGTTTGGGACGGCATTGATATTTTGCCTTACTACAGCTGCTATGCATGGAGCTTGCAGGGCAGAAAGAGGCTGCTGCGACACTGCAACACTGCAGCAACAATCAACACTCTGCTGACACTGCAGACTGCAGCACTGTAACGCTATTTGAGACGGCCTGGGATCATGTCGTCAGACCGTCGCCGTCTGCAGAACTATCACTGATCCTGCGGTCCTACTTTTTTTGCAAGTACACACACCGTACAGTAGTATATATTACGGAGTAGCTCTTCGGTGGCGAGAACAGGGGTCGGGCCACGAAAAGCCAAAAGACAAAAAGACGATACATTGTACACAGAAAAGACAAGTCCACCAAAAGAAAAGACGCGGCGTGGCAGACAAGCCAGTAGCCGCATTGAGCAAAGCCCAAGAGCACTTTAATATCATGTCACGCCAATGCCCAAAGAAGCAAAGATGATCGGCAGTGATAAGAAAAATGCAGAGGGTGTGCAAAGAAAAGGGAAAGCTGAATTCATAACGGTTGGTATTGATGAAGATAAAAATGAAGTGTGCATAATGGCCGAAGAGTGACGATGCTGTTGATGTGCTGACAGTTAAGGAAATCGCGGCTACTGAACGGCCGTTTGAGGAAGGACAGATACACAGAATAACTCGAGAAAAGAGAGAGAGCACTTGCAACAACGAGTACGGAGTAGGGAAGGAGCATGGGTGTCGCGACAGCATGCGTCTCCTTCTGGCTGTCGTTTCGCGTACAGAAAGACATGTATGCACAAGGGCACGACGATACAACAATACAATGGTACGAGTATACTTAAATACGGAGCACATAATGCTGTAAATACATAGTACAGTGGGAAGCAGCTTCAAGCCCCTAGTCGTCACGTTTGGACCACCGGCTACATAGGTAAAACAAACTAGTGAAATAGTGGAAGGAGCGAGAGAACATGGAGAGTGAGTAGACTAACAGCCCGAGGAAGGAGAAGTCCGTTACTTTGTGTATTACACCATACAATATAGGCACGAATGATGTGAATTGGCAGGAGCGATAAACACTTGAGAGAGATAGCAAACGGAAAGAAGAAACAGTCGTTACTGCCGTTGGCTGACTCGGCCACCAGCTCCTTCCCCTTTCTCAAAATTTCCGGCTCTGCATGCACGACTGCACAACTACTACGTACTGCTGAGAGTACAAGACTACATAGTACGGAGCACAAGAACCACCCCTTCCGAATATCCAGCATCCAATCACACTCCTTTCCTGCTTCGTGCTGTAACTCACTAGTGTGGCAAACACAAAGATCAAGGGGGTCATCGTAGCCTTTCATTTCTCTAGCTCTCTTCGTTCTTACACCGGATCCACGACCATGTCGAATACGTCGTAGGCTGTCGTAGAAAAGAAACAACGGGTCAGCTGTTTCTCTGGGAAGGAGTACGGCGTATATACACAGTACTACGTAGTAGTCACGATGAACATGTTTCTGCATCGCTCTTTCCTTGCTAGAACAGTTGGCAAATACCTCCCGGAAGGAACAATCAGATCACTGCCCGTCCTCTTTCCTCTTTCTCACATCTGCTCCCTCCCTTTTTCTGTATTTTTTTTTCTTCTTCTTTTTACTTTTATTTGATTTATTCATATATACTATGCATTCTTTCTCGTGTCCGTCCCCGCGCCGCACATCACGCATATATCAGTGCAGAACATCACGCGTACTATATGGTTACAAGGCAAATGCTCGTAATTGCAACAAACGACCGCAGCAAAGCGATATCATACTCTCATAGAGCTGAGTCTGGAATATGGTCGCTCTGTGAAAATAATAAATAAGTGAATCCTCACTGGATATATCCAATATTCAATATTTGATAATCGATACCAGCAAAGCTGAACAAAGGAAATCGCGACCCTGATACTCCCCGTACCTGCCTCGACAAATCCCAAATACGACAGCTACGCACACCCCCTGTCGTCCCCCCCTGCCCCTTCTTTCCCTTTTTGACACTCCTACCACCACTAGACACCAGACCCCCCAGCCAAGATCTCACACACGCTTCTGTATCACTGTCGCTCACACACACCCAAGTCCCCTCCTTCCTCATAATTCTTAACTACTCCCGGTCCCTTCTTTCCTTCTGTCTCTTGCCTTTTTCTGCCCCTTCCTCCTTCCTCTTTCTTCTTCTTTTTTGGTTTTGCTCACCCTAGATTCTTCTTGATCTTTCTTCTCCCCCCTTTCAACTTACTTCCGTCTTTCTCCTCCGACATCTTCCAAACCTACCATCGTCTCTACGCCGTTTGTCTTGTTTGTGGTGCTCTTTGCCCTCACTTTCTTTTTCCGCGCCTAGTTCGACCCAGTCTCTCGCTACTACTGTAAGTCTCCCTTTGATCCGCTTTCTGCCCTCGAATTGCTTCTTTTCTCGACCCGTTTTCCTTCGTCGTCGCTCTTCTTTGTCCACCTTATTTGGCCGCTTTTCTCTTCCTCTCCCTCTCTCTCTTTTATTATTTGCGATTGTCTTTTTTTTTTTTTCTGTGCCGGTTTCCTCTGCCACTGCCTTCCCATTCCCACTGCATTGCTCTGGCCGCTCTCCAGCTTCGCCCAACTAACACCGCTCTACAGGTCCATTTCGAACCACATACTGTACAGATATAATCAACTGTCGAAGCTCTTTTAATACCAAATCCAGCCTTGAATCATCAAATATCTTCATACATTCAGCATTTCCACCGCCTGTTTCGACTCAGACTTTCTGCACTTGCCGAGTCGCATCGTTGCCACATTGGTAATCAATCCTGAATACGACAGGCGAACTTGTTTCGCATTCTGCAACCCTGTCGAATAGCAAGCTGGCTGCAATTCTACGCAAATCGCTACACAACCCGTCAATTCTTCTTTGACAGATAAAGCGGCCAAACCCCCTAGTTTGAAGTCTAATCGTGGCTTTTTCTTCCAACAGACGACTACAAAAAAAGTTCGGCTGACTTGTCCCTTTTCCCCCTCTGCCAGCCAACTTGGCTCATCGCTTTGGGTCTCTACCCGTGCTTCGTTTCTTCGCTTTCTACTAGCACTTCCAACTCGCTCCAGGCATTAGCCGCCGTGCCCTATCTCCCGTCACCCGCCCTCCTCAATTCAACGTTCCAATTAGAACTGTGTCTCTTTGTCAAATTGACACATCGATAAACCACGAAATCTGCAACCAAGAGTCAGAATCAACCTTTCTTCGACTTTGATTTCAAATACCAGCTCGTCACTTTACTTCAAATTCGCCTGCGTTTACAAACAGCAACGTCGGAAATATAATTTAAACAAGCCACCTTGTTTGCTGAACCGATCCGGCCACCGCACTACTGCACCACCAAATAAGGCGTCTCCACGATTAAGTAGCCCATCCCTTGGAGCTCGACACGATTTCGGTGGAGCCCTTTTCACGCGCCCATTCCAAGCGTCTCTTCTTTTCTCTCGTTTATCTCCTTTTTTGCAGCTTTGCAAACGTATCGTTTTCACTTCCTGCTCTCACGATGAGTACCGCCATTACCATGGCTCCGTCCCCGGCACCACATGAGAGACCGTCTTTCGGCAACAACTCTTCGAACAACGGCGCAAAATCTTCGTCCAGCACGACTGCATCCACTGCAGAATTGTCTGCCGCAGCCGCAGCCGTCGCTGCTGTGTCTGCCTCGTCCCCGACTGCCCATCGCACCACATCTGGCTCCTCTGTATACCGAGGAAGCCGCAGCCCTCGCGGAGGTGCACAGTCCTCAGCAGCAAAGTCTTCTCCCCCGAGCGTGTAAGTGGTTGTCACTCCATTTTTCTCTCTGTCATTTTTGGTTTGTTGCTAATACCATCGTTATAGATCACGCAGTGCCGCACCCCCCAAGATTGTCGTCAAGAAGGAGCCGGGCTCCCCAGAGCCCACTCCCCGCCATCGCCCAAGAAAGCTCGATCTTTCAAAGGGCGGTGCATCTGGCTCGGGTGCCCCTGGTACCGGCCGCCCCATGACCGCAAGAGACGGCCTCGGCATTCAAGAGGTTGGCCTTGCCTGCCTGTCTCCAGGATTTGTCACCCATGATCCCGCCATGAAGGAACAGCTCCAGCGCAGCATGTCAGTCCGCGAACAGCAGAGGCACATCATCGAGGCCCGCCTGCAGCAGCAGTCTGCCAAGGGCGATGGCGAGACTCCCAGCAAGGATAGAAGCAACTTTGACAACTTTGCCGCAAAAACCCCGGGAATGTCCCGTCGCAACAAGGCGCCCCCAGGATTGTCTATCGTTGCGCCTTCTCACGAAAATTTTGCCACAGAGCGTGTCATCCAGTCTGCTCCCCTGGGCCAGACATTCACCGGCATGCACAACCCGCACCCTCTGACTCGCCACATTCAGAACCAGCCTTCCAAGCTTTCCAACACATCTCACATCCACCACATCCCAGCCAATCAGACCAACAACCGCCTGCCACCAATTGCAGATGTCTTTGGCCAGGGTCTTTCTGGCCATCCCGATTCCAGCGGCCATGCTCTTTACGTGCAGCAGAGCAACGCTCGCGGTCCCATGACTTCGCCCGGCCACCCTCCATCCCAGATGACACACCCCCCGCCCCCACCCCCGCCTCAGCAGCATTCACAGGGCCCTCTTTCTGCTCGGCCACGGGAATACCGCTCTGCGGAGGAGGCACAAGCTGAATTGGCAGGCGGCCGGCCCGAATTGCTTCCCAAGCTTGTGCACTACGGTGGCCACCAGCCGCCAACACCACCGTCGCCCCAGCCCGGCTACTCCTCGAGAAACCAAGATGGCGGTCGGAGCACCAGCAGAAGACGCAATCGTGCCGAGTACGAGGAGGGTGGCAGCCCGCCGCTCGGCCCCGGCCGTCCCGCACAGCGCCGTGGGCCTTTTGGCGAGGGCCGCGACAGCCCCGAGTCTCAAAGAGCCAAGCGTGAGGAGTTTCTTAAGCTTTGCGAGCGCGCCTGGGACTTGTTCCATTCATAGGCCTCTAATTATGCCTGCCCATGTGGGCAATGTGTGCTTCAATACCCCATTCCAGCGTGTTGCATTGTTGCGACGATCAGCGTTTGTAATATTTAACCTTGTTTGTGTCTTGACTTTGTCCAAGTGCTGTTGTCTTCTCTTCCTATCATTATCCTTCATTTCAAAGTGTGTGCCACAAGTACACAACCTGTATTTACTAGATCCCTTTTTCCCAGTCATGTTGTGTGTTCGCTTCACATTTGTTTGTGTGTATATTCATTGATGTGCTCTTTAATTGGTTATATTGCTTTGTTGTTTGTTTGTCTTTCCTTAGTTTCCTTTACGTTTTGCTTTGGTTATGGTTGGCTTGGATAAGGAGGAACAACTAATGTCTCGTGTATGTCAAAAGGCTAGTCGTCCATCGTCTTTTGTCAAATGATGAGGACGAGGACGATGATGGTATGTTATCCATTTTGTTTTAGTTTCCGGTATACCTGCTTGGCTTTGTGTTGCAAAATATGATTTACTGTTCAATGTCGCGTGCTTTCTGATATATGTTTTCGTGTGTTTGTTATGCCGGCCTGATCTGGTGTGAAGAAATAATGAGAGGAGGTGCCATTAAGAGCTACTGTTCAAACTTGACTTTCGCTCTCAGTCGCATACACCTCACACGATAGCAAGCACGTGGCAGGCAATAGTGGGCTACCACCATGGCCATAATACATACATCTGTACATAGTATAAGGCGTATGTATATCCATCCACGTGGCAGATATGTTTAATTACCACAGACGCTCACAGTCACTAATCAATCATCAACCAAAAAAGGAGTCCAGACTTTATTGAGAGGAATGTGTAGGTAGCGCACGACGCACACCAAACACGCAGACAAAAGAGACTAGCTATAGTAATGATATATATAGGTTGCGGGTTATATCAGGTATAAGGTATAAGATATATGTGAGGGGCGGCATAGGGATGATGGTGATGATAATGGCCCGACCGGGGGGGGGGACGAATGAGTAAGCAGTGGAAAACAACAAGTAAAAAGTAAACACCGCTGGGAAACAAAGGCAAGTGATATCTTTCGTAAATAAGTGGCCACCAAAACATAACGCCTGTGCTTGCATGAGAGCCAGAAGATGGAGAAAATGACAGCATCTACCCAATCCAAGTACAAAAGTTAAACATTATAAAAAAGGCAAAAGGGAAGAGAAGGAAGGACCAAGATGGGACGTGAAGGGGCCAGAAACCGGAAAAGGGCTGGGGGGGCTGTGAGAGAGGTAAAATAGGTGGTAAGTGATGACCAGGGCCGATGAGGCCAAAAGTCGGAGACGAGCCAGCGTATATAAATAGGTATGGTGTAGAGATAGAGGCCAATTCATGACACGCAAACGAGCAGGCAGCATAATTTTGTTGTAAACAAAGTGCCCACAAGGGTTGCACGAAATAGAATTCATAAGACATAACCTCCAGTTCAGCAGAAGCAGAGAAGAAGCAAAGGAGAAAAGATGAGGAAAAGAAGGGTGCAGAAGAGTAATAAGAAAGAATATAGACAAAACGTGAGCTGTACAAGTCTCGATTGTACTCTCAGGATATCATTTTTGCACCCCGGCTTGGTTTTATAGACCCTCCTCGCCGGCTTTGCACAACTTGATCTCACGGCCCCACTCCGACTTCAGCACCTGCGATGCCGTAATACGACGGGATGGGGTGGGATCGAGAATGGAGTATATCACATTCCGGCAACGGGCCTGTATTGTTAGTATACTCTGTACTGGCAAGACCGAATCAGGGTCAGATGTACTTACCCGATGAAGAGACTCAATCGGTCCGTAGCCCTCCTCGTCGCGCCGGCCATCGAGATAACGGCCGTAGAACTCGTCCTCGTCCTTCTTGGCGACGCGCCACAGATGACGGCCAGTGCGCATAGCCATGTAAATGACACCGCACGCCCAGACATCGACGGCGCGAGCGTCAAACTCCTTGTTCACATACTCTTCGGGGGCGATGTAAGGAGCAGAGCCGCACAGGCCGGAAACCATGTGCGCGTCACTCTCCCACGCCATACGAAAACATTCGCCGTTGCCGAAATCGGTAATCTTGATAGCGCCGTGAGTTGTGAGGAGCAGGTTTTCCGGCTTCAAGTCACGGTGGGCCACACCCATCTCGTGCATATACTCAACACCACGCATCATCTGCTTAAAGAAGCAGTCTGCCTCCTGCACCTCAAGCTTACCCGCTGCCAAGACCAGTGTGTACAGGTCACCGCCAGCGCAGAACTCCATGACCTCGCAGTAGTCACCCTTGGCGTCCTTGAGTAGGTCGAGCGTGTGGATGACGTTGGGGTGGCGAAGACTCGATGAGATGCAAAACTCTGCAGTAAGGCGTTTGCCATACTTCTTCTCGTTCTCCTCGGGCCGCCGGCGGAACTCCTTGACGGCAAAAAGCTTCTCGCCCAAGCCGTCGCCGAGCTTCTTGTGAGAGATACGGACGATACCAAAAGCGCCACGGCCGACAATC